>VDFB02281492.1:763320052-763926783 GCA_007258455.2 Sequoia sempervirens | reverse complement strand
TAGATACTGTTAGCTAACTTTTGATCGTAGTGATTTTAAAAATACTACAAAAAATTCACCGTGCTAGGGTCATACAAGAGTTGCTATGTTATGTTTTTCTGACAAAAACAACACCAATTTGTGTACGTCCTTCTTTTAAACCCCTTAATCTCAACCATTTTCAAAATAAATTAGTACTTTAGAAAGTAGACTTGGAGCACTTCGATCCTTGTTTTTGTTCCATCTCAAAATTTTGAGTGTAACTATCCTCAATTTCACGTCCAAGGTCAATATTTCCTGATTTCAAAAAAAAAGTGGCCAATTAAGCCCCCTTTTTGGGAACCATCTCAGTGCACTTACCATTAATTCTTCCATGAATCAATTACAATTAAGTTAGGTGAAGTTTGAACTGAGTGATTAGAGTCTGAATAAGCCTTAGTTAAGAAATAAGTTAGGTTTAAGTCCTTAGAAGTAGTTATAAATTAGTTGTTAAGTTCCACTTCTAAGAGCTCCTGAAAGCTTCTAAAGGAGTCAAATCAAAACCACAAGTCATTGTTTACAGTGCAAAACTCCCCAATTTGTGGAGACATCCTTATCGCATATAGCTCTAAGACACACCCGGTTCGATAATTAAAAGATTAAATGATGCAAGAAGTGACATCAACGACCTTGCCCATCACTTTCTATACAAGCATAATTTTATAACCCTACTATCTCCCTCTCTCATTTTTGTAGATAAAAATATTCAACTTCTTGTTGTTCTTATATTTACTTGTGTGACACAAGTTACTTATTGCACATCTTTCTTTGTTTCTAAGTTCCCATGGAGCACACATGCTAAAGATAGGGAACACATGGAGATGTGCACTTGGGTCCATTACTTTACATGGATATGGTAATGTCATTTTATGTTTGGATATTTACTTTACATGCATGTTTGTGAGTGTTCATGTACTTTGAGATCCATAATCACTTTAGGATTCACATGCACCTCAAAGTGGGGGTAAAATGTTATAGTGAAACTTGTATGACCATGCCAATTCCCATTTATTTTTGGGCACATTAATGGTGAAAACCTCAATAATTTTAGATATTGACAAATTAAACACTATTGTGAAAAGTTGGGCTTATTCCCAAATCCTTTACCTATGCTTATCACAATTGTTTCCACATATTCTACCTTATCCTATCTATATTTGCATATATATTCCTATACATTTACCATTATTTCAATGATCACATATATTTTTGCACTTACACCTGTTCTTTCACCCCCCACCTTGATATTTACACTTCATTGTCCTAGGTCAATCTTGTGGTGTGCAAGAGAGATCCCACCATGCAAAATTGACACTCCTACCTATTTCTCTACCTATCATGAGCTCACATGGTACATGTTTGATTGAGTAATTGTTATGTCTTGCTATTTAAATGCATTCAATGTGTATCAATTGTCATCAAAGAGCCAATTCTTATTTGAGAATCCTAAGCACTTTAAGAATTATTATTCTAGGAACACTATCTTGGACACTAAAATGAATCTAATCTACATCATATTCATCTAGACCACATGCATGCTTGATTATTATCCATCAACATTTTTTAAATAAATAAAAGAAAATAAAAAGTTGAAAAATAAAGTAGTAACTTAAATTAAATTTATATAAATAATTGGAACTATTTTTATTTTTTTGGTATTCCCTTACAACAAATATTTACAACAAATATTTGGGTAATTCCAAATACCTATCACGTTTACAATTACTATAAATATATACACGAATTTTAAAATTATAAAATATAACCTAATATTTAAAAAAGCAGGTCTGGCGTTCATTCCAAGGACGTCAGATCAGAGAGGCTGCAGAAGTTCATCAATTTAATATTCACAGCGTTTAAAAGCAAAAAACACAGAGATTTTGCGCAAAGCACATAGAGAATCAGATTTACACATCTAACGGCACGCTGCAGAAACGATTTCAGTGCATGGAGATGAGCGCGTAGATGAGCAGAGGGTATGCTGCCACATGCACGCACGCACCCACCCTCCTATAAAATGGCGGCGCCGCCTCTTCGACGTCTTCCGCTACAAACGCCAGCACAAGAGTGATTAGCGTGGATAAACACGCTGCAAGGGAGAGATAAAAGTGCGGCATCTGCCATGTAGAGCGAAAGTGAGAGTTGTTGGAAGAAAGAAGAGACCCCAACAGAGAGACCTGAAACACCACGTAAACGCCAACCACTGTAAACATGTCATGGCGGCTCTTCAGTCCATTCTCCTCCTGCTCTAAGCTTAAGCCCAACTTGGCCGCCTTCATTTGCATTTTCAGGTGAGCTGATGCGAGAAATTTAGGTGCCGCAGAAGCCCTGATTTGTGTGGAATTCATAGCAAACGTATGAAGTGGGAAGTGAAGTAAAGTGGTAGGAAGCTTCCGTCCACTGGCACGGCAGAGTGTGGGTGGTCACCACTAAAAGGAAACTGTTGAAAAAGGTTAGATAAGGTAGCCTAGTGCCGTCATTGATTTGATTTGATTTTGTACGTTTTGTAAAGGAGGCTGTGTACCTCGTTATGGGAAGGAAGGGCCAGTGAGAATTGTAGGTGGTGGAATTTGTTTTGATGTGATGGGTTTGAAAGGTTGTTGAGGAGGCGTTCACATGTTGGTAGGTGCTTCACAATCCATAATTATGGTTTCTGGATTCTTTTGTATTATTTGTTTGTAAATAATTTTTAATTTTCTCATTAGTATTTATTTAAATTCTTTCAATATATCATTTTTTTTTAGGTAATCTCTTTTATATGATCATATCTTATGTGTCTTTTCATCACTTGAAAATTTTCATCTTCATCTTAAAGGTTTTCATACTCATTTCTCAATTAAATGAATTTTTACCATGACTAATAGTTAAGGATCTGACTCCTTAAACCACCTTCGCTTACCAAAATGACACTACTGGCCTGATTGCCTTGTAGTCCTTATTAAGGCTTTTGCCTTTTTTGCTACTATTGTTGCTAATGAGCAGCCTTGAAACTCCCCTTGTGTTGGGGCTAAGATCCCTTTAATAACCTAAGCACCATATTGTACTTTGTGGCCCTTGATCGCATTATGCTCTATTATCTTTGTTGACTATATGAAAATCTTCAAGGTCTTATATTTGGTCATATTGGCAAATCCTCCAATGCAAGAGCTCAAACCACTCACAAACTTGTGCACAAACAACTTATCATCCTTAATGTGATCTACATAATGCTTCAACTCAAAGAAATGGTTATCATATTGAGCCAGTATCATCCTAAGCTATTGGAGACCATAAAACTCATGCAAATTGTGTTTCTTAAAGTGCTCTAAAAGGTAAGGAGCACAAAAAATCTTCCTAAATATTTCCCATGAAATAGTGGAGATGTCAACATTTCAATTTTTCTCCTCTTCTTACCACCAAGTAGAAGCATAGCCACAAAGATGCACAGTCACAAAACAAGCATTTGTGTTATTCTCATAACACTACATGTTGAAGTATTGACCCAAATCTATCAACCAATATTATACCTCAGATCCTTTAGGGGAACCTTCAAAATTTGATGGATGGACACAAATAAGGTCTCCCATATGCCCTACCATTGCACCACTCCCATTACCTAGGTTGTTCCTCCACTTTAGAATAGAGTGGACTCCTAGAGCAGGGTGATCCCACAATAGTGGTTTACAATTTTTGGCCAAAGTGGACACTGAAATTATTTTTTAAAACTAAATCTTCAC
This sequence comes from Sequoia sempervirens, assembly GCA_007258455.2. Taxonomy (NCBI): domain Eukaryota; kingdom Viridiplantae; phylum Streptophyta; class Pinopsida; order Cupressales; family Cupressaceae; genus Sequoia; species Sequoia sempervirens. The sequence goes on along the minus strand of VDFB02281492.1, from coordinate 763,923,049 downwards.
ATTCAGACACCTATAGCGGCTAAACCGTGAAGAATTTGAAGATGATGCAAACTAGAGTCTTGTCACATTTTGTCTGTAAATTCTAAAAATATTTTTTTCAAAATTTTTAGAATCGATTGCACTTCTTTTTCCATCTCCCACGAAAACTATTTTTTTTTTAAAAAACAGGATTTTTAAAAAGTGGACCGTATAACGCATAACTTTTTTTCCATGAAGGATAAAATTCTAATTCTTTCGAATTTAGATTCGTAACTCCGATATCTAGTGCTTCTACTTGGTTAGACAATTTTTTATTGATTTTTTCTTTAATCAAGTTTTCAAGTCAAACCAATTACAATTCAGACACACCGCGACCGTATAACACATAACTTTTTTTGTATATATCGAAATTCAATTTTTTTTTTCTAGATCAAGGACTTCAATATCTGGTACACTCATATTTTTTGATTTTTTTTTGATAATCTGCTATTTTTCCATGTGCAAAACAAAGACCTTCATTTTCGATGAAAAACCTATGTTTAATAAAACTAAAAACAAATACATAATAAAACCAAACATATTAAAATTATATTCATTGGATAGCTCGTTTCGAGGACTACCGATTCCAGTTGGGTTTGTGAAAATTCCTCCATTTTCATCCTCAACCTAAGCTCCAAAGTGCCAAAATTCAGGTTTTTTTTTGTCTCAAGAGGGGGATGAGGAATAAGGGGGGTTTGCGCGAACCCCTAGGGGTTTGTTCGAACCAGGGTTCATTCGAACCCCCCTTTTATAAGGGGTTTTAATGGCTTTTTTGGCAGGAAAGTATTAAAAGGGTTCACTCGAACCCAGGTTCTAGCGAACCCCTAATGGGTTCGATTGAACCTATAGGTTCGTACGAACACCTAAAATCAATTTTTTTGCCATGCATTCATTTTTTGTGAGTTTTCCTTCCTCACTTCAATTGTAAACCACTATTGTGGCTTCACCCAACATCTTGTTTTATAAAACTTTCTTTAATTCGTTTAGATGACATAAAAATATATGCATGCTTCATCTTGCTTAGGGGGAGGAAACCTCAAAATAAGTTCCTCTAATAATCCTACTATTTATTGTTGCATACCATCACCCCCATCAAGTTGAACATGCACCATACTTGATGAATCCTCACTTTGAATTTTAGATGAGCCTTAGAAAGGACCTCTCGAATAAGTGCCACAATTATTTGGAGGCATTTCCCTTAATAAGTAATTTGCATGGATTAGAACACACATGTTAATTTCCAATTTTTTTTATCAAGCATGTACCATAATAAAAAGCACAACCACACACAACACAACACAAGCATCTCCTAATGTTACAACATGGGCTTTGATACCAAATGCAATAAACCTAAGTTTTTCCTGACATTAAAGAAATAAAATTGATGAACATATTTTTCACGATATAGGAGTCCTAAACAACAAGACACAAAACATATTTTTGTGTGTAGAGTGCCACAAACCAACCTTGACACACTTGGAATGCACACACATGCACTTGGTATGGTGACATCTACATAATTATTCAACTAACTCGAGTCAAGGTCACCAAGTTAACAACAACCTATGACATGAGGAGGATGAGTGAGTTTTCTAATCCACCTATAACTCATTCTACTTTCTTCACTTGGAGATCAAAGTTTGGGGTACATGTTACATTTTGCAACACCTTAGAATTCAAATTTTGGGTTGCAAATTGTAGTTATCGATCACTCACCCCAACTCTAGGTCCTATAATTGAGGCTTTAAACCTCAATTGATAAATTATAGGCATACAAATCTGGGTGCCAACCCTAAGCTTCATAGGTCAAGCAGTTGGGGCCTCAAAATCTAACATGCATAGTACATTTGGACTTCTACGTCTAATACACATTCAACAATTATGAACAAAATTACACTCGAAGGTCAAACCCCAAATAGTAAATAATTTGAACTTGAGAGTTAGAATGATATTCTTTTCACCATGCAAAATGCATGGACAAATTTGAATTTTGAGTGAAATTTAGTGAGGATTTTGGAGTTTGATTTATATTTTTTTATCTTACAAAATGCAATTGAAACTCCAAAACCTTAGCCTCTTTGTAAATTAGATTGTGGGCTTTGATTTGCAACTATAACCTTTAGAAAACTTGCAAGTTGAAAGTATTAAGCTTCATGTTTGTAATTCATGAGGCATAATTTCCTTGATTTTTGTGTTAGGTTCAAATGACTTGGACCAAAAAATTGAGCACTTATAGGCTCTATGTTGCATAAACAAGAATCCCCCAAAGAACATGGTTCCCAAGAAAAAAAAGCCATACCCAAACTCTTGATTCAAACCAAATAATGAAATTATGAAAAACATGATATCAATATCATCAAAACATGGAAACCAAACCACATCTATGCAACATATCAACAATGAGCATAACAAGAGAATTCCATTTTACACATAATATCTACTCAAAATATAAAATGATAATTAAAAGAATGCAATAAAACCACCATTCCTAATTTGGGTAATTTACCATGGGTCACAAGTTGAATTATGGCCAAAAAAAAATTAAGGCAATGAGTAATAAAGTTTTAAATATATACATGCCAAAAAATGACACCTAAAGGAACTAAATTTCCATAAAAATAAAATAACTTTGTATGCTCTAGCTAGCCCTAACGGTGGTACAACACCACCCATTCATGTGATATGCCCCTTTGAATTGAGAGACGGTTGATCAAGCAATCAAACACACATAAATAAGACAATTATGAGGAAGATACATATCATGACGGATCACACATACCAAGTGTTGGAATTGATAGTGAATGTGGTAATTTTTTCATTGTGAATGTCTTTAAAAGTACAATTTGCTTATTTTTGATATACTATAAACTTATTTATCTTTAATATACTACAAGCATTATACAACCACTTTTTTATCAATAAAAAAATGATTCATAATAATATTTTAAATACCTTATTCTTATATTTGTAGTGTAATATATTAACATATTATCGTTTAATTAAAAATAATATTTTAAAAATAAATAGAAAAAGAAAAAGAATTGAAAAATAAAATTGTAAAAAATAAAAATAATGGTTAATATTAAAGCTTTTAGAGAAAACAAATACTATAAATTTATTATTAAAATTCTAACTGATTATATTTTTTTATAAAATAATTATATAATTGCAATAATATTTAAAAAAATATTTCTTTACAAATATTTAAATTTATTCACAATCCTAATTATCATATATAATTATGAAATATATAAACAATTTTAAAATAATAAAATATAATCCAATAATTTGAATATAAATCTATCATCTAGATGATAAATTATCAAATGTAATTGAACTGTCCATACACAGTCAAATGTAAAAACATCTCAAACTAATATTTTAAACTGTGAAAACTTGATTAAAACAGGCCACAGACCATCAAATTCCAAGCCTGAATTACGGCGCAAAGCAAAAAGAGAGTCAGATTTACACATCCAACGGCACGCCGAAGAAAATATTTCAGTGAATGGAGATGAGCGCGTAGATGAGCGGAGGGTATGCTGCCACATGCACGCACGCACCCACCCTCCTGTAAAATGGCGGCGCCGCCTCTTCGATGTCTTCCGCTACAAACGCCAGCACAAGAGTGATTAGCGTGGATAGACAGGCTGCAAGAGAGAGATAAAAGTGTGGCGTCTGCCATGTAGAGCGAAAGTGAGAGTTGGAGGAATAAAGAAGAGAGCCCAACAGAGAGAACTGGAACACCACGTAAACGCCAACCACTGTAAACATGTCATGGCGGCTCTTCACTCCATTCTCCTCCTGCTCTAAACTTACGCCCAACTTGGCCGCCTTCATTTGCATTTGCAGAGAAATTTAGGTGCTGCAGAAGCGCGCTGCTTTTCTGGGGAATTCATAGCCAGTATAAAGTCTGAAGGGAAGTAAAGTTCTAGGAAGCTTCCGTCCACTGGCCCGCCACAATCTGGCCAGAAATCCCTTTGTTTTTATCTGTTTATTTTTTGGGCTCTTGCTTATATTGATCACCACTAAACGGAAAAAGTTGAAAAGGTTTGTCTGGATAGGGTTGTGCCCGTGATTGCATTTTCTTTTGTACGTTCTGTGAGATCAGATTCACCCGGTAGTGTTTAAGGGTTGGTTAGAACGGTCGTTGGCAGAATATGTTTTGATTTGATGCGTTTGAAAGGCTGTTAAGGAGGCGGTCACATGTAGGGAGCTTCACAATCCATAAGTATGGAGTGGTAGATTCTGTTAGACGAACACAAATTTATATGACAAATAAATTCTTGATTTTTTTGTTTTGTTTTAATTTTTTGGTTTTTAGATTTTAAGAGTCACAAATTTTAATTTTAATTTTTTTTTGGGTAAATATTATTTGAAGATATTGATTTATTTTTATTAATTGGAATTAATTTAAGTTTTTTTCCCTTTTCTTTTTCTATATAATTTTTAGGTGGTTAGAAATTTTTAATTATAATTTTTAGTATTAGGTATTATAATATCTATAAAGCTACTTAATTATATATGACTTCTAAATTCACTCTACAACACCCACTTCCATAAGATAATAGTCTAAGTGTGTCTCCTTTATCACTTGAAATGTCTCATTTTCATACTCATTTTTTAATTAAACAAGTTATTATACCTATTTACACTCCCTATTAGTTGAATATATAAGGAAAATTAATTTGGTTTAAGTAGGTTCTAAGTTTTTTAATTAGTACCAATAAAATATATTAGAAAATAATGTGATAGATAAGTCATTTAAAAGGAAAATAATGTTTTCTTAATGAGTTAATTTAGATTAATTAAATAAATGAAAGCAAACAAGTACAATCAACCTAGATTACTTAATTGTGTGTGGTAGATAGAAATTGGACAATGTGTTTTAGACATTGAACAAAATGGAAGGTAATGCTTAGTTCAACAACTAAAGTATGATGCTAAATGGATAAAATCATGGAATTTATCTACAATTAGATATGAAACTATGTGTTTTTATTAGTGAAACTACCTAGAATTTTATGTTAGATTTTTTCCCTAGTAGAGGGCAAGTTTGTGTATATGAGATGGACCACAATTGTGCATTTATTCATGTGTTGCAAATTCATCTTAACAATTTATAGAGTTCTATCTTGCAACTTCACTAAATACATAGTACTATTCCTTTCTTGAGAGTTTAGGATAACAATATTAATAGAATTCTTTGTTAGGTTATCATATGACCAAATTGTGAGGGCATTATCCCTTGATCAACCTTTTGAAATTAAACAGTATTGAAAACAAGAGGTAAGCACCCACAATGCAAGTTCATTACAAATCAAAATGTGGCACTATTTATTTCCCTTTATAATGATTAAACACTTTATTACACTTGTCACATTGAACTAGATGATTTTACTATTAGTCGTTACTTGCTCCTTTGCTAAATTTATTGGGCCTTTACTAGTGCAACTAAATGCCTCTTGATCAAAAGCTCAAAAACTGGTCATGAATCTAGATAGATATTGAACTCGATGATTAAGAAAAATAATTATACTTTATAATACAACCATATAGTTGACTAAAGGTTTGATTTCAATTATTTGATTGGCCTAGAAAATATAAGCTTAGGCTATGTTTTCCTAGCCTAGCATAGAAGTCTCATTTGTTAGAGATACTACTAATTAGCCAACCCTCAAATGGGAATAAAATAGGATCACAAGGCCTATGACAAAGATGAAACCATAAATTAGGGTAAATATTTAAGGAATAGGCCATATCTAGATAGCGAACCCCCACCTCCAATCTCTATATAGTAGGGCCCTTTCTATAGTTGGGGGGATAGATAGTGAGGCTTTCCTATAACAGAGAGTAGGGTGGCCTATATAAAGAAGGGTTGACCCTTTCTATAGTGGGGACAGGGGTTCTATTGTCATAGTAGGCATTGATTAATGTGTATCTAACTGTATGAATGAATAATTATTTCCTTCTTGTACCTTGTAGATAGTAGAGCCCATCTCACTACCATTTAAATTACTTGTTGAGTCACTTTACTTGTGGTTAAATAAGAGATCCACAATATTAAATGAAAGTTATTATATATATGAAAATTGGTTCCTCTCTCTCACACCTAATCCATACATTTACACCTAGCTCTAGGCCTTTATAGTAGTAATGTAGCAAGGAAAGAACCACAACCCAAATTGCCTATTGATTGATTTGTGAGATAAGCATTATTTTATTGGTTAAAATTGACCTTAGAACTTGAATAGTATTTCATTTTATATTGATTCAAGTGGTTTAGTAAGATAATATCTCCCATTAGAGTTTGATTGAAAATTTTATATTTTTATGTTAATGAATGTTAATAGATATAGTAGGGGGTTTGGGGGCTTGGGTGTAGAAATGATATATTCCTAGTTAGTATCAAAATATTTTTTTGCTATTATAGGGGTAGTTATCAATAATATCCATCACATGTCTTGAGTTCAAGTGACTAGAAATCAATGGCTAAAGTGCTAGCCGTTTGATTCATCGACATTCAAAATTAATGCCTTAACATTTCAATGTGTTGAAGACTTAATTTTAATTTTGTAGCAACTCCCTATAAGGTAAGATAACATACTTAGTTTAGTAAGATGGTAAATGAGTGGTGTGTTGTAACAGGTCTAAAAGCACCCTACTCTTTATAGGAGCCCTACTTCCCTATCTTAATTTTCCATGCTTCTCTAGGTGTAGGTGTATGGTTAGGAGTAATGTAGTTTTAGTTATTCATTAGAGGATAGGTTGGTTTAGGTGATGACCTATAGATACATTTTTTAATCTACTCTTTAAGTAGGGGAATAGTAATAATTGGGAAGAGTGGTAGGTTTTTCAAAGTAAGATTCTTTCAAACTATTAAGAAGAAGAACCTAGCTAAACTAGAAATAGAAAGGAAGTAAACTTGAGGTGAACATAACTAGTTTATGCACCCTACTCATATGTAGGTAAAGTGAGTGACATGGATGTCCTACCTATATCATATCTTTAGCTTCATTTTTGGCCTATGAAACACATTTTTGATCCCTATTATAATCCCCACCATATATTATAAGGGGTCCAAAAATCATATCTTCTTTTGTAGCTAGAAGTAATCATTCTCCGAGCACCTAGGATGGAAGTACACATATTGAGAAGGAATAGTAACAATAAGGTAAGGTAACTATCTAAAATTTAAAAGTAAATGTATTAATGCCTAACATTATGATAACAATACATGAGTAAGATTTTTTTCTAGTTCCTTTTCCAATGAATATGGGTAAATGAGAAAAATAGCCAAGCTAGGTCAATAGCTCTTAAGGAAACCATACTGATTGAATTGGGCTATCTAGTGGGTTTGGGAATATATATTTTCAAAAGTGAAATATAGTAGCTATATTCAAGATTCAATCACATCCATATCTAAAATCCAACTTAATTTCACAAATCTAATTGCACTTTAGTGAAATAGTCCTCACACTAGTAAATCACAAAATTTTACAAATTAGTAGTGCTTTATAGATTAGGTTACCAAATATGAATCACTAAAATAGAAGTTTATTCTATGGTTTGTGTTGGGTGTCTTTATCTACAATTCTAGGTTTTATTTCCAATAAGAGGGTGTTCTCACCTTTTTATAGACTATTGAAATATTGTGCATTTTGAGCTCTATTTTTGTATGGGTTATAGTTATATTATGTACATAGACTATAGTGGAAGGTTTTTCTTGCATGTCTATCTCTACCTTTGTTGAGCTGCACAATTTTTCTTTCTTCTACCATACTACATGTTCACCATCATGTAATCTCCTACCATCATGGGGTGATACAGTTGATTAGAGGGTCCCAAGCTTCATTTTATCTCCATGACCAAGCCCCCTATTCATTATTCTAAGGGAATTATAGGTCATTTTAGTCATACTCCTTCCTTGATCATGGCCTATCTATAGTAGGGGGTTTGTGAGCTATTCACTTGAGTCTATATTGTGTTCAACAATGCCATCTGGTCATTCTATAACAAATATTGATCCATATGAGGAGGATTTGACATCAATTATAGTATCATAGTAATGGTTTTGACCAAAAGGAGATTAATATTTTGAATACCTTATTGTCATATTTGTATTATAATATATTAACATATTATCTTTAAATTAAATTTAATATTTTTAAAATAAATAAAAAACAAACAAAAATGAAAAGTGAAATTATAAAAAAACTTTTACACAAAACAAATACTTTAAATTTGTTATTATAATTATAATTAACTTATTAAATCAACAATTTTTTTTTTTAAAACAAATATTAATGAATAATTTTAATATATTCTAACATTGAAATAATTTAAGTTTGAACATTCTTTAAATATTTTGATTAAATATATCTCAATAAATATATATTTTTATACAAATAATCATTAATTAAATAATATTTAAAAAAATATACTCCTTTACACAAATATTTAGGTTTTACTCACAATCCCAACTATCATATATACAATTATAAAATATATAAATAAATGTTAAAATAATAAAATCTAATCTAATAATTTGAAATATAAACACATTTCTGTTATCTTACCATCTATTATCTATATACGAAAAAAATATTCATGATTTTATGTCTTTAATAGAATCTAATATTTAAGAGAACAGTCCACAGACCTTCAAATTCCAGGTCTAAATTATGGCGCAAAGCAAAAAGAGATATTTCAGTGCATGGGGATAAGCACGTAGATGAGCAGGGGGTATGCTACGACATGCACGCACGTACCCACCCTCCTATAACGTGGCGGCGCAGCCTCTTCGATGTCTTCCGCTACAAATGCCAGCACGAGAGTGATTAGTGTGGATAAACACGCTGCAAGAGAAAGATAAAAATGCGGCGTCTGCCATGCAGAGCGAAAGTGAGAGGTGGGGGAAGAAAGGAGAGATCCCAACACAGAGACCTGAAACACCACGTAAACTCCAACCACTGTAAACATGTCATGGCGGCTCTTCAACTCCTCCTGCTCTAATCTTACGCCCAACTAAGCCGCCTTCATTTGCATTTTCAGCTGAGCTAATGCAAAAAATTTAGGTGCTGCAGAAGCTCTGATTTCTGGGGAATTCATAGCAAGTGAAGTAGAGTGGTAGGAAGCTTCCGTCCAGTGGCCCGCCATAACGTGGCCAGAAATCCCTTTGTCTTATATAAGCGTGAGATGGCTCTTGCTTAGGTATATTGATCACCACTATACGAAAAAAGTTGAAAAAGGTTTGTCTGCATAGGGTTGTGCCCGTGATTGCATCTTCTTTTGTAGAAGATGTATGATTTTATGCGTTTGAAAGGCTGTTAAGGAGCGGTCACATGTAGGTGCTTCACACTCTAAAATTATGGAGTGGTAACTTTATTTGATGAATACAATTTTATATGACAAATTAAAATCTTATTTTGATTTTTTTTTGGTTTTTGTTTTTTAGATTTTAAGAGTTTTTTTAAAAAATAATTAGTTTCTTTTCATGAAGATATGATTTATTTTTATTAATTGTTTTATGAAACTAATTTAAGTTTGTTTTTGTTTTTTTTATAATATTTTTTAAGATTCTTAAAAATTCTCAATTATAATTTTTAGTATTAGGTGCTATTATAAAATCTATAAAGCTACTTAATTATATATGCTTCCTCAATTCTCTCAACAACACCCACCTTTATAAAATAATAGTATGAGTATCTCTATTTTATCGCTTGAAATGACCCATCTTCATATTATGAGCATTCATACTCATTTTTAACTAGTATATATGTATGTATGTCTATTACGTTGAGGGATATATTTCTTGATGCGCTTATTTTTAATCAATTTCTCACATAAAAGCGTATAAGGCGCCTTGAGAAGGACATCTCTTGACACACACACACACACATATTATTGAATATATCTATATATATACTAGTAGCATTTGTGGCGCAACATGTAAGATATTAAATGAATTATGATTAGGGTTATAGATAAAAATAGGGTTAAGGTTAGGGTTGGAGATAAAAATAGGGTTAGAGTTAGAATTAGGGCTAGGGTTAAGATTAGGATTAGAGATAGAATTACATTTAGGGTTAGAGTTAGAATTATGATTAGGGTGCGTTGAAGTTGGGGTTAGGATTAGTATTAGGATTAGGGTGTGTGTTAAATGGTTAGAGATAAAATTAAGGTTAGGGTTAGGGTTAAGGTTAGGTTTATATAGTTAGGGTTAAGGTTATGATTAAGGTTACATTCATATATAGAATTAAGGTAAGATTTAGGTTTAGGATTATCGTTAGATTTAAGGTTAGGGTTACAATTAGAATTAGTGTTAGTTTTAGAATTAGGGTAAGGGTTATTGTTAGAATTAGGGCTAGTGTTAGGAAATTTTACAAAAATAATTAGCATTAATTAGTGCTAGGGTTAGAGTTAGGGATAAGGTTAGGGTTAGGGTTAGGGTTAAGGTTAAGGTTAGGGTTAGAGTTAGATTAGAGCAAGGGTTAGGATTAGGTTTATGGTTACAATTATAATTAGTGTTAGTTTTAGAAGTAAGGTGAGGATTAGAGATAGATTTAGAATTAGGGTTAGGATTACAATTAGAATTAATGTTAGTTTTAAAATTAGGGTTAGGGTTAAGGTTATAATTAGAGTTAGTGTTAGGGTTACAAAAATAATTAGTGTTAGTTTTAAGGTTAGAGTTGATTAGTGTTAAGATTAGGGTTAGAATTAGGGTTATAGTTAGGTTAAGAGTTAAGGTTATGATTAAGGTTACATTTAGATATAAAATTAAGGCTAGATTTAGGGTTAGAATTATGGTTAAGATTAAGATTAGGATTAGGGAACTAGGGTTACAATTAGAATTGGTGTTAGTTTAGGATTAAGACAAAGATTATTGTTAGAATTAGGGTTAGTGTTAGGGTTACAAAAATAATTAGCATTAGTGTTAGGGTTAGAGTTAGGGATAGGGTTAGGGTTAGGGTTAGATTTAGATTTAAGGGTTAGGGTTATGGTTAAAATTATAATTAGTGTTAGTTTTAAAATTAGAGTTAGGATTAGAGATAGATTTAGAGTTGGGTAAAAGCAAAAAGTTGGGTCCACGAAGAGGGGAAGTTTCGGCAAAAAAAATCCTGCAAGAAACGCGTACGCATTATTAAAAAATGCGTATGCATTATGCTTCAGGTACCCGAGCGTAAAAAAATGTGTATGCACTAAAAAACGCATACGCATTTTATAACATGTACAAGTCATTTATTTTAAAAAATAAATACCTTTTAGAAACACATATGTGTTTTGTAACACAAAACACATACATGTACGTGTTCCTAAAAAGTATTTACTTTTTTAAATAATCAAGCAAATAAAGAATGCGTATGTGTTTTTAAATTTTGAATCCCCAACCCACATGTTGCCTTGGTTTTAGGCTCGGGAAAGGCTTGGAAACCTGACCCTTAGCCTTTGACCCCCAACTAAAAAACTAAGGTAGGTTCAAGAGAAATGTCCAACTTTGGCAATATGGTTGATGGACTTTTTTTTTAATCAATCTATGAAATTAAAACCCATTAGAGAACACAATGTCTAGTTTCCAAATATTTTTTTTTTCAAGATTGGATTATATTTGTTATTTTTTAGTTAATTTCTAAGCAAACTAATCCATAAACTTGAAATATCAGACTTTTTTTGTTTAATTTTCTTGTAAAAAAATATATGGCATCAATATTCAGACAATTCTCTACACAATGAAAAAAAAGATTCAAAAAATGTTTAGTTTAGGTCCAATTACATGTTGTTCGTACACATTGATTTTTAAAAATAGCAATTATGGCCAATAAAAATTCAATAAAAAAAATTACAAAAAAATATCCTCATCAATCTTCATGTTGTTAGCTATTTTTTCCCAAAAGGAATTAGCAAAATACTTTTATTTGGGTCAAAAAGTGGTGTCCGTACACGTGCATGGTATGGTAAAAAAAAATGACTTTTAAAAAGTGGTTTTTATACATCCCTATCAAAATTCAATTTCTATCATCCAGGTATTTGAATAAATTACATATTTGGAAACTAGATTCAAAATGTTAAATTTCATATTACTTACTTTTTTTAAGATTCATTATATAAGTGCCTCAAATTTTCATTCCAAGTGTGACAAATTTTGAAAAACAACAAAAACACTTCCACTTTTTGAGCTTTTTGTGGACCCAACTTCTTGCATCAGCCCAGTTAGGGTTAGGGTTAAAATTAGAATTAGTGTTAGTTTTAAAATTAGGGTTAGGGTTAAAGTTATAATTAGAGTTAGTGTTAGGGTTAGCATTAAGATTAGGGTTAGAATAAGGGTTACATAAGGCATTAATATCCTCTACAAACATTAACATTGTTATCACTACATGCAATGAATAATTGTCCAACAAATTCTTTGCCGAAAAAATTATTAAAATTCAAAGTGCATGTTTAGCTTGTATGAATTGTTACAATCAAATCTAGTGGGTTGACAAGGAGAGCCATTGGATCATGCCACATTTTTTCATCCAGGGAGTAACAAGACCACATGTTCATTGGATCTCAAAATTTTGACACTACTTGTCTAATAACATGATGGTTTATGACTTTTTTCTGCTCTTCCCTATCTTTTCTTTCAATTCAAAGATTTGTTTATCAAATTATGTTATAAATCTCTTTTTTGATGTTGATTTTTATAGGCTCTACAATGGTGAGACAAAATCAAAATGGTGTTGAAACCATTTCTTTTCACAATTGGAAATGTTTTAACAATTGATTATTTTACTTTGAAACTATTTCTTTTGTGTTCTCATTTTTGGTTCATTTGCATTTCACAAAATTGATAACAAGAGGCTTAATTTTCACCTTTTTTTACAATTATATGATTATTTTAGTTATAAATTTGACATAGATTTTACATATTTTGTTACAATTATAATCATTTAAATTTATTTATTATGTACAACTTTTACATGTTTTGATACACTTATAATCATTTCAATTTCTAAATTCTACATCTAGATTTTACATAGTTGGCTCTCCAATTATAGCAGTTTCTAAATTTTGCATAGCTTTTACATGGTTGGTGTTAAACAACATGCAATTTGTCTTGTGATCCCAAATGGCTATATAATTTCTACAAAATGTGCAATTATGGGCGGGCATGTACACCAAGATGAGGCACAAAAAGTGGCCAAATGCCCAAAAATGAGCAAAAAATGCTCGTGTTATGAAGAAATTCAAATAACACACTCATGTTATGGCTCAAATTTTCTAAGTCATAACACAAGCATGTTATTTGAATAAAAAACATGCTTGTGTTTTTAGCATTAAAAAAATGTACATTTTTTTAGGAGAGAAAAAAATGTACGTGTTTTTTTTAATAATTTTATTAAAAAAACTTGCTCATTTTCCTCACTCGCGGACCACATTTTCTATAGTGCTTTTCTCATCCTCAACCCAGCATAACACAAATGTGGTTTTGAAATTTACAACCTATCTTCACAATGCCATGTCTGAGAAGAGGTAAGTGCTCTTTTTTTGTGCATTAGATTTAAATTTTGTTTGCATTTGAATTTACATGGATTGTTTTTTTTTTTATCAATTTCATGTTTTATTTGAAATTTTATAATACATGATCATATAAAACCTAAGCCAAAACCAAATTTAAATGATGAAATGCCTAAGGAAAACCCTAGGATGCTCGACCCTTCTCCAACCCTTCCAATAAACCCTAAATAAAGCCAAAAGGATTTGTTAGGGTATCTAGAACAAAACAAAGTTGTAATTTTTGAATTCTAGTTTAAAAAATGAGGGGTTCAACATCAAACCAACATCACCTATGCCGTGCCTCAGCATTGGAAGCAATGATGACGGATGTTGAAATAGTTACAAATCAAATAAATCAATGAAAAACTTATAGAGATTCACGTCGTCAATTTTATGCAACAAAATTATCTTATGATCAAGTGAAAAGGAAAGACATAAGCAAAGAAAAAATATACATGTTCTTTTTACGAATCCTAGAACCAATGAACTTATTTCTCTAAATTCAAAGAGGTTTCTAGTAAATTTGTGTAATCATGATGAGATAAGAAATAATTTTTGGGATAAGTGGTGGATGGTCTTTGACCAACCTCCATGTAATAATTATTATGTGCCACTCTATTTTCTTAGAAAACTACACTATTCAATTTTATCCTTCATCAAATTTCCAATTATTTTGATATGAGGGAATTTTAGGGTAGAGGTGGAGGCTTTGCCCAACATAGACCAAGAGCTCATTGGGTAGTATAACTGTGAACATCGAAGAACACTAGCACAAAACCTATTCATCATGTGATGGTTCTTGTAGCCATCAAGTAGAGTATGGAGGTGCAGACTCTCCATGTAGTTGCTAGATTTCCATACACCATTATAGAGCATGGTACATCTAGATATATCCCAACCTTGCCTCACATGATGATACAACAACTCGATCATATAACTCTAGTGCCCCTATCTCTCACACATGCTCAAACTATTATAATATATGCTTTGGGAGAGATAGAGATGCAAAGGGTGCAGATGGTTCCACCTCCCATGTGTGTTCTCATTGTCAGTATAAATGTTATGGAAGTAGAGGGGGTCATCAAGGTGGTGCATAAGATAATGTGGTGATGGCAGATGAGTTGTTGAATGAGGAGTATGTTGGTTAAATGTAGGTACATTGATTTGAATTTATAACATTTTATCTATTAAATACTTAAAATTTGTAAATTTAAATATATTTTAATTATAGAATTGAATTAAATCGATGCAAAAATTATACATTTTAGGGTGTAATGCCAAAGGGTGGTACATTTTCTACCTTTCTTGCAACAACTTGTACACCTGCATTTGTATCAAAGGTAAAATTTGTATAATATATCAAAATAAAATAATACTTTGTATTCAAAATAATGTTTAATATTTTAAAATAAAATTTTATTGAATAGGTGGGCATAACATCACCATCTATTACACATGTTGCCATGGATGCTTATGAAATTGGATTTACATAGGTACACTATAACACATTTAAGTTTATTTTTATAAATTTCAATTCTTTGTTTATATATATTTGTGTTTTTGACTTTAATCTAGATTATTGTTTATTTAGTTGATGAATACAATAGTCACACCTCCTAGCATAAGCAAAAATTTGGAAGTTGGCATTAGTACAACAATTTCATCATCAATGTGCTTAACTTAGGTATGAGTATGAATATATATGTTTAATAATGTTTATTTGTGTCAATTGATATTAGTAGACCTATCAAAAATAATTGATAAATATGTCTTTTTTATGTTATAGATGGATGCAAACACCCCTGTGTGAGGACAAACATCTCTTGATGATGTCGATCATTGTAGACAAGAAGAGATAAACTACCACTATGTTGTGTGTTTATAATATACATTATTTTAAATAATTTTTATAGTTTTTGAATTTGGCATAGTATCTAATTTTATATTTTATATGTATAGGTTGAGGTGAAGAATAGTGATGAGCGTAGGAGATCAAAAAAACACAAGACACTGATTGTTACAAGGGATTGAGGCTTAATGTATAGTTGAGAAAAAAGTGGCCTAATGCTCAAGGAATAGTGTTCAATATTCATAAGTGAACACATTTTGTATGCATGTACATGACACATAGATAACATTTTTTGGGTGGCTATATGTATCGATGATATTTTGTAGACTGATAGATAATACATTGGCCTCATGGAATTGTATGACATTTTGATGACATTTTGTGCACCCTCATGATGGAATTGTATGACATTTTGATGCCATTTTGTGCGCCCTCATGATAGAATTGTATGACATTTTGATGAGATTTCGTACCTCTTCATGACCTTATGGAAATCAATTTATATAAATATTTTATGTGTAAATTGATAGCTTAAATGGTTTAAAATGTTCTCATAATTTACTTAACCCCAAGCAGTGTATGTATGAGGACGCACAAGTTGTAGCAATACTTATATCTTTTTATTGGAACCACTTGCTACATTAATACACTATTTAAAAAAAAATTAATTACTTGTAGCAAAATAATGAGATCATGTTTGATTTCCATGTTTTCTTTCTTAGTCTCATATGTATTTTAAACCCAAATGCGATATTAATTATCTCCTTAATATCCCCTTAGAAAGGGTTATACAAATCAAATATTATCAATCTTGAACAATAATCAAATTTGGTTAACTTTACTTAAATTTGGTCTACTTTGCTTAAATTATTGATGTGATAAGTGCATGGTAACAAGTACTCAAAATTAGATTCAATTTCATGTTCTACCTCATTTTCTCTTCCCCAAATTTCATTAAGTTATCAAAAGATTACTTTCTAAGTCTATGATCACCCTAACACTCTTTGCTTTTTCAACTTCCTTTGCTTCTTGGCTTATCTTCAATTTTTGTTTCAAATATATTTTCTCAAAATTAGAGTATCATTGTCCTACAAACACTTTTCAGTCTTTGTTGTAGTTATTTTTTCTTGCATTTTCCTATGATCATTTGCACTGTTCTAAGCTCATTAGGATTGTCCTGGGTTCATTAGAATTATTAGGACTATCCTAGTTTGATTATGATTGTCCTATGTTCATTAGGGTTGTCCTAGATTTATTAGGGTTGTCCTGCATTCATTAGGATTGTCCTACATTCATTAGGACTATCATACGTTCACTATGATTGTCTTAGGTTTGTTAGGACTATACTAGGTTCATCCTATGTTTATTAGGACTCCTCAACGTTCTCAAATAACTTCAAGTAATACATGTACTAATTTAAAATTTATGAATAACATGTTAACAATGTAATATTACACACAATTGAATATGATTTCAACTACAAACCTCGTGCACATTTTAAAGACAAAAGATTTTTTAAAATTATTCTATTGCCCCTTCTAGCTTTTCTCAATCTATCAAAGCATTTTCATGCATTATCAACCTTATGTAATCTAAATCCAATCTATAAATTATTTTTCTTGCACTGTCCCAGGCTCATTAGGATTGCCCTAGGTTCATTAGGATTTCCCTAGGTTCATTAGGACTATCCTACATTCATTAGGACTAGCCTAAATTCATTAGGATTATCCTAGGTTCATTAGACTATCCTAGGTTTAGTAGGATTGTCCTAGGCTTATTAGGATTGTTTTAGGCTCATTAGGATTGTCCTAGGTTCATTAGGACTATCCTACATTCTTTATAACTATCCTACGATCATTTGGATTGGCCTAGGTTCATTAAAACTGACC
Organism: Sequoia sempervirens; assembly: GCA_007258455.2. Lineage (NCBI taxonomy): Eukaryota > Viridiplantae > Streptophyta > Pinopsida > Cupressales > Cupressaceae > Sequoia > Sequoia sempervirens. The sequence continues at coordinate 763,905,757 of VDFB02281492.1, read as the reverse complement.
TAGGTTCATTAGAATTATCCTAGATTCATTAGGACGAGCTCCTAGGTTTAGTAGGACAGTCCTACATTCATTATCAACACATTTGTGACCCTTATATTTTTTTATAAACCTACAGGGTCACGTAGGATAAATCCACAATAACCTCTCTTAGTTTTTGAAGAATCTAATCCATTTGATCATGGCGAAAAGTTTTCAAATGTTTAAAAAATTATCAATTTTGTTTAATGAAAAGTTGCAATATTGAATAAATTTTGTTTTGTTCGTCATGGGGCAAAAACATCAATTCCAATGCATTTTTGTAAGTATTTTTATGCTATGAATGCTCTTGTTTCACTCCCCAACTTTCTCGGGCATTCCAAGCCACACTATATCAACACGTTCTCTTGAGTGCCCTAAGTGCAAAAACTACCAAAACATTGATGGTTTGTTTCTCAAAATTTGTGGAACCTAAAAAAATTTTGTATAAAAATAAAGGGTCATGTAGGTCCCCTCTACAATAACCTCTCTTACTTTTTGAAGACTCTGGTCCAATTGCTTGTGGTGGCAAGTTTTCAAATGTTGCAAAAAGTGTCAATTTTGTGTAATGAAAAGATGCAATATTGCATAAATTTTGACTGGTTCATCGTGGGGTTGAACCATTAGTGCGAACATGTCCAAGTGGGTGGGTTTATGCTAGGAATTATCCTATTTCACTCCCTAACTAGACTGAACATTCCAAGCCACACCATACCAATGCATTCTCTTAAGTGCCCTAAGTGTAAAATGTTGCCAAAATTTGAAGAGATGTTTCTCAAAATCCAAGGAACATATGAACATTTCATCTAAACATACAAGGTCATATGAGGTACCTATACAATAACCTCTCTCACTTTTTCAAGAACCTAATCCAATTGCTCATGGAAACAATTTTTCTAGTGCTGAAAAAACCATCAAATGCATTCCATAAAATGTTGCAATGTTGCATAACTTTCATTTTGTTCATTGTGGGATCAAACTGCTAGCACCAACATGTCCTAGTGGGTGGGTTTATGTTAGACATGCTCATGTTTCTCACCCCAACTCACTCAAACATTCCAAGCCACATCGTATCGACACATTCTCTTAAGTGCCTTAAATGCAGAAAACTACCAAACTTTGATGGGATGTTTCTTAGAATTCATGAAACCTAGGAAATATTTTTCTAAGCCTACAGGTTCATGTAGGGCCCCTCTACAATAATCTCTCTCACTTTTTTAAGAATCCCATCTAGTTGCTCATGGCGACAAGTTTTCAAATGTTACAAAAAGTGTCAATTTTGTTCAATTAAAAGTTGCAATGTTGCATAACTTTCATTCTATTCATAGTGGGGCCAAACCATCAACACCAACAAGTTTGATTGAGCGGGTTTATGCTAGGAATACTCTTGTTTCTCTCCCCAACTCGCCTGAACATCCCAAGCCACATCGTACCAGTGCATTCTCTTAAGTTCCCTAAGTGCAAAAAACTATCAAACTTTGATAGGTTGTTTCTTGGAATCTATGGCACGTATGAACAACCTCTCTCACTTTTTCAAGACTCCAATCTAGTGCTCGTGGAAAAAAAAAATTGATGTTGCAAAAATCGTAAATGCATTCAATGAAAAGTTACAATGTTGCATAAATTTTATTATGTTCATCATGGGCCTAAACCATTAGCACCAACACATCTAGGTGGGAAGGTTTATGTTGGGAATGCTCCCATTTTTCTACCCAACTCACTCGAATGTCCAACCCACACCGTACTGGCACATTCTCTCAAGTGCCCTAAGTGAAAAAACTACCAAAATTTGACAAGCTATTTCTTAGATCCCATGATAGATACAAACATTCTATCTAAACCTATAGGGTCATGTGGGGCCCCTCTGTAATAACCTCTCTCAATTTTTCAATACTCCAATCCAATTGCTCATGGAAGCAATTTTTTGGTGTTGCAAAAACTATCAAGTACAATCAAAGAAAAGTTACATTGTTACATAAATTTCTTTCTATTTGTCTTGGGACTAAACCGTTAGTGCCATAAAATTTGAGTGGGTGGTTTTATGCTAAGATTTCTCCTATTTTTCTCCCCAAATTGTATGAACATTTTAGGCCACATCGTACCCACACATTCTCTTAAGTTCCTTAAGTGCAAAAAACTACCAAACTTTGACGAGTTATTTCTTAGAATTTGCACAACACATACAAATGTTTTTCTTGAGAAAATAGGATCATGTGGGGCCCCTATACAATAAAATCTCTTTTTCAAGAATCCAATCTCATTTCTCATTGTAGCAATTTTTCTGTTGATGCAAAAACCATCAATTGAAATCAAAGAAAAGTTACAATGTTGCATAAATTTCATTCTATTCATCATGGACCCAAAATATTAGTTCCAATGTGTCGGAGTGGGTGGGTTTATGCTAGGAATGCTCCTTTTTTTCTCCCCAACTTTCCCGAACATTCCAAGCCACACCGTACTAACACATTCTCTTAAGCATCATAAGTGCAAAAAAGTGCCAAACTTTGATGAAATGTTTCTTAGAATTTGTGGCACATATGAAAATTTCCTCTAAACCCACAAGGTCACATAAGGTCTCTCTACAATAAATTCTCACTTTTTCAATAATCCAATCTAGTTGCTTGTGGCATCAATTTTTCTGGTGTTGCAAAAACTGTCAAATGCATTCAATGAAAAGTTGCAATGTTGCATAATTTTTTTTTTTTTTGTGGGCTCAATTTGTCAGTTCCAACACATCTGGGTGGGTGGGTTTATGCCAGGAATGCTCCTATTTCACTCCCCAACCCACCCAAACATTCTAGTCCACATTGTACCAACACATTCTCTTAAGATCCCTAAGTGCAAAAAATTGCCAAACTTTGACAGGTTGTTTCATGGGATCCTTGGCACATAAGAATGTTCTGTTTGAACCTATGGTTCATGTGATGTCCTATAAAATAACCTATCTCATTTTTCAATACTCTAATCTAGTTGCTCGTGGAAACAATTTTTTTGGTGATGCAAAAATCGTCAAATGCATTTAATCAAAAGTTGTAATATTGCATAACTTTCATTCTATTCATTGTGGATTTGAACCGTCAATGCCAACACATCCAAGTGGGCAGGTTTATTCTAGGAATGCTCATGTTTCACTCCACAACTCGCCCGAACGTTCCAGGCCACACTATACTAGGATCACATGAGATATAAAATTTTAGCTATACATAGATGCAAACCAATTGAAAAAATATACAAAAGTTGCACATTTACAATCAATTGGTAGAATTATGTTAGTTTTTATATACAAAATTTTAGTTATACGTAGATACAAATCAACTGAAAATATTTACAAAATTTTTGCATTTCTAACAATTGGTACAATGAATCTAGATGATATGTCAATCAGCCAACGATATGTACAAAATTTTCAAAATTATTTTACCCTTTTGTAGAATCAATTTGATCCAATGCTCCAACACAATGAATGCTTGTAGTTGGCCCAAATTCAATTTATTGAACCTTGCAGATCATCTCTAACCGTTATAGTGTCAAGTATTGCCTTGTGGTCAGCTTCAAAAACTTTCCATAAATTCTTATTAAGTGGTCTACCATGACATTTAATCAATTGAATACTTGTTACATCAATAAGGTTAGAGTAATGAAGAATCTATCTATGTGTTTCAAAGTCCTCGAACAAATAGAAATTTGATTTCTTAATAGGGTACCTTCTAAGCCATGTTCCTATGACAACAACAAACCCTATTGGATACTCAATACCCTCTCCATTAGTGATTGTGGTAGTCAATTTTTTCCCCTCTATACAATGAAAAAAAATCTATTCCTTCTTCATTATTCTCATCAGCAATAACTACATACACATGACTTGCATTTTATTGAATGAATAATTTAATTCAAGAAACCATGTAAAATGTAATAAAATGAGTTAAAATTTTGATTTTAAATAATTAATAAATCACAATACTTGGTTGCACTAGGTTAGATACATGGTCAAAGTCCATTGATACTTCCATTTGGTTCAATTGTAATGCTTATGGAACTTTATATGTGTTAACGGGAAGTAAAGGTCTACAAGACCATTCACCAACCCACTCTTTTGACTCACAAACTTCCCATTCAAAATCCATACATGAAGAACAAAAACGTGCAATCTCTCTCATATAAATAATCAATGAACTTGCATTTGAACTTCTAAATCAGTGCAACTCATTCAATCCTATAACTATACAACAATCTTGGTAGTTTGCAATATTAGATTCATTTACCAACCAAAAATATCTAGAAACCGTAGAATTACCTTGATTAATTGGTCCCATTGTGGAGTGACACCATTGCACAATTGTTGTTACAACAGTCAACTTAGCACCACCTTGGTACTTCAACTCTTCTCAAGCTAGGATTATTTTTACATATGCTTTTGCACCATCATTCTCTCCCTTTCCATGTCCAACCTCAATGAAACTCCAAAAAATTCAAACACCACTCGTCACATGCATCCTAGTCAAACAATAGAACATCCTTGAATTCTTGAATTGTGATGTGTAGTTATCTAACCGTATGATGTGTTGATTGTATTTGATATTTCTTTCCCTTAAATTATCATAAAAAAATTGAAAGCAACCTTGCACAAACTCTATGGGATGAGTACAATCATCGCTTCAATGTAGAAGTGATACTCTCTTAATATATTTCTATATTCCTCCATGCTATCATGTGCATACATGAATGCTATGTGTATAAAAATAGTAACCTAAATAGATTTGTAATACTAATATTGTACTTCATTTTGTAGTTGTAATGTATAATTCTCAACAAAATCTACAATAGAAACAATGGTACCAAGAGGAAATGTATCCTTACATAACTTACATTGCTCATCCAACCATCGATCTCTATGTGTATGCATTGTGTACTTATAAACTATATTCTCTTGAAAACTCCTCATAAATTCAGCTACAAAAATATCTATATTCACTAACTCACATCTCTTCAACTCTTTTCCATCTTTAACCCCATATGTTACTGACATGTATTTTTCGAAAGTAACTAGTTTTTTCCCAATTTCATGTGTGCTCTCTAAATGTACACATTTTTTAAAATATTGCAAACCACCACAAGTAACACATGATCCTTTCAAACATGATTTCTTATAAAAAATTGGCCATCATCTCTTTTACATAATACACTTGTGAAATGAAGGAAAATAGGTTTATCAAAATGAGATGATTGGATATATGATGCACATATCTTCCTTGTTTCATTAGGAAAAAGAGATCCCCAAAGGTAGGATTGACTTTCAACCCTTAGGTGAGTCAACCCTATTGGAGATATTTTTTCTATTTTTCCTTATGATAAGATAGGGTAAATAATCTTGAAATGCACTTTTGGGAGAAAAAAAATACTAAATGAACTCAATTATGCAATGTGAAACTTGAATCATCAATTTAAAGCATAACAAAATAAAAAACAACAGTGTTTTGGCATATCTGAGAAGGGTAAGACACCATGCACCTATCACCAAATTTTTTTGTTGAGTGTCCTCCTGTGACAAATTCACCCTAGGGGGAATGGGGCTTGCTATAGGGGTCCAAAATCTTCTTTCATAGTCCTCTGCTCCTAGATTTGCACTCTTGATTTCTCTGGATCTCACTGTTAGAAAGTTGGAAATAAATTTTGCAAGTAAGATTTTGTGTCTTGAAAACTTTGACAACTTTGCAAAATTGCACTTTGGATCCAATTTCACTCCTCCTTCACCTGTGAAGCTGCACACACAAAGAGAGGAGATTTTTTTTTTTTTTGGTGTATAAGGGTTTGCCTTGGTCAAACCCTAGTTTGGTAATTAAACCTTGAAATGAAGTAATAATGAAAGGAAGGAATGATGAATGAGCATAAGCTCGTTGCAACTCACCAAACCCTTTAATGGTTGTCCTTGGAGCACTGAAGTCTAATACATCACTCCAAGGATTGGATCTTTCATGAAATGGATTGATTGGATGCTTGATTTGACACTTGATTTTATGCTTGAATTCTTGAAACCTACATCACAATGTTAGCTCCAAAAACATGCATGAATGCAAATAACTTTGACGTGATGACCTTGATCTTGATTGCTATTGTAGATGACTGATAAATCTGCTCTTGAATTCTCTTGACAATAATATTTTCTATAGGAATGCTCTCATAAAAATTCTAGCATTTGAAATGATAGAAATACCTTGTATTTATAGGTGATTTTCTAATTTCCCGACAATTAAACATCAAAGATCAAAAATTGCAATTTGAATTTGAATCATAAAAATACCGCCAAAAACATTTTAAAAAATGGGTTCCTAAACTTAAGGACCCATTCGCCCTTGGGTGAATGGGTCCTTGGCCGTAAACCTAGGACACACATTTTCCAAGATGTCTAATTTGATGTTTGCAATTGCTTAATATAGGTTCCCCTTTTGGAAAATGGGATTAATTAGGATTTTAAATGCATAATTGAGTCAATTAGAGGCTTAATTAAGTCCAATTAATTAAGGGGATGCAAACATAGTGTGAAATTGTTTCAAGTCTCCCATTGACATTTAATAGTGTTCTACTTATTTTTAGTGATCTACTTATTTTCTAATCAAACGAGACTTTTTTGTTTTATTGCTTACTATAGTTGATGTAAGAACATGTTTGCTAACATTTCTATCTTTAATGCATGAGGTTGAATGCTACACCCAATATTATAGTACATTAGGTTATGAATAGTCGACTTGTGGCTATATTAACTCCTAATTAAGTCATATTATCATTATTTTATTGTTATTTAGTTGTTTAGGTCGGCCTAGGGCTTATATAGGGTTATCTAAGCTGGATTGGGTGGTATCCTAGGCATAAAAGAGGTATATATAGGAGGTTGTGAGTCTTATTTCATCATCATATGGTGAATTGTGTTCTCAGTGGAGATATTTGGAGGCTTTCCCCTTCGAATGGGCTTGTTAGTCTCAAATATTATTCAATATTTGTAGCATATTTTCTATTATATTCTTCTATTGTACAAGTTATTTCATTACAAGTGGCATCAGAGCATGATCTTGGCATTGTTATGATAAGACATCTTTTTCAATTTTTGAGGTCATTTGTGAAGCCCATATATCCCAAATTTTGGTGAATTTTTGTCTGATTTTTAAAGGGTTTGTGAAGACCATATTAAAGAAGCTACATTCTAGATTTCAGAGTAATTGGAGTAGATTTGAGTGAATTATTGCAGAATTAGGGTTTTTGCACAATTTATTTGGAAGTTGAATATCTCTCACATCGTGAAAAATTGGATCCTTATTTTTGTTGGGTTTTTGAAGAAATCATAGAGGAGTATACAGTCCTAAATTTGGAGAAATTGAAGTTGAAATAAGTGAGTTATTGCAAAATTAAGGTTTCCAACAAATTCGCTGTCAAGGTTGCAAATCTTCTAATTTCTTGGATTTTTTTTCTAGGTAAGTGGTACCTTGACCCTAGTAAGTTATAATAATTTTTTTAGATAATTTAAGTTTCATTTATGCGATTTATTGAAAAATTATTTTCTACCATCATGATGGGGCCTGCAACAAGAGGCAAAAAGAATGCCACCACATCGGGGAAATCTTCAGATAATGAGGGAGTAAAAAATGAGGATTTTAACCCTAAGGATGAAATAAAAAAAGTCAAGGGTGATATTTCATCATTAGAGAAGAATATTATGGAAGAAATGGGTGAATTGAAATCATTCATTCAAGATATGTGGTGTAAGGGTGAAGATTCACCTCATAAGGTGGAAGATAATACTTTTGTTGGAAATGAATTCCTTGGACTTGAATTTGGTTTCAAGAAGGATCCTTCATTTAATAACCATATGCCAAGGCAATTCATACCTAAGTTGGATATGAAAAAGTTTGATGGCAAGGATCCAACCAATTGGTTATGCCAAATGGAGCAGTTCTTTGATATTCATCATGTTCCTAGTCAAAAAAACGTGGCTATGGCATCATTATACCTAGAACCAGATCAATTTATTTGGTATCGTTGGTTATGTCATGAGAAGAGAAAAAGGGTTGTGTGGTCACATGGTCAATTTTTTAAGAGGAACTTGCTACTCATTATGGAGATAATTTTATGGATAGAAACTTCTACCAACTTACCCAATTAAAGAAAATGGGCATGGTCAAGGATTATATTCAGCAATTTCAAACCCTTTCTCTAAGATTAGAGAATGTGGCAAAAGAAAATATGAACTATTTCTATGTGGTTTAAAGGATCACATAAAATATGAAGTACGATTGTTCCAACCATAATCCTTGTCACAAGCAATAGTAATGGAAAGACAACTGGAGGACAAGTTTTTGGCTAGTAAGAGACAAGGGAATTTGAATTTTAGAAAAAGGAGATCTACACATTCACTACCACAACCTACTAGGTTGATTCCACAACAAATTGAGGAGAAAAGAGTAAAAGGGTTATGTTTCAATTATGACAACAAATATAGTTGAGCGCATAGATGTAGTGAAACTAATTTTTTTTATATTGAAGGACCAAGTGAGGAAAAGGAGGAGTAACCAATATTAGAGGATGATAGGGATCTAGATGATGAATCACATGATTCCCAACCAATCATCTCTTGTCATGCACTCTCTAGGTTTAGTGCTCCTCAAACTCTCAAGGTAGTTGGATTCTTAAAGAAGCAAAAAGTAACTTTGTTGATCGACTCAGGTAGTACTCACAATTTCATCAACAAAAAGTTGGCTACTCGTCTAAATCGTTTTATATATCCAACTCCAAAATTTTAGGTCTTGATTGCAGATGGTGGTACCGTCAGTTGTTCTGGAAAGTGTCATAGCATTAAATTATCCATAAGAGATTATCACCTTGATAGCCCAATGTATGTTATATCCATGGGTGCAGTAGATATTGTTTTGGGAGTACAATGGCTTACTACCTTGGGAACAATTGAGATGAACTTCCAAGAATTTTTTATGAGGTTCCAATCAAAAGGAAATACAATACAACTAAGAGGGTTGAAGTAAAAGTACCCACAAATAGTTAGCTCTCATCAAATGCAAAAGCTACTCAAGAAATGAGTTGATGGATTTATGGCCCAATTATGTTCATTAGAAGTCTCTCAATCTAATGATCCTACCCATCCAGATTTACAAACAATATTTGAGCATCACTTAGTGGTTTTTGGAGATATGCCTAATGTAATTCCTCTCAAGAGAGATCATGATCATGCCATACAACTAGTTCTAGGGAGCCAACCCCCCAACATCAGGCCTTATTGGTATCCACATATACAGAAAAGTGAGATAGAAATGATTGTTGAGGAGATGTTAGAGGCAGGAATTATCAGGCATAGTCAAAGTGCTTACTCCTCACCAGTGGTGATGGTGCGGAAGAAGGACGATACTTGGTGCATCTCGAAGAGCATCAACTCTATGCTAAGCCATCCAAGTGTGCTTTTGGTCTGAATGAGGTGGAGTACTTGGGACACATAGTTTCACATGAAGGAGTAAAGGTGGATCCTAACAAAATGAAGGCGATCATGGAATCGCCTATTCCCAAAACCATTAAGAAATTGAGGGGTTTCTTAGCATTGAATGGATACTATCGTAGATTTGTGAAGAATTATGGTCGTATAGCAACACCCCTCAGATTTATTGAAGAGTGATTCTTTTCATTGGTATGAATCTGCTAATTCAACATTTGCAATGTTAAAGGAGGCTATGTGCACAAATCCAGTACTTTCCTGCACTCTTGATTTCACTAAGTATTTTATCATGCAATGTGATGCTTCTAGAAATGGTATAGGTGTAGTTCTCATGTAGGAGGGTCGGTCCATTGCTTTTGAGAGCCTCCAATCAAAGGGGAAGAATCAATCAAACCTATTTATGAGAAGGAAATGCTAGCTATTCTTCATGCAATAAAATAATGGAGGCCTTATCTAATGGGTAGACACTTCAAGGTTAAGATAAATCATGACAACCTAAAATATTGTTTGGAATAAATATTTTCTTCAAAAGAACAAAAAAATGGGTTACTAAGATGTTGGGATATGATTTTGAGATTGTATATAAGAAAGGGAAGGAAAATGTTGTGGCAGATGCACTATCAAGGAAGGATGAAGATTTATTGTGTGCCCTTTCAATATTACAAGAAGATTGGGTAGAAGAAGCCAAATAAGAGTGGAAAAATGATGTGGCTACTAGTAATCTCATTCAACAATTACAAAGTGACCCTAGTAGTTTAGATAAAAAAATTTGGGAGGGAGATACTTTGTGGTATAAAGAGCGATTGTATCTTTGCAAGAATTCCTCCCTCAAACAAAAGATTCTCATAGAACTACATGAGTCTCCTGTGGGTGGTCATTCAAGGTTTTTGAAGACATATCATCGGGTCAAGAAAGACTTATTTTGGGAAGGGATAAAAGGGGACGTTCAAAAATTTGTGGCATAATGTTTGGTTTGTCAATGAAATAAAGGGGAGACAATTAAGACACCTGGCCTCTTGCAACACTTAGTTATTCCTAGCCAACATTGGGAAGAGGTCTCTATGGACTTCATCATAGGGCTTCCAAGATCTAATGGTAAGAATTTCATCATGGCAGTGGTGGATCGCCTCACTAAATATGCACATTTTATTGCATTATCACATCCTTTTACAAGTACAGTGGAAAAATAATTTTTGGAGAATATTTAAAAGCTACATGGTATACCTAAGGCTATTGTTAGTGACCATGATCCTATCTTTATTGGTAACTTTTGGATAGATTTATTCAAGTGTTTGGGTACTCAATTGGCTCATAATTCTTCATACCATCCACAATATGATGGGAAAACATAGGTGGTTAATAAGTGTTTGGAAGGATATCTACGTTGTTTCACTTCAGATAAACAGTCTCAATGGGTATATTGGCTACCACTAGCAGAATGGTGGTATAAAACTTCCTTGCATAGTTCATAAAAAATGTCTCCATTTATGGCATTGTATGGATATCATTCTCCTTCCATCACATCATCATTGAAGGTGTCACCAAGATTTCATGTGGTGGAGGACCACATGATTCATCAACAACAAGTACTTTCAAGAATTAAAGATAATAGATCCATGGCACAAAACCGAATGAAGTAGCAAGTAGACTAGCATCGTAGTGAAAGAATTTTTGAGGTTGGGGATTGGGTTTTCGTGAGATTGTAGCCTTACAAGAAATTGTCACTGAAGGAACAGTCAAAGAATGACAAGTTGTCTCCAAAATATTATGGACCATATCAAATCATGCAGAAGATAGGTAGTGTTTCCTACAAGCTTGAATTGCCATCAACAACAAAGATACATCCATTTTTTCATGTTTCTTGTTTGAAGAAGGTAATTGGGAATAATATCCCTACTCAAACAATATTACTTGAGCTTGATGAAGAAGGAAGAATCATATTGGAACCAAAATTTATTCTTTAGAGATGCACAAGGAAGCTAAGGACTAGAACACTTAGTATTTCATCCAATGGAAGAATTTACCAATTGAAGATGCCACATGGGAGGATGGGGAGTTCATTCAAAAGCATCCAAAATTGCCTAACATTGAGGACAATGCTTATCTGAAGAGGGGGCATGCTATGCCCTTAATATTAGAGTACATCAGGTTATGAATAGTCGGCTTGTGGCTATCTTAACTCCTAATTAAGTCATATTATCATTATTGTATTGTCATTTAGTTGTTTAGGTCGGCCTAGGGCTTATATAGGGCTATCTAAGTTAGCCTAGGTGGTATCCTAGGCATAAAATAGGTATATATAGGAGGTTGTGAGTCTTATTTCATTATCATATGGTGAATTTTGTTCTCATTGGAGATATTTTGAGGTTTTCCCCCTTGAAGTGGCTTGTTATTCTTAGCTATTATTCTATATTTGCAACATATTTTCTATCATATTCTTCTATTGTGCAATTTATTTCATTACATTGAACCTATTGATTGATACACACTAGTTATATTTTTTACAATAGTTCTTTCACCATTGGTATTAGATGATATTAAGCCAGGGATCTTCATAGTGTCTCTTAAATTAATATTTTTAATCATTTCAATAAACAATTGGCACCTTCCAATTTCACTTAAGCTCTCAAAATATTTTTTTCTATATTTTATTAGCCATTCTTCTATAAGTGCAATTGAAAATTTTGTCAGGCATTGGTTTCAAAATATTTTTATCTATGTCAATTAGATACTTTGGTCTTTTACAAATAGTTCTAGGAGGTGTTGTGATTGGTGTGTGTTCTTGGTTTGCATTTGGTACATTTGATTGATCATTCCTTGTCTTAGTAGGTGTGATGATTTGTGCGTTTCTTGGTTTGTATTTGGTAAATTCGATCCATCATTTCTATCCTCAATAGGTGTTTTAGTATTTCATTCTACATTAATATTAGCTGGTATACATGGAGTACCTTCTCCAATTTTTTTCATTTGATATAGTCTTTTCATGTGCTCCCTTTGTTTTTACTTTTTTCCCTCAAGTTTTTTTTTTAAAGTAAAAGGCATGGAAGCCTGTATATTAATATATTATATAATAAAGGGTTACATCTATGTCTGCATCAGATTGGAAAAATTTGCCCAAGAAGCTTTACAACTTATTTGCATCTTTAGAAATACAACTTTGAGGATTGCAAATAAAACAAAATTTCAAAATTTCTTGTACATGCATCAACTATAAACTATTATTGAATACCCAAAACATCATTTTCCATGACTATTTCACCAAAGGCAAGAGAAACTTCCTTCATACAAACACCATTGACGTCCATTGCTACTTAACAAGGCTAAAGAGAAACTTGGCACTGTATCAAAACATCAGCAAAATTTATCCGAGGGCTGGGACATTGAGCTACTACTCTTCCATGCACTCGAACTATACCAAATTCTCATCTTGGCCTTTAGAAATCTCCTGAATTCGCATATCTTGAGCAAAGAAATTAAAGCCAATTATTAGCTCCTTCTCTTTTTGCACAGTTTGAGTAATGTAAGCCTATGCTATGAAACCCTGATGCCCACCATTGGAACTTTCAGCAATATTTTTCCCTATCATCACCTCCACATTTTCTTCAACTGGTGCAGACAACAACACTCTTTCTTTTGAGCTAGAAAGATAGGAATTAAGGGGAGGATGAGGAGTATGATCACGAATAAAGGAAACTACATAGTATTTCTCCTTGATATCAATATCCATTGACACACAAACCCTCCTGCAATTCTTCCTTAGTGCCTTCAAAAGTATGCTATCATTCCTATACTGCAAGGCCAATCTAATTGCTTCATAAATATCTTCAAAACCCAGATGTTGTTTTAAAAACTCTCTAGGAAACAGACCTCCTAAATACCCGTCACCACTAAAAACATTATAACCTTGAACAACATATTAAAGAGCATCATTTTGAAGAAATTGAGGGTTAACAAATTTTCCTGCAATGTTTCCAATTCCCCTAAAGATTGAAGAAGGTCCATGATATTTGAAAAGAAAATAGAAAACACCTGGGAAGGAAATATTAAGCACCTAGCCTTGGGGCTTGCGACCTCAACTCTGAGCACCGATCACATAGAGTCTTTCACCCTAGGGCATTCCACCTTAAAAACTAAACTGAGGCTTTCATGAGTGAGATATTCCTCAAAGGGATGCTCCCATGGCTGCATTGGACAGTTATCCCTAAAATTCCATGGTCGGAATGCCATACTACCACTTCAAAGACTCTTCTCTCACTAGCTAGCAATGTCTCCAGTTAAAATGCCATCTAACAAAGATCGCCTTTTAAAGACAATAGATGCTTTGTAAAGACATTCATTATCATGATTTTTGTTGAGCCAAGAAAACACCACTGAAGCATGCGAAATTGTGCAAGCCTGCCTCCTCTACAAGGATTAATAAATAATTGTATCATTCAAAGTGCCTAAGGGTACCTAAAACATAAAACATTAGGAAAAAATTTAATGCACAAGTGTCCATTTTTAGTAGCCCATGGCGTAAGAAAATCCCCATCTCTGCCCATAGGATCTGACGATAGGATAAAAGTACCAATGATGTAAACATAAACCACCACATGGTACATTATTTAACATGCTATATTCATTTAACAATAGCCTTGGTAGTAGGAACACAGGCTTGCATGAAAATAGCAAACCATCATAACAACTCGATCAAGGTGAGGTACCTTTCCAGGCTTAAAATGCAATCATTACTAAACAATCACCGCCAGCCAAGTATATTATACCAAATCTCCCATGATGTAAATTAACCATGAGCTCGAACTTGAACCATGAATTCAAAAGAGCAAAACAAATCATGTGTTAATTTAATCCAGCTAACCACCAATTTGATGACGAGAGTAAAGTTGCTAAGGTATAACTTTTAGTTTCCTTTGTTAATCATGAATTCTATAAATTGAGGATATAGTCTGTTAATCTCATGTTGCCCCTTTACCTCAAGTTCTTGGCCATCACACCCCATATTTGCAAGTCTATCTGCCAGTTTATTGCCCTCCCTAAGTGTATGTGAAATTTGAATTTCATGAAAGGAATCCATCACCCTCCAAACTTTCTCCAATATGTATCCCAATATCCAGTTATGCAATTTCCTCTCCTTACAAGCATTGATAATGATAAGAGAATCTCCTTCAACATGCAACTTATCAATGTCCATACTTCTTGCTAGTTGCAAACCTTGAAGCAATGCTTGCACTTTTGCAATATTATTAGTACTATTTGGCAATTGAACTGCTTTGACTACTAACAAATAACCTTTCCAATCCCTAATAACTAATCCCGCACCCGATAAACCTAGATTCCCCCTTGATGATCCATCAAAATTGAGCTTGGAAAACCCTTTTGAAGGAGGCTGCCATTGAACCTTACTTCTATCAACCTTTGACTGTGGGGCTATAAATTGAACACCTTTGAATGGTAAAGATATAAACTACCAATTTTGCAAGATCCAATTATCCCAAGTAGTAAACAATGAAGATACATTCTTGTGACCTTGAACATATGTATTAACTACTCCTGAAATTGATTTTTCAATTTTTTTCTTTAGCTTCTGAATTGACTGGGATTGTTGTCTAAAAATTCATTTATTTCTTTCCCATCACAGACTCCAAATTACAAGACTGGAGCAATTCTCCATATGCAAGCAAAAAAAGAAGATTTAAATAATACTAGCCAGGATGAAAACAAGTCCCATAAAGACAAAGGCATTGGAAAAGAAAATTGCAACTTAATTCTAACAAACTGCCAACATTCTTGTGCCACCTCACACCCTATAAATAAGTGATCTACTGTTTCATTTACTTCTTGACAAAGCACACACTTGAAGGGCTCTGCAAATCCTAGTTTTCTTATTCTATCACTTATCAATACTCTTTTCCATGGAGCAAGCCATGCAAAACTACCCACCTTAGGAAGGGTCATTGGACTCCAACAGAAAGAATATGCTTTATAAGTTTGATCTTGATGTACATTTGCTGTGAGGGACTTGTATCCTTGCTTTACTGTATAATTTCCATCCTTAGAAGGTGCCCATATTAATTTATCTAAGGCTCCTAAAAGGAACACAAACCTCTCTCGTAGAACTTTATGTAAGGCATGCTTTTGATTAAGACCTGTTCTAATGGGTGTAGCTCTTGGATTGAATTCAAAGGAGGGTATCCATTCCACGAGTCCTTCCAAAATTGTACACTTTCCCCATTATTAACCTCCCAAGATAAAAATGGGATAATAACTTCCCTACAATCTACTAAGAAATTCCACATAACCGAGCCCCTTTGAGGATTTGATATAGTTAATATTCTAGTTGGGTTATCAACATCTAGATACTTAGTTTGCATAAGACTGCACCATCTCAAATTTGGATTTTGATACATTTGCCATACTAACTTTGCACCAAGGGCCAAGTTTCTTGCAAATAGATTTTGCATACCTGCTCCTCTACTATTTTTACTCATACACATATTTTCCAGAGATACCGAGGGGACCTTCTTTTTTTCATCCATATTTCCTCTCCATAAGAAATTCTTAATTAGGTTTTCTATTTGTTGCACAATTCCTTTTGGTGCCTTCAAAACAACCATAAAATAATTTGGAACGGCTGCTAAAACTGATTTAACCATCAAGATACGAGCAAAAAAAGATAACCATCTGGCCTTCCAAAAAAGTATTTTGGATTTTATTCTATCTAGGATTTTATGTTAGTACTGTAATTTATTTTCCCCTACAAAGAAAGGAATACCTAGATATGCACAAGGGAGATCTGCTACTTGAAAACCCAAAAAATTTACTAGCTTCTTTGAAATATATAGCTTTGTATTAAAAATGTAAATTTTGGACTTAGACGCATTTATTTTTTGACCCAAAGCAAAATAATATTTCTCAAGTACCTATTTGACTTGCTTTGCCTCTAGCAAAGAGGATTTTCCAAATAAAAGGGTATCATCTGCAAATAAAGAGTGAGTTGCTACAATACTTGTATTTGGAATGGGTACTCCCTACCATAACTCTTGACTATGAACCTTGCCTCACCCCTTGAGTAGAGCTAAAAAAGTCCAACTAGAGACCCATTGAAAATTACTGAAAATTTAGCCCCTAACAAGCACAGATGAATCCATTTGCACCATTTATAAGCAAAACCAAAATTTTCAAGAACTTGAATCAGGAAATCCCAATCTGCTTTATCATATGCCTTTTGTTAGCTCTCAAAAACGTAGGTAAAACACCTTAAGAGGTTGCCAAACTCTTGGTACGTTTTAGGGTAACAGACAAGGCCAAATGGTTTAGACCTTCTACTCTTCAGGTGCTGCCAAACTTAGGCGGGTGAACCTATGTGAATAAAGTAGACTTAAGGTTGTATGACTTGACTAAATTGATGGATCTATTACGATGGCACAAATGTAATAGATAAAAGCTTGCAGACTACTCCTACTCCTAATATTAAACTTGAAATGTGAATGTTTTTGAACAAAGATTTTATAGAATTCTAAGATGTGGATGGTGTGACTAGTGCCTACTTCTGTTGGGCTAATGGAGTCAAGAGGTAAATAATACTTGTGTCCTATTTCTGGATACAATTCAAATTTTTTGGCACTTTTATGTTTATAACTTGTATAAACAGGTGAGAGTGTAATTATCAAATTCTTCTTAATAATCCAAATGTCCTTTTCCAAATTACTGTGATTAATTAGAAGGATTTAATCTTGTCTTGCAGGAACCAATTAATTGAACCACACAAGAGCAGCAAGTGTGCTTTGATAAATTGAAGAATATCCTTGATATTTCAATTTAAATAATCAGGAAGTGACAACCTTGGAGACAACCAAATAATATTTTCAAAGAAATTCAACAAACAATTGACACCATAATTGGATCACCAAATTTATGCATTCTTCTCCATTACATAATTTGAAAAGATTTTACAATGTACAACATGATATTTATTTGGGCAACAATTCATCCTATCCAACTACCTAACCTACTGATTTCTCCTAAATCTAATCTCCTTGATCTATTTTATTTCATCTCATATATATACATTATATTAGAGTTATGACCCTTTGCACGTCTGTTCACTGCAACTCTTCATTTAATTGTCTTCAGTAAAATATTTAATTAATTGCCTTTTGACAAATTAAATATTTTAATCTTCATTATCTTAGTTCCCCGTGAAGAATAATCATTTTGTAATAAACTTTTGATATCTTAGTAATCTTCATTAATCCTTTTGCTAGAAAATCTCCCACTTATTCAATTTAATAAATTATTCCTCGGGTAAAATATTTACCCCCTCCATGACTCTTCAAATGATTGTAACTCCTTGGAGGAATTTTTCACCCCCAATGAAAACATTCATTCTTTGAGTTACCTCTTAGTAAAAATTTATGATTGCAACTTTATTTCATAAAAATAATCACACTATGATTATTGCTTTAAATCTCTGTTAGTATTTTTCACCCAATAAAATACACCTTTTATGTAATAATAATTATCCACTCTCGTAATTCCATTGGTGAAAAATACCCACCTCCAAGTGCAAATGCTTTATAAAAATTTACCCCATATGCTTTTGTGGGTTAAATAATTGTTTACCTTATAACTCCCCTTGCCTATTTCACATTTAGTGAAAATATTTTATCTCTTGAAGAAAATATTCACCTTCATTGAATAAATTATTTTATTGCTCCGCAATTTCAATATTTTAAATCCATTTTCGGTATTGCACGAATATCATTCAAATATTTATTACCACTTCCAAGCTATCAAAATGACTTTTATTTTTTCCCAATTTCCTATCCTTCATCGCTATGTTTTCATCAGCATGACTTAACATAGTCGGTAAAAATTTACCCCGACCACCATTCTCTCACCAATGAAGTAAGTTTTATCGGTAAGACTTTAAGACTTGAAAAGACTCCCACCGATGCAAGGCAGTCTCTCCGCTGGTGTTTATTTTAGGGTTTTCTGTTGGGTTGTTTGTGGGTGCGTGGGAAATACTTGGAGCTATCCGTGTGTTTGCCTCATGCTTCTCAAATATTACTTCTTTAAATTTCATGAGCCATTACAACCATTGTAAAAGACAAACAGATATAGGCACAATATTTTTAAGATCCAACTGTCTGGTTTATTTCATTCATCTTGTATCAAGATGAAGAATTCAATAGCACCATCATTGTCAACATATGCAATCGCTGGAGTAATAGGTAGTGTGAATTAATTTTTTAAGAAGTCTTCTTTTAATGCTTGATCTCAGCCTGATCTTCATCTTGCCACTCCTTTTCGCACTTAAAATCCATTCTTCCATGTGTGATTTTTTTAGGTAATCAGCCACTACAAAAATCTTGTCCATGGGATTTGGGAATATGATACCATAATGTTTACTCCTTGATTTTGATATTGCCCGACAAAGCTCATCAACAATATATTTTGCTTTTGAAGAGTGAAGTTAAAAACCTTTGTAATGCTACGCCAACATAAAAGAGTAACATGTACTTGGAGGCTGCTAAATTTGTTTTAAAACTGTCCCAAATTCATTTTAAAATATATCAAATGTTTTTTTTTTTTAAATTATGCCTCTCAAACTTTAGCACATAGGAAAATTTTAATTTCGAGTGCGGAGAAAACAGAGTAATTCCACTACGCACACACGGAGCATCCTAGAGCCACAAAAAATTGCAAGGGACTATGATCAATTATTTCGGAAGTGGGTTTCTGATGGATTTTGAACAGCTCACCAAATCAAAGTACTTCTTTTGTAAACTGGCCTGCCGGAGCATGTAGTGAGAAAAAATGAATTTTTAATTTAACGCACCAAATGAGATTTTCATCGAACAAAATTGATATTGGAAATGTTTGAGGCCAAAACATCAACTGGGTCATCCTTAGAATTTCAAAATTTGCAACTTTTTTGGGGTGCCAAATCTAGCCCAGGAGTAGTTGTAAAGTAATTAAAAAGCATATCAAAACTCCTTTGATGACCATGAAAATGAACATACATGTTGAGTTGTGATAGGAGAGTATGCTCGTCAAACAGTTTGGCATGAAGTTGTCAGAAATGCAAACTATAAATTCTCAAAGTTGCATACTTAGCATTTTCTAAAAATTACCACTGTCAAACTCAATTCAAACCTTCTATTTTCCCTTTTTGAAAAAAAATCAAATGTGATTTTGAGACGCTATAACCTTGGATATTATCTCATTTAAGCATGGTGAACATATGTGCAAGAGGTTTTTTCACCAACCATCTCCGTTCATGAAATATCAAACACCAAAGTTGACCATTTTGTAGCTGTTCTAGAAATGCAGTCTTCAAACTGTGTAAAATCCATTTGGATTGGATCTTGGAAAAATATAAAACGATGTCCAAACGCCTGAAAAACTGTCATGGAGGTAGACTTTGGTGTGAAGAATCAATATTACCAATTGGCTTGTATCGACCATCATTCATTTGCTTAATATTTACCCTCAAAGTTGACCATTTAAACAGATTTTTCACTATACTGACAGCAGATTTTCTCAAAACCCTTCAACTTGTTGCTTTGAAACTTTGTTAAATCAGATCATACGAAGCTAAAAACTGGCGTGCACACTCCCATATGATAAATGAACATTTCTGCAAAGTGATTTCATTTGAAATTGAACAGATCCAAAATTATGATTTTTCAAAATGTACTTTTGAGACTGATTTTTCAGCTGAGTTTTTTTACCATTAAAATCAAATTTTTGAATATGAGAACCTAAAATTCGCATGAAATTTTAGGCTCTAACAACTTCATCATATCTAGCTTGATTATGAATGAATACATCTTATTAGTTTTAATGGAATGTAGCACTTCATGGGCAATGAGTTCCCCTTCAGGAGTCTCTCTTCTAGGCACAAAACCTCCCTACTCATGAGATATTACTTTTGATATAAGAGGTTGAATTCTGAGATAGATAGCCTTAGTGAATATCTTGTATATGGTATTACATAAGGAAATTGGCCTAAATTCTGCAAAAGTTTTTGTCTCTTTAACTTTTGGGATGTCTACAATGTGATTTGTGTTAAACTGCTTGAGCATAGTGCCTGATTTCCTAGATTCTTCTAGAGCTAGAAGAATATCAAAACCAACAAAATCCCAACATTTCTAAGAAAATAAAGTAGTAAACCCATCTGTCCTTGGAGCCTTATCAGGTGTTAATAAATATCTCTTACACTATTGGTAAAATTTGCATAGAAAGCGGAACTAGTTGCAGTAGGACCTTCATCACGACTATCATGTAATTTTTTGGCCATTAGGAATCCATTTAAACTAAACAAAACATGTATGTGCTATGTTTCCATAACACGTACATGTTATTGGTCCCTTAACTTGAAGTGTTTTCCTTTGTCCTCCACTTAAAAATGCCTATAATGTCAAAAACATGTACATGTTTGTTGAATGAACAAGAAAACTGAGAGGGGGGTGAATCGGTTGTACATCCAAATTAAAACATCAAAACCCTCAATAGCAAAACGTGTTTGTTGAATGAACACGAAAGGCGGGTAATAGAAACTGGAACAACCAGAACCATACACAAGAGAACACCAAATTTACGTGGAAAACCCAATGAGAGAAAAACCACAATGAGGATTAGATCACAATATAAGTAATAGAGAAATTGGTACAAGGAGGCTCGCTACCAGAATAGGACACACTGTCCAGAAAGGCTCATAGCCCAGGATAACTATTGGAATAGAAAGAAGAAAGAAGATAAGAATGTTACATAGAGAACATTATCTCAATGCAATAGAGATTCCACCACAACAGCTCCACCAACACTAGCAGTCTTCAAGAGATCAAGATACCTCAACTCATTGCATTCAAAAATATTGCATTATATCTCACACTGCAATTCTTACTTCTGCACTTAATTTCACATCACAACACTCTACTCTATTCCACACTTCATATTGCATCAATTCACCTTGCATTTATACCATCTGCAACTTGAAAAACATCTTCAAGTCGGCTACACGCACTTGAACTTTACAAATTCAAATTAAGTTGGGACTAATCATTCCCGTGGTGGATAGGAATGAAAATTAGACCAAAACAAAACTTGATTGGGACCCAAATCAACTCTCACATGCCACACTATGCCTTCATTAATGCTTGAACATCTTTGAATGTAGTGTAAACACCAGGTCAGTCGTTACCCATGCAAACACCATTAAACTTTGAATTACACGCTTCCTCAAACCCGAGGATGACTTGTGAGCCACATACCATGTTTCATCATGATCTAGTATATTCCTCTATCCTCCTGAAATCCATCAAACTCCTTCGCAATAATTTGTATCATCATAATGTACACATCTAGTACACTCAAACTGCACTGCCAAACACTATAACTCTACAATCCAGCTTCTAGAGTGCCAAACTACAAATCCTCTTGACACAAGAAAGAAATCAACACCATCAACATACCTTTAGAATTGCAAGACCCGAAGAAAAACTACAGAGAAACACGAAGCAAATACATTTCTCCTAGACACCACTGTAAACAACATTGCAAAACTAGTTCACACACTAGTGAACATAACTTCCTCTAACCTTCAATCCAAAATCCAAAATTCTAGATATAGAAACTATGAACACCTCTATCCAACACTTCCAAGCCACACAAGTAGATATTCAACCTATAAGAAATGTGAAGCAAAACCATAACACATCTAAAAACTAGAACATCTTTGCAACACCTTGTTTCCTTATTTTATTAGTTTTCTTAGTATCCTCGACATTTGATCCATTAATAGAAGTTTATCAAAGAAACACCAAAGGTTAACAACAACAACTTAATTGATGACAACATAATGCAACTAATCAAAGCAAACAATCTCTTCTCAACCACGACACAACTATCATCAATGAAAACACCTTCATACTTGCAACAATCTCCCCCTTGTCATTGATGGAAACACAAGATGTGAAAAACCATGAAAAACAATAGTTTTAAACATACTTATTTACTTTTCTCTTTTTTCCCCTTTTGCGTAACTAGCTCATTATAAACTCTCTCCCTTTGATACTTTCCTCTTTCAAATGACTTCTCTTTCCTTTTTCACATGACTTCTCTTTCTCTCCCCCTTTGACATCAATGGAAAAGGATAAGATATTTTTCATTGTTCTCCCCCTTTGACATAGAACCAAGAAACTTGCAACTACTCTGAATACTCCCCCTTAGGAGTACATGCCAATCAACTCAACAACCTTTGCATCATATATTTCATATTGCAACAATATCACTGTGTACTCCCCCTGAGAGGTAGCCACCAACATCAGTCTAGATAGAAAATGAATCCATAGATCCACTAGACTAATGCATCTCCATATGCATCTAGTTCAAAGGAGGGGAAATAACCCCCAAATTTTCTCTAAGATACTCAAAAGTATTCTTAAGAAGAGCCTTAGTAAATATGTTGGAAATTTGATCCTTTATAGGCACATATTCAAACTTTACTTCATTCCCCACAACCTTCTCTCTCAAAAAGTGATACCTAATTGATATATGTTTTGTTCTTGAATGCATCACTAGGTTCTTTGAAATGTTGATTGCACTTGTGTTATCACAAAAGATAGAAATAGGTTTATCATACACCACTCTGATATCCTTCAAAGTCTATCTCATCCATAATACCTATGTACAACAAGATGGTGTTGAAATATACTTAGCCTTTGTAGTAGATAAAGAAACATAATCTTGTTTCTTGCTAAGCCATGATACCAATCTACATCTGAGAAAGAATGCATCACCACTAGTACTTTTCCTGTCATCAACACAACCAACCCAATATACATCTATGTAAGCACTCAATATGAAATTAGTATCCTTAGGATACCATAAGCCATAATCCAAAGTACCCTTCAAATACTTGAATATCCTCTTCACTGATGCTACATGTGTCTCTTTAGGATCTTCTTGAAATCTAGCCACAAGAAAAATTGTGTGCATGATATTCGGTATAGTAGTAGTTAGGTATATCAGTCCACCAATCATAGATCTATACTTGCTCTGATCAACCTTAGGTGATTCATCATCCTTACTTAGTTTGCAACTAGTAACCATAGGAGTACATACTGGTTTGGAGTCATCCATTCCAAACTTCTTCAACATATCTTTAGCATACTTTGATTGTGAAATGAATATGCCTTTATCTATTTGATTGAATTGTAGCCTAAGGAAGAAATTCATCTCCCCAAACATAGACATTTCAAACTCTTTCTGCATCTCTTTAGCAAATTTTCTGCACATAGCTTCATTGCCTCCAAAGATTATTGAATCCTTGTATCAAATATATGTCCAAACTTGCATACCAAGCTCTGGGAGCTTGCTTCAACCCATACAATGCCTTTTTCAATCTGCAAACCATATCAAGTTTATCTGACACCTAAAATCCTTCTAGTTGTTCCATGTAAAATTCTTCTTCCAATTCTCCATTCAAGAAAGCAGGCTTCACATCCATCTGATAAACTTTAAAGTATTTATGTGTTGCAAAATCCAAGAACATTATAATTGCTTCCATTCTAGCCACCGGAGCAAATGCATCCTAAAAGTCTATTCCTTAAACTTGTGCATAGCCCTTACACACAAGCCTTGCCTTGTTTTTGAATACCCACTTAGTTCCAAAAATGTTTTTGTTTTCAGGTCTAGGAACTAGTTCCCAAGTTTGATTATTCTCAATATGCATAAGTTCTTCTTTCATTTCCTTCATCCAATGTTCATCTTTGTATGCTTCATTTACTGTCTTCGATTCAATTTTAGAAAGTAAACACAGATTTACTTTTGCTTCAACAACTCTTCTTCTTGTCAACACTCCTTTTTTTTGTTTCCAATGATTTTTTCTTTGGAATGATTTCTTTGTACATGCTATGGCAATAGAAAAATGATCCCTTCTACTTTTCCTTCCTTGTTTGGGCCCTCCTTGTGAATTAAGCTTAATGTTGCCTTGATTTAGTGTTGTAATGTGGTTGACACATTCACATTAAGTCCTGGGCCCTTATGAACTAATGAATTTAAGTGGTACCTTGCTAAAGTGTTGTGAAGTGTTGTAACTCACTTTCACACTTTTCTAAGGTTTTATCAAATAACTGAACCTAATAAATCTCTTTCTAATCAAAATAAACCTTAATCATGCCTTATTTGGAGTGTTGTAAAGTGTTGTTACACACTTTTACACTTTTCTAGGCTTTTCATTAATAATTGGGATTTCTTATGCTTTAATTGGCCCTATTTTGCATCCACAAGCCCCATTTATTGCATATTTTCGAGGATAATTCTGACACAAATCAATACCCAATCATAATTTAGGTGTTTCGGGTTTGAATGGCCTAGATTTAGTGATTTGGGACTCATTCACCACCTTGGGTGAATGAGTCCCACCTAGATCTTTCAGTCCCAAACCTGATTTCACATACTTCTAAGCATTTTTAAAAATGGTCCCAAAAATTAAGCCGAGTGGGACTCATTCACCACCTTGGGAAAATGAGTCTTGTGTGGCTCAAAATCAAAATTAATTACAATTTATAGTGGAATTTTATTTTCCTAGATCTGATGTTGGCTTGTAGTGTTGTAATTTCAGGAATTCTTGCATGATTGAGAATAAATACAAGGTTATTTCATTCATTTTTCACTTAGCAAGTTGAATGAGCATTCTTATAGCAAGTATGAGTTCACAAGAGAAGTCAAGAACATTCAAGGGCAGATTATCAATAATTTTAGAGCATTCAAGCATCAGTCATCATGTCAAGGACTTCATGCATCATGTTTGGTTTTGAGCTAACAATTGTGATGTAGGGTTTTATGATTCAAGCAAGCATTTCATTCAAGATCTATCCAATTCAAGCAAGATTCAAGATCTACATCCATTGGAGTCATTTCATACATGTTTTCAGCTTCTTATTGCTAGGGTTTGGTGAGTTGCAACATCTCATTTTTTTCATTCATCATTCTCCATTCATATTTCATTCTATTTCAAGGTTTAATTACCAACAAGGGGTTTGACCAAGGAAAACCCCTATTCACTAACCCAACAACATTTTTCCCTCTCCTTTGTTTGTGATTTGTAGGTCTAGGTTGCAGATTTCCTAAGGAGCAAGATTGGAGAAAAGTTGTCAAAGTTGTCATCAAGCCTTGGAGAACCTTAGAGAAGACCTATAGGTTGCAAATCATGGTTTCGGATATGAAAATCAATCAGGAAGGATAGAGCAGACTAGGAAGAGTAGGATTAGACTTTGAAGCTTCAGAAAAGCCTAACTAGACTGATTCGCCACTTCTGCCAAATGAGTCCAAGTTCCAGTCAAATTTCAAGTGCTTGTAGATTCAGATACCCACTTGGCAGATTCTTGTTCCCGCAAAAAAATCCAATTTTTGGACTGATTCACCTAGCTTGGTGAATGAGTCCCAATCAGCCTTAAAGTCAAAAATTTTAGTGTTTCAGACTTCCAACTGTCTCTAGATTTCTAGGTGCACATCTTCCTTTTTGTAGCTTTCTATTTCATTTCATTTACTTTTCTAGATCATTTTGTAGTGCATTACATTCAATTAGGGTTTTGTGTTGCATCTTGCATTTCATTATCTTTTCCAAGTCTAAACTTGGTGGTGAACCCCTTATTAGCTTACATTCAGCCCCTAGGAAAACCCTATTGCAAGATTTATTTCTCTTTTGCATTGAGATCTCTAGGGTTATCCTTGAGTGGAATATCTTGAAAGTGGGTGTGCTCTATGTTCTAAACCATACGATAGCACTTAATAACCATCCCATTTTAAGAGGCTCCATTTTGGCGAACCTGCTTTTAAAACATTAAAATTTTGATTTGGAGTGCATTATCCTAGATCTTGCTTGCATTAACATTGCATTAGGATTTGTATTGGTTAATTTGCATTCTAGGGTTTCTAATTTTGCATTAGTGAAAGTTCATATAGCTTAAAATTTTCCATCTTATTTCATTGAAAATCAAACAAAATATGCATTAGCATCTAAGATACAGATCATAAAACATAAAAAGCATAAAATCCAATTAAAAATTTCTGAAAATTTTGAAAAAAATCCCTATTGGGACCCATTCACCACCTTGGGCGAATCGATCCCTCTGCACATTCTGAATTGCAATTTCTGGCATTTAAATTCCTATTTCTGAGTTTTTGTTTGTTATTATTTCCTTTCTATTTTAGTTTACAGATTTTCTATTTCATCCAATTCATTGCATTTAGTTTAAACTAGTACATCTTGTGCATTTCTTAAATTCAAAATTGCATCTACAATATTTCAATTCACATTCTTGCATAGTTTAGAATCTAAAATTTGCATCATGGATATGTGCTTTAGTAAGCTTTGGATTTCCTTAAAGTCCTTAGTGGATGTTTCAAGTTGTGCTTTTGGACATGATCCTAATGACATTGGACTTACTCATGCTCACTCAACTCCTAATGCATGTCTTCCTTATGATGTTGACATCATTGGAGAAGATGATGACAACATGAATAAGTTCCTAAACGATTGTCTTAACAACCTTGAAGCTAATGTATCCTTTTACCCATCCATGAAACAACCAAACCCCCTATGATACCACCTCTTGAGATGTTTGGTTACTTACATCCTGAAACAAAAGTTGAACCCAAGTTCCCTACAACAAGTGAACCTAGTTCCTCTAAACAAGCAAATACTCAACCATTTTATGATGGCAAAGTAACAAACACTCCCATCAATCTAGAAGAAACATATGGAAAAGGATTCACAATCTTGAGTAAACAAGGATGTGATACAACAAGTGAACATTAGATCCATCAACTCCTAGAGAAAATACCAACTAATGAAAACATAAAGGGGTTAAGATATCAAGATCCTCCTCTTAACATAAGTGCTCCTAAAGAATACCTAAGGCTTCGTAATGATGGTACAATAGTCTTCGATTCTCCTTTGAATATGAATATCCTCCTTCCTAAATAAGAATGGGTGCTTCTTAAAGAAAAAGAGATCATCTTCGGTTTTCCTCCTCAACCTTCAACTAGAGAAGTTGGTGAATGTAGCAAAGTAACAAACACTCCCATCAATCTAGAAGAAACATATGGAAAAGGATTCACAATCTTGAGTAAACAAGGATGTGATACAACAAGTGAACATTAGATCCATCAACTCCTAGAGAAAATACCAACTAATGAAAACATAAAGGGGTTAAGATATCAAGATCCTCCTCTTAACATAAGTAACAAACATATCAAGAGGAATTTTATGATGGCAAAGTAACAAACACTCCCATCAATCTAGAAGAAACATATGGAAAAGGATTCACAATCTTGAGTAAACAAGGATGTGATACAACAAGTGAACATTAGATCCATCAACTCCTAGAGAAAATACCAACTAATGAAAACATAAAGGGGTTAAGATATCAAGATCCTCCTCTTAACATAAGTGCTCCTAAAGAATACCTAAGGCTTCGTAATGATGGTACAATAGTCTTCGATTCTCCTTTGAATATGAATATCCTCCTTCCTAAATAAGAATGGGTGCTTCTTAAAGAAAAAGAGATCATCTTCGGTTTTCCTCCTCAACCTTCAACTAGAGAAGTTGGTGAATGTAGCAAGCACAAGAGGCCTTACAAACTAAATAAACTAAAGTTTCCTTGCCTTCCACCTGAGAGTGAAAGGAAACTACAATTGCTTTTAAACAAAGAACTAATAACATTACCACCAATGAAATACATGCTAATACTATATCCTAAAGATGCCAATGTTCCACATTGTTGATACCACAAAACCCTTGGACATAGTACTAACGAGTGTCGTGCATTCAAATTAGTATTAAACAACTTTCACTTCAATGGCAATGAGTGTCATCGAGTAATTACATAATGTACCCCTTTTTCCACCCCTTTTCATGTAATAGTTGTAGAACATTCTATTCTCACTATTACATGACCTTTCCTATCACCTACCTCAGCTCGTTCTTGTTTCACACTAGGTGGGAGCATGAAGTAGATAGCCGTGTCCTAGTAATGCATTTTTTGTTGTCCCTTAGGTTCATTGCCTGCCTTATGCTTATACAAACTAAGATTGGGAGGAAAATGACCTTCTTTAGGTTCACTCACCTATGCCTTACTAGTCTTTTTTCATTATTTCATTTTCATTTTCTTTTTTGTGATTGCATGTGCGTGATGTGATCCCCCATGACGTTCTATCTCTCTTTATGACATTCCTTTATTTGTACCTTCATTCTTCTCTATGTCGTAAATCTTTTACTTTTCACTTTTTATCTTTTTCATTTGTCTTGTGTTTTCCTTTTAGGGATAACGCGAGGTGTCGAGACATTCATGTCTCTTCCACGTTGACCCAAAAGCTTCTCTTTTCCTTTATCTTTTTCATTTTTCTTGTTTTTTCTTTTTGGGGATGACACAAGGCATCGAGACATTCGTGTATCTTCCATGTTGACCCGAAATTTTTTTCTTTGTTCTCGCTCTCTTTGTGTCATTCTTCTAGTTCTATGTGTATTTGGGGAATGATGATAGTTCTGAGCTCTCTTAAAAACATTTTAGTAAGAACATACTGACCCCAAATCCATAGATCCCTTATGTATTTAGTGTTTTCATTTTGGGGGAAACCCCTCTCTTTTCTCTTTTCTTATACATGACATGTCTTTACTTGGAAACATATGACTTGGCATAGGGATTTCTAGGTTGGCTCTCATGTCTTCTTTAGCATTTATCATTTTCTACTTTAAATTAATTTCTCATAGCATGGTGTTTAGCAATTTCTTTAAAGTGGGGGCATACATTCACATTATTCTTTTGCATTTTTTTTTCATGGTTCATGGTGTAGTTTTCATACTTCATACGATGTGTTTTTCACATTGTGGATGACATTGGGTGTGATGTCCCTCAAGAGTGTGATCTCTCTTATCATATTACATCCCTCTTAGTGGCTTGATGTGAAACACTACATCCCCTAAGTTGTGAATCTTCCATTCTTTGATTGGTCCTCTCTTGGAGACTTTAGGCACAATGTTCTGTAGGTTAAAGACCTCACATGAACTAATCGAGACTCCTTTGAATGTTCCTTATTTTTCATTTTTCATTTTACAGTTATATTGCCACCTTGCATAACACAACTTGCATGCCTGTAGATCCATCTTATTTATTCATGAGCTCCAAGCATGCAAAGTGTTTCTTGTCTCATGAAGCTCGAAAGTCATTTTTGTGTGGTGCCTTATTAAAGTTATCAGGAGGTATAACTTTGGTATGGTTTGAGTGGGAAGCTCAACTGAGGCATAACTTACCCCATAGCCACTCACGTGTGTGTGATTACATACTAGCCATGAGTGTATGTTTCTCATCTTCTTGGACTTCTCACCTAGCGAACAACCCGAGTTTTGTTGCCTTGAAGTGAGTATGCATTTTTTGGAAAAACAACCTAGATTTGATCAACATCACAATGGAGAAACAGTCGAAGCTTGATCTGAATCTTTTAACTTTTACCTTTTCTCTTTTTCATCTCTGGTAGTGTATGCTTGTGCTTTGTTCTTGCTCACATATAATTCTCATGTGTGTTCTTTTATGCATACATTGGTTCATTATGGGATCTTGATCGTGGGGGCTTGATCATTGTCATCCTGTCTTATCGGCATTGGTACACTTGGACCCCTCTTAATGTGTGTTTTTCTACTTTAGTGTGAGTTTGAAGCAAGTTCATCCTCTCACTAAAGTGGGGGCTAGATGTGGCAATGGAAAAAGTATCCCTTCTACTTTTCCTTCCTTGTTTGGGCCCTCCTTGTGAATTAAGCTTAATGTTGCCTTGATTTAGTGTTGTAATGTGGTTGACACATTCACATTAAGTCCTGGGCCCTTGTGAACTAATGAATTTAAGTGGTACCTTGCTAAAGTGTTGTGAAGTGTTGTAACTCACTTTCACACTTTTCTAAGGTTTTATCAAATAATTGAGGCTAATAAATCTCTTTTTAATCAAAACAAACTTTAATCATGCCTTATTTGGAGTGTTGTAAAGTTTTGTAACACACTTTCACACTTTTCTAGGATTTTCATTAATAATTGGTCTTTCTTATGCTTTAATTGGCCCCATTTTGCATCTACAAGCCCCATTTATTGCATCTTTTTGAGGATAATCCCGACACAAATCAATACCCAATCATAATTTAAGTGTTTCAGGTTTGAATGGCCCAAATTTAGTGATATGGGACTCATTCGCCACCTTGGGAAAATGAGTGCCACTGAGATATTTTGGTCCCAAACCTAATTTCACATATTTCTAAGCATTTTTAAAAATGGTCCAAAAAATTAAGCCTAGTGGGACTCATTCGCCAACTTGGTCGAATGAGTCCTGTGTGGCCCAAAATAAAAATTAATTCAAATTTTTGGTGGGATTTTATTCTCCTAGATCTGATGTCGAATTGCAGTGTTGTAATTTCGGGAATTCTTGCATAATTGAGTATAAATACAAGGTTCTTTCATTCATTTTTCACCTAGCAAGTTGAATGAGCATTCTTATAGCAAGTTTGAGTTCACAAGAGCATTCAAGAACATTCAAGGGTATATTATCAAGAATTTTATAGAATTCAAGCATCAATCATCATGTCAAGGACTTCAAGCATCATGTTTGATTTTGAGCTAACAATTATGATGTAGGGTTTTATGATTCAAGCAAGCATTTCATTCAAGATCTATCCAATTCAAGCAAGAGTCAAGATCTATATCCATTGGATCCATTTCATACATGTTTGCAACCTCTTAATGCTAGGGTTTGATGAGTTGCAACATCTCATTTTGTTCATTCATCATTCTCCATTCATATTTCATTATATTTCAAGGTTTAATTACCAAAAAGGGGTTTGACCAAGGCAAACCCCTATTCATTAACCCAACAACATTTTTCCATCTCCTTTGTGTGCGATTTGCAGATACAGGTTGTGAATTTCCTAAGGAGCAAGATTGGAGAAAAGTTGTCAAGTCATTCAAAGTTGTCAAAGTTGTTATCAAGCCTTGGAGAACCTTGGAGAAGACCTACAGGTTGCAAATTAGGGTTTCAAATCTAGAAATCAATCAGGAAGGACAAAGTAAACTAGGAAGAGTAGGATCAAACTTTGAAGCTTTAGAAAAGGTTAACTAGACTGATTCAACACTTTTGGCGAATGAGTCCCAGTTCCAATCAAATTTTAGGTTTTTGTAGATTCAAATACCTATTTGGTAGATTCATATTCCCACACAGAAACCCAGTTTTTGGATTGATTTTCCCAGCTTTGTGAATGATTCCTAGGAAGACTTAAAGTCATAATTTCTAGTGTTTCAGACCTCCTTCCAGCCATCTCCAGATTTCTAGGTGCACATCTTCCTTTCTGTAGCTTTCTGTTTCATTTCATTTACTTTTTTAGGTCATTTTGTAGTGCATCACATTCAATTAGGGTTTAGTGTTGCATCTTGCATTTCATTATCTTTTCCAAGTCTAAACTTGGTGGTGAACCCCTTATTAGTTTACATTCAGCTCCTAAGACAACCCCATTGCAAGATTTCTTTCTCTTTGGCATTGAGATCTCTAGGGTTATCCTTGAGTAGAATATCTTGAAAGTGGGTGTGTTCTATGTTCTAAACCATACAATAACGCTTAATAACCATCCCATTTTAAGAGTTTCCATATACTTATGGGTCTTAGGGGTCTTTTCTAGAGATTCTTCCTCTTCATTTTGCACATATTTTTCCTTAGATTTTTCTTCTTCTTCTCCGCAAGCAGGCTCATCTGACTCATATCCATCTATTACAACTGAATTTTGCATATCTTCGTCAACCTTGACACTTGCACTTTCAACAATTCTTCTTAGTCTTTTATTGTAACATCCATAAGCTTTGATTTTAGTAGAATATCCAAGGAAGATACCTCCATTAGACCTTGCATCAAACTTTCCCAAGTTTTCATCATCTCTTCTGATATAGCATTTGCTTGGACAAACACTCTAAAGTACTTGACAATATGAATCCTTCTGTACCACAACTCATGGGGAGTCTTTGTGCTATTAGCTCTTGCTTGAACTCTATTAAGTATGTAAAAAATAGTAAGAATTTGTTCTCTCCGGTAGAGTTCAGGTAGATTAGCTTCTCTCATCATAGTCCTTGCAACTTCTTGAACTATTTTGTTTTTCCTTTCAACTACTCCATTCTGTTGAGGAGTCCTAGGGGCAGACAAGTGCCTCTTTATGCCATGATTCTCACAAAAATGTTAAATTCATTGGAGGTGAATTCTCCACCTCTTGCATATCTCAAACATTTGATCTTCAAATCCATTTCATTCTCCACCATAGCTTTAAATGCTTTAAATCTATCTAGGGCTTCAAATTTTTCTCAAAGAAAAGTAACCCATGTCATTCTAGAATAATCATCAATCAAAAGCATAAAATACCAGTCACCTTCAAGACTTCTCACTCTTGTTGAACCACAAAGATCTGTGTGTACCAATTCCAACAATCTGGTAGAAGACTATTCTTTTCCCTTGAAACTACTTCTGGTTTGTTTTCCAAATTGACAATCTTTGCAAACAACATTGATAGGATTTCTAATCCTTGGCAGATCTCTCACTGATTGAACTGAATTGATCCTAACTAGGTTATCAAAATTGATGTGACACATTCTCTTGTGCCATAGTCAGCTATCATTAATTTGATTCATAAAATAGTGACCATCAACACCCTTGAGCTGATAGATATTTCCATCTATCCTCTTTCCAGTAGTAATTATAGTTTCAGACCCTTTTCTGATCTCACATCCATCATCCTGAAACCTAAGATTGTATCCTTTGCTACACATTTTTCCAACACTCAAGAGGTTATGCCTTAAACCTTTAACATAATAAACATCTTCAATATTATGCTTTCCATCAAAACTGATTGAACCTATTCCGTGAATCTTAGAACCTGAATCATCTCCAAATTTAACAAGTCCTCCATCATATTTTTCAAGTTTAACAAACTTACTCTTGTCTCTAGTCATACGATTTGAACAACCATTACCAAAAACCCAGTAGTTCTTGTCTTGTCTAACATGAAAAGAAGATACCAAGGTACCTCCAACTTTATCCTTTTTCTCTGGGACACTTTCCTTCATACAACTCTTAGAGTTAGTAGAACCAGATTCATCTTTTAAAGCCAAAAACAATAATTCATTATCGTCAACATTTCCATAATCAAATTCATTAGAAATACCAACATCTTCTCTAATATAGCAGCTTTTCTTGATCATCTTACCTTTGTTTTCCTTTTTCTTTTTGTTCTTAGTTGTGTTTGGACATCTGGAAGCATAGTGACCTATGTTTCCACAACTAAAGCATTTGAAAGGGTAATTTACCTTTGTACTTACCGGTTCCCTTTTTTCATCCTTCTTACAAAGTTAGCTTCCACATCATCAAGATCATCTCCATTTGAATCTTCCGTTTTTTATAATTTTCTGGTCTTGAAAGCAAACTCCACTTTTGCACCATTTATTGGACTAATTTTCCTCATTTCAAATGTAGTTAGTGTTCCATACAACTGATCTCTAGTGTATGTATTAAAATTAGTAAATTCCTCAATAGAAGAAACTTTTTCACTACAAGAATCAAGAAGAGATATGAGAATTTTCTTTACCAGTTTAGGTTCTTTGACTTGCGCACCAAGATCTCTCATAGCACTTACCAATTCATTAACCCTCTACATGTAACTTGTGATTGTTTCATCATCATACATCCACAAGGTTTCAAATTGTACCTTCAGATTCTGTAACATAGCTTGTTTAACCTTATCATCTCCTTCATAAATGCTTTCTAGCTTATCCCAAACTTCTTTAGCAGTTTTCAAATCCATAACTTTCACTAATTTAGTATGTGCAAGGCTGGTCAAAAGAACAAACCTTTCCTTACCATCTATTTCATAGGCCTTGATGTCATCACTCATGCACAAACCATTTGTAGGTATGGTGTATGTAGTCTTTACTGCCTTTGCAACTTCATATCCAAGATAAACTAGATAGCCTTCCATCTTCACCTTTTAGAATGCATAGTTTGTACCATCAAACATAGGGATCTCCTTCTTGTTCGCCATCTGAATCTACCTCAAGTGATTAATCTTACTTTAAGGAACCTTGCTCTGATACAAATTGTTGAAAGAACAAGACAACTGAGAGGGGGGTGAAACAGTTGTACCAAATTAACACATCAAAACCCTCAACAGTAAACAAATCCACATGCATTCTTTAAACCCTTAATCTGTTATAATGTTTAAAAATGAAAAGAAAATTAAAAAAAATTGAACCAACACCATACACAAGAGAACACTACATTTACGTGGAAAACCAAATGAGGGAAAAACCACAGTGAGGATTAGCTCACAATATAAGTAATAGCAAAATCAATACAAGGAGGCTCATTACCAGAATAGGACACAATGTCAAGAAAGTCTCACAGCCCAGGCTCACTACTAGAATAGAAAGAAGAAAGAAGATAAAAATGTTACACAAAGAATATTATCTCAATGCAACATAGATTCCACCACAACAGCTCCACCAACACTAGCAGGCTTCAAGAGATCAAGATACCTCGACTTACTACAGTCAACAGTCTTGCATTATAGCTCACTCTGCAACTCACACTTATGCACTTAATTTTGCATCACAACACTCAACTCTATTCCACACTTAATCTCACATCAATTCACCTTGCATTTATACCATCTACAACTTGGAAAACATCTTTAAGTCGAATACACTCTTCTTGCACTTTACAAATTCAATTTAGGTTAGCACTAATCATTCCTGCAGTGGATAGGAATGAAAAGAAGACCAAAAAAAACTTAGCTAGGACCCAAATCAACTCTCACACGCCACGCTACACCTTCATTAATGCTTGAAAATCTTTGAATGTAGTGCAAACACCAAGTCGGCTATTACCTGTGTAAATACCATTAAACTTTGAATTACATGCTTCCTCAAACCCAAGGATGACTTGTGAACCACATACCATGCTTCATCATGATCTAGAGTATTCCTCTATCCTCCTGAAATCCATCAAAATCTTTCGCAACAATTTGTATCATCAGAATGTACACGCCTAGTACACTCAAACTACACTGCCAGACACTGCAACTCTACAATGCAAATTCCATAGTACCAAAATGAAAATCCTCTGGACACAGGAAAGAAATCAACACCATCAACATACTTTCAAAATCACAAGACCTAAAGAACAACTATAGAGAAGCATAGAGCAAATACATTTCTCTCAAACACCACTGTAAACAACACTGCAAAGCCAGTTCACACATTGGTGAACATAACTTCCTCTAGCCTTCAATCCAAAAGACCAAATTATAGATATAGAAATTTTGAACACCTCTATACAACATATCCAAGTTACACAAGCAAATCTTCAACCTAGAAGAAATGTGAAGCAAAACCATAACACCTCTGCAAACTAGAACATCTCTACAAAGCTTTGTTTCCTTATTTTATCAATTTTCTCAGTATCCTTGACATCTGATCCATAAATAAAATATTATCAAAGCATCACCATAGGTTAACATCAACAACTTAAATAATGAAAATATAATTTAACTAATCAAAGAAAACAATCTCTTCTCAACCACTGCACAACTATCATCAATGACAACATAGGCTTGTTGACATCAATGACAACACCTTCATACTTGCAACAATGTTATGTTTCCTTAACACTTACATGTTATTGTTCCCTAAAATTGAAGTGTGTTCACTTTTGCCTCTACTTAAAAACACCTATAATGTCAAAAAACATACATGTTATTTTTTCCAAAAAACATACGTGTTATTTTTCCAAAAAACATACGTGTTATTTTTCCAAAAAAAATACATGTTTTTCCAAAAATGTATATGTTATTGGTCCCTAAAATTAAGTCTTTGCACTTTTTCCTCCACTTAAAACCACCTATAATTTCAAAAAGATGTATGTGCTTTTAACTTATCAAAACATGTACATGTTTTGCTTAGTTTTGGGCTTACTATGGATTTAAAGAGTGATGGAAGGAGAGGGAGGGAGTAAGATGGTAGGCAAGGGGGAAAGAGAGTTAGTTGGAGATAGAGAGAGAGAAGGTTAGAAGTAGGGAGAGGGATAGTGCAGGTGTTAGAGAGGGCTCTAGATAGGGGATGAAGGAGAGGTAGATGTAAAGGTGGGTGACAAAGATAGGTAAAGGGGGACGGAGAGGTAGGTAGTGAGAGTTAGGTAGAGAGAGATAGAAATCCTCAACCCTAGACCCTATAATAAACCCTAAAGCCTATAGGATAAATCCTCAACCTTTATACTTAACCCTAAATGCTATACCCATAACCCCTCAATGCTAAACCCTCAAGCATACATGCTTAACCCTAGCACCTATACTCTTAACCCTAAACCCTAGATACCCTATACCATAAACCCTAAACCTTATCCCTCAACCCTACACCCTAAATCCAATAGGTTAAACCCTAAATACTATACCCTAAACCCTCAGCCCTAAACCCTATATCATCAACCGTAAACCCTATCCCTCAACCCTATTCCCTAAAGCCAATAGGTTAAACCCTATACCATATACCTTCAACCCTAAACCCTATAGAGAATTAATAGTCCCAAAAACATATACACTCAACCCTAAACCCCTAACCCTCAACCCTCAACCCTAAACCCTATCCCTCAACCCTTTGCCCTACAACCTATATGATAAACCCTCAACCATATACAGTTAACCCTAAACCCTATACCCTCAACCCTCAACACTAGAAACCTTGTCCCTCAACCTTAGGCCCTAAGGTCTATATGATAAACCCTTAACCCTATACACTTAACCCTAAACCCTATAACATCACCCACAAACCCTTTCACTCAAACCTAGGCCCTAGAGTTTATACACTAAACCTTCAACCCTATACATTCAACCCTATACCCTATACCCTTAATCCTAAACCCTATACCCTCAACCCTAAACCCTATAGAGAGGTCATAGGCCCAAAATCATATAGGCTAAAACCTCAACCCTATACACTCAAACCTAAACCCCTAAATCTATACCCTCAACAATAAACCATATCCCTCAAACCTAGGCCCTAGAGGCTATACGCTAAACCCTTAACCCTATATATTCAACTCTATACCCTATACCTTGAATCCTAAACCCTATACCCTCAATCCTAAACCCTATAGAGAGGACATAGGCCCAAAATCCTATAGCCTAAACCCTCAAACCTATACACTCAACCATAAACCCCCAACTCTATACCCTCAACCATAAACCCTATCCATCAAACCTAGGACCTAGAGGCTATACGATAAACCCTCAACCCTATACCCTAAAGCTTAAACCATGTGCCCTATACCCTCCATCCTATTGATTCAACCATATACCCCCAATCCTAAACCATATGCCCTATACCCTCAACCCTATACATTCAACCCTATACCCTATACCCTCAATCCTAGACCCTATAACCTATACCCTCAACCCTAAAACCACCAACTCTATATCCTCAACTATAAACCCTATTCATGAAACCTAGTCCCTAGAGGCTATATGCTAAACCCTCAACCCTATACCCTTAAACCTAAACCCTAAACCTTATACCCTCAAACCCCAAGGGAGGTCATAGGCCCAAAATATTATAAGCTAAACCCTCAACCCTATACACTCGACCCTAAACCACTAACTCTATACCCTCAACCCTAAACCCTATCATCACCCCCAAGCCCTAAACCCTATCATCACCCCCAAGCCCTAAGAAATATATGATAAACCATCAACCATATATAATAAACCCTAAATCCTAAACCCTATAGAAAAGTCCTAGGCCCAAAATCCTAGAGGCTAAAACCTCAACCCTATGCACTCAACCCTAAACCCCCAACCCTGTACCCTCAACTCTAAACCCTATACCTCAACCCTAGGGCCTCAAGCCTATACACTAAATATTGGTGTGAATAAATGTCTTGTACCTAGCTAATTTACTTGCTAGGGAATTAGGGGACATATTCACATGTTAAGTTTACTTAGGATATAAGATTCCTTCTAGAAGTATCAGTTGTATTTTCTAGAACTTATCTTATCTAGCTTGTAATGCTTGATTCCTAGGTAGTTAGGTTGTTGGTTGTGATGCAGAAGAAGCCTTCACTTAACACAACTTGACACAAGTGAAACAATGATCCATCACCAACAATGAAAAATACACCTATTTTACCTTGGAAACATAGCTATAATGGCCTAATGAAACTCAAAAAAGAGGGCAACATGAAAACTATTCAATGATTTTCCATACATTCATAGGTAGGAATGTATATATGTGTTCAATCACCAAGAAACCAAGTGCATCTTGAGACATTGAAACTGCAACATAAAGGCATTCAATAATAAAAATAGCATGTAACATGAGGTTATTGACTTTTGCAAACCTCAGTGGCAATGAAAAATGTATCCCTTTACATTTTTGCACTCGTTTGAACCCTCCTTGTTAAATTAAGCATAATGTTTCCTTAATTTAGTGTTGTAATGTGTTTAACACATTCACATTAGGTCTCGGGCCCTTGTAAACTAAATGAACTTAATTGTGCCTTATTTAAGGTGTTGTAAAGTGTTATACCACACTTTCACACTAATATATGATGATAATTATTAATTGGGCTTCTTTATGCCTTATTTGGCCTTATTTTGTATCCACAAGCCTTAATTAATGAATCTTTCTGAGGATAATCCCGACATAAACCAACATCTAAACATGATTTAGGTGTTTTTGGATTGTATGGCCTAGATTTAGTTATCTGGGACTCATACGCCACCTTGGGTGTATGGGTCCCACCTAATTTTTGGGGCCCCTATCTTAATTTTACATGAATCTAAACATTTCTTGAAAAATGTGTCCCATAGCCTAGCCTAATGGGACTCATATGCCACTTCTTGCGTATGAGTCTCGTGTGGCTTAAAATTAAATTTAATTCAAATTCTTTGCGGGCCTTTATCTTCCTAGATCTTATGTCGGTTTGTAGTATTGTAATTTCAAGAAATTTTGGCATAAACAAGTAAAAATACAAGGTTATTTCATTCATTTTTCACCTAGCAACTTGAGTATTCATGCATAATAGCAAATTGGAGATCAC
Source organism: Sequoia sempervirens (assembly GCA_007258455.2). Classification (NCBI taxonomy): domain Eukaryota; kingdom Viridiplantae; phylum Streptophyta; class Pinopsida; order Cupressales; family Cupressaceae; genus Sequoia; species Sequoia sempervirens. The sequence continues at coordinate 763,866,087 of VDFB02281492.1, read as the reverse complement.
AAGAGCATTCAATATTTTTCAAGAGCTGATTATCAAGTGTTTTGGAGCAACATTCTAGCATCAAGCATGTTGTCAAAGTCATCATGCATCATGTTTTTTTTTGAGCTAACAATTGTGATGTAGGGTTTCATGATTCAAGCAAGCTTTCAATTCAAGATCCATATCATTCAAGCAAGATTCAAGATCTACATCCATTGGAGCCACTTCATACATGTTTGCAACACTTTATTGCTAAGGTTTGGTGAGTTTCAACAGATCATTTTTTTCATTCATCATTCCTCCTTTACATTTGATTTCATTACAAGGTTTAATTACCAAAACGGGGTTTGACCAAGGCAAACCCCTTTCCACTAATAAAACAACATTTCCCCTCTCTTTAGTGTGTGATTTGTAGATCTAGGTTGAAGACATATTGAAGAGTAAGATTGGAAAGAATTTTTCAAGTGTGCAAAGTCATCAAAGTTGTCACCTTGTCTAGGAGATCATTACAAGACATCTACAGAGCAAAATTTGACAGTGCAAATCTAGAAACCGGGTTGAGAAGATAGTGCAGAGACTGAAGAGTAGATTCAGATCCTAATTCTTCAAAAAATCCAAACTAGACTGATACACCACTTCTTGCAAATGAGTCCCAATTCAGTGAATTTTCCAACTTTTAGGTGTTCCAAACATATCTCTGCCAAATTTTTGTTTCTACCCAGAAACCCTAATCTAGGACTAAATCACCCAGACTAGCGTATGAGTCCCAATCTACATCAATTTCAATTTTTTTAGCATTCCAGGACTTCATTCAATCCACTACAAGTTTGAAAGTGCACATCTCTGATCTTTCAGTTTACTATTATGTTTTGTATTCATTTCTAGGCCATTTAGTGAAGCTTTGCATATCATTAGGTTTCATATTTGATCTTACATGTCATTTGTCTTTTCAAGCCCTAGCTTGGTGGTGAACCCCTCTTTAGTCATTAATCAGACCCTAGGACAACCTTTAGCAGATGTCTTCTCTCCATTCCATCCTTGGATTGAGATCTTTAGGGTTTCCTTGAGTGAAACAAGATAGTGAAATAGAAGGAGCCCTATCACTTCAAAGATAGAAACCATCTTCCCATTTTTGAGGTTTCATTTTGGTGAACCTGAATTTAGAACATCTTATTTCTTATTTGGAGTGCATCATCATCCTAGATCTAGCTGGCATTAACATTGCATTAGGATTTGCATTAGTTAATTGGAATTTTAGGGTTTCTAAATCTTGCATTAGTGAAAGTGCATATAGGCTGCATTTTGTCTCTTACATCATTGAAAATCATTTAAAATTTGTATTTGCACTTAGTTTAGACACCATACAAAGCATAAAGCATAACTTTCACTCAGAATTTTCTAAAATCTTTGTAAAAACCCTAAATTAGGACTCATATGTCCCTCTGGGCGATTTAGTCCCAGTATAGGTGATTTTTCCTAATTTATGGGTATTTTTGGCAATTTTCATTCAAAATTCAAACCTCTAAGAAACCCTAATTGGGACTCATACACCCCTCTAGGCGATTTAGTCTCTATTTTTGTGTTTTTGTTTGTTGCTATTAGTTATCAGTTTCCATTTACAAAGTTTATGTTACATTCATTTCATTGCATCTAGCTTAATTTCATTTAAATCAAAATTAGAGCATAGCATTTATCTTGTGTTCATCGCATCTTGCATTTCCTTGATTGTCCCTTGTATGAGCTTTTCTACTTGGTGTCTTATTGCTAATACTATAGTGAGACAAAGTTCAAGACTCATGTCATCCCGCGATAGCACAATCGTCGTGGATCTTGGGTTATCTAGCTCTTTCACTACTAGTGTTGATACTAGTTCACTAGGTATGGACCATACCCTTAACAACTCTTTGCCTTCAAGTAGTGTGACACATGTTGAAACAATGGTTGTTAGTATTCTGAAAGAAAACATAATCCAAATCCATGAATAACTAGCAAACCTACAAAATTAAATAATTACTGAGAACATTTCAACCACTACTATCCCTACCATAGATAACATTCATCGTATGCTTGAAAGTGAAGATGGAGTTGACCTTGTGCATAACATAGTTCAGATTTTTTGAAAACATCTTACTTCAACTACTAGTTGTGCTTTACCATTGAACAATGTCACAAGCCAAGGAGGAATTCCAATTCCTCCTCCCACAACAATTACCTCTATTCCTACCTATACTAACCTTCAAGTTACAACAACAATGCAACCTACTAGTAATGTGATTCCTTCCTTAGGTATTCCCACTAGCATCTGTAGTACCTTTGTGGCATCGCACATCATATCTCATGTACCACTTTACCACCTATAATAATTCCATTCATTTTCCCCTTGAACACATACACACCTCCACCATATTAACCTCCATCTCAAAATGCAAACAATGATCCTCTCATAAACCAACTTTTACAAACCGTTTCATCCCTTCAAAAACAAGTTTCCACTATCAACCACTATCAAAATGGCCAACCTACATATTATGTCAAAAGCAATCCCTTGTCCTTGGAGATATTGAGAACATTGATGCTACAAGGTATAGAGGTGGCTATATTCAAGAAATATGGGGGGAAAGGAGATCTTTCTAACCATTTTTTCTCTTACACGGCCCTATGTAGTGACTTTATTCTTGAGGATAAGCTCTTGGCTAAGCTTTTCCCTAGATCCTTGAAGGATATTTCCTTAGAATGGTTTTCTTTGTTACTGAACAACTCAATTCGTTCATTCAATGAACTGGTTGAGGCCTTTATAAACCATTTCCAAGTGCATATGACTCCTAAGATGACCTTAGTCGATTTGATGAGATGTAAGCAAAAAGAAGAGGAAAATATTACCAACTTTATTTCACGCTATCAATCGATTTACTCCCAAATTGATGTAAAGATTCTTGACCCTCACCTTCAAAGGATGTTCATTGAGAAATTGCAAAGTAAGATACAAGATAAGCTTACCACGATGAATTTTCCCTCCTTCATGCACTTTTGTACTACCCTTCGTGATTATCAAAATTTAGTTAGTAGCCGTGAAACAAAACCCACCTCTAGCCATCTTGAGAAGTTCGAATATGAAAATCAAAAAAATTACCAACCTTTTAGAAAATATAATAAAGGCTTCCTTCAACTTAATCCCCCTCAACAAACAAATCAACATGTTCATACCCAAGTACCTACTATAAGGAAGACAACTCCTTTTGCATTTGGGTATATAGCTAGGCAATTCACTCCCTTACCCGATACCCTCCATAACACAATGTCACAACTTTTAGAATAAAATATGATCACCTTGCCTCCCATTAAGACTCTCGATCCTAATAAACCTTTACCTATGAACTTTAGATCCAATTCCTATTTCCATTATCATTGAAAAAATGGACATGACTAGAAACATTGTAAGCGTCTTAAGCATCTTGTGCAAGACCTCATTGATTTCGGTTGTCTTTCAGTTGCAAGTGTTAATGATCAAGGAAATAAGTCCATTGCCCCTCCCAACCAAAAATTGCAAATATTTATCAACCCTATGCCAAAAAATAATATTTCATTTGTCAAAGCTAGTGAAACTACAAAGAATGATGTGATGAATGTTGACTCGAATGATGAGAACATGGATATAATTCAACAAATTCCTATGGATACTAGTGAACAAGGTCCTATGGATAATATTTAAAAAGGTTTGATTGTGTTGATCGAAACTCAACCTCGTAAGGGCTGAACTAAAAATCCTCTTGACATTGCTTTCTCCTCTAAAGATATACTTAAACATGCACCTAATGGTCCTCTTTACATAGCTGGTCGAATCAATGACAATCCCACTAATGGGATATTAATTGATCCCATATGTGGAGAGAATGTGATCACCAAGGAATTATTACTTGTCCATGAGCTCTATCAAGAAACATATGATAAACCGAAATCATGGATAAAGACGCATAACAGTGTCACTTTCCCTACAATTGGATCGATCACCTTACCTTTACAAATAGGACTGAAAACATTAGATGTCTCATTCTCCATCATATCAACGTCGAATCAATTTCGTGTGAAGTTTTGTCACCCATGGCTATGCTCCATGGAATCTGTCCCATTTTTCATGCATAAATGCTTAAAGTTTCCCTTTGACAAAGAAATATTTATTGTACATCATAGTGGCTTTAACCCTTTGTCTTTCCGTGGAAACTTTTCCTTAGATTTCTTTTGGCCAGAGCCTATGGAACCTATCAAACCTTGAGAAGACTTATTTTTCAAATCCTACCAAAATTTCAAAGTGAAATGCATAGAAAAACTATCCCTTAAAGACATGCCTCAACCTATGACCAAGCCTACCATCTATGATGAAACCATGATTGAACCTAAAGACATTCCAAACAAACCTAAGAAATATTCTTTTCCTATTTCCTACAAAAGACCAAGAGATAATGCAAGCAATCTCATTATGTCTCCTAAATTAAAACAAGTTTACAAAGCTAAAGAGAAAGTGGTTGAACAACCTTCCAGGTTCCTATCATTCCTCCCCTTAGGGAATATAAGAAACCTATGGTTGATAAACCCGCTACTACACAAATGCAAGTTGAAAGTCATACAAAAAGAAACAAAAATGCTAGAGAGTGTAGGCATAGATGTCCTGCCATTTCTCGAAGGTTAAATGAAGAAACAAACAAAGAAAATCAAGATCCAAAATTTATTGAAGAAATGCACGATGAGTTTCCCCCTTCGTCACAACAACAAGGTCCTATATCACAATAGGAGTTAAAGCATTCTTTAGATATTATCATTAGACATCCTGTTGTGATCAACTTAGATGACAATGATGAGGTTGCTAAGATTGACGAAGAGGTGCATAATGAATTGAATACATTGTTTTCCTCTTTTATGAGCTTAAACAATAATTCTCCTAAGAAGAGTTTTGAATTTGGTAATGACCCTAGTTCGACACTTGCTATTGTCCCTTGGATAGTTGTCTGCCTTTTGCATACCATGAACATGATTGGGATGCAGATGACTTGCTAATAGGTTGACTCATATGTTCCTAACTAGTATTTTGAATTATTTTCTTTTGCATATTCTTTGTGTGATTGCATGTGCATAATGTGATTCCCCATGCTATTCTATTTGATGTATCTCTCTCTCTTTGTGAAATTCCTCTATTTGTACCTACATTCTTCTCTATATCATAAATCTTTTACCTTTTCCTTTATCTTTTCATTTGTCTTGTGTTTTCCTTTTGGGGATGATGCAAGGCATCGAGACATTCATGTCTCTTCCATGTTGACCCAAAATATTTTTCTCTATCTTTTCATTTTTCTTGTGTTTTCCTTTTGGGGATGACGCAAGGCATCAAGACATTCGTGTCTCTTCCATGTTGACCCAAAAGCTTTTTCTTTATCTTTTCATTTGTCTTGTGTTTTCCTTTTGGGGATGACGCAAGGCGTCGAGACATTTGTGTCTCTTCCATGTTGACCTGAAAGTTTTTTCTTTGTTTTCACTTTCTTTGTGTCATTCTTCTAGTTCTATGAGTATTTGGGGAATGGTGACAATTCTGAGCTCTCTTAAAACATTGTAGCAAGAACATACTAACCCCAAATCCATGGATCCCTCGTGTGTTTGGAGTTTAATTTTGGGGGCAGCCCCTTTTTTCCTTTGCATGACATAGCTTTATTTGGAAACATGTGAATTGGCATAGGACTTTCCAAATAAGCTCTCATGTATTCTTTATTATTAGCATTTATCATTTGCTACTTTAAATTAATTTCTCACAGTAGGGTGTTTAGCAATTTCTTTACAATGGGGACATACATCGACATTAGTCTTTTGCATTTCATGTTTGATGGTGTAGTCTTCTTACTTCATGTGATGCATATTTCACCCTTTGGTGATGGGTGTGATGTCCTTCTAGAGCATGATCTCTCTTAGCATATTATATTCCTCTTAGTGTCTTGATGGGACACACTGCATCCCCTAAGTTGGGAATCTTCTATTCTTTGACTAGTCCTCTCTTGGAGACATTAGGCACAATGTTCCCTAAGCTAAGACCTTACATGAACTAAGCAAGATCCTTTGAATGTTCTTTACACTATTTTGCATTTACAATTTTAGTTATATTTCCACCTTGTATAATACACCTTACTTGCCTATGGAACCATCTCGTTTGTTCATGAGTATCAAGCATACAAAGATTTGATTGCCTCATGAAGCTCAAAGTTCATTGTTGTGTGGCACCTTATCAAAGTTATCAAGAGGTATAACTTTGGTTTGGTTGGATGGGCAGCCAAACCAAGGCATGCCTTTCCCATAGCCACTCATTTATTTGTGTGAGCGCATATAGGTCACGTGTGTATGTGTCTCACCTTTTGGATACTCACCCAACGGACAACCTAGAGTTTCGTTGCCTCAAAGTGAGCATGCATTTTTGGACAAATAGCCCAAATCTAATCCACAACATGTAGGACAAATAGTCGAAGCTTGATCCACCCCTTTTGTTTTTGTTTTTATTTTTTTCTTTGTCTTTAGTAGTGTATGCTTGTGCCTTGTTTTTGCTCATATCATTTTCATGTGTGTTCTTTTGTGCTTATGTTGGTCTTTCATAGGATCTTGATCCTGGGAGCTTCATCATCCTTCTTGATCATCGTCATCCTATCTTATCGGTATTGGTACACTTGGACCACTCTTGATGCAAGTTTGTCTACTTTAGTGTGAGTTTGAAGCAAGTTCCTCCTCTCACTAAAGTGGGGACTAAATGTGGCAACAAAAAATGTATCCCTTTACATTTTCATGCTTGTTTGGGCCCTCGTTAAATTAAGCATAATGTTGCCTTGATTTAGTGTTGCAATGTGTTTAACACATTCACATTAGGTCTTGGACCCTTGTAAACTAAACGAACTTAATTGTGCCTTATTTAAGGTGTTGTAATGTGTTGTACCACACTTTCACACTAATCTATGGTTTTCATTATTAATTTGGCTTCTTTATGCCTTATTTGATCTATTTTGTATCCACAAGCCTTAATTAATGCATCTTTCCAAGGATATTCCTAACATAAACTGACATCTAATCATGATTCAGGTATTTTTGGATTGTATGGCCTAGATTTAGTGATCTGGGACTCATTTTCCACCTTGGGTGTATGGGTCTAACCTAAGTTTCAGGGCCCCAATCTTGATTTTACATTAATCTAAGCATTTCTTGAAAAATGTGTCACATAGCCTAGCCTAATGGGACTCATACATCACTTCTAGCGTATGAGCTCCATGTGGCTTAAAATTAAATTTAATTCAAATTCTTGGCAGGACTTTATCTTCCTAGATCCGATGTCAGCTTGTAGTGTTGTAAGTTCTTGAAATTGGGCATAAACAAGTATAAATACAAGGTTATTTCATTCATTTTTCACCTAGCAACTTCAGTATTCATGCATAATAGAAAATTGGAGATCACAAGAGCATTCAAGTGTTTACAAGAGCTATTTATCAAGTGCTTTAGAGCATCATTCAAGTATCAAGCATGATGTCAAAGTCATCATGCATCATCTTTGTTTTTGAGCTAACAATTGTGATGTAGGGTTTCATGATTCAAGCAAGAGCCAAGATCTACATCCCTTGGAGCCACTTCATACATGTTTGTAGCACTTTATTGTTAGGGTTTGGTGAGTTACAACACATCATTTTGTTCATCATCATTCATCCTTTACATTTGATTTCATTACAAGTTTTGATTACCAAAATAAGGTTTGACCAAGGCAAACCCCTTTCCACTAACAAAACAACATTTTTCCCTCTCTTTAGTGTGTGATTTGTAGATCTAGGTTGAAGACATATTGAAGAGTAAGATTGGAAAGAAGTTGTCAAGTGTGCAAAGTCATCAAAGTTGTCACCTTGTCTGGGAGATCATTACAAGACATCTACAGAGAAAAATTTGACAGTGCAGATCCAGAAATAGAGTTAAGATGACAGAGCAAAGGCTAAAGAGAAGATTCAAATCCCGATTCTCTAAAAAGGCCAAACTGGATTGATATGCCACTTCTAGCGTATGAGTCCCAGTTCACTGAATTTTCCAATTTTTTAGGTGTTCTAGACATATCTCTTCTAGATCCATGTTCCTGCCCAGAAACCCTAATTTGGGACTAAAATGTATATACTGGTGTATGAGTCCTAGTCTACGTTAATTTCAGTTTTTACAAAATTTCAAGACTTCATTCAAGCCACTACAAGTTTCCAGGTGCACATCTCTAATCTTTCAGTTTATTGTTATGTTTTGCATTCATTTTGTAGGCCATTTAGTGAATCTTTGCATATCATTAGGTTTCACATTTGATCTTGCATTTCATTTGTATTTCCAAGGCCTAGCTTGGTGGTAAACCCCTCTTTAGTCATTAATCAGACCCTAGGACAACCTTTAGCAGATCTCTTCCCTTCATTCCATCCTTGGATAAATATCTCTAAGGTTTCCTTGAGTGAAACAAGATAGTGAAATAGGAGGAGCCCTATCTCTTCAAAGATAGAAAGCCTCTTCCCATTTTCAAGGTTTTGGCCTCTAACAACATACCACCATGATTCTTCAACTTTCCATTAACAAACGGTGCTTAGACTAATCAAAGCAACAAAGAACCTAGGGTTTTAGATTGTTCTCCAAGCAAATGAGAGAACAATGTCATTAATAATTCCATCAAAATTAAAAACTATGAACTCTCCTTTAAATAGTTTTTAGATATCCTAAAAACATAACTTTCTACCAATTTTCATGAATTTTTGATGGTGGGAAACAAAGATATGAAATTTTCTAGTTTATTGGAAACCTTAGGCAGGGTTAGGACCTGCACTCACCAAAATTGCAATATCTTGCACAAAACTTGATGAAATTCTACCAAAACTTGATGAAATTCTACCAAATAAAAAGCATAAAAAAGATAAGAATTACCTTCAACTTCTCCAAGTGGTTTTAGGATTGTACCAAACTATACTAGTCCATACAAAGCGTGTTTCAGACTACAACTTTTAGAAAAATAAACTTTACAGACATGCCCTCAATGAAATTACCATATCCCACTCAAAACTTAATGAAATTGATTCAAAGAAAAAATATTATAATCTTAATACACATCTTCAACCTTTCCAATTGATTTCATGTTCGTACTATACCATACAAATATGTACCATCAAGTTAAAGGCTGGCTCACACAAAAAATGCAAGTAAAAACATTGCAAAATGAAGTATTCTCCTTCCATCTCTTCCTCCAACCTCCTCCAACCTTTAGGATCGATGATACATGACACATTTAACATGTTACAACCATTGGAAACTGAAAAAACCGACCACCAACTCCCTTGTTAACACTAATGACAACATTTGCAAGTTTTGACAACATTTTGCAACATTTGCAACTTTTTACAATGTGACCCCAAAATATTATGAAATGGACTTACATGACCTTATTGACTCCAACCAAACCAAAAACCAAAGTTTTGCAACATGACAAAAATTTGCATCAAAAGGTGTATCAAGGATATCCCTGCATCAGGTTGTCACATATTATAGGATTAAGACATGCTTGTCATAATCTTGTCTAATCCTATCTATCATCTTGCCTTTATAAGCAAGGAATCCTATGTACATTTGTATATACAACCATTATTGAATCATATTCAATCTTGCATTATTGAAGGAATCTTTCTTGTCATTTTCTCTCTTGTGGAAGATATTTTGGTCTAGCAACTATTCTTGGGGGTGTTGAGGAGTCACCATTAACTCCTACATGGTATCAAAGCTCTAGTGTTGCAAATTCCTTCCCAGATTTGAGGGTTTCATGTTGGCTTAAATTTTTTGATTGGTGCATTTTGGGGTTTCAAGGACCCCACGATTGAATCTAGGGCGTCAAAGAAAGTTAGGTTTACCTTTCATTTCATCAAATTTGGTTATGTTTTGCTTGATCTATGATGTTTTCAATCTAAGGGTTTCAATTGCAAGATTTGGAGGTATCTAAAGTTCTGGGGCACTTTGAGCCCAAATCAACCTCACCATTGAGATTAGAAGGCTCGAGAGATGAATTTTGATATAAAATTTGACTATATTCTAAAAAATTATTTTTGGGGCAAATTTTTTGCCTAGGTAGGGCATATAATCCCCCGAGTAGGTACAATTTCGTAGAATATAAAATAAAAATAAAATATTTCTGCATTTTTATTATTGTATCGGGCTAAAGTTATTATATTTAAGGAAAAAGTTTTGGCTAAATATTTTAATAGTTTTAGGCTAAAAGTCAATGGCATATTTTATATTTTGGGGCTTTTGAAAATAATTGTTAGGCAAAATATTCCACTAGAATCTGGCATATTCTCTCTACAGGCATCACCCCCTACACAGGAACTGCATCAACAATCATACATGTCATGTCAGTTTGATTTCATGTCGACAAAGATTATTAATTAAATATTTTTTTAAAAAAAAATTATGCCAACCACTGTCATATTAATTGTTATATCAACAGTTAATAATTATTGCTTTAAAGGTTTTATGAAAACTTTGTTTAAACAAAAGGAAAGACCTACCAGTTATTTGGCAAGCGAGTGGTGTGCAGGAGTCACCCAAGGTGGTGGAAACATTTTTTATTTTGCTCAAACTTATAGCCGTGGTCATATGATAAGCCCCCAGTGCTAATATTTTGCACCGACTTAGTCTGCCCTGTGCTAGATTTACCCCCATATTCCCTAAATAGGGAATTTTTTTCAAATTTTCATAACTTTCACAAACAAAGGCTATTTTTTTCAAATGAAATATTGACGGAAAGCTGACAATCTCAATTTTTTAGTGGTGTAGGTGTTTTACAGAGATTTTGTAGTTTTGTGCCATTTTTTAAGGGTTGAAGCCAAATATTACTTTCCAACCTCCGAGCTCATATCTTTTTGCTTTGAACTCCATTTTTCCCTAAATTTACAGTATCAAGAAGGTATTCAGGACCACTACAAGTCTATCCATGCACTTTTTGTAGATTTATTTCTAGAGTTTTAGAATTTTAGTTTAGAAATAATTTACATTGTTGTAAATTTACAAAAAAAAGTCAATTTGTTTAGGACAAAGGGGTTAATTGCTTGTACTGTGAGGTAAATTTGTTGTTCCTCTCTTGTACTTTATGATTTTATCTTGGATTTTCCAAAATTTATACTTCTAACCCCATATAACTATCATGAATGGAAATCACAAATGGGGATGTTATTATTAAAATTGAAGTTGCAAAAAATCACATTTGGCCAAGATCTAGAACCCACATAGCTACAAAAAGAAGAAAATAGTTTGATAGAAGGGATGAAGCACTTGGTACTCTTGTTTTATCCATTTCTCTATATCTTAGATATCATTTTGCATCTTGCACACATCCTAATCAATTTTAGACTATTTTAGAGGGTCTCTTTGGTAAGCCAGATAAAACAAGGAAATTTAAGTTGGAGAATGAACTAATGAGTCTAAATCCTTCAAATTTTGTCAATATCCAAGACTTCTTCTCTAATCTCAATTCTCTTAGATTGTAGTTATCTAATTGTGGGGTCACAAAAGAAGATGAACAGTTGATTATTTCTATTCTTGCTAAGCTTAGTCATGATTATTCAATTTTTGTTTCTAAATTCTATGCTACAATGGATGCCCTTGGCAATGCATACAAAATTCCTTCTCTTGATGAATTAGCAGCTGTAGTGTAGAAAAAAGAATCCCTTTTTCACACTTAATTTGGGAATGATTAATATTAAAATGAGCTTAATATTTCCTTGATTTAGTGTTGTAATGAGCAATCAAGAGTACTTTTGCAAGAGCATTCAAGAGCATTTCTAAGGTATTCAAGGGAAAAATTATTGAAGGAATATTTCAATAATCAAGATTCATTCATCATGTCAAAGGCATAGTGCACATGCATGTTGTTGAGCTAATGTGTTGATGTAGCATTGGAGATCCTATTCAAGCATTGTTTCTAATCAAGTTTTGTGATCAAGATCTAAATTCATTGAGGCCACTTCATGCTAGATTGTTGATTTGTACTCCAAGGTTTCAATTGAGGATTGGTGAGTTGTAACATTAAATTTTTTCATTCATCATTCCTTTATGCATTATTTTATTTCAAGGTTTAATTACCAAAACGGGGTTTGACCAAGGAAAACCCCTATTCCCTAACAAAAAAACATTTTTCTCTCATTTGATGTTTGATTGCAGGTTTTAGGTTGAAGATCATTTGGAGAGAAAAAATGTAAAAGTTGCAAAGCTGTCAAATTTGTCACCTTTCTTGCAAAATCACAGAAACTGAGCTACAACATTTATTTTCAGGTTTCTAATAGTTTCCATCTAGGATCTAGGAGTACAAACATTGAGAAACAAAACCCAAAAATTGATTTTCCAAAACCCTAGCTAGGACTCATTCACCATAGGGCGAATGAGTCCTCAGTGAGGTCCAAAACAACACTTTTTGCAATAGGTACACAACATTTGGCCCTCTTAAAACTTTCCTTTTTACTGGTATTTGGGTTAGGATTGATTTTTGTAACTCATTTACACATTATAGCCCTGATATTGAATGAAACTAGGAGAAATAGGTGAATCATTTTGTTTCATTTTGGTGAACCTATTTTTTGATGTTTCAACAACTCAGCTTACAAGGGAACAAGCAAAGTTGGTACACATGGGCACATTGAAGTCTTCCACCCCTCATGCTCTTTTTGCAAAGGATTCAAAGGCTTCAAGTGACAAAGGTAAGAAGTAGAAAAAGGAACCAAAGTCTCATAAGCAAGGTAAAGATTCTCCTTCACATAGTACTCCTAAGTCCACTCCCTCTTCTAAAGAGGAATCATCTAAAAAGAAGAATTTAAAATGTTCATATTGCAAAAGGTTAGGAAATGATGAGCATAGATGTTATAATAAGAAGATTTATGAACTCGCACACTTTCTTCAAAAGAATAACATTCAACTACCCTCATCAGTGTCTCCTTCTTCTTTAGCATCTCAATCGACATCACCATCATCATCTCAGTTAGAGAATACATGATCTACAACTGGGCTACACAAAATGAAAGGAAAAAAAATCTTGGCCTCTACAAGTCTTGAATATAATATATGGATTTTTGATTCAGGGGCATCTCATCATATGACATCATCTATGGTAATTTTCTCTTCTTTTGAGACTTGTAATTCACCTCATATTTTGATGGGTAACAATAATTATATGAAGGTAAGTGGGAAGGTTTCTATTGACATGGGGATGGAACTTTTAGTGATGTAATTTGTGTTCCTTCTTTGTCCACTAATCTCCTTTCTGTTTATCAAATTATCCATGGTGGTCAAGGTAAAAAATTTAAGTTCACTCCTGGTAGAGTGTACATAAGGGACTTGGAGACTAGGGATATTGTTGCTATCAGGATGGTTGATCATTCATCTCATTTATGTTCCCTTTCATGTTATTCTTCAGAAGAAGATAATTTTCCTTTGACTGCATCTCCTAATCCTTCATCGAGTGTGAACCATGTTTGTGAGGAGAAGTTTGGTCATCTAAACCTTGGTATTCTAGAGACAAATGTTGAGCTTCCTACTCCTCCACCTTCTACTTCTTCAACCATCAGTGCTTCTATTCAGCAGGATGATCATAGTTTTTCAGATCTTTCTTTGTTGGATGAGTATTTGATAGGGATTTCTAAATTTTTTGTGGAGTCTCATACTACAAATTTGGAGGACACACTTGAGGGGGTGTCTCTCCTCTTTCATGACAATTTCAACACAACTGTTATCCCATCTTCTTTGTCTTTAGAGATTGGCATTCATGAGTCTCCTCATTCTCTTGATATGTCATGTTTAGTGGTTGGTTTTGACCATGATTATGTTATGACTTATTCAAGCTTGGACATTCCTAATAAGTTTTAAGAGGCATAAATGTTGAGACTTCATTCTTCCTCCTTTCAGTTGGATATGGAGTGGCTTCTTCATCAACCTATGGATTTGTTTCTTCCTAAGGGGAGATGTGTTGCCTGCAGACATTGAATCATGTTTTGTTTTCAATTCTTCATTTGCATTGGAACTTCTTCATTATGGGGGGTATATCTTGTCTCTCTTTTTCCCTCTTATGGGGGGGGGGGGTAATTTATTTTATATGCATTATGGATGTATTCCTTGGGGGTATCATTGAGTCCTCCATACATCATATTGTCTTGTTTTGTTTTCTCTTTTGGTGAGGAGTTTTTTCCCACTAGGTGTTCTCCTTTTCTCCATTTGTGAGAGATTGCATTTATTACATTTGCATTTGTAAATGGGTACCTAACATGGCCTCGTAGCGATGACCCATCCTCATAGTCATTTTGCATACTAATCTTCTCCCTAAGTTGCACTTAAGGGGGGGTGTTGGTATGAATAAATATCTCGTACCTAGCTAATTCACTCACTAGGGAATTAGGGGACATATTCACGTGTTAAGTTTACTTAGGATATAAGATTCCTTCTAGAAGTCTTAGTTGGATTTTCTAGAACATATCTTATATAGCTTGTAATGCTTGATTCCTAGGTAGTTAGGTTGTTAGTTTTCACATGTTATAGGATTAATACACTTGTCATAATATTGGCTAATCCTATCTATCATCTTTCCTTTATAAGAAAGGAATCTTATGTACATTTGTATATTCAACCATTATTCAATCATATTCAATTTTGCATTATTGAAGCAAGCTTTCTTGTCATTTTCTCTCTTGTGGAAGATATTTTGGTCTAGAAACTATTCCTAGGGGTGTTGAGAAGTTGCCATTAACTCCTACAGTGAAAACTCAACCATATACACTACACCCTATACCCTCAACCCTAAATCCATTCCGCCAATCCTAGGTCCTAAATCTTATATGCTAAACCCTCAATATTATGAATTAACCCTAAAATATATACCCATAACTCTTAACCCTATACCATATACCATATATTGATAAACCTTAAACTTATAACTATATATACTCAACCCTAAACTCTATACCCTCAAACCTAAACCCTATCCCTCAACCCTAGGTGCTAAGGCCTATATAATAAACCCTCAACCATGTATACAATTAACCCTAAACCCTATGCCATCAAACCTAAACCATATATCATATGCCATCAACCCTAAATCCTATTCCTCAACCCTAGACCATATAACCTAGACACTCAATCATATACCCTATACCCCCAATCCTAAACCCTATACCATATACGGGCTCAACCCTATACCCTATACCCTAAACCATAAATCCCATCCCTTGACCCTAAGCCCTAAAGCTTATAGGCTAAACCATCAACCCTATACGCTCAACCCTAAATCCTAAACACTAAAACCTAAACCCTATACCCTATATCTCAACCCTAGGCCTTAAAGCTTAGAGGCTAAAATATCAACCCTATACACTCAACCCTAAACCTTATACCCTCAACAATAAATCCTATCCCTCAACCCTAGGTTCTAAAGCCTATAAGATAAACCCTCAACCCTAGGTCCTAAAGGTTATATGTTAAACCCTCAAACCTATACACTTAACCCTAATATCTTTACCCATAACCCTAAACCCTATACCCTATATTTTCAACCCTAAACCTTATCCCTCAACCCTAGGAACTAAAGTCAATAGGTTAAAACCTTAACCATATATTCAACCCTATATCTAATACCCTAAAACCTAAACCCTAACCACTATACCCTATACCTTCAACCCCAAGCCCTAAAGCCTATAGGCTAAACCCTCAACCCTATACCATATACCCTCTTAACCCTAAAACCTATCCCTCAACCATGGGCCCTAAGGCCTATATACTAAACCCACAACCCTATAAACTCAACCCTAAACCATACATCATATACCCTCAACCTTAAACCATATGCCTCAATCCTGGGCTCTAAAGCCTATAGGATGAACCCTCAACCCTATACACTTGATCCTAAATGTTATACCCTCAAACCATTACCCTATAGCCTAACCCTCAACCCTAAACCCTACACTCAGTCCTGTTGAGGTGCCAAGTTGACACATGAAATGCAGGTAAGATAAAAGTAAAAGTATCTCACCTCTCCTGAAAGAGACAATCAGCAATCAAACTGATCACCTCCCAAGGTCCTTGATGTTGGTTCACAAGGTTGTTGTTTCACGAAGTGGTCAATATGGCTGTAATATTCAAGGGGCCTACTGGTTTTGAGCTTCTGGATTGTTGCAAGATCAAACATTTATCTAAACCTATTTTAACCAGGGGTTTTAAAGAAATAGAAAAAGATAGATCAAGGTTTTTCAAACTAAAAATAATGTTGATTCATTCAACTAATCAGACTTGTTACCTTCCAAGGAATTCCTAAACTAGAACTGCAAAATAAAATTAACCTGTAATTGATACAAAGTTTCATTCATTCACAGTGCAAACTTTAATAGTAGATTGCAAATCATCATTCAAACAAAACATAAGATAAAATTTCATTCCTTGAAAGCTTTTCAAATCAAATGATTAACCCAAAATGAATACCATTCTAGAGCATAATATAAAGTAGGTTTAAGTCTGGTTGCTCCTACTGTCAATGAAACAGATAAGCAGCATTTACAAATCTGGCAAGATCACCAGTGTACAGAAACCCATGTCTTCAAATTATCTCCTTCTATGCTAAGAAAATTAGGAAGATACATCACCTCCTCTTCCTGCTGTTGAACTGCAAAAACATCTAACTTACTTAAAAACCCTAACTTGCTTTTTCAATATCCCCTACACCCTTTTCTAACCCTTACAAAAGAGGCAAAATGCCATATTTATAAAAAATGCCAGATGTGTCGGCCCAGTTAAGGTTTACAATAATTCGGTCACAGAACAAGTCGGCCATAGAAGAATTTGAAACAAAGTCAAACGTGCATTAAATGCATGGGCACCAACCAAATTGGCCCAAGATCTCCCACATAACTTAGACCAAAATGCGTGAAGAAGAGGCAAAGAGAAACAAGGAAGCATGACATTTGATGTAGCTTTGCATTAACTGCTTCCCCCACTTCGCCCATACCTTGTTCCATTCTGGCCCTCATCACCAAGAACGTCCTCTGCAAGCTATCCGCAAGTGGCATACGCGAAACCCTAGTTTGCCATTTAATAGCATTAATATTATTTTTTAGCTGTCCCATCGTATTGTCCCAGTCTCTCTTGTTGGATTGATATTCATTAATGATTACATTGTAGGTCGTTGTGTCATCCAGTTGGTGCCCAGTTACTTTATCCCATGATAACCTTAGTCCTTTGTAGCAGGGTGTTCATATTCGTATCTAAAACCTCAAACCAAACTGACATCATCTTGCCCTCAGGAATCCTACTCTTTTCGTCCAACTTCATTGATGATCCCTTTGTGTCCATTTGCCTCTCCAACCACCATCGTCCTGCCAGACTCAACCTACATTCATCAAACACCAATGTGAGAATCCAAATGTTGACAACATTTTCATCCAAGTGTTAGCTTAAAATCATGATAAAACCATTGAATTAGCCATTAAGCATCAATATTGTGAAGTTCGGGATTTCAAGTTAATCGAGGAAAAATAATCTGGAAAGAATTTCAAAAAATTCTGAACCACGCGGATTCTCCCGATGAAGCACCAATGTCAACAATGGATCATCAAAATGAACACAAGAAGCATACAACAATGAAATTCATCAAGCTAAAGCAAGATATGTTTAAGCATTCATCATTAGATTCGTCAATTTCATCCAATTTCTTAAGTTCCACAAAGCATAGCAGAGAATTCAGAAAAATCCAGCCGGACCAGAATTTCACGGAAGACTCAGAACTTCGCACTTCGAAAAACTGAAGGAAACCAAGAAAATCCAGCCAGAATGGAGAATCCCGAAGCAGGCATAAGGTTCACCAATAGATCATTCAAATGAAGAAGGAATGCATATAACATTGTGAAATTCATCAAAATAAGCATGGAATATTAAGCATTTATCACCTAAATCATTCATGTGTCAACAATTTCAAGTCACTTGAAGCTTGGCAGAAAATCCAAAAAAATCCGGCTGGACCAGAATTCTGTGGATGACCCAAAATTCTAAACTCAGAGCACACTTTCGGGAAGATGAAGGAATCTGAGAAAATCCGACCAGGCAGGAAAACCCTGAGGTCGATATAAAATTAAAAATCAACAATCCAACATGAATTCGCTCAAATTGACTGAAGGTCACAAATGTGAGGACCCTGGGCACGGAAATCGTTTAACATGAGCCTCCTACAAATCTTCTTCGAATCCTAGGCTCAATCGAAAGCAGATCAAGACAAAATGGCGATGCCCTAGGCATGAAACCCTAGATTTAAACCATGAACACATAAAGCAAGCCAATAAAACCAAAGCACAACAAGACCAAATATCAAAACTCAACAGGACAACAATGACAAAGAATAGAGGCACAAAGCTCCAAAAATCAATCAAGTTCAGAAACCCGACGACAAGGCGAAAATTTAGAAAAATCCAGCTCAGGTGAAATTCTACGGAGGCCAGAAATCTCCAAACTGTAGCATTGAAACCAGAGTTTGAAAGAAATCTGGGAAAATCCGGACGAACCGGAAAATCCCGAACCAGGGTAAAAACCCGAACTTCACCCAAAACATAATATTTTCAATATGCAACTTGGGGAAAAAACTTGGGCAAGCAAGATAAACATATTAAGCACATGCCAAGGCAAAGAAAAACCTTAAAATCGAAGGGGGAAAAACACAAAGAGTGAAAGCAAAAGAGGGTCCCATTTTAATCAAATTTAAAATGCGGTGGTTATGCAAGGCATAACAATTCCAGTTAGGTCAGTTTCAGTAAACAAATTTGAGCTAGAATCTCAAATGTAAATCAACACTGGCTACCCCTGAATCTATGTGTATGCTTGATGGTGCATCACCCTTTTTACAAAGTTTTCCTCATCTTTTGAACAATTATGCGCAAGATTTGAACTACATGAGTTGATTCCCTTTAACTGTTGTGCAATGATATCCTGGGCATTGCTCCGCTGCCAGTCAAGCGTCCATAGCTTTGACTGAGATACCTCTAGTTTTCTCACAACATTGCTCTACTGCCAGTCAGGCGTCCATAGCCCCGGTAGAGATACTGGAATCACCCATTCAGCATTGAGTTTTCTTTTCTTAGATAGTTCTCTTTTCTTTTTCTTTTCTTGAAGTTCCTTCATTCAATTCCTTCTCAATATGTCAGATGTCCAACATCTATACTGGGTTGAAAACTACCATGGACCTCATAACAGCATTTAGGGAATCGAATTTTTCACTCAAATCTTGCAACACCATCGTCCTAAGACAAATATACCATTACAAAAGGAGATGTTTCTAATGATTTGTGAAAGATAATATCGTAGTTAGTGAAGATTGCTTACTTTACACCTTGTTCTCAATGACTTTCCACAACTCTCATTGACAATGGACATAAAACAATGAGTTTAGAACAAAATCACCCAATCAGAAAACCTGAAAATATCTAAACCAACTTCTCTCCTAGTAACCAAAGTATACTTCAGATAACAACCCCCCCGCCCAATTCAATAAAATGAAGGTCCCCACAAAAAAAAAAGGAACAAAAAGCAAAAAAGACACAAGGAAAAGACAAAACCAACGAAACAACAAACTATTTACATATATACAACCCAACAAAATACCAAACCTTTTACGACCCAAAATAATGTTTGAGAAACTATCCATTAACAAGCAATGGAACAAGTTCTCCTATTAAACTACTCAACCGGAAAGCATTTTCTCCTAGGATTTCAGCAATTTGATAGGGACCCAACCAGAGCTTATCAAACTTATGGTGTCGCCCTTATTTTCATTGGCTTTATCGCACAGTAAGAAAAGGTATGATATCCTGAAAGCCTTGACTCTGGCTCTTTTTTCAAACCAACGTTTGACAATAGCCTGGTGCCTAAAGAATTGCTGCAAAGTAGCATCTCTCTGCTCTTCTAATTTCAGCGAGCCAGCTAACATTACTTCAATCCTATCATCACTAGAGTAAAATTCCTGCATAAATTTTAGGACAGGTATTTGCAAATGAATAGGGAACATAGGCTCTTGGCCATACACTAGCTTTAACGGTGAAGTCCTCAATGCAGCCTTGATCCTAGTCCTATCTACCCATAACACAAATCTTAACTGGGTATTCCAGTCCCTAGGATTGTTCTCTAACATTTTTTTTATTACTCATAGGATATTCTTATTAGTTGACTCTGCAACTCCATTTCCTTGTGGATAATAGTTTGAAGAATACTTTAAAACAATCCTATAATCATAAGCCCATGAAATGAACTCGACAGAAGAAAAGGCAGGGCCATTGTCACATACCAGTGCAAAGGGTATTCCAAACCTGGTTGTGATGCATTCAGTGAGGAACTTGATTACTACCTTTGTTGTGCTATTCTTGCAAGGCATAGCTTCTATCCATCTCATACAGTAATCTGTGGTAGTCAAAATGAATTTATGTCCTGCAGAATAATTTGGGTTAATTACTCCAATAAAATCAAGTGCCCATTGGGCAAATGGCCTTATCTCATAAATAGGCTCTAATGGCATGGTTGGATGACGCTCTCTTGATGCAGAAGTTTGACATATATGACATGTCCTTACATGTTGATGGGAATCCTTAAACACACATGGCCAATAATAACCAGTTCTGAGGATCTGATGTGCTAAATAATCCATAGAACCATGACCCGTGCCATGTTTCCCATGAAATTCAGCAATTGCGTGCTTAGCTTCTTGTTGATCAAGGCATCATAGATAAAACCCCTCAAAATTATTTCAGTATAACAATCCTCCTTTGAGCATATAATGGGATCTTTTCATTCTCATTGCTCTCCTCTGAGTTGTATTCATTCCCTTTGGGCACCGATTATTGAGCATGAAATAAATAATATCGGCATACCAAGAGTCATTAGAAATGACTATGTTGTGTACTGCTGACAAGTAATGTTCTTACCAACATCCGTCATTGCTTTAGATAGGCCTTGACCTTGGAAAAGTTTCATAGGGTGAATCTCCAAATCGAACTCCTGCAAAATAGCCATCTATTTCCCCCTTCATTCTCCCAACTCGCTCTGCATAAGTAGAGACTTCATAGTAGCATCAAGAACCACATCAATGATTTGACTTCGAAGGATATAATGCCTGAACTTCTTGACAACTCTAACCAATGCAAAATCTTGTTTCTCAAGAGGTGGGTACTTGACTTCAGCATTCTTAAACGGAGAGCTCATGAAGGCAATTAGCCTTTCATCCCCCTCCTCTCTTCGTTGTGTCAGGACAGTTGCACATGAGTGTTCAAAAGAAAAAGAATAAATATAAAATGGATTCAAGTAGTTAGGACTGGTGAGGATTGGCACCTTTGAGATGGATTGCTTAACCTAAGAAAAAGAAGCCTTTGCCTCATTACTCCATTCTATTCTAGCATCTTTCTTCATCATTTCGTTCAAAGGTTTAACAATTTCTTCAAAACCTGTGATAAAATTCCTCACAAAGTTGATCTTTCTGAAGAAAGATCTCATCTCCTTCTTACTTCCTGGCATGGTTAACTTCATAATAGACTCAACTCAGTCTGGATCTATCGATATCCCTCTTTTTGAGATTATGCATCCCAAAAGTTTCCCTTCAGAAACTTCGAACACACACTTTTTAGGATTCAGAGAAACACCATATTGGATACATCTTTCAAGAACTTTAGCCAAGTCTGCAGCATGGTTTAGTCTATCTTTAGAGAATACTGCTAGGTCATCCATATAAATTATGATGCACTTACCAATCAAATCTTTGAACGCTACGTCCATTGCACACTGAAAGGTTGCTCTAGCGTTTATCAAACCAAATGGCATCCTCCTGTAAAGCAAATGTCCCCCACTTAGTAGTGAAGGTTGTCTTCATTTTGTCTTCATAATTAACGATCACTTGATTGTACCTAGAATAACCATCCAGGAATGACATCATTTGAGACCCATTGACAGTTTGCAAGACTTCGTCCAGAGAAGGGAGTGGGTAGTTGTCTTTTTCTGAAGCTCTATTCAGATTCTTGAAATCTACACATAGCCTAATCTCCCCATTCTTTTTACGAACTAGAACCAAGTTAGCCACCCATGTTGAATGTCGTATAGGGAAGATTATTCTTGCAGAAAGCAATTTCTGAACTTCCTTAAAGATCAGTGGTTCAATCAAGGTGTTGATAGGACGTTGTTTCTACCGAAATGGTCTAGCTTCAGGCTTCAAAGGAATAGTATGAGTTATCACAGAAGTATCAAATGTTTTTAGATCTTCATACCCCCAAGCTATTGCAGCAATATCTTTCTTCAGTGCCCTCAATATATCTTCTCTAATTGCTTCAGGGTAGGCTTTCCCTAGGTAAACATTCCTTTCAGGGTCAGAGTCAGCTAAGTTAATAGTTTCATATTCACCTCCCTTATCTTCGGTTGATACCTTTTCCTGAGCCCTTGGATCTGAATCAAAAATTCTTTCTAAGGCCACCATTCCCTTGGGAATGCTATTACTTTTTAAATTGAGGACACCCTCTATATCGCAGTCTTCGGGGTTCTAGTCTCCTTGATCCCTGTCAGACTCATCAATGATCTGTCATTTGAAAACATCTAAGCTTGCTAGAAAAGCAAGGATATGTCGATCATCGTCGAAGACTTGAAAGTTCCTGACATTATTAGGGACAGTTACGGTGGATATCAATTCTACTAAGAATCTCTTGAGCTTGGAGCCTTGCATGGGCTCCAGGGTACTTGCGGCAATATCTAATGAATCAGCTATTTTATTCTCCTCTCTAGGGATTAAACTGATCCCAAAAGCACCAAAGTCTTCAATCAGGTTCCACACCCAATTTCTATAAGTTGCCAACCTTTTATTGTGATATGTGTACTGGCTGCGTACTTGCTTGATAATCACTTCTGAATCTCCTTTAACCATCAAGGCAGTAACTTTCTTCTAATGTGCGAACATCAGTCCCCGAGCTAATGCTTCATATTCTGCTATATTGTTAGTGCATCCAAACTGTAACCTGTAAGAAGCAAAAAATGTTTTCCCTTTTGGGCTGATTAACTCAATTCCAGCACCACACCCTATTTTAGATTTGGATCCATCAAATGTGAGGGTCCATAGCTGATTATGAGCTGGGGTTGATCTCTTTGAGCTTGTTGTGGGTGCCTGGATAAGATGAACCATAGGTGGGGCCACCTGATCTTTTGCATCAAATATTGGGAATGGGTGTTCAATAGGTTCATCAGGTGCAATATCCAATTCCCGCTCAGATATATCATGTAATCCTAGGATATCTTTCTGACAGTTATTTGTATCTTTGATTAACCCCTTGGGTTTTGGTATACTTGTGAGTGTAGGGGTATCAAACAAACCCTAGGGTTGTTGAACATAACTATGTTGGTCCGGTATTATGACCGGGGTAAGTTCAATTTGAGGAGGGACTTCCTCTGAAGGTATATTATCCCTGGTTAACATTATTTCATTTTTGGCTTCAAATGAGAAGTGATCTGAAACGGTCTCAAGGTGACTTGGGCTAGTTTCTTCAGTTTGGAAAACATGATTTAGAACACTGATGCAGGGTTGGCAGGTCAATTCTAAATAATTTTGGTAGTGCACCCTGCACCAATTTGGGAGTAGAAGACTCCACAAATCAATATCTTCCCCTAAGACCAGCTGATTTGGTTGTAGCTTCCTAATCAATACCTGCTAGTTTACACTAATCATGGGATCAAGAAATTCTTGCATTGACAAATCATTAGAATCAAGAACCGAAAGAGTCAGAATTTCCTCTCTTTTATAAACCCTTATCTCGGTTTCAAAATAAGCTACCTCATTGGGACAGTCATACTCAGTAATGATATGTTTGAGGCGAGGTTCACTCTCAATCCTAATCTGCGTAGGTATTCCCCCCCATGGTAGCCACATATTTGAAAAGTTGAGGGAGAGATATCCCCCTATACTCTTCATTAAATCTCTGCTCAAAAGCATATCGTAAGTATCAGGAATGTCTGCTACCTGAATATCCATATTTTTTTGAATCCTAGGGTCAGACCCTACTTGTACATGTATATTTTTCAATTCTCCAACTACATTAACCTCTGTTTTATCAAGTTGGATGACCTTATTATTTGTTTGGACAGGATTCAATCCCAATTTCTTGCATACAGAAAATGGCATAACATTGCCAGAAGCCCCTAAATCTAGCAAAAAATTATGCAGATTCTTCCCACAGATTCTCAAACTTAAAATAAATGGTGGGGTCCCTACCTTGTTTCTGAACAAAGTTGTGTTCATGTTCGCAATGGGTACCACCTTGGTTTTCCCTTTTGATTTATCAACGTCTTCCAAAGCAGCACTATATCTCGTTGGGAAGGGCACCATTTTAGGATGTCAAAGTATGATAAAGAGGTTTTTTGTTTCTGCATCTTAGAAACAATATCAAATTCTATGTTATAAC
Source organism: Sequoia sempervirens (assembly GCA_007258455.2). Classification (NCBI taxonomy): domain Eukaryota; kingdom Viridiplantae; phylum Streptophyta; class Pinopsida; order Cupressales; family Cupressaceae; genus Sequoia; species Sequoia sempervirens. Next base: position 763,841,608 of record VDFB02281492.1, on the reverse strand, counting down.
TTGCATTATATTTGAAAACACCAGATGAATTACCTTTGCTAGGGAAGTCAAGCGGACCCTTCGGTGGAGGAGGGTTGTTATCAACACTCTGATTCAGACGCACCATGTGGTTAGCTGGTGTTGATGTAGTGAACGAACCCTTATTCTAGTTTCTTAGGAAGTGTCCTCCCTTTGTCTGAAAGGCTTGGGCATCATACACATCTTCCTCTGGTTCATTCTCACTCCGCATTGGGAATGAAGGTTCTTCTTCAAAGAGGTCATAAGCCATTGTTGTATCCACTAAGCCACCTCCTTTATTTGAATTCCCTTGGAACGTTTGGGCATCTTCCTGTGCCATCTTCACAACCTTCTCCATTTCATGACAGTTCACCTCAGAATGAGTTGTAGTATCATGCAGCCTGCACCAGTTAGTCATAAAATTAAGGTCAGCCACATTTGCAGTATGTGGTATGTCCTCATTAGCTTGATAATTGTGAGAAACCCCACCATTATTTGGCCCTGTGTTCCATTGTCTGTTGTTATTAGGCCTCTGGTTATATCCTCTATTCTTATGTTGATAGCCTTGGTTAGGGAAGTTTTGGCATTGATAATTCCTCTGGCTGTGATTGTTGTTGTTCTGATAATTACCCTAATTATTATTATTCTGATTAGGGTAATTACCTTGATTAGCATAATTACCTTGGTTCTGAGAGGGGTTCAATTTAAGCTGAGCCATGTCATTTGTGACTTGAGACAGAGTTTTCTTTAGGGTCTCCACCTTGTTTGTGAGTTGAATTGTCCTTTCACTCTCAGCATTATTAGCAACAGGTGGCTAACCGATAGGATTTGGTATTCCAACTTGATTATGATGACCCGGTGGACTGTGATGAGCCTGTGATTGTTGAGATAAGTCACGAGCTCCATTGGCAAAGAATGGAACAGGAGATTGAGTCTACAACTCAGACATAGGTCCATAATGAGAAGGAGACATCCCTGGGACAGTATTGAATAAAGGGGTTAGGTTAGGCATCTGATACCCCATAGAAGGAAAACCTCCTCCCAAATTCCCTTGTTGAGAGCTAGTTTGTTGTTACAACTTGATGGCTAGATGATAAACTTTAGACAGAGAATCAATATCTGTCGGTTGATAAGTCCTTTGTAGGAACAAGCCAAGCAAAGGGTCTATAACTCTAAAATATGCCTGAATGGCACTATTCTTAGCAACTAGATAGGGGTCCTGCAATCTCCTATACATTCATTGAAACCTTGTATTAAACAAGGGCAGTGATTCACATGGCTCCTTCCTAATGGTAGCAAATTGATGGAACAAAATGGCTGGATCCACATAAACTCTGAACTGATTGATGAAAGCATTCTTTAGATCTGTCTAGCTCATAATAGAACCTTGTGGAAGATTTAGGTACCAGTTGTACGCCATATTCCCTATGGAATAAGGGAATAACCTACAAACCACATCATGGTGAGCTATTTGGGCTCTGGTTCAAGCATCCTTAAAAGCTTGTATGTGCTCCTCAGCACTCCTTGATTCGCCATGAATGTATTTGGGATAGAATTTCTTAGAATTCTTAGGAATATCATGAAATCCTCTAGGAATAGTCCCCAATGGAGAGGGATTATTCACAAAAAATTCCATTGGTGGCGATGGTGGAGGTTGAGCCAGCTGTTGGATGGGTTGAACCAGCTGTAATGTCAATTGAGGTGGATTTGGTGGTGGATTCACGGGTATCAATTGGGGTATTGGTGAAAAGCCTGGTGGAGTGAGTGGAGCTGACAAGGGTGGTAGAATGGTTGCCCTGTGAATCTTGTTTCTTGTTGGGGTCTCGAATTCTATCAAAGGTGGTGGGTTTTCAGTTGATCGAAGAACTCTATGGGACCTCTCTGGTGAGAAAGACCCAATGTTATCCAGTTTACTCTTTTGGCCCTCCTTCTAGCGCCAGTCCTGTTGAGGTGCCAAGTTGACACACGACATGCAGGTAAAATAAAAGTAAAAGTATCTCACCTCTCCTGAAAGAGACAATTAGTAATCAAACTGATCACCTCCCAAGGTCCTTGATGTTGGTTCACAAGGTTGTTATTTCACGAAGTGGTCAATATGGTTGTAATATTGAAGGGGCCTGCTGGTTTTGAGCTTCTGGATTGTTGCAAAATCAAACATCTGTCTAAACATACTTTAACCAGGGGTTTTAAAGAAATAGAAAAAGATAGATCAAGGTTTTTCAAACTGAAAAGAATGTTGATTCATTCAACTAATCAGACTTGTTACCTTCCAAGGAATTCCTAAACTAGAACTACAAAATAAAATTAACCTGTAATTGATACAAAGTTTCATTCATTCACAGTGCAAACTTTAACAGTAGATTGCAAATCATCATTCAAATAAAACATAAGATAAAATTTCATTCCTTGAAAGCTTTTCAAATCAAATGATTAACCCAAAATGAATACCATTCTAGAGCATAATGTAAAGTAGGTTTAAGTCTAGCTACTCCTATTGTCAATGAAATAGATAAGTAGCATTTACAAATCTGGCAAGATCACCAGTGTACAGAAACCCATGTCTTCAAATTATCTCCATCTATGCTAAGAAAATCAGGAAGATACATCACCTCCTCTTCCTGCTGCTGAACTGTAAAAACGTCTAACTTACTTAAAAACCCTAACTTGCTTTTTCGATATCCCCTACACCCTTTTCTAACCCTTACAAAAGAGGTGAAATGCCATATTTATAAAAAATGACAAATGTGTCGGCCCAGTTAGGCTTTACAATAAGTCGGTCACAAAACAAGTCGGCCCTAGAAGAATTTGAAACAAAGTCAAACGTGCATTAAATGCATGGGCACCAACCAGATTGGCCTAGGATCTCCCACATAACTCGGACCAAAACGTGTGAAGAAGAGGCAAAGCAGAAAAATGAGGAAGCACGACTTTTGATGTAGCTTTGCATTAACTACTTCCCCCACTTCACCCATACCTTGTTCCATTATGGCCGTCGTCACCAAGAACATCCTCTGCAAGCTATCTGCAAGTGGCACAGGCGAAACCCTAGTTCGCCATTTAATAACATTAATATTATTCTTTAGCTTTCACATCGTATTGTCCCAGTCTCTCTTGTTGGATTGATATTCATTAATGATTACACTGTAGGTCGCTACGTCATCCAGCTAGTGCCCATTTACTGTATCCCATGATAGCCTTAGTCCTTTGTAGCAGGGTGTTCATATTCGTATTTGAAACCTCAAACCAGACTGACGTCATCTTTCCCTCAGGAATCCTACTCTTTTCGTCCAGCTTCATTGATGATCCCTTTGTGTCCATTAGCCTCTCCAGCCACCATCGTCCTTCCAGAGTCAACCTGCATTCATCAAACACCAATGTGAGAATCCATATGTTGACAACATTTTCATCCAAGTGTTAGCTTAAAATCATGATAAAACCATTGAATTAGCCATTAAGCATCAATACTGTGAAATTCAGGATTTCAAGTTAACCAAGGAAAAACAATCTGGAAAGAATTTTGGAAAATTCCAACCAGGCGGATTCTCCCGATGAAGCACCAATGTCAACAATGGATCATCAAAATGAACACAAGTAGCATACAACAGTGAAATTTATCAAGCTAGAGCAAGATATGTTTAAGCATTCATCATTAGATTCATCAATTTTATCCAATTTCTTAAATTCCACAAATCATAGCAGAGAATTCGGAAAAATCCAGCTGGACCGAAATTCCGCGGACGACTTAGAACTTCACACTTCGAAAAACTGAAGGAAACCGGGAAAATTCGGCCATAACGGAGAATCCTGAAGCAAGCATAAGGTTCACCAATAGATCATTTGAATGAAGAAGGAATGCATATAACATTGTGAAATCCATCAAAATAAGCATGGAATATTAAGCATTCATCACCTAAATCATTCCTGTGTCAACAATTTTAAGTCACTCGAAGCTTGGCAAAACATCCAGAAAAATTCGGTCGGACCGGAATTCTGCGGATGACCCAAAACTCTGAACTCAGAGCACACTTCCGGGAAGATGAAGGAATCCAGGAAAATCTGACCAAGCAAGAAAATCTCGAGGTTGATAGAAAACCCGAAAATCGACAATCCAACACGAATTCACTCAAATTGACCGAAGGTCACAAATTTGAGGACCTTGGGCACAGAAATCATTTAACATGAGCCTCCTACAGATCTTCTTCGAATCCTAGGCTCAATCGAAAGTAGATCAAGACGAAATGGCGATGCCCTAGGCATGAAACCCTAGATTTAAACCATGAACACACAGAGCAAGCCAATAACACCAAAGCATAACAAGACCAAATATCAAAACTCAACAGGACGCCAATGATAAAGCATAGAGGCACAAAGCTCCAAAAATCAATCAAGTTCGGAAACCCGACGGCAAGGTGGAAATTCAGAAAAATCTGGCCCAGGTGAAATTCCGTGAAGGCCAGAAATCTCTGAACTACAGCATTGAAATTGTAGTTTGAAAGAAATCTGGGAAAATCCGGATGGACTGGAAAATCCTGAACTAGGGTAAAAACCCGAACTTCGCCCAAAACATAAGATTTTCAATATGCAACTTGGGGAAAACACTTGGGCAAGCAAGATAAACATATTAAGCACATGCCAAGGAAAAGCAAAACCTTAAAATCAAAGGGGGAAAAACACAAAGAGCGAAAGCAAAAGAGGGTCCCATTTTAATCAAATTTAAAATGCGGTGGTTATGCAAGACATAACAAGTCCTAGGCCCTAAAGCCTATACACTCTACCCTAAACCTTATACCTTCAACCCTCAAGGTTCCTATACCCTCAAACCTAAACCTTATCACTCAATCTTATACTTTCAACCCTAAACCCTATACCATATATCGTCAACCGTAAACCCTACACCCTATGACCTAAAACCTAATGCATAAACCTTATACCCTCTATGTTAAACCCTAAACCCCAACATTAATAATTTAACACTAAAACCTACATAATTAAATTTAATCCCTAAACCCTTAACTCTCAACTCTCCATCATAAACTATCAACCCTAAACCCATAAACCATAGACCCTACACCCTAAATCATGAATAAATTAGAGATATTAAAGAGAGAGAGGAGAGAGATAGGAGTGAGAGATAGAGAGAAGAGATGCAGAGAAAGAGAGAGATGTGAGATAGAGAGGATATCTACATAGGGAGGGAGGGAGAGGTAGATAAGGAGGGATGAGAGAGTGGTAGGAAGGGGAGATAGATAGAAAGATGAGAGAGAGAGAGAGAGAGGTAGATAGTGGAGAGAGAGAGGTTAGATACAGAGAGGTAGATCCAGGGCAGAGAGAGAAGTGAGATAGATAACATTAGAGAGGGGGAGGAGAGGTAGAGAGGGGAAAGATGTGAGATGATATATAAAGAGGTAGGTAGACCCTCGACCCTCTATCATCAACCATAAACCATACACCCTAAACTTTAAATAGTAGGAAACACACCTTGAACCCTATACACTAAACCCTAATTATTTACATTAATAATTGACACTAAAACCTATAACCTCAACCCTCAACAATTATAAATCTAAGCTTATAATTAAATCTAAGCTTTAAAAATATTGTGGTGATTTGATTAATTATTTTCTATATGATCAATAATTCTAAATTAAAATACTTAATTTTGTTGTAATGTCAAATTTATAAACTAATATTTAAATTTTAGATTAAAATACTTGTTTTTGTTTAAAATATTTATCATTAATGCTGAATTTATGAACTAATATTAAGACATTAACAAGTGACGTAGTGCGTCATGTTCCTGCCACCTAGCAAAGAGTTGTTTGAAGTTTTGTATTGAGTGCAACAAAGAAGACTAAAGTGGAATGCAAGAGTATTTGATTATAGAATCCAAATATAAAGGGTAGAGTTTGGATTAAATGCTCAATAAAATTAAAAAAATATGGTACTAAACATTGTTAAAAAATTAATAGTATATGTAATTGTTTGTAAATGAATCTAATTTCTTAGGAAGCTTAATTCAAATTATTAGTTGTAAAAGATAGGTATGGAAGCTAAAACGATTAGGGTAGAGTTTGGATTTAGTGCCAAATAAAATTAACCAAATATGGTACTAAACATTGTTAAAAAATTAATAGTATATGTAATTGTTTTTAAATGAATTTAATTTTTTAGTAACCTTAATTCAAATTAAGCTAAAATAGAATCAATCGCTTGACAATGAATATAATTACCTTTGTAGTAATTGTAGATTACTTTAGTAAGGTAATAGTAATTAGTATTTGTAGTTACTAAGCATTGTGTTTCGTAAAGTAATTTAGTGCATGGGTAAATATTAAATGCATTTTCAAATTAGTAAATTATGGAAGTAGTGGAACGAAACTAGTTATTTAAATTAAATAAAATGAAGTTATTTTCAAGAAATACTAAGTATGGGTAAATGATTTAGAAAATAAGTGCCAATTACTTTCAGAAAACATGTTGATTAATATCAATTTTCTTTTTGAATATAAATTATATTGAATTTGTAATACTAATTTGTATAACTAGGAAATGAACATTGTGTTTTGCAAAATAATTTATAAACCATGGTTAACTATTAGATGCATTTTGAAAATAGAAAATTGATTTTGTAGTGGAAGAAAATTAATTATTGATATTGAATAAAATAAACCAATTGTTTGAGACTATATTAAGTAGTAGTAAATAATTTAGAAAATAAGTTTTTGTTGCTTATATTAAATAAAATTAACTAATTGTTTCACAATATAGTTTTGCAATAATCTTTTAAATAAAAATACTAATTTTCTTTAGAATATAAACTAAATTATTACTAATTATTTAGGAAGAAATGTTAGAGGTTGATAATTTTTGTAAATGTGTACAAATTTTAGTTAACATGAATAAATGGTTTTAATTAATTTTTTATAATTACAAATTGAAAGAGTGTTGAGAAAGAATTTGTGAATAAGATAAATTATTTTGTAGTAATCAGAAAGTATGTTATAATTTGACCAACATTAATGAGTTAAATTAATTGAAAGTGTTGAAAAGTAAATTTCTTTTGCAAATAGTATATTTTTTGTAACTTAAAATTTGTTAAATATTAATCAATGACAAATAGGCCATAAAAAATCAATTTTATGCAAATATTAATCAATGACAAAAAGGCCATAAAAAATCAACTTTAGGAAAATATTAATGGATTTTAGGCAGAAAGAAAAGCCAGCAGTGTGCTACGATTTCATGAATTAACTATGTAGTCAATGCATGTGTACCCACCAGCCCTTGAACACATCTTGTACACATAGTGCAGAAGACCTTGCTCAAAGGGTTAGGTTTACCCTGTATCGCAAAAATAGTACATTGAGGCTAGTCGTTTGAAGCATTTCCAATACCTCGTGATGTGTAAATGATGAACAATTGTAAATGGGAATGGTTTTCTATGCCTTGGTACAGTGGATAGGTTCCAGGTGTCGGATGTGTGCCTAGATAGTGAAAATGGCAAGGGTGTTACATGTATATGTGTAAGAATATAGACGGGGGATAATTTTGGTCTTTGGTAAATGCATAAGGTTATGGTCTACAAGTTTTGTGACCAAAGTTGAGGCAAAAAGAATGTGACAAAGGTGAGTTGTTATTGGATTGTGAAGTATTAGAAATTGAATGTAGAAGAACTTAGACTATTTGGTAAAACCTAATTTAGAAGCTTATAGAAATAGAGAAGATGTGGAAAATTAATTGGCATGGACATTGTGTTTGCAACAGGAACATTTTTTTGGGATTGAAGTGAAGAAAAAGATCTGTAGAGCTGCAAAGACATCTGGTTATTGAAGCAGGGAGTGGAAGGTTAGAGTATGAGATGTTTTTGCAGATTTGTTGAACTCTAATTGTTGAAATGTTTGTTAAAACTATGTAAATTGTTTGATTTTGTCTAAATTTTGGCCTTGGAAAAAATGTCGTAGTCAAAGTCTACATGGACCCATATGGAAAACTGTTAGAAATAGGTAAAAAAACCCACAAGCTTTTCAACAAACTATAATGAAACGAGAACAAGAACAAATAAAACCCAGTAATTGCATAAGATTTCATGAACTAGCTATGCGTTCATTGAATGTGTAGTGAGAGAGATATAAATTTTTATAAACACACACCCAAGCCATTCACCAGCAGTGCAGTTTTTCAGAGTAATGAATACGGAAAAAAGCAAGGAAGAGCTAAAAAAATCCATAATGTTTTTAGCAAACGAGATTAAGCACAAACAAAAGCCAACACTCGTCCAAGATTTCATGAATTAAGTATGCCTATACCAATATGTGATAGAGTAGGTCAAACAAAATTGTATCAAGTATCAACTTATTTTTTTATGTATCAAATATATCATTTATGCCCCTCTGTATTACATACAGCAGTTCTGCTATTCCTTTTTGTGCAAGAAAATAAGGGAAATAGAAACACATTATAAGATTTGTGAAATAAATTTCATTGGTCAATTAAGTATGACAAATTGAAATGCAATGCATGGAATAGCAACTTGTACATAAGAAAGTAGACTATTGTGTAGCATATAAAGGGAAAAGATGTCAATTGCAAAACAAAAATAGTAGAAAGTTGAAAGTCAAGAAACATCATATATAGTTATGTAGATGAAAGAGCTAGTAAGAAAAGCATAAGAAAAAATAATTGTGTGTAATTGTGGCAACTTTGCCAGTAGAATAAGACATTGTGAAGGGAAATAGAATTACACAATGGTTCTTTGCAAACATCTAGTCATTAAATCCCAATTTTTGAGGTTTTTCTATTATTCTATTGCTTATCAAAGCAATCAAGCCACTGTTAATGCATTCTAAGTCTCTACAGTGGAGTGGATCTAAAACAATATTGCTCTATATAGCAACAATATACTAGTATTCTAATGCATTAATCAATAGATAAATTTGTTCCAAGTCTATATTATGACATGTTCACACATAACACTCTTGCCATTTTGACCATTTGTGCACTCATTTGACATTGACAACGTGCACAACACAACAAAGCATACAAAAGTATTATGATTTGCAGTTGTTGACAATTCATATAGTACAAGGCATTGGGATTGCTCCATAGGAGTAGCCAAACAAATAATTAATGGTTTACAAACATCAAAAATATGCTCATAAATACCAAGTATGTAATGTTCCCATAACATAATATATAGTTATGTAGACGAAAGAGGTAGTAACAAAGAAAAGACAAAAAAAATTGTGCCAAATTGCGGTAGCTTTCCTAGCAAAACGAGACATTCTAAAATAAAACAGAAGTAGGCAATAGATTTTTGCAAGCATGTGGTCATTAAATCCAAATTTTCCAGGCTTTTCTAGTAAGCTATTTCCTATCAAATCAATCAAGTTGATGTTAATGCATTGTAAGTCTCTACAATGGAGTGGATCTAAAACAATATTGCTTTATAGAGGAACCACATACTAGTATTCTAATGCATCAATCAATAGACAAATTTGTTCCAAGTCTATATTCTGACATGTTCACATGTAAAAAAAAATCCATTGTCACCATCTGTGCATTCATTTGATGTTCACAATGTGGGCAGCACATCAAAGCATACACAAGCATTATCATTTGCATTTGTTCACAATTCACATAGTACAAGGTATTGGGATTGGTCCATGCGAGTAGCAAAATAGATAAATAATGCTTTATAGACATCAAAAATATGCTCATAAATGCCTAGTATAAAATGTTCTAATAGTTTTGTAATTTATTGAAACAAAAACCAATAGTAGACCTATTGCAAGAGAATCAAAATTCATTGGGAAAGCAAGTATCAGAAATGTACATGCTAAAATTAATAATTGAATGCAAATTGTGTCAGCCTTTATGCTATCATGCACTTTATCTGCATGGCATTTTGGTGAAAGGAAAGTGACTTCTGGGATCAAAGGAGTCTAGTGTTGCAATTGTATAATGTACATTGGAGATGGCATGTTGGTTAATCAGTCTATAGGCAATGCATTACGTGCCAGCAAGTGTACTGCTCATTTTTGTTTAGGTAAATTAGCAGGATAGAGCTCAATGTATTTTGGAAAAAATTTAATAGATAATAGATAACAAAGGTAATAACATACGTAATAACATGGAAGAAAGCTTGGGTAAAATCTTGACAAGAAAATATAGCAAATGAAATTGTGAACATGTTGTGTATTATAAACATGTAACAATAGAGTTTAATCTATTTCAACAATAATATAAGAAGGTAAAGTATTGTGTAGCATACGATGTATTGCATAATGTGAACATGCAACAATAGAGTTTTATCTATTTTAATGATAACATAAGAAAGTAAAGTATTGTCTTCCATATAATGGAGAGACATGTGAGCTATAAAATAAAAATAGAAAGAAGTTTTGAGTCAGAGAACATGAAATATAGTAATATAGGTAGAAGAACCAACAAGAAAAGCATAAAGAAAAGCAGGAATGCAGGTTTGTCCAATGGCAGGTAGTCTTTCACTTGCTTTTGCTTCTTTGTCACCTGCAATATCATTATTATAGTTAGTATGAAAGGTAGTTTTTTAATATAATTTTAAACAATATGAGGAGTTTCAAATTAACAAGACTATTTGAATCGGTATTTCTTTATACCTTGTTGTGGCATATACTCTTTACTCAACTAGGCATATGGCCTCTATGATAACATTGTTTTGATTGAGAGTGAAATACCCTTTGGTGACAAAGTCTCGTAGTGCAAATATCATTGTTGACTTTTCCTTGATGTAGTTTTCATATTTAATGTCCTGAAGGACAGGCAAGAGTTGTTGTAGCACATTGCTTCAGATTGAGCAATGGATTGTTTTCTTGTCGTTTGTTGTGATGATTGCCTTAGGATGAAGTATGAATACATAGCTCACCTCCTTGTCACAATGGTTGCAATGAGAAGTTTCCTATTGGAGTGCACCATAAGTATTGAATTTATATTTGCAACCTGGGTAGAAAGCTTCAAATGGATTCAACTGTGTGTTTGTTGCTTTTAATGTCCCTAAAACCTAAAACATTTGAACATAGATAGTTAGTAGCAGCAGTTTCATAAATTTTAAATGAAATTGCATAAATATTTTTAAAGAGTGACCTTAAATTTTTATTACAACAAAGAAACTAACTTGTCCAATGTTCTTTTGTTACTCAATTTGCAGATAAACGTTGATCGACCCATGTGAAACATGTTTTTTTGATCGATGCTTTTTAAGATATTTTTGAAAAGAAAGGCTGGGGTTTTGTTCTTATGTATCAGTTCCTCTAATTACAAATATTGTTTTTCATGAGTTGGACATAGTTGCAACTGCATGCTAATGACAAAGTTAGTGTCTCTTACAAAGAAATTTTATTAAAGCAAACAATGGCATAAAAAAATGTTACAATGGATTATTGGCATATGCTCGTTGGACTTTCTTACTTGTGCTCTATTTGATTTTGTTTGCATATTGGCTTCCTACTTTTTTAGTACCAACAACTAGAGCACCTATTGTTCCAATTGGATACTAATTTGTTGTTGCTAGTAGCTGGCCAACAGTAGTATCCAAAATGAAGTGGTAGTCTGTTGAAAAGCGAGGCAGGCTTTCAACTGTGCTTGTGTCTATCAATATCAGTATACAATCATAGTCCCCTCTATCATAATCTATCCTAGGAGCAATTTGAAATCCTAATATTGAAACCCCCATTCCTAGAACTATTTTTTGTTCATGTTCTTGTAGAAGGTATCCACTGATATTTAGTGTAATCGTCATTTCCGCTTTGAGGTCTATGAGATATGCACGCAGAACTTCGCATGTTCTATTGACTTTGTCCAATGTTGCTTTATAAACAACAAGGACATCACCTTGGAATTTTTTTCCAACTGTTTTTGCATTCAACTCTTCAATGGATATAGTCTTCTTGACTTTTGTTCTACAAACAGCAAGAGAGATGTAAAAGTTATATTTGGACAATGCAAAAATGCATATCATAGGCAAATAGGATAGGTTGTTTACCATTTGCTTGTGTCTTCCTCCATTTCTTGTTCTTTCTCTTGTGGTCTTTTTGTTTGTTCCATGATTTTCATGCAAGCTACTGATTTAGTATTGCAAAATTTATTGGAAAAAAATTTAGCGATAAATGCTTGTGTATGCTATAATGTTGAACTGATTTAACTAGCGTAGTGGAATTTTAGGAAAATAGGAAAGTGATTAGTCCAATATGCCTCTGATCTATAAATATTGCATACAATTCTCATTAAATTTGACCAGATGTGGTCAATCAATGGCTTATGTAGACTATGTGATTTGTTTAACAAAAAATTAATTGTGTTAGTTTGCATGAAATTTTCAAGTGTTGTTTTGCTTATGTTTTGAGAGCACATGTCAACATTAAAGTCGCCCACAATGTACAGTATGTTTTTTGTACCTATGTATGCAACTATAGATTGTAGAATTGTGATTATTTCTTGAATAGAAGTATTGGGCCTTGCATAAATATTACAGATATTAAGCTCATTAATGCTCTATAGTATTGTGATTGTGATAGCTTCAATATTCATAGAGTTGTGTTGTTTTGTTTTTGATACGAACAAATGTTTTTTGGTAAACGTTGTTATGCCATGTATTATGTTCATACCAAAGATATTAAAATATTGTGATAATATACCAAGCTGGAAAGCTTACACATGTACTTATTGCAAACACAAAATGTTTGATTGCATTGTGTTGTAGTATTGACAATGTCATGAACATGTGGATGTAATGAACAAGTGTTCAATGTGCATAGAAGCAATTGCGGTGCATCGTGTGTACATGTAGTTTGGATATCGAGCTGCCACTATGCACTTGACTACAGGCAATGCATCTCTTCATGTACCTTGCACTTAACTTTGAAGTTTTTGATGGTTAAAGGTTTTAGCAAATATAATGAGTCTATTGTCCTTTTCTATGATAATGTTGTGTAAGTTAAGCCATGTTGTCTTATGCCTGTTGGGTCAAAAGCCACAACTTGCATTGTTAGTCCTTGTGATCGGTGAATGGTCCTTACACATGCTAGTTGTATTGGAAATTGTTTTCTAAATGTAATTTTCTTGTCCGTTGAAATCTTTTGAATAGCTCTAGTAATCCGCAATATAGGAACCCATTCCTTGTCAATGAGATTAGTGTAATATTGTGCTAGTTTTGTTCTTGCTCTTGTGCTAGATAATGACAAACAACAAGAGAGATGTAAAATTTATATTTGGACAATGAAAAAATGCATATCATTGGCAAATAGGATAGGTTGTTTACTGTTTGCTTATGTCTTCCTCCATTTCTTGTTCTTGCTCTTGTGCTAGATAATGACATTGATATTGTTTGCACAGTTTTTTATAATGGTTTTTTCATGATGCATGTATGCATGTTCCCATGTGTCAAAGTTATGTTTCAGCGTACTCTGGTTTATTGTAAATGGTACATAAAGCATCAATTGCTCTCTTCAATGATTCTACAGGTCCAAGTGCTTGCTAAAGTTAATAAAGTGTACTATTGTTTTAGTTCTTGGATTAACTGTAGTTCTATTTTTATTGTAGCTTGAAACAAATTCCGCAAGACATATCTCTATCAATGTTTGAGGACATATTAAATAATAGTCCACTATGGATTTTGAGAGATTTTTTTTTGAATCATCTGGTTCATTGTTTAACTATTTGATAGATTTTATAATGAATGTATAGTTGTTATGGGATTGCGTGTCAATGAAAATGCATTTTCTTGGGCTGAAGTTTAGTGGAAGTGATAAAATAATGTGCGCAGCTTGCTGTGCTAACATTTGTTGCAAGTTCAACAATGCATTTCCAAGTTTACCAATCATTTTTATTGCATCAATATTTGTTTGCTGGTGGTCTTTACATATTCTTTTGAATGCATATGTCATTGATTTTTCTACTTTTCCAATGTAAGAGTTGCAGTACATTATTGTGGCATATGCATTGAGCACAAACTAGGTGTCTGTATTAGCCTTCCAAAGGTATGGCATTGTCCTTGTGAAACTATTGTTCCATATTTCTGATGGTTTTCTTTGTAAAAAAAGTGTTGGCCTATTTATTGTAGAGCTCAAAGCTATTATATAATCAATTTCAGACATGTTTATGTCATTTAAAAATATGTCTAAGCTGTATTTATTGTCATAGTTTGCTTTTTGTAATGTTGAGTACATGTTGACATCATTTAAAGTTATTGTTTCAGTCTTTTCTAGTATTGGTGAAAGTATTTGTGTCTTTCTGAACCGTCATTTTTTGGCTCTTAGGACTTCTCTTACTCTTCTAGGGTTTTTCACCTAAAAGGAAAGAGTTAGGCCAAAAATGCCAAGGGTTCATTCAAATTATGTTATGTATGACATTTTCTAAGCCAAATGAAGTAAACTAAATGCAATTGAATGGTTTATATAACAGATTATGAATGCAAAACTAAGATCTATGCTATATTTGAAAACACAGTGTTGTTTGCAAAGAAGCTTTAAAGAATGAATAAAAATGTAAATTAAACTAAACAAAAGGTTATTTGTCAAAATGAGTGCACCTAGAAAACTAGAGAAGATTGGAAAATAATCTGGAAAACTAATGAAACTTGAATTTGAGCTGACTGGGACTCATTCACCACCTTGGGCGAATCAATCCCAGGTCAAGACTTTTCTACACAGAAGTTGTTTTTTGACAATCGGGGACCTAGATCTACATCTGACTCCAAATCTATACCTCATGAGGGATTCATTCACCATGCATGGCGAATCAGTCCACTTTCAAATATCTACAATTTCAAAGTTTTGTCCTGCACCTTGACACTTGCACAACATTTTCTGATGGAAACCCGATTCAGAATCTCAGAAAATTCCTACAAAATAGCTCAAAATTGTTTTTCTAATGGGGGGTTTTCCTTAGTCAAACCCCTAGTCAGGTAATTAAACCTTGAATGGAGAAAAATCTGCATAAACCCTAGCCTTAGATGTGTTAAAGACTAGGAAAAGTTGAGGTGTGACAAGGATCTTGTTCTATTGCTCTAGAATAAGACATGCAAGAATGATTTATATGATGCAAGATCTCAACCCTAGAAACCTTACAACACATGAAAAATAGGAATGAAATGAAATGCAAATGATAAACAAACAAGATGTAAACCTTAATTTGAAGATAGAGTGAAAATGGAAGATGGAATCAATAAGAAACCAAGTCCTTAGGTGTGATTTGGTGGCTAGTTGCACCTCTTCACCCTAGATTTCTTCATGATTCACCATAGGCATCCATCATCAACCCTTTGCAATTTTGGATCTTGACAAGAGAAGTGAGCCTCAAGGCCTGCAAAAACCTTAGTTCGCTGCCCTAAAACTTCAACTTTTGCTAATCAAACTTGTTGTGGAAGACTTGACTTTATGAATTGCTCTTGAAAAAATGACAAAAAGATAAGAAAAGATGATAAAAAGATGTGTGAAATGACTTGAAATGAGTATTTATAAGCAACAACACCTTATTTTCCCATTAATTAGACCTAAGAGGCTGGCATTCACCAAAAATTAAAGTTAAATTAATTAAATTCCTGCTTAAATTTGAATTTTCCCTCAAAGGGGACTCATTCACCACCCTTGGCGAATGGGTTCCACCAGAGGGGACTCATTCACCCAAGGTGGCGAATGGGTCCCACTACTACTATTTGAAGGTGGGTTTTTCTGGGTATGAGATAATTAAATGTTGTTTGTCGGGTTTTATGTGATTTCTCAGGTAAAACGAGCCTCTAGATCAAAATTAATGGATCTAAGGGGCCTATAATTGTTGTTTTGAAGGGTAAATGATGTAAAGGGACTCAAAAGTGGGTCCAATTATGCGTGAAATTGTCTCTTTTCTCAAGAGGGTCCAATTTTCTATGGCACACTTTCGCATTGGTGGTAAAGGGAAATTGTATCTACAGACTGTTATCCTTGGTCTTCTACATCTCTTTGTGTGGTGATGCCTTTGTAAACTAGCCAAGTCAGCTTGCAAATGATCAATGCTACAAGTAATGTACTTTTCAATGAAAGCTATGATGTCTGTGTTATTATTTTTTGTATAGATTGGTGCATTTTTTACCCATATTAGCATATGATCATGTTCATTTCCTCAATTTTGAAACTTGGTCACTGAAAAGTAATCGGTAACATTTCCAAACATGGAGTCATTTGTAAGCATCAACTTTTTCATTGCATTTATTTTGTGTCTATAGTATTGTACACAAGTAATAGGATCCTTCTTGATCAATTCAAATTTGTCAATGTCATTTTAGCAATCAGTTCTTGTTGTTTTTTTATCTAATTTATGTTGTTTTTGTAATTCTTCTAGTGTTTTTATTAAAGGATCCCAATTTTGTTCAACACTACTAAAAGTCAAGAAGAATGTTGGTGGTCCTAGTTGGCATATCATTGCAAAGACATTTTTCTTAAGTTGTGTATAATCTAGAGATATTCTTATGCTTTTGAAGTCAACATATCCAATATCTGATTTTAGAATTCTTTCAAGATTTGGTTTGTGTTTCACATCCTTTGCAACTAGCTTAAGTCCTTTTAGTTGGCCCTTTCATATTCTTCTGGACATTGTAGACAAGACTTGCAGTATTAGTATCTTGATAGTTTTGAAAAATATATTTGTTGTGTGATATGCAAATTTTTTGTTTGATTGTAAAACTTCCCATTGTGTGATTTTGTGATATGAAGTTTTTTAGTATGTCATCATCATGTGGCTTTCCAAAGAATAATGTTGGGAAATCCATTTCCTCAACATATTTGTCTTTAAAGATACCAACAAGATAATTTTGTTCTGCAGGTGCAACTTCAATGATTTTGTCTTGCATGCTATGTATAAGTTTCTAGATTCTATGAATCCATAGACCAAATATTCAGATGGATTCTCATGTTCCATGACACTATCTGACTCAGTTTCAATTGTGACAGGCCTAGTACTTTCTTCAAGCTCATCATTGGTATGTAGAAAATGTTCCCAGTCTTTGTTTATTTGGACATTTTGCATTTTGTATAGTGTTGTTTTTGACAATTGGGCCAAAGATTCCATGATGAGGTTGGGTCATACCATGCCCTTTTGAAATGCATTTTTGTATTCCAATCATCTTTTGAGTGATACAACAATTGTTTGTGTGTTATTGGTTGATTGTGGTAATGCCCTTCGTATAATGCTAATGTCGATAGGGACATTAATGATAGATCCTATTAAACCAATTTGAGATATTTTTTACCCTAGTTCCCAGATTTGTGCAAATGCAATTCTAAGTGATACAAGTCGTTCCTCTAGTTGGGACAAAATTTGGACATATGGCAATGGTTTATTAGTTTGTATTTTTTGTGGTACAGTGTACTTTGGTATAATGAGTTGTTTTAGTGCAGAATAGCATATATGGCATATGCAATTTGTTAATGCTATGGATCTTGACTGTACTATTTCATAATATATTTCCTTTTGCTTGTCTTTGAATTTTCTAGTATCTTTGCTAAAACATAGCATTTGGCAGATTGTGCATGTGTATTTTGGTGTATCTTGAATTGTTCTTTCGTAAAGCTCTATCGCCGAATTTTTTTTACCCTTATTTGATCTAATAGGCATAGGTTGGTTTTCTTTATTTTTATTTATGATAAAGTGCTTAAGGTGTTGCAGTCTTACAATAGAGTTGTGATTGAGATTATCATGTTTGAGTGTATAAATAGAATTGATCTTGCCACTCTCTAACTTTTTCTTTTTGTTAGCATTTGTAGTTTCATATTGTATATTGTTTATAATTATTTTTTTAAGTTGATTTAACCCAACTGGTTGTTGCACATTTGGATTTTGTAGCTGAATTCTTATTAGTGGTTTGAAATGCCCACTTTTGGGGGTTATATCATGGAACATAATAGAATATTTTGGTAAATTGGGCACATTGTTAAAGTGCAAGTACTTTATCCCTGATGTTGTTGACCAAACATATATTTGCATATTCAGCCACTTCAATAGCCACTTAATACAGAATACGTCTCCCCATGGGCCACTTTCGTCATTTGCAACTTGTGGCCTTGCGGGGAGTCACATCCTGCATAAATATGTATTTCAGTCATGCACTTTGTGCAATCTATAGAGACTTTTGGGTTCTAGTGCAAGGTCATGTGATCTAATTGCATCTTTATCTTTTTTTGCTAAAGAAGCCAAAAAGTAATCTACTACTCCTCTCCGTAGCTCAACTGATATATACTAATTGTTTAATAGTGTTTGTAATGAATCAAACAAGCAGTCTCTGACATTGTACTTAAATGTACCTACTCTACATAGTTCATTTTCTTTTAGTACATTGTCTATATTACAGACTTGTGAGCACTTTGCATATTCATATCTATCAACATCTATTATTTCCATACTTTGATATCTTGTTTCTATTCAGAAAGCATATAGTACTAGATCGTTGGAAATGCTAATAAGCCTTAATATGCATATATGTTGAACCTTATATAGTATGCATGTAAATAGAGCACATGAAAGTTGTTCTTTTGTACAAATGTTAACTTTTGCACTATAAACAAAAGAACAATAGTGTTCTGAGATGTTGACCTTATATTTCCTTGTTTAACAATCAACTGTAATTGCAACAATGTAGATTTTTGTCTCATGCTCAAATTGTAACCAACGAGTCCTATTAGAGGGAAAAATGAGACAAATGAGCATACTTGATGAGATGTTATATGCAACCCATAAACATAAAGCAATTAATGCTTAATGAATATTGTAATTAATAAGAGTTGTATTGTAAGAGTGAACAGTATATTTAATAGCAGATAACAAAGTATTTCTAGTTTTTAACAATTGATTGGAAAAATATTGTTTATGGAATTTGGAGAATCAAAGAAAACCTAATCAACTATGAATTGAATCTTTCATGTGTGAATTCTATCATTGATTTCTTTTTCTATTGTGTAAAGTACATGTGCTACTCTTCTTTGTGCAAGCAAATGACTAAAATTATAATCTATTTGCAATATTGAAAAGTACGAACAAAACAATAAACTCAGCCTAGTGGTATGTATCAATCTCAATACCTTCTAATCTATTAATAGTGAAAAGGTGTATACAAAAATGCTTCTCCATGTCTTGCTTGACTAAGTGCGTAAATAATGAGAATGGAAAAAGTATTACATGTGAACGCGTGACATTATAGAGTGGAGAAAAATCTTTCCTTTGATTAATCCACAAGAATATGATCTACAAATTTTGTAAAGAATGTTGAAGCAAACATAAATGTTCTATTGTTTACAAGACAAAGAACATTTAAAAAAAAAAGATTGTTATAGGACAAATGTGAGTAGTTTAATAATGCAAAAACTAACCACAAAATGCACAAATTGAATGTCCTATTGCAATGGTTTCATTTGCAACTAAAAGACAATAAGGAATTTTTCTATTTTTCTATTACTTGGAGTACGCCTTTTATTCATTTTTGTTAAAGTAAATTGATAGAATAGGAAAGCACTATTATTGATGTAGACAACACATTTTAAATGCATTATGTGTTGTTTGTAAGCATCAAACATAGAAGCTAATGATAAAATTTGCAAAAATATAGACCATCACAATATTTTTTCATAAACATCAAGGCATTAAATACAGTTTTTGCAAACTTTGCAAATAGGCTAATAGCCATTGGAACACTGAATACATAGTCAATGCATCAAATGCTTACACAGTTTAAATCACGCTAACCAATGTATCTAGTTTTAATGCTTATTGATTTATCCACAAAAAACAATGCTATTTGTGAAATTCATTCAAAGAAAACTGTGTAGCCTTTGCACAATTCTAGAGCCTGACAGACTTATGAAACATGCAACAGGGGAATGTAGACCTAAAAACATAGTTTCTAAGTTTTTGCACTTGTTTTGAATCACCAGTCATATTGTTTAATGCATTAAATATGTTTGCATTCAGTGATTAAATAATTGCAAAATATATAATGTTCTCCTATTTTCGTAATTTACTTTAACAAAAATGAATAGTAAACATGCTCCAACCAATAAAAAAAATAACTATTGCAAGCAATGCATTTCCTTTTGAATTAGCCGCTTGGCCAATGAGATTGTTTTGTTTAAAATATTTTTGTCTTTTTCCTATAGTTGGGATTTGAGCGCATATTTTTTGTGTTGGAAAATTACGGTTTATCTCTTTTTCTATTGGTTTGACTAGGTCAATTTTTCATTTTGCTTTAAGTAAAATAGGAAAATAGGGGAACTTTATATATAGTGGGGAACATTATATATTGTGGCAAATGTTTAATCAGACAACTTACTTTTAAGCTTCCCTAGTGACTGGTTTGTCTATGTGTTTGTGATACTTGATAACCAATAATATTGCTTATTGTTACAAAAGCCAACAAGGCAAATGGGAATAGTATATGACATATGCTTTGAGCAGAGTCTTGTTGACCATGGACATGTTGAATGCATTAATTATGTGTTTACTGCCTAGATGGCCAGTAGCCTATCAACAAAGCATGGAAAATTTTCATTTGACATATGAATCTTTGCAGAAATTTATGACGGTGGTCCATTTTTTTGCAAATTTTATCATTGTCTCTATGGTTCATGGTTCACAATTGCAATTATTAGTTTATGTCGAAAGGAAAGCTTACATTTGCATTTGTTGAATTTTCTTTTGAAATAGTTGCTTATTGTGTTAGTTGGAATAGGTCTATTATTCATTTTTGTTTAGATAAATTAGAAAACTAAGCATACACTATATGTTGCGGGAAATATTTAATCATGAACCAGTGAATAAATGTTTAATCCACTCAGTGCGACTTATGTGAGGAGTGTTTAAGAAGTGATAAGTACACAAGTATTAAATACAAAGCTTATTCACGAAATCTCAGGTAACTATTGATTTTAATTTGTGCTAAATGGACAAGTCACTCAGCAGTTACACATTGTTCATAGAGCTCCTGCCTTGTTCAAGCATTGTACAGAGCAACAAACGTCGAAGACAACAATTCACAGCTCAAAACACAAAATATTTTCAACAAACAATAAGCAAAAAACAACACATGTCTCATATTCCATGAATTAATTATGCTTAGTTTGCTTCTGTTTGTCCTAGCTATTCAACACATATCATGAATTTGCATTTAGTGCATTAAACATGCATTCTCTATTTTAGTACTCAGTAGCACACCACAAAAATTCACACAATATGTATCCCCTGATTAAATATTTTCCATAGTATATAATGTCGCCCTATCTTCATAATTTGGTTAAAGGAAAATGGATAATGGACCTACTAAAACTAATAGAAAATGAGAGAAACCGTGATTTTCAAGTATGCCTAACATTTCATGAATTAACTATATGTTCACTGCATGTTGGAGTAGGTCAACTTTGCAATTGTATCATATGCATTGGATATGGAACGCTTGTCTATCAATGTATAGCTATTGCATTAGATGTTATTATGTCTACTATTCAATTTTGTTTAAGTGAAATGGGAGAATACAACCTTATATATTTTTGCAAATTTTGTGGGTTCACATGCAATATGCATTTAATTCTTAATTTTGTTATTTGTAATTATAATATTTGCTTGCCCAATCAAATTTAATTGTCTTGCGCTAGCCCTATTATACATTTTTGTTTAACTAATTCAGGAGAATAGGATACTATATATTTTGGAAAACATTTAATCATTGAATGCAAATTGCATAACATTTTCCAATGCATTGCTTGGAACTATAGCAACAAGTGTGTCATTAATGCAGAAGGTCTATTATTAGTATTCATTTAAGAAAAATAGAAAAATAGAAAAACAAGATAAATTGTGCAAAATATTTAATAAATAAATTGCATATCCCATTATTGCAATTATGCATATTTTTTATTGTAAAAGTAGCGTGCTTTAGAGAAAAAAATAGTTTCATGTTTATGAATTGAATAGCATGTCATATAATATGCCCATTTGTTTCTTTGGAAAGTCAAATTCTTGAACTAGCATTCTCCTTTATTGTTCACAGCTCTTCCAATTCATAATTGTCACACACATTGGAAGAATTAAATTTCATTGCAAACAAAGCAAGAGCATGATACAAGAATCTAACCTTGCAGATTGTTATTGAAGAACCAAGTCTAATAGTAGCAATATAGATCTTTGTCCTACACTTCAATTGCAAGCGATGGTTCCTGTGACATGTACAATTTAGAGAGATAAGCACACTGCATGACATAGAACATGTCATTGATAAACATGCAACAGGCAATAAATTTTTCCAAATATTGAAGAATTGAATCTAAACTGTATGAGCTTTTCCACTCAATTACTCATTTGCATTTGTAATGTTTTCCTACTTAACCAAATTTGATTGTCTTCCAATAAGTATATTAATAATCATAGTCTTAGAAAATTAGTAAAATATGGAAGCATTGTGTACTTAAGGCTCATGGACATATTTTTCATGTTTAAGAACCATGATTTATCTGTTTGGCTATTGGTTGTAGCATGTATACTATTCATGTTTGATTAAGTAAATTAGGAAAGTAGAACATTATATATGCTAACAAATGTTTAATCACTAATGCAAATTGTGTTAACTTTGCCATTGGACTCCTTCACACTGTAGCAATTAATGCATCATTAGCACACTACGTCTATTATTGGTTTTTGTTTAAAAAAATTACGACACCAAAAACAAATCATAGTTCTTCATAAATATTTAACCAATGGACTCCATATTCTGTTATTATAATTATGCATATCCTTGTTTGAAAAAGTAACATGCTCATTAAGGGAAAATAGTTTCATGTTTATGAATTACATAAGATGTCACTAACTATTCCCATGTGTCTATTCTGCAAATTAGTTTCTTGAACAAGCATTGTCCTTTATTGTTCAAAACTCTCCTAATAGATAATACGTAGATGCATTGCAAGGTTTAAATTTCATTGCAAAGAGAGCAGGAGAATGATACAAGAATTTGACCTTGGAGCATGTTGTTGAAAAACCAAGTCCACTTGCAACAATATGAATCTTTGATCCTCAATTCGTTTGCAACCAATGGTCCCTATCACAGCTACAATTTAGAAAAATGAGCATAGTTCATCACATGTAACATGCTATCCATAAACATGAAACCAAAAAGCACACAATAAATTTTTCCTTAAGCATTAAATCAAAACTGTGCGAACTTTCACGTGCAAATTGTGGTCAATGCAGTTGATACGTAACACTCACAAACGAATCAAATTCTATGATCTAGATACACATGGTTTCATTTCTATAGACAGTACTTTAGTTCTTAATTTTTACACTTGCATTTCTAATATTTACTTGGCCAATCTTTTTTTTTTTTGCACCATGATTATTATTCATTTAAGCATACGCAAATTAGAAAAACATGTGAACATTATATAGTTGGGAGTGATGAACACATTTTTTGGATCACCCGTGCTAAAGTAGACGATTACGCAACATGTTATGCAAATAATCATCATGTCAAAAATTTGAGGCACATGCATCAAACACTCTTGCCCTCCAGTGCATGCAGTAAGAAGTGCTATAAAATTCATGGAAAACACCATGACTTGTAATTTCTTGACAAATGTCATGAATGTTAAAGTCATGAAAAGTGCCAGAAATTTAATAGCACTTCCCTACATTCTCTACAAACCAAAATAGCTCCTTTGTTTCCTCTTCCTTGCAATCTTAGAAGCAATACATGGTTCGCAAATATTTAACCAATGAACTGCACATCCCATGATTAAAATTATATAGATTTCTCTTTGCAAAAGCAACATGCTCATTAGGAAAAAATAGTTTCATGTTTATGAATCACATGACATGTCATTTACTATGCTCATGTGCCTATCCGTAAATCCAGTTTCTTGAGATAATTAAATTTCATTGCAAACAAAGTGAGAGAATGATACAAGACTCTAACCTTACAACTTGTTGTTCAAGAACCAAGTCTATTTGTAGCAATATAAATCCTTGTCACCCACTCTGGTTACAACCAATGGTCCCTGTCACAATTACAAAATGGATAGATAAGCATAGTCCATGACATAGAACATGCTATCCATAAACATAAAACATAAAAGCACACAATAAATTTTGGAAAATATTTTAAAGTTAAATGCAATATGTGGGAGCTTTATTGCACAAAATGCAGTTGATGCAATTGATGACGAATCAAATTCTATAATCTAGACAATTCTAGTTTTATATCCATTAAATGCAAAATGTCCAAGATGTATTTGAAAGCTGGCAAGTATGTAAGCAGAAAATGCATACTTAATTCTTGTTTGTTTATTGCTTGTTCAAAAGGTTGTATGTTTTAAGATCTCCATGTTATCTGTTCGTATGTGAAACCTTTTAACCAAAGCTATTGCTTGTTGTTACAAGGTCCAAGGAAACAAATGCATACAGTCCATGAATTTACTATTGCATTTGTTGCATTTTCTTTCTAATTAGTCGCTTGGCCAATGACAACATGTTGTTTAAATTTTTTTTGTCTTTTTCCTATAGTCGGGATTTATGCTCATATTTTTTGTCCTTGAAAATTACAGTTTATTCATTTTTGTTTAACTAAATTAGCAAAATAAGGGGACATTATATATTCTCAGAAATATTTGATCATGAAGCAGTGAATACATGTTTAATCCATTAAATTCAAATTGTACGACATGTATTGGAGAGTTGATGGGTACTAATTCATGAAATCTTACGCTAGTGTTGGGTTTTATTTCTGCTAAGTTTTCTTTGTAACAATGAGCAATACATCTAGTTATCAAGTATGATAAATAGACACACTAACTAGACATCAATATTACATTGTTCCTATGCATATGCTTTTGTGTTTCATGTTTATGGGTAACATATTATCTTGCACAACTTGCATTCAACAGACTATTGTTTTTGATATGTAAGCCATACTGTTTAATGCATCAAACATGCATTGACTGCTTCAACATTTGCTATCTTTCTACAAAAGGTGGCATAATTTGCATTTAGGCATTGAATATTTGCAAAATATATAATATGCTCTTATCTTCACAATTTTCTTCAACAAGAAAAAGTAATATCCTTACATGAAGCAATAGAGAGACAGAATAAATATTTATTATCGCTCAATTGCAAATGAGATTGTTGCAATTGTAACCTACTTGTTGGCTTCAAGTGTTTCATGTCATTTGTTATCTACTGTACTTATTTGTACAATTGGGCCTTACAACAACGAATTATATTTCTAGTTGCAGTAGAACAAAAGTAGCTATCAGCCTATTGGCTAAGTTTGCAAGATTTCTATTTAATGTCTAAATGTTTCAAAAAATCTATCTTGCAGAACTTGCATTTAATATACTATTTTTTATGATGCGATAGTTATACCATTCAGTGCATTAAACATGCATTGATTGCTTCTATAGCCAGTACCTTGTTGCTAAGGGCAGCATAATTTGCATGCAATAATTGACTATTTGCAAAAAATATAATGGGTTCCTAATTTGTTGATTTGATTTAACAAAAATGAATGATACACAACCTTTGGCAATGTATCAAATTGTATAATGTAAACATTTCTTCTTTTATTAGCTCCTACTGAATGGCAAGTTTACTACTGCATCGATTGCACTTACTTTTCAAATAGTCGGTTTGCCATTGATATTGTAGTGTTTAAAATATTTTTTCCTTTTTGCTATAGCCAGGATTTAAGGACAACAAGCAATACATGTAGTTATCAAGTACCATAAAGACACAATGAATCCATTCATCTGTAGTTGAATTTTATAGAGTAACGAACATGCAAAAGGCTGAAGTATCCACAAGCTTTCCAACAAACGATAAATAAACAAGAATAAGCAAAAACAAAACCCAACACTTGCTAAGATTTCATAGGTTAAACGAAAATAAGTAGAAACAAAACCCATTACTCACCTAAAATTTCATGAATTAACTATACATTCACTGCATGTTGGAGTAGGTCAACTTTGCAATTGTATAATATGCGTTGGATATGGGACGCTTGTTAATCAATCTATAGCTATTGCATTAAATGCTACTATGTCTACTATTCAATTTTGTTTAAGTAAATTAGGAGAATACAACATTATATATTTTTGCAAATATTTAATTGCTAAATGCAAATTGAGCAACTTTTGCGAGAGGGCTTTTCGCAAATACTTAAGCAATGAATTGCATATCTGGTGATTGTAATTATGCATATTCTTGATTGAAAAAGTAACATGTTTTTGTGTGACTGAAGAGGAAGGAAAAGATCTATGTAACTACAAATATAGTTAATTATTGAACAAGGAAGTGGAAGATCATATTCTTGTATCATTCTTTCCCTTTGTTTACAATGAATTCAGTGAAGAATAAAGAAAATTAGCATGTCCATTTCCCCCACTGTCAACAAGACCTTTCTTATAGCATATGTAATTTATTGTACCCACTTGGCCTGTTAGCCCTTGTAACAATAAGCAATGAACTAAACATTTTTATAATCAAATTTTATAATCAAATTCTATAATTTGAACATTGCATGAAAGGCATCACTATAATACTAGCGATAGGGACCAATCCCAATGTCTCATAGTCTATTGTTACTAGATAAATCAATAATCTTTTAGATCTTTGACCTAGGTATTCTTCCTTCTACAAGCATATAGTGCATTTACTTTGAATTTGGGCCTAGTGCAACCAATAGAAAAGGAAGTAAATTATAATTTTCAAACACAAAAAATGTGTTCTTAAATCCCAACTCTAGGAAAGAGTCCAGAATATTTTAAAAGCTTCAATTTCATTGATCAAGTAGCTATTTCAAAATAAAATTCAACAAATGCAATAGTAAACAAGTTGTTTGCATTCACTATGTTTTTTTATAAAGTGGATGCTATTGTTTTTTGACTTATCCACACAAACTAGGCAACTAGTAAAGCAGCTCAAATAGAACTCAATCAAGTATCAACCTAATGTTTGATGTCTTAAATATATTATCTATCTCTCTCTATTGCATATAGTAGCTCTATCATTTCTCTTTGTAGAGGAAAATAAGCGCCATAGAAACTAAGTATAGGCCAACTAAGTATGACGAATTAAAATGCAATATATGCAATAGTAAGTTGTACTTTAAAAACATGTATATTTTGTACTACTAATACATCGCATACTGATGCAACACCAGAATTTAATCCATTTAAACTGAAACATAAGGAAATAAAGTAATATAGACAAAAGAGCTAAAGCTTAAAAAAAAAGAGAAGACCAGATTGCCCCAAATATTTAATGTCTACATGCAAATTGTGCTAGCTTTTCCAACAAAATGATACATACTGAAGCGAAACAGAACAACGCCATGGATTTTTGCAAACATTCAGTCATTAAATCCAAATTTTACAAGCTTTTCTATTAGGCTAGTGCCCATCGAAGCAATCAAGCCACAGTTAATGCATTGTAAGTCTTTACACTGACAAAGATCTTAAACAATATTGCTCTATATAGCAACAACATACTACTATTCTAATGCATCAATCAATGGAAAAATGTGTTCCAAGTCTATTTTCTCACATGGTCACATGTAACACCTCTGCCATTTTCACCATCCATGCACTCATTTGACATTCACAACGTGTGCAACACAACAAAGCATACACGAGCATTACCATTTACACTTGTTCACAATTCACATACTACAAGGTATTTTGATTGCCCCATATCACTAGCAAAATAGATAATTTCAAACACCAAAAATATGTTCATAAATGCCGAGTATATAATATTCCCATATTTTTCTAATATACTGAATCTAAAATCAATAGTAGACCTACTGCAAGACAATCAAATTTCATTGGCCAAGCAAGTATTCTGCCATCATGCATTTAATGTGCATGGCATTTTGCTCAAAGGCAATTCACTGTTGCGATCAAACCAGTTCACTATTGCAATTGTATAATGCACATTGCAAATGGTAGGCTTGTCAATCAACCTACAACTAATGCATTAAATGCTAACAAGTCTACTACTCTTTTTTTTTTAAGTAAATTAGCAAAATAGAACTCTATGTATTTTCACAAATATTTGATAGTTGACAAACTCTATTGAGCTATAAAAATCAATGTACAAAATGTTCTCTACAGTATTTGCAGATTATATCCCACCTAACATAACAACTGTACAATGTAACCTTAGACCTAGAAAACATAGCAATTGTGTCACTGTTGTCATAGTACTTAATGCATTGGCTATGCATTCATTGCTCTACAATGCATTACACATATTTGCAAAATTTGTCATCTACTTCTACTTTGCTATTTTGCTTACAAGCAAATGAATACTAGAGACACATGAAAGAACTAAAGAAATGAGCATAATCCATGACAAATAATACACTATTCATAAACCTGGACCACAGAAACAACAATAAAATTTGCACAACAATACACAAACATTATAAACTTTTGCAAGCATTTCCCATTAGCCCTTCTAATAGCAACCAACCAGCATGGGTCAATGAGTTTGGCTTGAAAACTACACGGTTGAATCCTAATAGCAATATCATAACCAACCATCATGCTTACTGATAGGGTAATATCCACTTAAGCAATAAACACATAATTAACGCATTGACTGCCCCCACAGCTTACAAGACCTTGCTCAAAGCATATGTAATTTAATGTGCGCACTTGCCCCGTTAGCCCTTTTAACAACCAATACTTCTAGTTATCAAGTATCGTAAACAAACAGCCAAGCCATTCATGATCACTACACTTTTTACAATGCATGAGAAATAATACACTATTCATAAACCTGAACCAAAGAAACAACAATAAAATTTGCAAAACAATACACAAACATTATAAATTTATGCAAGCATTTCCCATTAGCCCTTCTAACAACAACCAACCATCATGTTCTTGTGGGTTTTTTGGCTCTTGGTTGCACTTTTGCATGTTTTTTATTTTGTAAAAGGTGAATGCATTGACTATGTGTTTATTGTGCTGGTAGCTGATGAGCAAAGGTCAGAAAACAAATTGTGCGACATGTGTTGCAGGGCTGGTTTTCTCTCTTTTTTTGTTTGTTTGTTGAAAAGCTTGCATGGTATTCATTGTTGGTTTCCATCTTCGACGTTTTTCATTATGTGTAGTGCTTGATCGAGGGACAAGCTGTACGAATGGTGTGCAACTGGTGAGTGGCTTGTTTGTTTGTTTTTATACTTGATAAGTAGAAGTGTTATAGGGAAAAGTGAACGGCTTGAGCAAGATTTTCTGGACTTTGTGTACACATGTAGTGAATGTATAGTTAATTCATGAAATGTTAGGTGAGTGGTGGGTTTTGTTTCTACTTATTATCATTTGACTCATGAAAAGCTTGTGGGTCTTTTAGCCTTTTGCATGTTTGCCCCTATAGCCTACAAGACCTTGCTCAAAGCATATGTAATTTAATATGCCCACTTGCCCCATTAGCCCTTTTAACATCAACCAATACTTCTAGTTATCAAGTATCAGAAACAAATAGTCAATCCATTCACGACCACTACACTTTTACAAAATAACAAACATGCAGAAGCGCAACCAAAAGCTAAAAAACCCACAAGCTTTTCAACAAACGATAATGAGCACAAACAAAACCCAACAGTCACCTAAGTTTCCATGAATTAACTATCCATTCATTGCTTCCATACCCACCAGCTCTCCAACACACCTCGCACAATTTGCATCCAATGGACTAAACATGCATTCACTGCTTCAAAACCCATTGTCCAAAATATGTCCTTAAATCACAAGTATAGGAAAAAGACAACAACACTTTAAACAATGCAATTTGGCTAGCATAGAAACTAATTCAAAAGCAAATTCAACAATTGCAACCCTTCTAACAATAAGGACATAGAAATCTATAAAACACACAAGATCTTCAACAAGCAATAAATAAACAAGAAAGAAATTTAAGAACAAGTAACTATTTGAGAACCAATTTCAACAAATGAAACTGTAAAACTTCCTATCGACACAAACTAGCAATTGTAATAGAAACTTGCTTTTCAATGACCAAAGTTTCATGTTTATGAATCGCATGACATGCCATCCACTATGCTCATTTGTCTATTTAGTAAGTAAAATTCCTAAACCAAGCTTCTCCTTTATCATTCACAACTCTTCCAAAGCATAAATTTTATGCACATTTGAAGACTTAAAATTCATTGGAAAGAAAGGGGAAGAATGATACAAGAATTTGAACTTCCAGTCCCTCATTCAACATCTGAGTATATTTGCGCTCATATACAACTCTTCCTCCAACTCCAATTGTAATTAATTGTTCCTATTATAGGGACAAATTAAACAAATGACCATAGACAATGAGAAATAATACGCTATTCATAAACCTCAACCACACAAACAACAATTTTATTGCAAAAAAATAGACCAACATGATAAATGTTCCAAGCATTTCACATTAGCCCTTGTAACAGCAACCAAGCATCATAAACACATAATTAATGCATTTACCACCCCACGGTCCACAAGAACTTGTTCAAAGCACATGTAATTTAATGTACCCACTTGGCCCGTTAGCCCTTGTAACAACAACCAATACTTCTAGTTAACAATTATCATAAACACACAGCAAAGCCATTGGCGAACACTACAGTTCTACAGAATAACAGACATGCAAAACCGTAACCATCAACTAAAAAACCCACAGGATTTTCAATGAATGATAAACAAACGATAATAAATTTTGCAAAAAAATAGACCAAGCTAAAAACACATAAGCTTTTTAATAAACAACAAACAAACAAGAATAAGCATAAATAAAACCCAAATTTCACCTCACATTTCATGAATTAACTATGTACTCGCTACTTCTACACCCACTAGCCCTCCAACATATCATGCACATTTTACTTTTCGATACTTCCACATACCGTACTAACCATTCAAGCAATAAAGACATAATTAATGCATTCACTGCCCCCACAGTCCACAAGACCTTGCTCAAAGCACATGTAATTTAATGTACCCACTTCCCTCACTTTTCCTTCTAACAACAAGCAATACTTCTAGTTATCAAGTATCATAAACACACAACAAAGTAATTGATGGTCATTGCACTTTTACAAAATAACAAACATGCAAAATTGTACAACTCAAGCAAAAAACACATAATTAACTCATTCTCTGCCTCCACAGTCCAACAAACCTTACTCAAAGCACATGTAATTTAATGTACCCACTTGCCCTGTTATCCCTTCTAGCAACAAGCAATTCTTCTAGCTATCAAGTATCCTAAACACACAATAAGGCCATTCACGACCACTGCACTACTACAAAATAACGAACATGCAAAACCGCATGTTCCCACTTGCCCCGTTAGCCCTTTTAACAACAACCAATACTTCTAGTTATCAAGTATCGTAAAAAAATAGTCAAGCCATTCACGACCACCACACCTTTACAAAATAACAAACATGCAACCAAAAGTTAAAAAACCCACAAGCTTTTCAACAAACGATAATCAAACAATAATGAGCATAAACAAAATCCAGCAGCCGCCTAAGTTTCCATGAATTAACTATGCATTCATTGCTTCCATACCCACCAGCTCTCCAACACACCTTGCACAATTTGCATCCAATGGACTAAACATGCATTCATTGCTTTAGAACCCATTATCCAAAATATGTCCTTAAATCCCAACTATAGGAAAAAGACAGCAATGCTTTAAAGAATGCAATTTTGCTGGCATAGCAACTAATTCAAAAGTAAATGTGACAATTGCAACCCTTCTAACAATAAGAACATTGAAAGCTAAAAACACACAATCTCTTGAACAAGAAATAAACAAACAAGAAAGAAATTTAAGAACAACAAGCAACTATTTAAAAACCAAATTCAACAAATGCAACGAATGATACAAGAATCTGACCTCCTAGTCCCTTGTTCAACAACCAAGTATATTTGCGCTGATATACAACTCTGCCTCTAACTCCAATTGCAAGTAATCATTCTTGTTACAGGGACAAATTAAACAAATGACCACAAACCATGAGAAATAATACACTATTCATAAACCTCAACCACACAAACAATAATTTTATTGCAAAAAATAAACCAACATGATAAATATTTCCAAGTATTTCACATTAGCCCTTGTAATAGCAACCAAGCATCATAAACACATAATTAACGCATTTACTGCCCCTGTGGTCCACAAGAACTTGTTCAAAGCACATGTTATTTAATGTACCCACTTGGCCCATTAGCCCTTGTAACAACAACCAATACTTCTAGTTAACAAGTATCATAAACACACAACAAAGCCATTGATGACCACTGCAGTTCTACAAAATAATGAACATGCAAAACCGCAACCAACAGCTAAAAAACCCACAAGCTTTTCAACGAACAATAAACAAATGATAATAATTTTTGCAAAAACATAGACCAAGCTAAAAACACACAAGCTTTTTAACAAACAACAAGCAAACAAGAATAAGCACAAATAAAACCCAGCTCTCGCCTCACATTTCAAGAATTAACTATGTACTCACTGCTTCTGCACCGACTAGCCCTGCAACACATCTCACACATTTTTCTTTCTAATACTTCCACATACCGTACTAACCTTTCAAGCAATAAAGACATAATTAACATTTTCACTGCCCCCACAGTCCACAAAACCTTGTTCAAAGCACATGTAATTTAATGTACCCACTTCCCCCACTAGCCCTTCTAACAACAAGCAATACTTCTAGTTATCAACTATCATAAACACACAGCAAAGCCATTGACAGCCATTGCACTTTTAAAGAATAACGAACATGCAAAATCGCAACCAACAGCTAAAAAACCCACAAGTTTTTCAACGAACGATAAACAAATGATAATAAATATTACAAAAAAATACACCAACATCATAAATTTTACCAAACACTCCCCGTTAACCTTTGCAACACCAACCAAGCATCATAAACATAGAAAGAAGCCACTCACGAATAGTACACTGCCATAGAATAACAAACATCGAAGAACAAAACTAAAAGCTAAAAACACACAAGCTTTTTAACAAACAAGAAACAAACAAAAATAAGCACAACTAAAACCCAGTGCTTGCCTCATATTTCATGAATTAACTATGCATTTATTGCTTCTGTACACATCAACCCTCAAACACATCTCGCACAGTCTGCTTTCTGAGCTTTCTTGATAGCATGCTATCAACTCAAGCAAAAAACACATAATTAACGTATTCTCTACCTCCACAGTCCAGCAGTCCTTGCTCAAAGCACTTGTAATTTAATGTACCCACTTGGCTCGTTAGCCCTTCCAACAACAAGTAATTCTTCTAGCTATCAAGTATCATAAACACACAACAAATCATTCATGACCACTGCACTATTACAGAATAACGAACATGCAAAACCACAACCAACAGCTAGAAAACCCACAAGCTTTTGAACGAACGATATGAAAATGATAATAAACACAAACAAAACCCAACACTCGCCTAATATTTCAAGTAAGAAAAACAAACAGATGGCCCACTCACCAGTTGCACATTGTTCCTTCAGCTCCTCCCTCCTTCAAGCACTGCACATAATCACTAGCGTCGAAAATGGCAACACAAGCTTCTCAACAAACAATAAACAAACAATAAGCAAAAAACAAGCACTTGCCTCATATTTCATGGATTAACTATGCATCGTCTACTTGCGTACACACTAGCTATCCAACACATACCGCAAAGTTTGCATTTAATGCATTAAACATGCATTCACTGCTTCAGTACACACCAGCCCACCGCCAAAACTCGCGCTATATGCATCCCCCGAATAAATATTTTCCATAATATATAATGTTTCAAATGTCCCCTTATTTCCCTAATTTACTTAATGGAAAATGAAAAATCACCCTACTCAAACCAATAGAAAAAGAGAAACCATATTTTTCAAGCTCAAAAAATTTGAGCAAAAATCCCAACTATAGGAAAAAGACAAAAAAAATTTAAACAACACGATCTCATTGGCCAAGCGTCTAATTAAAAAGCAAAAGCAACAATTTCAATAGTAAACCTGCCTATCGGCAAGAACTAATAATTATAACCCTAATAATATGTTATCCCACATAAAAATATAAATCTAGACTTAAATATTTATATTTGTTTAAAATATTTTATTAATGTCAAATTAATACACTAATATTAAGGCATTAATAACCCTAAGCCTAACCCCAAGATTTATCCCACAATCCTAATTGAACCCTAGACCTAACCCTAATGTAACCCTATTAATAGGGTTTAATTAAGGTTAGGGTTAGTTTTTAATTAGAGTTATTGCTCAATTAGGGTTAGGTTATGACTAGGGTTCAATTACGGTTAGGGTTATTATTAGGGTTCCATTAGGGCTAGGATTAATGTTAGGGTTATGGTTAGGGTTAATATTACAATTAGGTTGTTTTTAGGGTCAAATTAGGTTTAGGGTAAGGGTTAAATTAGTATTAGGGTTACAGTTAGTGTTAGGGTTAGGGTTAGGGTTCAATTAGGGTTAGTGTTCATTAAGGGTTAGGGTTAAAATAAGATTCAATTAGGGTTAGGGCTAGGGTTTAATTAGGGTTCAATTATCTATTACTATTCAATCAGGGTTAGGGTTCAATTAGGTTGAATTAGGGTTAATGTTAGGGTTAGAGTTATTATTATCGTTCTAGAATAGAGCTTGGGGTTAGGGTTAGGGTTCATTAATGGTTAGGGTTAAATTAATATTTTAACCCTAATAATACTTGATTTCACATAGAAATATAGTTATAGATTAAAATACTTATTTTTGTCTAAAATATTTAATTTTATTTAAAATATTTACCATTAATACCAAATTTATAATTTAATATTAGAATACAATTAGGCTTAGTCTTTAATTACGGTTAGGGTTAGAATTCAATTTGGGTTAGGGTTTAGTAAGGATTAGGGATAGATTTCTAGGATAAAGCTTAGGGTTATATTGAGGGTTTAATTAAGGTTAGGCTTTAATCTTTCTTACAATTATGGTTCAATTTAGGCTAGGGTTTAATAAGGGTTAAGGTGAGGGTTAAGGTTTAATTAGGGTTAGGGTTAAATCAAGTTTAGGGTTAGGTTTCTATAATTAGGGCTAAAATATTAAGGTTAATGCAATAAAGC
Organism: Sequoia sempervirens; assembly: GCA_007258455.2. Classification (NCBI taxonomy): domain Eukaryota; kingdom Viridiplantae; phylum Streptophyta; class Pinopsida; order Cupressales; family Cupressaceae; genus Sequoia; species Sequoia sempervirens. The sequence goes on along the minus strand of VDFB02281492.1, from coordinate 763,806,424 downwards.
ATATAAATCAAACCCTAATAAACAATGAAGCACAAATAGAAAGATAAGATGATGATGAAATAAGAGTGGGAGGATGATGGATAGAGGAAAATGGATGATGATAGAAAGATAGGATGATGATGAAATAAGAGCGGGAGGATGATTCCCCCTTGAGAGGATAGGTGGGTTGAAAGAACACAGGTATGCTCTTGAAATGGATCAGAGGAAAATAGATAAGCAGCATAGAAGAAATGTTAGCGTGGAGGATATGGATGTTAGTGGAGACAACTTTAAAGATGCATATTTTTCCAAACAAGACTCTACACTAATCATCATTGGGCAGTAAAATGACACAAATGGACAACAAACACCATGGTATGACATAGACCAAGGTGTACAAGGTCATCCACTCGCAAAATAGACAGTCGTAGACAAGGAATGTCCTAGCTCATACTAAGTGCCAAGTTAAAGATGCATATTTTGCCAAACAAGACTCTACACTAATCATCATTGGGCAATAAAATGACACAAATGGACAACAAACACCATGGTATGACATAGACCAAGGTGTGCAAGGTCATCCACTTGCAAAATAGACAGTCGCAGACAAGGAATGTCCTAGCTCATACTAAGTGCCAAGTTGCCCCAATCATTTTTCCAAGACAATCCACATACATCAGTCAAAGAAAAACAAAATAGGTCATGGGACTTCATCGCACCTCTAAATCCTTCATGGGACATTCTCAACATACCAAGAGACAAAACAGTAACATGACCAACAGTAACAGAGCTAGTAACATGACCAAGAGACAAAACAGACCAACAAGAATAGACAAAATAGACAAAAGATAAAATAGACCAAAAAAATCAATAGCCATTCAATGTGTTTGCCAATATTTACTTATCGAAGATTGTTTGCATGATGGTTTGACAGTTCAATAGTTTGATAGTTTGATAGTTTGACAATGCCTTAGGTCAGGATGGACACATCCTGAAAAGACAACTAACATTTTGACGAGGTCCAAGTCCAAGAAGGACACATCTTGGAGAGGACCAAACAGTGACGAGATTGACATAGTTTTGGCAATTTGACTAATGTGACTAGATGATTGACTGGACTATGTTGTATGAGTTTAACTTAATGACCAATTAGACTATAATGTCTATTGGATCACGATTTGAATGCGAATGTTTCGATGACTGTCTTGTGTTCAAGTGTGACTGTCTAACGAAAGCTGACTTTGTGTGAGGAGATTGACATTGTCTGACTTATTTGACCAATGCGACTATGTTTACCTTATTTGACTGACATGATGAATGCTGACTCATGATTTTGGGATTTTTTAGAGTTATTTGGATTTTTTTGTGTTTTTCAAAAATGTTTTGATTTTTATTTTATTTTTGAAAGTTTTATGATTTTTTTGGGATTTTGAAATTTTATTATTTTTGGGATTTTTGAAATGTTTTGATTTTTGGATTTTGACATTTATGATTTTTTGGCCTTTTGACATTTTATATTTTTTTTGGATTTTTGAAATGTTTTGATTTTTTTTGGCTTTTTAACATTTTATGAATTTTTTGGAGTTTTGAAATTTTATGCATGTGAATGATGTTGAGGACAAACATGATTTTGCCCCTAGTCAAGTTGAATACCAATTGACAGGTGATGATGATGATGATGTTGTTTGACATGGAAGGTTGCATTTGGAATAACATGTTTTCAAGACTGAATGGCATGATGGAGTATCCTTAGACCATTTGACAAGGGAAAACCAAGATAGGTGACAGACATGAAAGGATGATAGGTGGACTTTGATAAAAGATAGAGGACATGAGACTGGGGGAATTGTCATATGATCTTTCAAGGACTATGTCGCATAGGAATAATATAGGTCTAGAATGAAGGCAATGACATGATGTTTCATGATGAGTATATGACCAAAGGATAGACATGTCAAGAGGTTTCCCAAAGAATGATTTATGTTTGTACACCAGTCATTATCAAGATCAAAGGATGGAAAGGCCAATGCTTAGATGGATAAATGGAAATTTTATAAGGAAATGTCATGGGAAGAGTATGGGAGATGAGACGACTTGCCCCCAAGTGTAATGGTCCACATAGATAACTGTCCTTACACATGACGCCTCTTTGCCAAGTTTTCATCATGACACTTATCCAAAGCACCATAAAATGGCTTTCACTATTGGACGAATTTTTTTTCTTTACTATTTTTTGTCATTTTTTTTTGGTGTTTTCGGATGGCCTTGATGCCTTAGCTGACCACTGAATGTCCTAAATCCATTGACGGTGCTAATGTAGAGACTGGTGCCATGATATGCCAATAACGACCTTTCTAAAGCAATTGTCTTGTCAAGATCATAGTGCTTGCATACAACTGATTGATGGCATTGTGGTCCTTTCTGATACTAGAGTTGCCCTTATCAGCATACACACATCATGATAGAGTGCCATGAGGGTCCTTGTGATAAAGAGTTGTTACCAAGATGTGATGGATTTGTGACATGGAATTTTTGGACTTTGGGTGAGATGTAGGATTATGATGGATGATGGTAGATTTGGAAGGGTTGTTTGGACATTTGGATGAATCACTTTTTCTTTTCCAAAATTGGGAGGGTGGGTGACGAAGTGTGGAATTTTGATTGGGATAGTGTTTGGAACCAACACTTTTAGTTGCCTTGCTTGATGACCATTTTGAAGGGGGTGGACGTTTACTATATGTGGGAGTCCTCTTTTCTTGTGGCTCCACATTTTGATTGACTTTTGAATTTGACATATTTGCTTTGCTTGATCCATTTTTCTTTGGGATCCATTTTAACTTCATTTGTCCACTTGGATTTTTGTTTGATTCAATGGCCTTTGACATTTGATTTCAAACTTTTGACTTGTAAGAATTTTGTTTTTGTTGGTTCCAAATGGAAGATTTAGGACATTGGGAATGACGGCTTATGGTATGGATGGAAGGAGTGTTGGCAACAATCTTATGACAAGGATTACTCATGGCCCCTATTTTGATGCTTGTATCAGATAAAGTTTCCCCCAATATCGAGGAGGTACCACTAACATCATTAGATTCTTTGACTGAGGAATAGCCAAGACCTTGATGTCTAGGATTTTCATGAAATTGTATTGGTTCTCAAATGCCTTGCTCATATATGCCTAGTCCTTTGCCTTGATATTGCATGTTCTGACAGATTCTATTTGTGATGGGGTATTTATCATTTCAGAAGCAAGAAGCTAACCCATCATTCTGTATGTGGAAATTGTTACTTCAAATCTTCTCGTCTATGAGAAAGACTGCTCTGACAAAGACAGATGATCCTAGTTGATAAGATGTCGTAGCTTCATTGACATGTTTGACATCTTTGGTTTGATTTTGTGACATGTCAAATTTAGATGATTGTACTGGTGCTTCCAAGTCAATGGAGAAGCCGTCTTTATGGTAATTGCCATAGAGTCTAGTGAATTCAACTATAGCTTGATCATTTGCAAATATGTCTAGAGTAGGAGACTCTTGTTTTAGACGAAGATTATCTGTCTCCCATGGAGGCAAGTGTCTCATTTTTGGAAATGGATGTGTTTGGTACTTGGATAGGATCAACTTCAAAGATTTTATCATGAATGGCATGAAGGTCAATGAGTGGATTGTTTTGGGTTTCTTGATCAATGGTAGTGTCTTGGTCAAAGATGGGATTGTCTTGGATGGCATGACTGGGAATGGAATCAAGGATAGGTGTATTTTGGATGCCATTGTTATTTAGAAGGACTTATTAGATGGATTTAAGGATGGGGTCATGGGATGGGCTACTTTGAGCTTGATATGAAGGTGAAGCTATGATTTCATGCCTTGGGTTTTCATCTTGACATGTATCTTCAAATTTAGGCAATGGAATGTGACTTTGGACAAGGATAGAATTTTCATGACTAAATGTATGTTGGGACAAAGTGGCTTGAAAATGATTAGAGGATGGAGGACTAGGATAGGATGTGGAGACTTGGAAGGGGTTAGTAGAGGAAGGACTAGGATTGGACATGGAGACTTGTAAGGGACTAGTGGATGGTTGGTTTCCCTTGTCAAGGTTAGGATAAGGACAATAAGTGGTCATTGGTTGTGTATTTATGGAATGAATGGGGCTAAGAGACTCTTGATAGTGAGGGTAGATGGTTGAATGACTAGGACTTATGGACTGTTGGTAGGAAAGGCATTGGTATTTGGATTGGATGAATTTCCTTTTGAAGTCTATGGCTTGTTGGTATTGTCTATTATGGAGCAATTGGTATTCAATTTGACTAGCAAGCATATCAATGTGAATTGATGACATGATTGTGAAGTCTAAATGGCAATGCAAAGGCTAGGATGAAAATGAGGATTAGAAGTTTGACTTGGAGATAATGTGGATAACTTAACTTGGAGGACACCTACACTTGTTTGTTTTTGAAATGTTTCTAATGTTTTTTGGATTTTTTTATATATATTTTTTTTTTACTTTTTATTTTTATTTTTGATTTTTCTCACTTGATTAAGATTTCAATCTTGAATACACATTCACACACGCAAGACAAAATTTGATGCAAGATGCAATACAAATGATTATGACAAGAAGACACTTCCAAGCATAAGAACAATCCTAGCAATTATTCAAGTGGGGAGATTGGCCAATGGTCTTAAGCTAGGATGCACAAGGTTGACTAGGGATGATTTGAAAGCAAAATATTGCCACACGGCTAGGAGAAAGGGGTAACCCACCCTTCACCTTCACTTCCCAAAGGTATAAAGTTCTTTGGGGCTTAGCCAAGAATGACAAGATTTCAACTCCCAAAGGAGTGTGTCTTTGGATTCACACTCGATTGAGGTCGTCCCTTGGAGGGGTGTGTGCTCCAAGTAGGCCTCCTAAGAAGGGTATGACAAAAGCAAACCAAGTGAGGTGTTTTGGAGGACACACACACTTGATTCACACTCGCAGTTATTAATTGACCCTTAGAAATGAAATGTGTGTAAGCAAACAATGGAATCACTTGTTCTTTTTAACCCAAATCCAAAATGTGTGATGGAAGACAATGGTTCTTTTTAATCCCAATTTCAAAGTGTGATTGCAAACAAGATTGATTTTAGACCCCAAAATCCAAATGTGTGATCAAACAAGTTGTTCTTTTTAAGCCCCAAATTGAAGTGTCTTGACAAGTAATGATTAGAGATAAAAGATGGAATGTGTGCACCTAGACTTTATTTAGCTCCAAATTTTTGTCCACTTGATCCAATTTTTCCTTTGAAGTGTTTCTTTTTTCTTCACATTCGCAAAACCAACAACAAAGCCAAAACCCTAACAAGATAATTGATCATTAATATTAGAGGGTTAGCTAGTCAAGACAAATCTATTTTTTGGAAATGCTTTTGGCATCAAAAAAAAAAAAAGAGAAAAAATCCTTACTAAAATTTCAATAGCTTTCCAGAAATGTAAAGAAATCCGATTTTTTTTTGGTTTTGCATCCAAAATTATTTTTTTATGAAAAATCATTAAAAAATTATAAAAAATTCAAAACAACTCCAAAAATTTTGATTTTTGGATTGAAGGTGTCTGACATCATTCCAAATATGCAGAATTTTTTTTGTGAAAATATCTAAAACCTTTTGTGAGCTATAAGTAAATCTTTGTAAAACCCTAATTTTAAAAGATCTATTTTTTTTCTAATTATTTTGCATCCAAATTAAAAAAATAAAGAACAAAACCTTATTAAAATTCAAATATATTTCAAAAAATATAAAAAAATCCAAAAAAATCGATAATTTTCTCTCAAAATTGATTTTTCATGAAAAATAACAAAAAATTAATAAACGCTCAAAAAAATCTAAATTTCGCACTGGAAGCTCCTGATATTGTCTCCAATCTATAGAAAAAAAATTGTGAGAAAATATGTAGCTATTTGAAAGTTATGGTTGAATCTTTGAAAACTAGGGTTTTGTCCCAAAATGATGCAAAACCTGCAACAAAAAGGATCCAACTTCAAAATTTCTCAAAATTTATCAAAACATTTCAGAAGGTTGTGTGTTCGATTCACGTCAAGTTCACCAATGTAATCAAGGATGAAATATTAAGGTTAATGCAATAAAGCATATAAATCAAACCCTAATAAACAATGAAGCACAAATGAGCATAAAGACATAAAGCATAAAACAATATTACCAAATCTTCATGCCACCATTGATTCACCTCCATTGCACTTCTCCATTTTGCTTGAATATGATAATTGCTCTCATATTTGAGTGTGCAATAATAAGCCTATGACAAGTGACTAGTAAAATATTGAAGATTGTTGTCTCACACTAGCAGCATGTACTTGCATAATATGTGTAGATCATGAAAATGACAAGGGTAAGGTCTTTTATAGAAAAGACAAATTTGAATGAATGGTTGAGATTGGATGCCCATAAGATGTCTTAATCAATGGCCAAGATTGAAAGTTGTAGTATGAAATAGGGTTAGGGCTAAATTAGGGCAATGATAAGGATGAAGGGTTGAGATTGAATTATGTAATAATTCAATCAAGGGCTAGGATTAAATGAGATGTCAAAAGATAAGATTTGATGTGGAAGATAAGATTGGCTCGGATACAGAGGTGATAGGAGAAATTAAATAATAAAAATTATTTAATTTAGGTGGCCAATGAATAATTAAATAATTAAAATAATTATTTAATTATAGAGGAATGTGACAAAAGGAATCATTTTGAATTAAATAATGATTTAATTCAAAATTCAAGAGAGTGGACCAAATTAAATAAATAAAATTTATTTAATTTATGAGAGAAGAGGCTAATGAATAATTAAATAATTATTTAATTATAGTGGAAAGTGGACAAAAATTAAATAAATAAGAATTTATTTAATTTTAGAAAGAAGATGACTTAATTAGTGACGTAATTAAATAAATAAAATTTATTTAATTAATCAGGAAGAAATAAAGATAGAAATGAATTAATTAAATAATTAAAATTATTTAATTAATATAAGACTCATGACATTAGAAAATAATTAGATAATTAAAATTATTTAATTATGAAGAATGAAAAAGGAAATAACAGAAAAAATAAGAGTCGCGGGCCTTAGGACAATTTTTAGTGTCTACAGCTTCAATTAGGGTTAGTTTTCAATTATAGTTAGGGTTAGGGTTTAGAAAGGGTAATGCTTATGGTTCTAGGATAAAGCTTAGGGTTGCAATTAGGGTTTAATTAGAGTTAGGGTTAAGGTTAAGGTTCAATTAGGGTTAGGTTAGGATTTAATCAAGATTAGGGTTAGGATTCAATTTGGTTTTGGAGTTATGGTTAAGGTTCAATTTGGGTTAGGTTTTAGAAATTAGGGTTAGTGTTCAATTAGGGTTAGGGTTAAGCTTCAATTTAGCTTAGGGTTAATAAGGGCTAGGGTTGGGATTAGGGTTCCAATTAGGTTTAAGGTTAAGGTTTAATAAGGGTAAGGGTTAGGGTTACAATTCAATTAAGGTTCGAGTTTCCATACAATTAGGGTTAGAGTTCAATTAAGGTTAGTGTTCACTTAGGATTAGGGTTAGGGTTAGGGTTAGGGTTAGTGTTCAATTATGCTTAAGGTTTAATCAAGGCTATAATTAGCATTCAATTAGGCTTAGTGTTCAATTACAATTAAGTTAAGTTTAGGTTATGGTTAACGTTCAATTAGGGTAAGGGTTAGGTTCAATTGGGTAAGGGTTTAATTAGGGTTCAATTAGGGTTTTCATTAGAATTATGGTTAGTATTAGAATTAAGATTACAAATAGGGTCAAAATTAAGGTTAGAGTTAGAATTAGAATTAAGGTTATAGTTAGGGTTAGGGTTAGAATTACAATAAGGGTTAGGGTTAGAATTAGAGTTAGGGTTGGGGTAAGGCTTAGGCTTAGGCTTAGGCTTCAAGTTCAATTAGGGTTAGGGCTGAGGTTAGGTGAGGGTTAACATTAAATTATGGTTATGGTTCAATTATGGTTAGGGTTAGGGTTTAATTAGGGTTAGGGTTAAGGTTAGGGTTATAAGATAAAGCTTCAGTTCAAGGTTAGGGTTAGGTTTCAACAAGGGTTATGGTTATTGTTCAAATAGGGTTAGGATTAGGGTTAAATATATGTTATTGTTAAGGTTAGGTTGGGGTTAGGGTTTAATTAAGGTTAGGGTTATGGTTCAATTGGGGATACTATTAGAATTAGGGTTTCCATTACAATTATAATTATAAATAAGGTTTAAAGTATGGTTAGGGTTAGAATATGAATTAGGGTTAGGTTTATAATTAGGATAATGGTTAGGGTTAGAATTAGGGTTAGGGTTATGATTAGGAATCAATTAGCCCGGTAGGGTTCAATTAGGGTTAGGGTTTAATTAGGGTTACAATTTAATTAGGATTGTAGTTAGGGTTTGAGTTTATTTAGGGTTAGGGTTTGATTAGGATTAGGGTTAGGTTCAATTAGGGATAGAGTAGGGTTTAATTAGGGTTATAGTTAGAATTAAGGTTTCCATTAAAATTAGGTTTATTATTAGAATTGGGATTACGAATAACATTAGAATTATGGTTGGGTTAGAACTAGAATTAAGATTATAGTTAGGGTCAGGGTTAGAAATGGGATAATGGTTAAGGTTAGAATTATAGTTAGAGTTAGGGTTGGGGTTAGGTTTAGGGTTAGGTCAGGGTTATCATTCAATTAGGGTTAGGGTTTTAGGATAAAGCTTGGGGTCAAGGTTAGGGTTAGGATTAGGTTAGAGTTAGGGTTCAATTATGGTTAGGTTAAGATTTAACCATGGTTAGGGTTAAATTAGGGTTAGGGTTAAGGTTAGATAAAGGTTAGGATTCAATTTAAACACTAATTTTCACTATAACTCTAATCTTAACCCTAACCCTAAAACTAACATTAACACTCTTTTTAACCCCAAGCCTAACTCTAGATCTGCATCTAACCCTAACCATAACACTAACCCTAAATCTAACCCTAAAAATAGCATTAATTATTTTTGTAACCTTAACACTAACGCTAATTATAACCCTAACCCTAATTTTAAAACTAACACTAATTATAATTGTAACCCTATCCCTTTCTCAAATATAGCTCTAACCCTAACCTTAACCCTAACCCTAACCCTAACCCTATCCCCAAATCTAACCCTAACACTAATGCTAATTATTTTTGTAACCCTAACAGTAACCCTTGCCCTAATTTTAAAACTGACACTAATTCAAATTGTAACCCTAACCCTAATCCTAACCTTAACCATAACCATAATCCTAACCATAACCCTAACTCTAATTCTATATCTAGACATAACCCTAATCATAACCTTAACCCTAACCCTAACCCTAACCATAAACCTAACCCTAACCTTAATTTTATCTCTAATCGTAACACAAACCATAATCCTAATCCTAACCTTAACCCTAACCCTAACTTTAATGTAAACCCTAATCATAATTTTAACCTTAACCCTAACCATAACCCTAACTTTAATTCTAACCCTAACCCTAACCTTATCCCTAAACATAATTCTATCTCTAACCATAATCCTAATTGGAGCCCTAACCTTACTCCCAACCCTAACTGTAATTCTAACTTTAACCCTAACCCTAACACTAATCCTAACTTGAACCCTAATTCTATCTCTATCCCTAATCATAACCTTAATTTAATCCTAACCCTAACCTCAATTTGATCTCTAACTATAACCCAACTCTAACCCTAATTCTATATCCAACCCTAGCCACAACCCTAACCCTAATCCTAATCCTAACCCTAACCTAGCCATAATTCATTTAATATCTTACATGTTGCACCACAAATGTAACTAGTATATATTTTTAATAATATATAAAATACGTCAAGGCATTTCCTTCTCGAGGCGCCTAGATTGCACTTTTATGTGAGAAGTTGATTAAAAAAATAGGCACCTCGAGAAGGATATCTCTAGATGTATTTTTTATATTATTAACTATATATATCCTAGTTAAATAAATGTAAGCAAACAAGTACAATCAACCTAGATTAATTATGTGTGGTAGATATAAACTAGACAATATACTCTAGAAATTGAACAAAATGGAATGCAATACTTAATTCAACAAATAAAGAATGACGCTAAATGGATTTAAGATTATGGAATTTGTCTACTAGTACATATGAAAATTAAGTGTCTTTTTTAATGAAATTGCCTAGAATTTTTTGCTAGATGTCTTCCTTTAATAGAGGAAAAGTTTGTGGGTATGAGATAAATCACAACAATGGATCTATTCATGTGCTACAAATTCATCTTGATATTTTATAGTTATATCTTGTAACATCAGTAAATACATAATATTCTTCTATGCCTTTCTTGAGAGTTTATGATAGAAATATTGATAAATACATTTGTTATATTACAATATGATTGGCCTATGATGGAGTTATTCCTTGATCAACCCTTTGAAATTAAAAAATTAAAATTAAAATAATAGGTAAGCACCCAAGATGAAATTAATATGCCTTTATAGTAGTAGTGCGAAAGGGAAAGAACTAAAATCCCAATTACCTATTAAATGATTAGGGAAATAAATATTGTTTCATTAGTCAACATTGACCTTAAAAAGAGATTCATTTTTATTGATTCAAGTGGTCTAGTGAGATGATCTCACCCTTCAGATTTTGATTGAGCAACTCTATATCTATGTAGTAATGGATTTTGATAACTATAGTACAAAGAGGTGGTTTGGGTGTAGAAATGATAGATGCCTAGTTAGTAGCAAAAAAAAAATTAGCTATTATAAGGGCCATTATCAATAGTATCCATCATCTTGAGGTTGAGTTACTAGATCTTTAGAGTAAAAATACTAGCCTTTCAATTAATTGGATCTCAAATTAAAGACCTTAATATTTCAATGTGTATTGAAGCATAATTTTTTATTTTACAACTCCCTATCAAGTAAGATAGCATACTTAGTCTTGTAAGATGGTAAATGAGTGTTTTATTGTTATATATCTAAAATAACCCTAATCCCTATAGGATCTCTACCTCCCTACCTCACTTTTCCATGTTTCTCAAGGTCTAGGTGTATGGTTAGGAGTAATGTTAGTTTCAATTTTTCACTAGATGGTAGGTTGGTTTAGGTACATTATCTTAAAGACAAGTTTTTCACTATACTCTTTATGTAGGGGAATAGTAATAATTTATAAGAGTGGTAGGTTTTTCAAATTAATATTATTTCATACTATTAAGAAAGAAAAACCTAACTAGAAAGGGAGAGGAGAGAACCCCAAGGTGAGCGTACTTATTTTATGCACCCTACCCATATGTAGGAAAAGTGAGTGATGAGATGTCCTACCTATATGATATATCTTCAACTTCACTATTGGCCTATGAAATATGTTTTTAATCCCTATTATAATACATACCTTATATATTGTAAGAGGGGAGAAATCACTTATTTTTTGTACCTAGAATCAATCATCCTTCTCACCTAAGGTGGAAGTGCACATCTTGAGAAGACACAATAATAGGAAGGTAAAGTAACAGAAATTCAAAATTTAATGTATTAATGCCTAATATTATGATAAAAATATGGATATGATTTTTTTTCTAGTTCATTTTCCAAGGGATAGCCTGGGGAATTAATGAGAAGTATCCAACTAGGTCAATAGCTCTTCGGAAAACCATACTAATCAAATTGGGCTAGGGTGGGTTTGAGGATATATATCTGCTTAAATGAAATGTAGTGGTTCTACTCTAAATGGTCACACCCATATTTAGAATCTATCCTAGTTACACAAGTCTAAGTGCACTTTAAATAATTAGCCCTCACACAAGTAAAATTAATTTTTTTTACAAATTAGTACTACTTTATAGATTAGGTTCCAAATATGAATCACAAAGCTAGAATTTTATGTTGTAGTTTTTGTTGGATGCCTTTTTCTATAATGATAGGTTTTGTTTCCAATGACAGGGTGTTCTCACCTTTCTATAGTCTATTGGAATAATGTCCACTTTGTGCTCTATTTTTTTAAGGATTATAGGTATATTATGTACATAGACTACAATGTAAAGTTTTGCTTTCATAGATACCCCTACCTTAGTGAAGCTCTAACACTGCATAACTTGTCTTTATTCTACCATAGTGTAACTTCACCATGATGTAATCCCCTGATGGAGTGATAAAGTTGATTACTAGGGAGTCCAAGCCTCCTTTTCTCTCCATGACCAAGCCTCATGTTCATTAGTCTAAGAAATTTTAGGTCTTTTTAACCATAATCCTTCCTTGATTAGGGCCTATCTGTTGTAGGGGGTCTATGAACTATTATCTTAAGTCTAGATATTGTACTCAACAATGCCTCTAGGCATTATTATCTAACAAATATTGATCCATCTGAGGAGGATTTGACATCAAGCATAGTATCACAATAATGGTTCTCACCAAAGGGGGATTAAATATTCCATCTTTTGGAACTAAATTAAAGTCTAAAGGATGGATAAGTAGTGCAAGAGGATCATTGAATTAAATAGGTAGACACATAATATAAATGAGCATGTTCTTATTTACTCTAAATTTGGTATCTATCAATTGGGATGTGCTTCAAGTTGAGTCGTGAAGGAAATAATAGATTTTATTGATTGATCATTTGAAGTAGGATGCACGTGTTAGTTTAGAGTTTGAGTAAGCCATCATTGTACTAGATCAATTCATTGCATCACATGGAGGAGAGCAAGATAGTTTTAACATCTCTTATATTCAATTGAAGTGGGTAAAAAATCAATAAAAAATAAAATAAATATTTTCAAATGGTGATTAGGGAAAAATGTCCCAAAATAATTTATATGAATAGATTTAATCTCTTCTCCAAATACTTTTCAATTATCAATACAAATGATAAATTTTTCCTATAAAGAATGAGGAGGACCGGTAAGAATTGAGGATGAATATATCTTTAAGACTGCATTCAAAACCAAATATGGACACTATGATTTCACAATTTTACCTTTTGGGTTAACAAATGCACTTGTTGCATTTATGAATCTAATGAATAGTGTCTTTAGGGATTGCCTAGATAAATTTGTCTTAATTTTTCTAGATGACATCTTGATTTATTCTATGAGGAAGATCACTATAGACATTTAGAGACAGTCTTACAATAGTTAAGAGAGCATAATTTGTATGGTAAACTCTCTAAGTGTACCTTATTTCAGAGAAGAGTGCATTATCTAGGGCATGTGATCTTGGCGGATGGAATCTCCGTAGATCCAGCTAAGATCGAGGCAGTACTAGAGTGGCCAATACCCAAGAATGTGTCTAAGGTAAGAAGTTTTATGGGTCTAGCAAGGTACTATAGAAATTTTGTTGCAAACTTCTCCCAGATTGCTTTTCCAATTACTTCTTTATAGAGGAAAGGGAATAAATTTGAGTGGACTGAGAAGTTTCAAGAAGCCTTTGACCTACTCAAAGAGAAGTTGACCACTATGACGATCTTAAAAGTACCATATCTTGAGGGTAACTTTACGGTTATCACAGATGCATCCGGGGAAGGGTTAGGAGGTGTGTTAATGCAAGATGGGAAAGTGATTGCTTATGAATCTAGAAATTTGAAACCTTATAAGCAAAATTATGCATCACATGATTTGGAGTTAGCAGCTGTGGTTCACACATTAAAAATGTGGAGGCACTACTTGTTGGGAAAACCCTTTGAATTGAAAACAGATCATAATGGGTTAAAGCACCTTTTCACTCAACCTAATATGAATGCTAGGCAGAGAAGAATGTTAGAGTTAATAGCTGACTATGAATTCAATATCAGTTATATAAAAGGGAAAGAAAATCAGGTTGTTGATGCCTTAAGTCAAAGACATCATATTGCTTCAATAGTGATGATTCAAATCAACTTTAAGGGACAAGTGTTGCAAAAGTGCAAAGAGGATGAGTACTACTTGCAAGTCAAGCAGGCACTCACTAACAATCCACAAGATTCTAGGTATGAGGGTTTTCATTTTGAACCTAATGGATTACTTAGATATAAAGGGAAGATGTATGTATCTGATGTAGAAGAATTAAGGAATCTGTTATGGAAGGAAGTACATGAAGCACCGTACTCTAGACACCCTGGAGTGACCAAAATGATGGCAAATGTGAAGCCTCTATATTTTTGGAAGGGAATGAAAGGAGATGCTACTAGATTTGTGGCTAGATGTCTTGAATGTCAAAGGGTGAAAGAAGAACATCATCATCCTGTAGGCTTGTTATATCTACATGACATACCAGAGAGGAAGTGGCAAGTCATAAGTATGGACTTTGTGCAAGGATTGCCTATGTCAAGAAATAAGCACAATGCCATTCTTGTGGTAGTAGATAAGCTTACCAAAGTTGCACATTTCATACTCGAGAATATAACTAATGGAGCACCTGTCATAACAAGAAATTTTGTGTAAGAAGTGTTTAGGTTGCATGGAATTCTTGAGAGTGTTATCTCAAACAAGGATGCACGAGTGACTTCTAGGTTTTGGCAAACCTTGTTTTTTGCACTAGGGACTCAGTTGAATATTAGCTTAGCATATCATCCAAAGACGGATAGACAAAATAAAAGTGTGAATCAAGTATTGGAAGACCTATGAGAATGTATTGCATGGATCAACAGTACAAGTGGGAAGACTACTTACCCTTAGTGGAATTTTCTTACAACAATTCTTATCATTCCGCAATAAAAATGGCTCCTTTTGAAACATTATATGGTCGAAAGTGTTGAAATCCTATAAGTTGGGATAGACTTGAAATGTTGGTTGAAATGGAAGAGAAAGCTAAGAATGTTAAGCAAAGGTTGGCTGAAGCTAACGACCGACAAAAAAGCTATGTCGATGCTAAGAGAATGCCCCCAAAAAATTTCATAGGTGACAAAGAGTTGTTGAGAGTGAAACCTCACAAAATATCCATTAAATTTGGAAAGTCTTCCAAGTTAGCCCTGCGTTATGTTGGACCTTTTGAGATTCTATAGGAAGTGAATTCGATAGCCTATCGAATAGCATTGCCACCAGCTCTTTCCAAAATGCATAATGTCTTCCATGTGTCCTACCTAAAGAGGTATATACCCAGTGATAATCACGTTATTGATTGGATTGCTTTATAGGTACAGGACCCCAAAGTGGTAACACTCTATCTCGTCAAGGTGCTCGAAATGCATAAGCTTCACTTGCGTAACAAGGAGGTTCTACAGTGCAAATTCCAGTGGAACCAGTATGCAAAAGACTCAACCACTTGGGAGGATTATGTTGAGATTCAACAAAATTTTCCTCATGTTTTAGATGCTTTTGAGAATGCTTGAAACAATGTTGATTGTTTGTTTTATTTTATGTTGCTACATAAAATCATCGGGGATGATGATTCACAAGGGGGGGAGTATGTTACACCCCAATTGTGTAATTACTATTTACTATTACTATGTAGGGTAAATGTGAATGTAATGTGAATTCAGAGGATAAATAAATTGTACTTGCACTTTTTTATCACTAATTTATGAATGAATGTTATCTCATTTAATATCATATGAAGGAATGCATTTATGTGATTGGATGAATATTGAATTGATATTCTAACTTTGGAGATGTATTACATATATTGCATATTTTGTGAACAACTGACTGTCATGTGCATGTGTTAGTGGTTGCAGGTATATGTTCAATTCCTCCAAGTAGAGGGGAAGTATCACTCGGGAGAAGGTCTTGGTCGGGTAACCTGTAACATAACCTATCTGAGCTTACACACACCACAGTAGTATAATTGAGTCAAGTTATTAAGTGGAAAGTTGGTAAGTCATCCGTAGTTGATATGTTTGCATTAGTAAGAGTGTTTTTTACTTTTGAGTGCATTATTGGGTGATGTTAGCTATTTGAGCTTGTGAGTTCTTTCCTTAATACTATGCTTGTATTGATATGTGGGACATACAAGGAATATGTATATGCACACACATGCATGTCGATGATAGACCATACACAAGAAGGAACGCGTACATGAGGGTACATAGGTAGACGTACCTATGCACACTCATGCATGATTTGCTTATGCACATGGAACTATCTGATGGATCTAACGACATGTATATATATACATATAGATATATCGCTCATAGGCTCTTATCAATACCATAGTAATTGTGTATGATTTTGGTGTAAGAATTGAATGTGTGTGTATATATATATAAAGTATATACATATATTCATATGTATATATGTATCAATATACATGTATGGTGGCAAATGGACATGCCCATACGAATGTATTGATACATGTATACATATGTATACATGTACATAGAGGCATATATATATAAATATATATATGTATACACAATTGATATATTAATATAACAATGTGATAGCTATCTTGATTGTATTCGTTTATGTATCGATTATATATACATGCTTTATTGAAATATGATAAATATGGATATATATACTAACATATATGTGTGTGTGTGTGTACCAATATATATGTATATATTTATGTATATGTACATATATGTTATGTATATATATATATATATATATATATATTTAAAATACTAAATATAGCTTGAAGTCCATTATCATAAACATCTTAGAGGTTGGTTTAGTAAACTAAATCAAGGTTGAAGTATGATATAATTATGACTATATTCTTCAACAGCATATTTCTCTTATTGCCTACAAATGAAGAGTTTGTAATCTACAAAACAATGAGCAACCATTAAGTCGATGTGTGGTGAAACACTAATTTGATGCCTTTTGTGGAAACATTGTGGACTTAGTAAACTCTAAATGCCATGTTATTAAGCATAGACCAACATCTATAAAATGCATGTATGGTAATGTATAATAAGTCGACAACTTTTTCAAATTGAATAATTATGTGAATCAACTCATACCAAGACTTATTCGATGCAAGTTTGGTGTTGCATATTTGATATTGACTGTTTTAGATATGATGGAAACTGCACCAACTCTGTAAGTAAATATTGATGTTTTGGTGCCACATTTGAATCTTATTACCTGTAGATGTCCATTATGAGTGCAAACCAAATTCAATCGTGTGTTGATTTGAATTAGTCTCTTATTGTTGTCAATCAACAAGGTCAATCTATAGCTTGTTTTAGTTGAGTATGTGCTTATATGTGCACCACCTTTTAGCTGTGGTATGTGTGTTGTTGTGCATGTTAATTGTTGTCAAAACTCATGCCTAAACTATAGGCTGGGTAGTCTCCAAAGTGTTGCATAAATAGTGGAGCTAGTTCACTTGTTTGGGATGCATTCCTTGAGCAAGTTTATGCATTCTATTTAAATTCATATCTGCATTATTTTTCTTAATACAGTGAGTGTTTGAGAATTAGAGAGAGTTTATTATTATTTTGAGAGAAGTATTTTCCAACTTGTGAGTTAGCAGTTAATGTGACATTATTGAAGGGATAGATACCGAGCTAGTTGTTGATCTGGAAGTGTTTTGTTTGCAGCCAGTAGATTTGAAAGCTTATCACAGGAATGACGATAATCTTATTTTGTTTGTATTAGTTTTGAAAGAGTTATTTCTTATTTCTTTTTAAGTCTATTATGGTTACTTGCAATTAGGGAAAATTAATGTTTTCTTTGAAAGAAAAGTACAAGATGTTTACTTTATTTGTGAATTGCTTGTAGCTACTCCATGATAGGAGAGATTGTTTGTCATAGGTATTATTATTATACTAGATATGATTAAACATGGGCAGCTTAAGGGATACTCATAGCTAGATATTTGATTATGCTAGATGGCTAGTAGGTTACTCTTGGGATTGTTGTCCAGTGAAGGGAGGGAACTAGTACTTTGCTTAATGAGTTGTGTTACCTTAGGTTTTTGTTAAAGAGATAGATTATCCTGGGGATTAAGCTTACCCATGGAGAGGGATTACCTAAGCATAGATATAATGGCCTTAAGTCAAAACGAGCTTGCTATAGTGTAAGTGAATGGTAGACCTTCACTCGAAGCAATGAGCGAGAACACTTTGGCCAAAGTAGTGTGATTACCTAGGGCTCCACTGTCAGTTCACTGTGTCCATTTAACTGCATGAGGGTTATCTAGTGTAGGGTTATAAATCCTAGTCATATAGGGCACAACACTAAGCTCAATGTGGAATGTCGTATGAGGCTACCCAACCAATACCTTCATCAAAGGGTAGGGCCATCTATCATTGATAGATGTGCGGGGGACCGCATATGAGTCTGTGGTTGGTGGAAAAGTGCTTGAGTGATGCTTCTCCTCCTCAACAGGCGACAAAAGACCAAGGTTTTCAAAGGCAGATTCCTAGACCATCTATATCTTATGTTATGAAGCTCGGAGGAGCTATGTATGTAAATGTGTACATTCTTGGAATATTGTACTTTGTGAATTACTATAATGAAATGGAAATCCTTATTGTATTTTGTTATAGCATCTTTGTTCATATATTCTCAATAAAGAAAGGAATTTTTTTTATTGCAATGGTTTATTACATAGTTTATTTACTCGCACAATGAAAACTTAGGAAATTTACTTCAGTGTATGATTGGCATATTACATTAAAATTCTTACTCAATCTTCTACTAATTCATGTGAACAATCATTCATTGAGTTTGTTGAGAAACTAACCACTACTGCCCTATATTTAATAGACATTGATATTCTTGCAGGTTGGATAATGCTAGATCTTTGAAATATATTTATAACCATCTCTACTCTTTTGTCTTCAATATTGTCAATAACACAAGGAGAACGAATGCATGTTTATTTATAGAATTCTTCAACCAAGATAAATAAAAAGAAACTGAAGGGAAAATCCTCTATTGCCTTCAAAAGCTAAAGAATAATTTAATATGTAGCTTGTGCAATGCATCGGCAAAAAGAATGTTTAGAAATTTATTGTGTATCAAATAGATCAAACATCAAAAATTTAGTTCTTTAAAGCAAGAAACTTACAAATTCCTTATGTTTATCCCTGCACTACTTCACATGAGCATATCTAAAACATTTTAACAAATTTTAGGATATAAAATGTTGGAAATTACATGAGAAACAAAAACCTATCATTATGAAACAAAAATTTTCTATTTCAGCAACATGCCAAAGTAATTTCCATGAATACAACTATGACAGATCATACAACAATTTGCAATACATAATACAATGTTTCTTTGGGATGTAGAATGTGGAGCAAAAACAATCTATGAAAAAACTTAAAGAGAGATTCTCTAAGAACTTGTGATAAATAGAGGGTAACTTGAACAAAAGGGATCAATCCAGGGTACAAGTTCACACCAAGAAAAAATGAAATCATAAAATTTGAAACCATACGATTTCAAACCCTAACAAAACCAAACCCTAAAAAATAGGGGAGTACATTTCGATGCACCCAAGTTTTGTATGCACACTTAATTAAGCATTTGAAAATATCGAGGTTTTAGCACTACTTAATTTGTGAGTTGAAGACAAAAAATTTGTAGGCTTTTAAACAAAAATATTGGTTGCGAGTTAAAGTTTGTTTTCAAGCATGGGGTGAGGAATGTTTCAACTACCTAAAATTTGTTTTTCCTAGCATGAGAAAACTTTCCAGAGAACCAATCCCTTCATTTAACAGATACCAACATAATTGTGTTCAAATGAAATAAAACACAAGAAAAATGATCCAGTAGCGTAAAGATTCCAACAAATAAAATTTACTGAAAACATGGCAAGCAACTCACCTAAAAATTCTGTTATTTTAAGTTAGGTTGAAATAAGCATACAAAACATTAATGTGGGTCAAACCAAAGCTTGTCATACTATTTTTGGTAATTCTATTTTCTTTTCATTTGTTGGATTAAGAATATTTGCATCATGAAAGAAACTAAAATGCAAAATATCATCTAGAGAAAATAGTATTGCTAAGCAAAACTATAATAGCTTTGGCTCCATTTTCTCATCAAGCAAAATATTGTTTGCTTTAATGTCTTGATGAATGATGGGCAACTGAGAATATTCGTGTAGGTATAGAATCCCACGCTACTCCAAGTATGATATTCAAATGGCTATGCCAATCAAGCTCTATGCTCCTTTGTGGATCTATATCCATGTGTTCATAAAAATTACTCCAAATAAAAATTATTCTATGGCCTTCACTTGATTATCCTAGAGAAGGACAAGTATTATAAGATCCTCATTTTTAAATTTAGATGCAATAAACTTATGAAACAGTAGTTTTTCAATGCTATTGTTAGGTAAGAACTCATAAAAAAGCAAATTTTTTGATTCCTCTGTGCAACATCCAAGTAGCTTCACAAGATTATGACATTTAATCTTTGCCACCAGCTTAACCTCATTTAGCAACTGCTCTTTTCCTTGTAATGATTGCACAAAAAGTTTCTTTACTGCAATTTCTATTCCATTTGGCATCATTCACTAACATTAAAGAAAACACATAAATTTTATGCTTGTATCAAACTATAAATATATAACGAATTACATAACTCTAATTTGTGTAAAATACTACTTCAAACTTTTTTTGATACATTAATCGACACAAAAGGGCTCTCGTTTGATTCTAAGAAGATAAGCATGAGGATGAAGGTAGAGACTGCTATTTAAATACAAAAATGAAAGTGCTAATGCTTAATCAACCACCGCATCATTTTTGACTTGTAGCATCCTCCACTATTCATTGTTCATTAAGGCTTTTTGACAGTTGTTTTACAATCAATATAACACTTATCTTTTAAAATAGCTCCTTCTACACATGGTTGCATGATTAACCTACACTGGCAACATTTTTGTACCTTTTCATATTATAAAAAAGTTCTCCCTTTTGGGGTTGCATGTTGGTTTTATTTGCATGTGTTTGACACCAATGAATTTAAAATTTTATAGACAGTTTTTAAAAATATGCTTTTCCATCTCCACGTGTCTATGTACAAGAAAAACTTTAGTTTTTATTGCAAGAAAATTATCTCCTTAGGAGGGATATGTTCTCCTTCATGCAAGTATTTTGTTAAGAAGGCTCTATACATTGTGGTATCTTTTTGCAAGCTGCCAACACTATCTTTCCTCCTATGTAATAGTTATTCTATTCAGACTTCTGAGTGGTGATTTTTTTCTTAGGTTGTATAAGATGAAGTTTATTTCAATATAATACAAGTTTGATGCATTTTTTCCAATTTACTGCTCTACATGTACCTATATTTGTGTTTTTGTATTTAGGAAACAAATGATATTTTCAGCAACATTGTTGTAAAACACTATAATAGCATTGTAATACCTAGTTTGATGTTTTCCAGTGAGCCAATAATTTTATTTTTTATTATTGTAGCAATATGGTTTTTATTTCAATTTATAACAAAGAAATGTATGCATACATCCATATATGCTTGCATATTGGAGGAATAGGAGTTGGGTAAGAATCGAATTGTGTAAGAAATTAACTCAATAGACATGTGGGGTTAGGATTTTAGCGAAAGCTACAGTTTGTTTACCCAGGAGAGATGAAAAAAAGAGAAAATTAACAAATAAACAACACATTTTGAATTTAGAAAACAATGGTACAATGCTAGATACTACATTTTATCAAGGAAAACAACACTAGCTTCTATTAGTAGACTGAATGACTGGACCCACAAGGTTTGATCATGGTGGCATATCATAGTATCCTAGAATTCCTAAATTTTGGGTTCTCTAATGTCCAAGCAATCAAAATTTTGAGGAACTTAAATCTCTTTTAGAAGAATAAAATTGTTGAGGAATCTTTCTAGGTTAATATATAAGAAATATATGTATCATAAACTACTTCTAAATAAAAATCAAAGAGTTTAATATTTATCTTCTTGCAAATAGAATCAGCTTATTTATTTTTGAAAATTCTTGTAATGAAGTAAATATGATTGTTATCACTATGATTTTCACCCTAGTTGAATATTAACACAACTAATCATGTGAAACATGGGAAATTTTCTAAGGCTGTGGGTGACCTATAGTAGAAAAGGACCTCCAGAGAAAGCTGGTTCTTTATTGGATATCACCTAAACTACTCTATTGAATTTACAGAGGAAAAGGGTAGAAATAGATAATATAAACTAAAAGACTAATAATGAAAACTAAAGGTGATACACCAGATTATACTAAGGACCTGAAAATCCAAAAAACAGACACTTGTTTTTCAATGACTAAAAATGAACACTTGCACAACTTTTTTCCTGTAGGCTTATGCAAAAATGTTTTGAAAAAAGACTTGAATACATTTAAATTTTAAAAAGAAAGGACACCTTCACAGTTTAAAATCTACACACAACTTAAAACACAATTTTCAACCTGCATAGACATACTTTTGCAGAAAGGGCAGAATAATGTGAGACAAAACTACAAGGAAGTGAAAATACCTCACATGTAATCTGATCAACCACTTGATAACCACTATACTACAAGAAAAAGAAGGCACAAACTTCAAGATTTGATATTCAAGGTAT
The DNA here is from genome assembly GCA_007258455.2 of Sequoia sempervirens. NCBI lineage: Eukaryota > Viridiplantae > Streptophyta > Pinopsida > Cupressales > Cupressaceae > Sequoia > Sequoia sempervirens. Next base: position 763,783,971 of record VDFB02281492.1, on the reverse strand, counting down.
TTTCTAAATTCATTCCCAAATGAGTTACAAAAGCTTGCAAGAAGTTTGACAAAGGACTCCAAAAGTCACTAAGTCTCAATCTGCATCAAAAGAACTAACTCCAAAATGAGTTACAAAAGTGAATATATCACTCAACTCCAAGTAGTTGCACCAAAATAGGAGCAATCAACTAACTTGGGTAGGATCCATCAAAATAGCCTAAAAAAGAGCCACTGGATTCTTCCCAAAACTGCCTCCAACATGTGGGGAAAGTGGGTTTGACCATGCCAAGCATCTAGGCATGCAAAACCACCCCTAGATTCTTACAAAACCTCCAACAAGATGCATAAATTCTCCTATATATGTGGGTACATGTCTCCAAACTAAAAATAACCTTCCCCATATTCTTGGCATGTCATAAATTTAATCCATATTTCTCTCATGACTTGGTCATATAAACACATGTTTCCTATTTTTTCATTTTAAAAATAATGAATTAAATTAAGTGATTTATAAAGCATCACTTAACTTAAGCATTTTACAATGTAATAAAATGCAAAAATAAAATAAAAAGACCATGTATTCAGTCATAGGTTATAGCAAAGGCCTTACCAAGTAAAAATACACATTAACATGCCTAAGATATACAAGGCAAAAGCATAGATAAGGCACAAGACATGAAGTATTAGCCTACGGTGATAATAGTTGCATTGCATATTTTAAAAGAAAGTGAAAAAAAATCACTTAAACCATCGGCCTCTTTTGGGGATTGAAACCCTAAAGAGCAAAAACATGAGCAAAGCATTATTTACTTTTCATTTTGTGCTTCTAAGCTTCTAGAAGAAGCTAATCCACCGTCCTAGGGTTTTTTGGAGTTTTTGGAGCTCTGTGGACACCATTTTTTGAAGATCTCTTGTCAATCAGAAGCATTTTTCTATCATTTTTTTCTAGATCCACACTGGTAAGAGATATCTTCAAACAAAAAATGAATAATAAATTGTTATCAATTGATTTCCTGGCCAAAAAGGTCATAGTCATGTAGCTCTTCCACTAATACATTTGTACATGTTTTGTCTCCTATCACTTCCTCCTTTAATTTGTCTATCACAAAGATTCTCTTTGAGCCCTGAGGAAGCATTCTCATGGCATTTTTGATACTTCGATCTTGAAGAATATGTGGCATTCTTAACAGAAAAATGAAGCACAAATTAAAATAGGTTGTGGTCATATCCTTCACTGCAAACATAAAAACATCCTTCTCTGGAACGACCGACCCTTGAGATGATTTTTCTAAAAAAACAAGTGGATTTGTGAATGCTGTGAACAACAAACCCTTGAGATGATTGCTTCCTCATTTTGCTCAAACCCTCTATTTTTGACATCTAAAACCAAAACTCAAAATGGTTTTCATATATTAGCAAGAAAACATTATTCTAGGTTGCGGCCATATACACTTCTTGGTATTGATTTCAATCTTCTGCAAACTTTCTGAAGTGAAAAATATCCGTGCAAAAATAATTTTTCCTATAACTTGCTCCATCTTCTTGCATTTCCTATCAATAAGCTTGCTTCAAGCTCTCCTATGTTGAAAAAATGATAGTGCTTTTATGTAATTTTCCTATGCATTGATATTCTTAATTCTTTACAGGTTGTAACTTCATACTTTTTTATTTTGTGGCTCACAATATATTATGGTCCTATTGCACATGATATCATTACCTTCATTCATTGGCACATTTGGAGCTCTTCATTGTAATTTCTGCACAATTTCCTTTGTTTAGAGCTACATTTTTTGACATTCCCATGCATACCTTTGCAAAGAAAGGATACCTACCTGTATATTAGCTCGGGTAATCCCATGATGACTTGAACACCTCCATACTATCTCGAAATAGCAAGGCTTCAGGATTGCATATAGTATCTATAAAATGAGCTACCATTATTGATGATCACCATCATTTGTTCATTTTGCTCTATTTCTTATTATGGGACTACATCCCTAGTAGCTCATTGCCCCTTCTCAATGAACACTACCAACTATATAATATGCACCTTTGTAAACCACTGTAGTATGCTCCTGTAAAAAATTTCTTTTTATTGAGAAACAAGATTATATTCTTGTATTGACTTAAACTTGGCCTTTCTACAGTTGTACTTGTTCTTTCTGTAAATGGTTCCATCTATGTGCTCTTTGTTTATATTATAGGAGTATAAATGGTTGTATCATCTCTCTATCATGGAGTCATAATCATATTAAGATTGAGATGACCTCACTATTTCCTTTTCACCCACCCTCTTCTTGTATTGTTTCATTTTTCATAATCTTATGATATAGATTGTATTTTGGTGTCTATCTTCATCTGTGCATAGTGAGTTTTAGTTGTCTCTTGGGAAGCTTGTTTATTGTGCACACAAATCTATAGTGACCTCATACATATGGATTGCTTAATTACTCAATAACCATTTAATGCTTTCATTAGACTTAGTTATTGTAGCAAAGTTTTTTATTTGAAGTCATTTTACTTTGCAAACTGATTGTACTCTCCTCAGAGCGCATTTTTTATTTAAATCCTATATGCAGAGAATTAGATACACTTTGTATCCTGTACTCTGATAATTGTATGCACTGTCATGATTCCATTTTATTAATGAAAATGAAGCTTCACTATCTTGACATTAAACCCACTTAATAGATATTCGTTGTCCACTAAGGGCATTGTATTTTCACAGACTTATAGCTTCACTTTACATTGGGCCTTGTACCAACTACTTTCCTTATTCACATATTTTGTGCTTTCTTGGATTAAGTTGATCAATGAATCCCTGCAATTTGCTTCATTCACTTGTGATTAAATTCATCCTCTCTTCTGATTTTCCTGAGCAAGTATATGTCACTTAAGACAATGACAAATAACTCACTATCATAACTGATGTATGCTTGATTGAGTAGGTTAGAAAGAGATGAATTATCTGATGAGTGCCTTTCAATGCCTCTTAAAATCACAACAAAGCAACATGTTGAGCTCAACCCTTGTGGGAGCCACGTTTTAACCGATGTGCTGAAATTTTACAAAACAACATCATTACTTTTCCTATACCTGCACAAGAAGCAAACAGTTAGAAAAACATGTGCACATGACTGATGTGCTTGATAGTCTTGATGCTTTCTTGGACATTTATAGTTTACATGCTTGTTTAATGTATTTGGAGATCAATTTATATGTTCATGGGTGCATGCAGATGTAATGTGAGAGACCTTCATTGCTTAGAGCATTGCTCTAACATCATTGTTATTGCCAAATGCAGGGACTAGGAGCAGGGAGCTAAGGAGGACACAAGGCAGCTCAAGGCAGGAGACAAAGCAAGGCAACAGACACCGAACCAGGCATCAGGCAATGACTGATCTCTTCCCTTATATGTGTATTATGTTTTTTTATCCATCAATGTATAAATTGTTTTTCATTTCATTGAATAAGTTAGTCTCATGGCTTGTGTGAGACAAATATGTACTTTTGTATCAATAAAGATTACTTTTTTAGAAAGATTTGTATAAATCCTTTCTATGTTGCATGCATTTGTATAAATGCAATGATCTCTCACTATAATCTTGTAATATTTCTATTTTTATGTTTACACAATTGAATGCAATAAAGGAAAGATAAATATTACCTCTCTTTCAATTTTGCAAATTCTTTAGCTCAATCAAATTGAGCAAGTAACAAAAATGGGTAACATTTCTGGCAACATCTGCTATATGTTTGTCTGCTAAACATTAAGACCAGTTGCCTAGGCTATCCATTGGGCACGGGATCACTCAAAAACTCAAAACAGATTTGAAAACAACTTAATTCAATGTTCTAACTCAACATAAATGATTCATAACACCTTGGAAACTTATTGAAAACAAAACTACAGAAGGAAACTATCTAATTGTGTTGAAAGCACTTAGGGAATTTGAAAACAACAACTAAACTAAGGAGCAACAACACTTATTGAAAGCAAAACTTCTAAACTAGCAAATGCGACATAGATCAAACCTCAAAGCAATGCTTGAGGTGTATCCCATTGACTAGGATAGGTAGAATCTCTCCATCCATCTTTGATAATTGGAATGCATTATGATCCTTGCATTCTATGATAATAAATGGGCCACTCCATAAGTTATCAAACTTCGTGTGCTTTCTTGGCCTGCTTTTCAACTCATCCCATTTAAGTACAACATCACCCTCTATGAAAGCTCTTGAAGTTGCCCTCTTATCAAAAACTCTTTTAGTTTGGAGTTGATGATACTCCAAAGACATCATAGCTTTTCTTCTTGTCTCTTCCAACTCCATGAGTTGAGTGTATCTAACTGCCAATGGGTCTTGTTCTTCAAACATTTCCAACTAATGCATAATATCAAGAGCTGGCAACTCTACAAACAAAGGCAATCTGGCTTCCTTGCCATAAACCAATACATATGGAGAATTTTTGATAGACCGTTTGGGAGTTATTCTATCTTCCCATAAGGTAGATTTCAGCTTCGTGTGCCAAGCTCTCTGATTATCCTCCATCATTATTTTAATGATTTTGATCAAGTTCTTATTTGTTGATTCAGCCAAACTATTACCTTGAGGGTAATAGTTTGATGAAGTGTTCAAGTATATGCCATTCTTAACTGCCCAATCACTCACTCTGAGCCCTACAAATGCTAAGGCATTATTTGTAATGATTGATTCTGAAACACCAAACCTGGTTACTATATCATCATAAAATTTCAAAACAGATGACTCATTGGCTTCTTTCAAAGTCACTACCTCAGTCCACCTTGTGAAATAATCGGTAGCAATGAGTACCCACTTGTGACCTACACTGGAAGGTGGGTTTATGGGTCCAATAAATTCAATGCCCCGTCTCATGAAGGGTTGTTCCACTTGAATTGGCTACAAAGGTAATGTTGGCAACCTTTCTTTTCTTGCAAAAATTGCACACTTTACACATTTTCTAGCCCATGCATGGGCATCCTTAAACATGCTTGGCCAATAATAGCTAGCTCTCATAATTTTCCATGCAGTTGTTCTTGGGGAAAAATGACCCCCTACAGGTCCATCATGGAACTCATGAAGCACTTTATCAACTTGATCCTGATCAATACATCTTAACAACACACCATTAAGGTCTTTTATGAATAAAACATTGTCAATCAGCACATAAGGGATGGACTATAGTATGAAGTATCTCCTCTTTTCCTTATCAAAACCTAGTGGACACTCACCAGTCTGCAAGAAGTGAGTCATATCATGTACCCAACTTGCAGCCAATGCAGGTGCAACATTATGATCCTAATCGTTAGTGACTAAAACAGCCTTTATTTTTATTTTCCCTTCATTTTCAGATCTCCATCCAACTGCTCATGCAATCCCTTCCCTCTTACAAGTTTAGTGACCTTAATATCTATATCATATTCCATTACCTTCATGATCCAACCAATCCTCTTCTCATTCAGATCCTTGCTTAGCAAAAATTCCTTCACACTTGGGTGGGAAACCATCAAATGTACCTTATTGTTGGAAATCAAAGGTTTAAAAATTTTCAAACATCTAATTACAAGTAGAACATGTTTCTCCACAAATGAATACCTTTGTTCATAATCTTCCAAACCTTGGCTGAAAAGGGCAATGGGTTGTTCTAAGCCTTCATTATTTTGTTGTACTAGTATTGCAGAAACAAAATCTACACTACAAAAAGCATGCAGAATAAAGTCTTTTGAAAAATTTGGGTTTACCAGTGTGGGAGCTAATGCTAAAGCCTCCTTAATAGCTTCAAAACTGCGTTTAGCTTCTCTAGCCCAGCTGAAAGCTGCATTCTTTTTTAACATAGCAGTCAATGGTCTCAAAAGGTTTGCAACATCTAGAATAAATCTTCTCAGAAAATTAATTATGCCAAGGAAGCTTTGCAGCCCCTTTTTGTGATTGGGCAAAGGCAGCTCCAATATGACTTTGACTCTCTCAGGATCAATAGTAATTTCTTGTTTTGACACTATGTGTCCTAATAGCTTACCCTCATGGACAACAAAGATACTTTTCTTGGGATTAAGGGATATTCTATATTCCCTACATCTTTCAAACACTTGTTTTAAATGCAGCAGATGTTTATCAATATCTTTTGAGAATATTGTTACATCATCTAGACAAATGAGCATAATTTTGTTGATTAAACCTTGAAACGCCATGTCCATAGCCCTTTGAAAAGTGGCTCCAGCGTTGGACAAGCCAAAAGGCATTCTCTTGTAGGCCATAGTGCCCAATTTTATTATAAATGCAGTCTTGTATTGGTCTTCTTCTTTTACCAATACCTGGTTATAACTAGAATATCCATCAAGCAAGGAAAATCTCTTTGAACCAGCAACAACTTGAAGGATCTGCTCCATAGAGGGTAGCGGGTAATGATCATTCAAAGAAGCCCTATTAAGATCTCTAAAATCCACACAAAGCCTAATTTCCCCATTTTTCTTTCTAACCGGAACCAGGTTAGAAATCCAAGAGGTGTGTTTAATTGGAAATATAATTCATCCTTCAATTAGCTTGGTTAATTCCTTAATCATAAGAGGTTCCAGTTTCAGGTTTAAAGGTCTTTGTTTTTATCTTACAGGCTTTGCATTGGGTTCTAGTTCTATCGTATACTAAGAAATTCTAGGATCAAATCCTTTCAAATCAAAATAATCTCAAACAAAAACATCTTGAAACTCTTGGCATAAAGCAACAAAAGCCTGTCTATCTGATTGTGAATAGATTTTTCCTATCTTAATAAGCTTACCTTTAAAAATCTCTAGCTCTTCATAATGCTCCTCTTTAATCTAAATGCTGGTTTTATTCCTTTTTCAGCTGGTCATCAATGCTGAAGATGGATTCTAATGTAACTAGACCCTTGGGCAGCTTATTTTTCCTCAGCTAGATAATCTGATCCCCATATTGCTATTTAAGTTTCTCTTGATTTACAACAAAAAATTGATCTTCCTCAAGCAAAAAACTTAAAATCTGCTCATCACTTTCAAAGACTTGCCAGTGAACATTGTTGTCAAGAATAGAGGGCCTAATAACTACCTTAACATATTGATGTACCTTCTCTTTTCTAATCTCATTGGGTATGTCAAATTGAGCACCAATTATAGCCAATCTGTCTATGTGCTTATTTTGACTCCTAGGAATTGAAATCAGATTAAAGGCATCAAACTCTTCTATCATATCCCATACCCTATGCTTATAAGATTTCAAAGCATCATTTTTTGTCACATTTAACCCTCTCACTTGATTAACAATTAATTCGTTGTCCCCAAATACTTGCAAGCAACTTATTCCTCTTCTCCTTGCCCATTCTAAGCCTTGGATCAGACCTTCATACTCAGCAATATTGTTAGAACAGGAAAAATCAAATCTAAAAGTAGCATAATATTTATCACCTTGTGGAGAGACCAACATAGCACCTCCACGAGCTCCATTTCTGCTTCTGGAGCCATCAAAATACATCTGCCATAACTCATCTTGTTGTAGTAATTGTTGTTCTGCCTTCTTTTCAAGGTTTGGCATCTCTGTTTCTGATTCATGCAACACATAAACACCCAAACCAACCTCCTGAATGAGTTCATTTGGATTACCCACAATGTTTTCTGCTGCCCACTCATTTAGCAACACCTCTGGTATACTTTCAACTTGTAGCTCCTGACCTACAACAAGCTCACTATCTTCAAAAACAACATAGTTAGCATTAACTACACTTGGTACATAAGGCTCAATGTGATCCTTTTCTAGTGACTCTGATTTTATTGTCACTTTTGTTCCATACCTAGTCCTAAAAGCATATGAGACCAATCAGAGGATAGATAACCTCCAATTTTTGTAGTGAAGTTCCTTGATAAATACGGGGCAAAGAATGGAGGTAAATTAATGATAAAGACATCTTGAGGAATTGAAAATTTTGGGCAAGCGTGTAATGTGAGACCCAAGTCTTTAATAACACCCAGAGTATCAACTGTTGTACCATCTAACTAGAGTACTCCTTTCTCAAGGGGCTGGTACTTCAGTCCTAATTGATCTGCAATCTTTTTTGGCATGACTAAACTACTGGCTTCACTATCAACCATACAATTATGCACTAATTTGTCTCCTACAATCAATGTCACATAGAAACATGGGGGCTTGAAACCTTTTTCAGACTCTTTACTTAGTTGTTTACTTTGTTTTTTTATCGTTATCCTGGGGTATATTTGTGAAAACACCCTTAACTGTATCAACTGAGGCTTCACTAGACACTGTCTTTTCAGTCAAAGCGGATTGTAACAACTCTTTTTGGCCTGGGATTTCCAATGAGTCCCACATAGACATTGTCACATTCATTTTTTTCATGTTTTCAACAATATTGAAGGGAGCAACAAAATTTACCTTCTGTTGTATCCTTGCAGCAACAGGTTCTATTTGCAAGTGAGGTTGCTCCTTGGCAGCAACTTGTGTATTCCTTTAAAAAATGTGGGGTACTTGTGATGTAGATGATTCTATAGCTCATTTTCCTTTATTAGTTGACTGCTCAAGTTCAAAAGCCCTTTTCTTGGCTCTTGTGTTTGCTACAATCGGAGAATCATCATTATATACTCCACAAAATTCTTCACCATACCAATTTAGAAAGGTAGCATCACTTGTAGATTGACCTTGTTGTTGTAGGGATCCATCATTGGGTTCATTAGGCTATGAACTTGAAGCATTTTTCACCATTAATGCTTGGTTGTGGGGCTAATTGCAATGAGAGCATCATTCATAATCTGTTGCAAGATTGTTCTAAACTGGAACAAGCTCCTTAACAACACTAATTGGGGCTGGTTTATATGGTTGGAAAGGTCTTCGATTCACATTTTGTCTTTGACCCTGATAATTGCCTTGATAAGGCTGCCTATTTCCTTGATATTGCTGCCCTTGACCTTGATTCTACTGAAAAGGATGTCTACTTTGTTGTTGTTGCTTCTCTATGTTCACCAACTTGTTACCAAAAGTCTATAATAGGCTTTTGATCTCTTGTACCTCTTGAGATGAGCTTGGAACAGCAGTTCCTTGATTGACAATAGGTTGGGCAGCATCTGGCAATGCTGATATAGCTGGTAAAGGTGCAAAAGGTGGTATTTGTAAAGGCATGGAAGGCTGAATGTCTAGAAAAGTTGGCATTGGGGGTTTGGGAGCTATCCTTCCAGCCTAAATAAGACTATTTTCGGCCCTAACAGTTATGTCATATGCTTGAGGCAATGTGTTTCCACCCATATACTGAATCATGACAACAATTTCACTATGTAAAGCCCTTAAATAGTATAGAAAAGAATAATCAAGAGAAGGCCTTACTGTTTCAAGTATTCTAAACCATGTCTTCTGAAAATGAAAATTAAAATCAATCATTTGCTCCTGAGGATCCCTTTTGATGGTTGTAAGTTGTTTAACCAGTGACAAGTGGTTTGACTTATCCTAAAATTGCTTGTGTAATTTATCCCCTAACTCATCCCAAGTTACAATAGACCCAACTTGCAAACCTCTGAACCACTACAAAGCCTTACCTTTCAATGAGGCTACAAGTAATCTAATAGCTACATTTTCCTAAGTTATATAATGAACCCCACACAGAGATGCTACATCTCTAATATGTTCAATAGAGGTTGTTTGATCTTCTCCTGTGAAGAAAGGAAAACTTTTCAAGGCAGCTACAAGAATGTCCTCATGTTGGGCCAAATTCAATGGACTACCTCCATTAAATGGCACAAAAGGTTGATTTCTAGCCATCTGGGGTGGCTGAGGTTGATTAACTTGAACTGGAACAACAGGGATTCAAGTTGCAAGTACAATTAAACCGGCTATTAAAGCTGGTCTGAAACTTGGTGGGGTTGATTGAACCCTCTTTGAAATAGGAATTCTTTTTACATACCTACTCTCCCTTCTAGGTGGAGACAATATTAGGTACTCAAAAGAATTTGAACTCTTTGTTTGGATCCTTTTCATCTAAAACTACACAACACTGGTCTTTAAATTCTACTCTCAATGGAAGTCACCAGATATGCAAAACTACCTCTCAAAGGCTTGAAAATGCTGGCAGCATATAAGAACCATCAATGATTTATATTTTTTCTAAATTGTCTGATTCGACAGTCCCACCGGGCGTGCCAAAACTGTTATCACTATGATTTGCACCATAGTTGAATCTTAACACAGTTAATCATGTGAAACATGGGAAATTTTCTAAGGCTATGGGTCACCTATAGTAGAGAAGGACCTACAGAGAAAGCTAGTTCTTTATTGGATATCACCTAAACTACTCTACTAAATTTGCAGAGGAAAAGGGTAGAAATAGATAAAAAAAAACTAAAAGACTGATAATGAAAGCTAAAGGTGATACACCAGATTATACTAAGGACCTAAAAATCCAGAAAACAAACACTTATTTTTCAATGACTGAAAATGAACACTTGCACAACTTTTTTCCTATAGGCTTATGCATAAATTTTTTGAAAAAAGGCTTGAATACATTTAACTTTCAAAAAGAAAGGACACCTTCACAGTTTAAAAGAAACATGCAACTTAAAATACAATTTTCAACCTAAATAGACATAATTTTGCAGAAAGGGCAGAATAATGTGAGACAAAACTACAAGGAAGTGAAAATACCTCACATGTAATCTGATCAACCACTTGATAACCACTATACTACAAGAAAAAGAAGGCAAAAACTTCAAGATTTGATATTCAAGGTCTTTTCTGAATTCATTCCCAAATGAGTTACAAAAGCTTGCAAGAAGTTTGACAAAGGACACCAACAGTCACTAAGTCTCAATCTGCATCAAAAGAACTAACTCCAAAATGAGTTACAAAAGTGAATATATCACTCAACTCGAAGTAGTTGCACCAAAATAGGAGAAATCAACTAATTTGGGTCAGATCCATCAAAATGGCCTAAAAATAGCCACTAGATGCTTCCCAAAACTGCCTCCAACATGTTGGGAAAGTGGGTTTGACCATGCCAAGCATCTAGGCATGCAAAACCACCCCTAGATTCTTGCAAAACCTCCAACAAGATGCATAAATGCTCCTATATATGTGGGTATATGTCTCCAAACTAAAAATGACCTTCCCCATATTCTTGGCATGTCACAAATTTAATCCACATTTCTCTCATGGTTTGGTCATATAAACACATGTTTCCTATTTTTGCATTTTAAAAATAATGAATTAAATTAAGTGATTTATAAAGCATCACTTAACTTAAGCATTTTACAATATAATAAAATGCAAAAAAAAAAAAAGACCATGTATTCAATCATAGGCTACAACAAAGGCTTTACCAAGTAAAAATACACATTAACATGCCTAAGATATACAAGGCAAAAGCATAAATAAGGCATAAGACATGAAGTCTTAGCCTACGGTGATAATAGTTGCATTGCATATTTTAAAAGAAAGTGAAAAAAATCACTTAAACCATCGGCCTCTTTTGGGGATTGAAACCCTAAAGAACAAAAACATGAGAAAAGCATTATTTACTTTTCATTTCATGCTTCTAAGCTTCTGGAAGAAGCTAAACCGCCACCCTAGGGTTTTTTGGAGTTTCTAGAGCTTTGTGGACGCCATTTTTTTAAGATCTCTTGTCAATCAAAAGCATTTTTCTGTTAATTTTTTCCAGAATCACACTGGTAAGAGCTATCTTCAAACAAAAAATGAATAATAAACTGTTATCAGATGATTTCCTAGCCAAAAAGGTCGCGGTCCTATAGCTCTTCTACTAATACATTTGTACATGTTTTGTCTCCTATCGCTTCCTCCTTTAATTTGTCTATCACAAAGATTCTCTTTGAGCCCTGAGGAAGCATTCTCATAGCATTTTTGAGACTTCGATCTTGAAGAATATGTGACATTCTTAATAGGAAAATAAAGCACAAATTAAAACAAGCCACGACCATATCCTTCATTGCAAACATAAAAACATCCTTCACTGGAATGGCCAACCCTTGAGATGATTTTTCTGAAAAAATAAGCGGATTTGTGAATGTTGTGAACAAAAAACCCTTGAGATGATTGCTTCCTCATTTTGCTTAAACCCTCTATTTTTGACTTCTAAAACCAAAACGCAAAAGGGTTTTCATATATTAGCAAGAAAGCATTATTCTAGGCTACGACCATATACACTTTTTGGTATTGATTTTAATCTTCTGCAAACTTTATGAACTGAAAAATATCCATGCAAAAATAATGTTGCCTGTAATTTGCTCCATCTTCTTGCATTCCCTGTCAATAAGCTTGCTTCAAGCTCTCCTATGTTGAAAAAATGAGAGTGCTTTTATGTGATTTTCTTGTGCATTGATATTCTTAATTCTTTACAGGTTGTAACTTCATAATTTTTGATTTTGTGGCTCACAAATTATGGTCTTATTGCACATGATATCATTACCTTCATTCACTGGCACATTTGGAGCTCTTCATTGTAATTTCTGCATAATTTCCTTTGTTTAGAGCTACATTTTTTGACATTCCCATGCATACCTTTGCAAAGAAAAGATACCCACCTGTATATTAGCTCGGGTAATCCCATGATGACTTGAACACCTCCATACTATCCCAAAATAGCAAAGCTTTAGGATTGCATATAGTATCTGTAAAATGAGCTACCATTATTGATTATCACCATCATTTGTTCATTCTGCTCTATTTCTTATTATGGGACTGCATCCCTAGTAGCTCACTGCCCCTTCTCAATGAACACTATCAACTATATAATATGCACCTTTGTAAACCACTATAGTATGCTCCTATAAAAGTTTTCCTTTTATTGGGAAACAAGGTTGTATTCTTGTATTGACTTAAACTTGGCCTTTCTATAGTTGTACTTGTTCTTTCTGTAAATGGTTCCATCTGTGTGCTCTTTGTTTATATTATAGAAGGATTATAAATGGTTGTATCATCTCTCTATCATGGAGTCATAATCATATTAAGATTGAGATGACCTCACTTTTTCCTTTTCACCCACCTTCTTCATGTATTGTTTTAGTTTTCATAATCTCATGATATAGACTGTATTTTGACGTTTATCTTCATCTGTGCATAGTGAGTTTTAGTTGTCTCTTGGGAAGCTTGTTTATTGTGCACACAAATCTACAATGACCTCATACATGTGGATTTCTTAATTACTCAATAACCATTTAATGCTTTCATTATATTTGGTTGTTGTAGCAAATTTTTTTATTTGAAGTCCTTTTACTTTGCAAACTGATTGTACTCTCTTGAGAGCACATTTTTTACTTAAATCCTATATGCAGAGAATTAGATACACTTTGTATCCTGTACTCTGATAATTGTATGCACTGTCATGATTCCATTTTATTAATGAAAATGAAGCTTCACTATCCTAACATTAAACCCACTTAATAGATATTGGCTATCCACTAAGGGCACTCTATTTTTGTAGACTTATAGCTTCACTTTACATTGGGCCTTGTACCAACTAGTTTCCTTATTCACATATTCTGTGCTTTCTTGGATTAAGTTGATCAATGAATCCCTACAATCTGATTCATTCACTTGTGATAATATTCATTCTCTCTTCTAATTTTTTTGAGCAAGTATGTCATGTTATGCCTTGCATAACCACCCCATTTTAAACTTGTTTAAAATGGGTCCCCCTTTTCTTTTGTTTTCGTCATCTTTGGTTGTTTGGTTGGGTCTTAGGAGTTCTTTTTTTTCCTCCTAATTCTGTCTTTTGTTATGTCAGAGCTGGGTTCGGGGCTAATTCTGGACATGGAACTCTTTTAGGGTTTCTAGTTCAGATCTTTTCTCGACTTTGACTCCACCCTCCTCTTTTGTTGTTTATTTGTTTCGTTGGTTGTTTTCGACTGACATTTGGGTCCCTCTTTTCTGTTTTGTTTTCCTTTCGTTTTGTGTTATGTTCCTTAGGAGTTTCCTTTCTTCCTTGGGCCTTTTGTTTTGTTCTAGCGGATGCGGAACTGGGATCAAAACCGAACTCTGAAACTTTTCCAAGTTTCAGGTTCCGGTTCCGATCCGGTCTCGGTTCCACCAAACTTTCTCGTTTGTTTTGCCTTTTCGTTCCGATCGTTTGGTCGCGGGATATTTTTCTTCCCTTCCCTTTTTCTTTTTTGTCCTTTTTTGTTGTCTCTTTGTATGTTGTCGAAGGCGGGATCGGGATGGAATCTGAACCTGAAACTTGGAAAAGTTTCAGTGTCGGATTTGGTTTCATTCACGTCCCCGTTGTGGTTCACCCGGGATCGGTTTTTTTTGCTCTGATCCTGCTTGCATTTGTTCTCGGGTTACGTTACCTTTTGCAGATGTGGAGCCGGAATGTGGGCTGGACTTGGAAATGATGGTTATTTCCATTTTCGGTTCCCGTTCCAACTCCGGTCCCGGTTCCGATTTCATCTTGTCTCTGCCCCCGCCGGTATTAAAGGAAAGTGTGTTTCTGGTTTGGATTTGGTTCCGCCTCCGCCAGTTTCTTTTTGCTAAGGATATATGAAAGGCAGGACGAAGAATGATGTATTTTCTATGCTTTAGAGGACTCTTGAAGGCATTGTCTTGCAGGATTAAAGCATGTCGAGAACATCTAATGTTGTCCACAAAGTTGTCATCGGGGAGACTCTTAGTCGAATGGTTTACACTCGGTATGATGTCTTGTCGATGGCGATAGTCTGGGCGATGGTCTTGGATATTGGTATGACTCCTGCAGCTCGCTATGAACTCTTGTCGATGGTTGTAAGTTATGTCGATAGCGCCAGTGGAGCATTGTAGCATCGGGGAGAAATGACTAGTGTCTCACCGACATGCGATTCTATTTGAATAACTTTTTGACCGTCTAAAAATCCTATGTGGTATGTGTTCAACCAATCAAAGGAAGATGAAGGCTAACCATTGGCAGTTTGACTATTGTGACCATTCCTGTGAAGAGGATCAATAGACTGTGAGCAGTATGGATCTACTTTGTGATCGAAGATGATGATCGGTTCGAACAGTGAAAGATCTAGAACGACAGGAAAGTGTAAGGGATGAAAAGCCGTGAGTCTTAATGACAGATGGGATGTCTGCTGGCAAAAGTGGATTGACATTAATGATAGTGCTTCAGAACATTCAAAGTAGTTCTACGGGAGCAATTTTCGAGGTCCATGGCAAAACGCATGAAGCCTTAATGGCAGACACAAGGGCTGCGAGTTAATGATGTGTTGGGTGAAAATTATGTAATCAACTTTTCAATAGATTACACAACTTGGACTTCAGCCACAGCTATGTGAGATGTGAATCTCTCCTCTCGGAAAGGGGAGGCGCCCTTCTTACTGCTAAGAGAAACAATAGTAAATCACACAAGTAATTACAAAATGTACATGAAATTCACGGAGTGGGGGGGGTGTGTTACATTCATCCTTCTCTCTTTTTTCAGAGAAGATGTTTACAATGCTTCACGTGTTGGAAGTTCCAATTCTTGATAACTTGAAACGAACAACTAGCAGTAATGCCAATATCTCTATCTCGTCAAAGTGAAGCGTAGAGATACCGAAGTAATTAACAACAAACAAATAAATTAAAAGGGAAAGCATGAAGGCACAAAGTCGTTCCGTAGCTTTATCAATGTTGGATCTGCATAAACGCACCGTTTGCTATGTTAGAAGCACAAAGTCTTCTTAGACGCAACAATTCTTCGAACAGCATGAACGATTACAAGCACAAAGTCTTGTAGATCATCCAACAAGAAGTGTCAATGAGCACGAACGATTACAAGCACAAAGTCTTGTAGATCCTTCGACAAAGTATCCAAGAGTATGAATAATTACAAGCACAAAGTCTTGTAGATTATTCAACAAGAACATGCAAGAGCTTGAATGATTATAAGCACAAAGTCTTATAGATCATTCAACCAATGATAAAAGAAATACAATGCAATCTAAATAACAAATGTAACACAAAGTTTACATCAACTACTTAGAGTCTTTCAGATTCCTTGAACTAATCACTACCAAATCAGATCAACTCACAAAAGTATCGAATCCAACGCAAAGTTTGGCTTGCAATCCTTTTCTTTATTGATCGAATCTCATTCACAAAGCATGAACGCAAAGTTTCACAAATTTGCTTACAAAAGGGCAGCACTTCGTTGCAAAAGGCTAAAAGATAATTTACAATGAAAATCCCTCACATTATATAGAAAGAGGGATGAGCAAAATAAGGAAAGAGATTGAGAAAATCAGGGAAAGTTAGGTGAGCGATTTTAGGAGATCTCACCTAACTTTGACCAAAGTCAAAGTGTAATTTGTTTTCAAAATATTACATCTTTGGACTTGGTGTAATTACAATTTACAAAAAGACATTCGAAAATGTCGAGAAATATTTACAAGATGCATAATGGGATGCACCGGAAATGTCTAACACTAGAGAACAGGAAACTTCTTCATGTTTCTTTGCTTGGGCGCGGAGTCTTCATACTTCTTCTTGGTCTCCTGCATGAACTTTTTATTTGGAAGAACCACGATCAAAGGACATCACCTTCGGAATCACTTGACGAGATTTGGAGAGAAACTGCAAGGATGGTGAATCAACAGGCGTTAGCAGAAAAAGTAGCATTGGGAAGCGTGAAGCGAGAAACGATGTTGAGCAAGCGTGAAACGAGCAACTAGGCACGAAAAACGATGCGGGAGCGAAGAAATGGGGTCCGGAATGGAAATAGAGCGAGTTTGAAGAGACTAAGATAAAAACTGCCAAAAGTGTAAAGGTGCTAAAATTCAGCACCATTGCACAAAAAATGACTAAGTCTGGAAGAAAAGTGCAAAGGTGCTAAAATTCAGCTCCATTGCACAAAAAATGACTAAGTCTGAAAAAGATTGTGAAAAGTGTAAGGGCGCTAAAATTCAGCGCCCTTACATTTTTGGAGATTTCAGTCTTTGATGCAGGGGCGCTAAAAAATGGCGCTCCTACATTTCTCAGAGTTAGAATTTATTTCAACATGTTCAACATGTCAGGGCGCTAAATTTTAGCGCTTCTGCATCTGAGACATGATTTTGGAAAATGGATGTAATGGTGAATGGAAATGGCACTCTGAGTTGGCAAAGTTTGTCTGCATGGAGTTGCCATTGAAATTGGAGAATAAAGAGAAATCAAGGGTAACAACTTACAAAGATGAAACGCGAAAAACGCTGGAGAGGGATGTCGAAAAACTCAAAAAACGTATTTGCAGTTTGAAGAAAACTCGCCCAGCATGAAGAGAGGAAGAACTAAAATCATAAACAATGAAAATGGCGAACTAAAACACTTTTAAGTGAAAGAGAAAATCGAAAACCTAACTCAAGTCGAGCAATAAATTTAGGCACGAAAAGTGGCACGATTGACGAAAAACGCGAAAATCATGAAGAAACGTGCCAGGGCCAAAAAAGTCTAAGTGTCAGGAAAAAGTGTAATGGCGCTAAAATTTAGAGCTATTACATTTTGGAAAAAGTTCACTTTCATGCAGGGGCGCTAAATTTTAGCGCCCTTGCATTTTCCAGACTTAGCCAAATTTTGGCTTTCAGAGCAGGAGCGCACTTTTTCAGTGCCACTGCATTTTTCGTAATTTGCTAAGTACGAATAGTGAAACTTCGCGAAAGATCTCGTTTCGAAGGTCTTCGCGAGGCGAACATGGGGGAATGCTCGAATTGACTATTCGAGACTTTGGAATGTATTTCGAGGTGGCTTGAAAATCACTTCGTTATGCGTACTTGAACTTCACGAATCCTAGGAAACGGACAAGTTTCGTAGGGGGGTTATCCGTGGAACGAGCGCTGCTAGATTCCATGATAACATGATGGTAGTTGTAAAAGATCTAGAAACCATGCCTGAGAGTGATCTTTCACCAACATGAACAGAATGCACGCATTTAATGCATCATTGACTTTGTTCAAACCCTTCTAGAATCGACTTATTTTGTAAACCCTAAAACAAGGGCCAACGCATTTTTGGCGTTTCGTATATACGACACTTTTGCCTCTTTAAAAAAGAGAAGATAGAGACATACAGATACAAAGAGACATAGAGATAGACATAGATAGAATTTTCCTTTTGATCTTCCTTTTTTTCATTAAAGAATTAGCAAGTTAGGGTTAGAAGATAGAAACACTTGAGAGCAGAAGTAGAGTAGGAGTTAAGTTTAGCAGAAGGAAGTAATGTATCTTCTAGTTTTTCTTAGTATAGATGGAGATAATTCGAAGACATGGATTTTTTGTACACTGGTGATTTTGCCAGATTTGTAAATGTTGTTTATCTATTTCACCAACAGTAGAAGCAGCCAGATTTAAATCTACTTCATATTGTGCTCCAGAATGGTATTTATCTTGGGTTAATTATTTGATTTGGAAAGCTTTCAAGGAATAAAATTTTATCTTATGTTTTGTTTAAATAGTGATTTACAATCTACTGTTGAAGTTTGCACTGTGAATGAATGAAACTGTGTATTGATTACAAGTTAATTTTATTCTGTAGTTTTAGTTTAGGAATTCCTTGGAAGGTAGCAAGTCTGATTAAGTTGGATGAATCAACATTCTCTTTAGTTTAAGAGCTTTGATCTATTTTTTTATATTTCTTTAAAACCACCGGTTAAAGTAGGTTTAAATACATGTTTGATCTTATAACCATCTAGAAGCTCAACACCAGCAGGCCCCTTGAACATTATAGTTACATCAACCATTGAGTGAAATCAGCATAGTCGAAAACCGATTACCAAGACCCTGGGAGTTAGATATCCATGTGTTATCTTTCTTTTTCAAGAGAAACATAATAGTAATATTTTGTTTAATGTTGTGTTGTTTTGACCATCAACAGATCTGGCACTAGAAGGAGGGCCTAGAAGAGCAAACTAGATAATATTGGGTTTTTCTCACCAGAAAGGTCCCATAGAGTTCTTCAATCAACTAACAACCCACCACCTTTGATAGAACTCAAGACCCCAACAAGACACAAGATTCATAAGACTGGGCCAACCATTATACCACCCTTGTCAGCTCCACTCACTCCACCAGGCTTTTCACCTATACCCTAGTGGATACCTGTCAATCCACCACCGAATCCATCTCAAGTGCCATTACAGCTGGTTCAGCCCATCCAACAGCTGGCTCAACTCCCACCACCGCCACCAATGGAATTTTTCATCAATAATCTCTCTCCATTAGGGACTATTCTTGGAGGCTTTCATGATATGCCTAAGAATCCTAAGAGATTTTGTCCCAAATACATTCATGGTGAATCAAGGAGTGTTGAAGAGCACATACAAGCATTTAAGGATGCTTGTACCACAACCTAGATAGCTCACCATGATATGGTTTTTAGGTTGTTCCCTTATTCCCTAGAGGATATGGCATACAACTGGTACCTAAATCTTCCACAAGCTTCTATCCTGAGCTGGACAGACCTAGAGAATGCTTTCATCAATCAGTTTAGAGTTTATGTGGATCCAGCCATTTTGTTCCACCAATTTGCTACCATTAGGAAGGAGCCATATGAATCCCTGCCCTTGTTTAATACCAAGTTTCAACGAATGTATAGGAGACTGCAAGACCCCTATCTAGTTGTTGAGAATAGTGCCATTCAGGCATACTTTAGAGTTATAGACCCTTTGCTTGGCCTATTCCTACAAAGGACTTATTAGTCGACAGATATTGATTCCCTATCTAAAGTCTATCATCTAGCTATCAAGCTACAACAACAAACTAGCTCTCAACAAGGAAATTTGGGAGGATGTTTTCTTTCTATGGGATATCAGATGCCTAACCCAACCCATTTATTCAATACTGTCCCAGGGATGTCTCCTTCCCATTATGGACCTATATCAGAGTTGCAGACTCAATCTCCTATTCCATTATTTTCCAATGGAGCTCTTGACTGCTCTCAACAATCACAGTCTCATCACAGTCAGCATGGTCATCATAATCAAGCTGGAACACAAAATCCTGTTGGTCAGCCACCGGTTGCTAAGAGTGTTCAAAGTGAAAAGACAGTCCAACTCACAAACGAGGTGGAGACCTTAAAGAAAACTCTGTCTCAAGTCACAAATGATATGGCTCAGCTTAAACTGAACCCCTCTTAGAACCAAGGCAATTACCCTAATCAGAGTAATAACAATCAGGGTAATTATCCGAACAACTACAATCACAGCCAGAGGAATTATCAAGGCCAAAACTCCCCTAACCAAGGCTATCAAAATCAAAATAGAGGATATAACCAGAGGCCTAATAACAACCGAAAATGGAATACAGGGCCAAATAATGGTGGGGTTCCTCACAATTATCAAGCTAATGAGGACAGGCCACATGTTGCGAATGTGGTTGACCTCAATTTTGTGACTAACTGGTGTAGGTTGCATGATACTGCAACTCATTCTGAGGCAAACTGCCTTGAAATGGAGAAGGTCATGAAGATGGCATAGGAAGATGCCCAAACATTCCAAGGGAATTCAAACAAAGGAGGTGGCTCAGTGGATACAGATATGACTTATTACCTCTTTGAAGAAGAACCTTCATTCCCAATGCAGAATGAGAATGAACTAGAGGAAGATGCATATGATGCCCAAGCCTTTCAAACAAAGGGAGGACACTTCCTAAGAAATCAGAATAAGGGTCTGTTCACTACATCAGCACCACCTAACCATATGGTGCCTCTGAATTAGGGTGCAGATAACAACCCTCCTCCACCAAGTGGTCCACTTGACTCCCACAACAAAGGTAATTCATCTGGTGTTTTCAAATGTAATGCAAGCTATAACATAGAATTTGATATTGTTTCTGAGATGCAGAAATAGAAAACCTCTTTATCATACTTTGACATCCTAAAGTGGTGCCTTGCCCAACGAGAGATAGTGCTGAAAGCTTTGGAAGAAGCTGATAAATCAAAAGGGAAAACCAAGGTGGCACCTGCTGCAGAAATGAACGCAACTTTGTACAGGAGCAAGGTAGGTACCCCACCATTTCTTTTAAGTTTGAGAATATGTGGGAAGAATCTACATAATTGTCTGCTAGATTAAGGGGCTTCCGGCAATGTTATGCCATTTTTTATATGCAAGAAATTGGGATTGAACCCTGTCTAAAAAAATAAGAAGGTCATCCAACTTGATAAAACAGAGGTTAATGTAGTTGGAGAATTAAGAAATATACATGTGCAAGTAGGGTTCGACCCTAGGATTTTAACCAATATGGATATTCAAGTAGCAGACATTCCTGAGACTTATGGTATGCTGTTGAGCAGAGATTTAATAAAAAGTATAAGGGGATATCTCTCCCTCAAATTTTCACACATGTGGCTGCCATGGAGGGGAATGCCTACGCAGATTAGGATTGAAAGTGAACCTTGCCTTAGACTGTCCCAACGAGGTAGCTTATTTTGAAACCGAGATAGGGGTTTATAAAAGAGAGGGAATTCTGACCTTTTCAGTTCTTGATTCTAAAGATTCGTCAATGCAAAAATTCCCTGATCCCATGATTAATGTAAACCAACAAGTATTGATCAGGAAGCTGCAACAAGATCAGCTGGTCTTAGGGGAAGATATCGATTTGCAGAGTCTTCTACTCCCTAATTGGTGTAGGGTACACTACCAAGATCATTTAGAACTGACTTACCAACCCTGCATCAGTATTTTAAATTATGTTTCTCAAACCAACGAGACTAACCCAAGTCACCTTGAGACCACTTTAGATCACTTCTCATTCGAAGCCAAAAATGCAATAATGTTAACCAGGGATAATATACCTTTAGAGGAAGTTCCTCTTCAAATTGAACCTACCCCAGTTATAATACCGAACCAACATAGTTATGATGAACAACCCCAAGGTTTGTCTGATACCCCTGCACTCACAAGTATACCAAAACAAAAGGGATTAATCAAAGCTACAAGTAACTATTGGAGAGATATATTAGGGTTACATGATATATCTGAGCGGACATTAGATATTACACCTGATGGACCTATTGAACACCCCTTCCCAATATTTGATGCGAAAGATCAAGTGGCCCCGCCTATGGCTCATCTTATCCAAACGCCCACAACAACCTCAAAGGGATCAACCCCAGCCCATGATCAACTATGGACCCTTACGTTTGATGGATCCAAATCTAAAATAGGCTGTGATGCTGGAATTGAATTAACCAGCTCGAGAGGGAAAACATTTTTTGCTTCTTACAGGTTGTAGTTTGGATACACTAACAATATAGCAGAATATGAAGCATTAGCTCAGGGACTAATGTTTACACACCAGAAGAAAGTTACTACCTTGGTAGTTAAAGGAGATTCGGAAGTGATTATTAGGAAAGTACGCAGCCAATACACATGTCATAATAAAAGGCTGGTAGCTTAAAGAAATCGGGTATGGAACCTGATTGAAGACTTTGATGCTTTTGGGATTAGTTTAATTCCTAGAGAAGAAAATCAAATAGGTGATTCATTAGCTATTGTTGCAAGTACCCTGGAGCCCATGCAAGACTCTAAGCTTAAGAGATTCTCAATAGAGTTGATATCCACCCTAACTGTTCCTGATAACGTCAAGAAATTTCAAGTTTTTGATGATGATCAACATATCCTTGCTTTTTGAGTAAGCTCAAATGTTTTTGAAGGACAGATAATCGATGAATCTGAAAGGGATCAAGGAGATTGGAACCCCAAAGACTGCGATAAAGAAGGTGTCCTCAATCTAAAAGGTAATAGCATTCCCAAGGGAATGGTGGCCTTAGAAAGAATTTTTTATTCAGACCCAAGGGCTTGGGAAAAGGTATCAGCTAAGGATAAAGGAGGTGAATATGAAACTATTAACTTAGCTGATTCTGGCCCTAAAAGAAATGTTTACGTAGGAAAAGCCTGCCCTGAAGCAATTAGAAAAGATATACTGAGGGAACTGAAAAAGGATATTGCTACAATAGTTTGGGGGTATGAAGATCTAAAAACATTTGATGCTTCTATAATGAGTCATACTATTCCTTTGAAGCCTGAAGCTAAACCATTTCGGCAGAAACAACGTCCTGTCAACGCCCTGATTGAACCATTGATCTTTAAGGAAGTTCAAAAATTGTTTTCTGCAAGACTAATCTTCCCTGTACGACATTCAACATGGGTGGCTAACTTGGTTCCAATTCGTAAGAAGAATGGAGAGATCTGGCTATGTGTAGATTTCAGGAATCTGAATAAAGCTTCAGAAAAAGACAACTACCCACTCCCTTCTTTGGACGAGGTCTTGCAAGCTGTCAATGGATCTCAGATGATGTCATTCTTGGATGGCTATTCTGGGTACAATCAGGTGATTGCTAATTATGAAGACAGAATGAAGACAACCTTCACTACTAAGTGGGGAACATTTGCTTACAGGAGGATGCCATTTGGTTTGATAAACGCTGGAGCAACCTTTTAGCGTGTCATGGACGTAGCGTTCAAAGATTTGATTGGTAAATACATCATCGTTTATATGGATGACCTAATAGTATTCTCTAAAGATAGATTAAACCATGCTACAAACTTGGCTAAAGTTCTTGAAAGATGTATCAGATACGGTGTCTCTCTGAATCCTAAAAAGTGTGTGTTCGGGGTTTCTGAAGGGAAACTTTTGGGACACATAATCTCGGAAAGAGGGATATCAATAGATCCATACCGAGTTGAGTCTATTTTGAAGTTGACCATACCAGGAAGTAAGAAGGAGATGAGATCTTTCTTCGGAAAGATCAATTTTGTGAGAAAGTTTATCACAGGTTTTGCAGAAATTGTTAAACCTTTGAACGAAATGATGAAGAAAGATGCTAGAATAGAATGGAGTAATGAGGCAAAGGCTACCTTTTCTCAGGTTAAGCAATCCATTTCAGAAGCACCAGTTCTCACCAGCCCTAACTACTTGAAGCCATTTTATATTTATTCTTTTGCTTCTGAACACTCATGTGCAGTTGTCCTAACTCAACAAAGAGAGGAGGGGGATGAGAGGCCAATTGCATTCATGAGCTCTCCATTTAAGAATGTTGAAGTCAAGTACCCACTGCTTGAGAAACAAGCTTTTACGTTGGTTAGAGCTGTCAAGAAGTTCAGGCACTATATCCTTTGAAGTCAGATTATTTTTGTAGTTCCTGATGCTGCTGTAAAGTCTCTACTTATGCAGAGCGAGTTGGGAGAATGAAGGGGGAAATGGATGGCTATTATGCAGGAGTTCAATCTGGAGATTTTCCCTATGAAACTTGTCTGAGGTCAAGGCCTGTCTAAAGAAATGGCGAATGCTGGTGAGAACATTATTTGTCAGCAATACGCAGCACAATCCTTTTCCAATGACCCTTGGTATGTTGATATTATTTATTTCATGCTCAATAATTGGTGCTCGAAGGGAATGAATACAACTCAAAGGAGATCACTGAGAATGAAAAGCTCCCATTATATTCTCAAAGGAGGATTGTTATACATAAAGAATTTTGAGGGAGTTTACCTACGATGTCTTGATCAACAAGAGACTAAGCATGCAATTGCTTAATTTCATGGGAAACATGGCACAGGTCATGGTTTTGCAGATTCGTTAGCACATCAGATTCTCAGATCTAGTTATTCTTGGCCATGTGTGTTTAGGGATGCACATTAACATGTAAGAACATGTCACATATGTCAAATTTCTGCATCAAGGGAGCACCACTCAGCCATGCCATTGTAGCTTGTTTATGAGGTAAGGCCATTTTCCCAATGGGCACTTGACTTTGTTGGGGTAATTAATCCTATTCTTCTGCAGGATACAAATTCATTTTGAATGCCACAAATTACTACACGAGATGGACAGAAGCTATACCTTGCAAGAATAGCACAACGGAGGTAGTAATCAAGTTCCTCACCGAATGCATCACAACCAAGTTTGGAGTACCCTTTGCACTGGTATGTGACAATGGCCCTGCCTTTTCTTCTGTCGAGTTCATTTCATGGGCTTATGATCATAATATTGTTTTAAAGTATTCTTCTAACTATTATCCGCAAGGAAATGGAGTCGTAGAGTCTACTAATAAAAATATCCTAGGAGTAATTAAAAAACTGTTAGAGAACAATCGTAGGGACTGGCATACCCAGTTAAGATTTGTTTTATGGGCAGATAGGACTAGGATCAAGGCTGCTTTAAAGACCTCACCATTTAAGCTAGTATATGGCCAAGAGCCTGTGTTCCCTATTCACTTGCAAATACCTATCCTTAATTTTATGCAGGAATTTTACTCTAGTGATGATAGGATTGAAGTAAGATTAGCTGGCTTGTTAAAATTAGAAGAGCAGAGAGATGTTGCTTTGTAGCAGTTCTTTAGACACCAGGCTGTTTTCAAACGTTGGTTTGACAAAAGAGCCAAAATAAAGGCTTTCAGAATATCAGACCTTGTGTTGTTGTGGGATAAAACTAATGAAAAGAAGGGCAATCACCAGAAATTTGATAAGTTATCGTTGGGTCCCTATCAAATTGATGAAATCCTAGGAGAAAATGCTTTCCAACTGAGTAGTTTAACGGGAGAACCTGTTCCATAACCTGCCAATGGACATATTCTTAAACATTATTTTGAGTCGTAAAGTTTGGTATTTTTGTTGAATTGTACATTCATGTAAATAATTTGTTGTTTTGCATGTAAATAGTTTTATTTTTTTCCTTGTTTGTCTTTTTCTTTTGTTCCTTTGCTACTTGTTCCTTTACTTATCTTTGTGGGGACTTTCATTTTATGCGGTTGTAAGGGGGTTGTTATCTAAAATATACTTTGGTTATTAGGAGAGAAGTTGGTTTAGATATTTTTAGGTTTTCTGATTGGATGATTTTGTCCTAAATTCATTGTTTTATGCCCATTATCAATAAGAGTTGTGGAAAGTCTTAAAAACAAGATGCAAAGTAAACAATCTTCATTAACTACAACTGAATCTACCACAAATCAATAGAAACATCTCCTTTTGTAATGGTATATTTGTCTTAGGGCGATGGTGTTGCAAGATTTGAGTGAAAAATCTTATTCCCATATGTTGTTATGAGGTCCATGGTAGTTTTCAACCAAGGACAGGTGTAAGACATCTGACATATTGAGAAAGAATTGAATGAAATATCTGAAACTCCAAGAGAAAAGAAAAAAAAAGAAAAGAGAACTATCTAAGAAAAGAAAACTCAATATGAATGGGTGATTCCAGTATCTCTACCAGGGCTATGGACACCTAACTGGCAGTTCAAATGGAATCAACTCATGTAGTTCAAATCTTGCACATTGTTGTTCAAAAGATGAGGAAAACTTTATAAAAGGGTGATGCACCATCAAGCACACACAAAGATTCAGGGGTAGCCAGTGTTGATTTACATTTGAGATTCTAGCTCAACCTTGGTTGTTAAAACTGACCCAACTGGAGTTGTGATGTTTATAAACCAGAAATTCTAGGTAGTTGAATCCTTTGATTTCTTGAAAATGGTTAAACCATTTTTCCCCAGCCAAGTTGCCAATTGTTATGCCTTGTATAAGCACCCCATTTTAAACTTGTTTAAAATGGGTCCCTCTTTTTTTTTTGTTTTCGTCACCTTTGGTTGTTTGGTTGGGTCTTAGGAGTTCTTTTGTTTTCCTCCTAAGTCTGTCTTTTGTTCTATCGGAGCCGGGTCCAGGGCTAAATCTGGACAGGGAACTCTTTTAGGGTTTCTAGTTCAGATCTTGTCCCGACTTTGACTCCGCCCTCCTATTTTGTTGTTTCTTTGTTTCATTGGTTGTTTTTGACTGACATTTGGGTCCCTCTTTTCTATTTTTTTCCTTTTGTTTTGTGTTTTGTGCCTTAGGAGTTTCCTTTCTTCCTTGGGCCTTTTGTTTTGTTCTGGCGGACGCGGAACCGGGATCAAAACCGAACTCTGAAACTTTTCCAAGTTTCAGGTTCCAGTTTCGCCAAACTTTCTCATTTGTTTTGCCTTTTTGTTCTAATCATTTGGTCGCTAGATGTTTTTCTTCCCTTCCCTTTTTCTTTTTCGTCCTTTTTTGTCGTCTCTTTGTATGTTGTCGGAGGCGGGATCGGGATGGAATCCAAACCTGAAACTTGGAAAAGTTTCAGTGTTGGATTTGGTTTTGTTCCTGCCCCCATTGTGGTTCGCCCGGGATCAGTTTTTTTTTTTGCTTCAATCCCGCTTGCGTTTGTTCCCGGGTTACGTTACCTTTTGTGGACGCGGCGCTGAAATGTGGGTTGGACTTGGAAATGATGGTTATTTCCATGTTCGGTTCCTGTTCCGACTCTGGTCCTAGTTCCGGTTTCATCTTGGCTCCACCCCCGCTAGTATTAAAGGAAAGTGTGTTTTTGGTTCGGATTTGGTTCCGCCTTCGCCAGAGTTGGGTTTCTTTTTGCTAAGGATATATGAAAGGCAAGACGAAGAATGATGTATTTTCTATGCTTTAGAGGACTAATGAAGGCATTGTCTTGCAAGATTAAAGCATGTCGAGAACATCTGATGTTGTCCACTAGGTTATCATCGGGGAGACTCTTGGTCGAATGGTTGACACTCGATATGATGTCTTGTGAATGGCGATAGTCTGGGCGATGGTCTTGGATATCGGTATGACTCCTGTAGCTCACTATGAACTCTTGCCGATGGTTGTAAGTTATGTCGATAACACTAGTGGATCATTGTAGCATCGAGGAGACACGACTAGTGTCTCACCGACATGCAATTCTGTTTGAATAACTTTTTGACCGTCTAAAAATCCTACGTGGTATGTGTTCAACCAATCAGAGGAAGATGAAGGCTAACCATTGGCAGTTTGACTGTTGTGAACATTCCTGTGAAGAGGATCAACAGACTGTAAGCGGTATGGATCTACTCTATGATCGAAGATGATGATCGGTTCGATGAACAGTGAAAGATCTAGAACGAGAGGAAAGCGTAAGGGATGAAAAGTTGTGAGTCTTAATGACAGATGGGATGTCTGCTAGCGAAAGTGGATCAACATTAATGACAGTGCTTCAGAACATTCAAAGCAGCTCTGTGGGAGCGGTTTTCAAGGTCCATGGCGAAACGCGTGAAGCCTTAATGGCGGACACAAGGGTTGTGAGTTAATGATGGTAGTTGTAAAAGATCTGGAAACCATGCCTAAGAGTGATCTTTCGCAAACATGAACAAAATGCAATCATTTAATGCATCATTGACTTTGTTCAAACCCTTCTGGAATCGACTTATTTTGTAAACCCTAAAATAGGGGCGGACACATTTTTGGCGTTTTGTATATACGACACTTTTGCCTCTTTAAAAAAGAGAAGATAGAGACATACAGATATAGAGAGACATAGAGATAGACAGATAGAATTTTCCTTTTGATCTTCCTTTTTTTCAGTAAAGAATTAGCAAGTTAGGGTTAGAAGATAGAAACACTTGAGAGCAGAAGTAGAGTAGGAGTTAAGTTCAGCAGAAGGAAGTGATGCATCTTCCAATTTTTCTTAGTATAGATGGAGATAATTCAAAGACATGAATTTTTTGTACACTGGTGATTTTGCCAGATTTGTAAATGTTGTTTATCTGTTTCACCAACAGTAGAAGCAGCTAGATTTAAATCTACTTCATATTGTGCTCCAGAATGGTATTTATCTTGGGTTAATTATTTGATTTGGAAAGCTTTCAAGGAATAAAATTTTATCTTATGTTTTGTTGAAATAGTGATTTACAATCTACTATTGAAGTTTGCACTGTGAATGAATGAAACTGTGTATTGATTACAAATTAATTTTATTCTACAGTTTTAGTTTAAGAATTCCTTGGAAGGTAACAAGTCTGATTAAGTTGGATGAATCAACATTCTCTTTAGTTTAAGAGCTTTGATCTATTTTTTTATATTTCTTTAAAACCATTGGTTAAAGTAGGTTTAAATACATGTTTGATCTTATAACCATCCAGAAGCTCAACACTAGCAGGCCCCTTGAACATTATAGTTACATCAACCATTGAGTGAAATCAGCATAGTCAAGAACTGATTACTAGGACCCTGGGAGTTAGATATCCATGTGTTATCTTTCTCTTTCAGGAGAAACAAAATAGTAATATTTTGTTTAATGTTGTTGTGTTGTTTTGACCATCAACATGTCACTTAAGATAGTGACAAATAACTCACTATCATAACTAATGTATGCTTGATTGAGTAGGTCAGAAAGAGATGAATTATCTGATGAGTGCCTTTCAGTGCCTCTTAAAAGCACAACAAAGCAGCACGCCAAGCTCAACCCTTGTGGGAGCCATGTTTTAACCCATGTGCTAAAATTTGACAAAACAACATCATTACTTTTCTTATACCTGCACAAGAAGCAAACAGTTAGAAAAACATGTGCACATGACTGATGTGCTTGATAGTCCTAATGCTTTCTTGGACATTTACAGTTTACATGCTTGTTTAATGCATTTGGAGATCAGTTTATATGTCCATGGGTGCATGCAAATGTAATGTGAGAGACCTTCATTGCTTGAAGCACTGCTCTAACATCATTGATATTGCTAGATGCAGGGACTAGGAGCAGGGAGCTAAGGAGGAAACAAGGCAGCTCAAGGTAGGAGACAAAGCAAGGCAACAGACATCGAACTAGGCATCAGGCAATGACTGGTCTCTTCCCTTATATGTGTATTATGTTTTTTTATCCATCAATGTATAAATTTTTTTTCATTTCATTGAATAAGTTAGTCTCACGGCTTGTGTGAGACAAATATGTACTTTTGTATCAATAAAGATTACTTTTTTAGAAAGATTTGTATAAATCCTTTCTATGTTGCATGCATTTGTATAAATGCAATGATCTCTCACTATAATCTTGTAATATTTCTATTTTTATGTTTACACAATTGAATGCAATAAAGGAAAGATAAATATGAAATGTACCTCTCTTTCAGTTTTGTAAATTCTTTAGCTCAATCAACTTGAGCAAGTAACAAAAATGGGTAACAATGATTTCAAAAAAAATTGTGAAATATTAGTCAGTTGGCAAATATGCCGTAAAAATACCCTAATACCAAATGCAATCAAAGGCTTCTTTTTTCCCATTAGTACCTTCTGAAAATGCTCCCATCCTAAAAAACCAAAAAATGAGTAAATAAAATTACTAATTGAAATAGTTTCTTCCCTTGATTCTTGGAACATGAAAAAACAAGTCCTTTAACTCCAAATTATCCTCCTCTTTTCTTCTAGCAATGATTTTTCAACCCACCTTTTGACAATACCTTCATAGTTCCTCTAACTGTCATCGCTAGTAGCCAATACACTTTTTCCTGCATAGCACAATGATCAAAATGCAATTTTTTTTATTTTTCCCTTTCAATAAATTGATAGGAAAAGGAGAGAATTGTTTGAGATAACTACCTACAATTTTCCATAAAAAGAAAAGAAAAATTAGATTGATACGACATAATTATAAATAAACTTGTTCCATAGGTGATGGAGAATGGTAATATGAAACCCATGTCAAACCCATTAAAATTTAAGAATCTCATTTCAAATATTAACCAATAATAGCTCAAAAAACAAATACCTTGGTAGTAGTCAATTTGTTCTAAAGGTGTTAGATAATTGTCATCAAAAACCCATTTCAAATCAAGAAAAAAGCTCTTTAAGCCCCTTACACAAAAGGTCCTATGCCAAGAAGCTTCCCAAAAATGTCTCTCTTTGCTCTCCTCTAGCAAATAGGTGTACGAGCAGAAGAATTTTCCACTAGACTTGAGCTTTGTGCTTTTGCAGGTAATTTGTTACAAGTCAAAGATATGGGAAATGGTAATGGTGTAACAAATGCTTGGGTATTAGGCATAGACCCTGGCAATGGTGGTGTTGTGCATGTTCTCAAACCGGGAGATTGTTGGGTCCGGTGTGTTTGTTGCGTAGTATGCATTAGCTTACCTGTAATAACACCACCGCTCTCCAAAACATGGGTGACATTTAATACATTAACTATGCATTATACTAAATCAACAACCTGCCAACAAAGCTCTCACAATTTGCATTTAATATCAAATATTCACCCACATTTATCTATGTCATCCTAATTTTTCAATTTCCTTAAAAAAATGAATTATACAACTACTCTTACCAATAAGAAAACAGATAAATAATAATTTTTAAATATTAAAAATATGTTTTTAAATTCATATTATAGAAGTACAAATAAATATATTT
The DNA here is from genome assembly GCA_007258455.2 of Sequoia sempervirens. Taxonomy (NCBI): domain Eukaryota; kingdom Viridiplantae; phylum Streptophyta; class Pinopsida; order Cupressales; family Cupressaceae; genus Sequoia; species Sequoia sempervirens. Next base: position 763,752,856 of record VDFB02281492.1, on the reverse strand, counting down.
AAATTATACAATGTGATTGGCTAGCCTAGTATATCAATCGCATATCAAACAATTGCAATAGTAACCTACCTATTGGCAAGAACTAATAAAAAATACGCCTCAAAAATGATAAATCTCGACATATATTATATAGATTAGTATTTAAGCTATATATACTAGTTTTAAAAACTTTACTAAAATTAATTAACAAAGATTATTTATTAAATAAAAACTTAAATTAAAAGTTTTATTGAAATTAAAAAACTTTAATAAAAGCATTATTAAAAAGTTTATTTATTAAAAATTAAAAAACTAATTAAAGAAAAAAATTTAAATTTTTTTTATTTATTTAAATAAAAAACACCCCATGAAGTGTTTAAGAGCCTTTAAAAAAGGCTAGTGGTCATTTTAAAGAGGGTGCAGGGTCCTATGGGGTACCTGTGTACTCGTTGTGCAAGCCTACGTAGGTACTATGCTTTTTTTTATATAATTTTTTTTTTTTAATGAAAAAATAAATTTACCATATCCGTATTGTGGATTTGACCTACACAATTGTTGACGTCAGGGAATATTTTGTGGAAAATTCCACGCAGTAAATCCGTATAGTTGAGCAAAAATTTTCTCTAATGGCTCGTTATAAAGTGCTTCAGTGTCAATGATTTGACAGTCGATCTATCAGTTCTTGGACCTTTTGAGTGTGATAATAGGGTTGGATTTGACTAAAAATGCTATGAAAACATGGCTACCTTATGAATATGGCAACTAACACCCAACTTCAAACCCTTACAAATTTGGCCTCCAATGTCTAACTAAGATAAAACTAAAGGTAGATTTAACTTTCTTGGGAACTTGAGACATAATGGTGAGCTCAAATATGATGCAACAAGCTACCAAAATGCACTTTCAATACAAATCCAAAAGAGGAACCCCCCAAAATATGGTATTTATATCACACCTTTTTGATTCTCCAAATCATCAAAGGATGCAAGAGAAGAGCATACTCAATGCTTCAAGAAAATACAAGATATGCATTCAATATCTCCTAAAATAATAACCAAAGATACTCAAATTTATTTTCCACCATGTAAGATTTGGCTATGGAGAGCCACCCAAGATCTAAAGGCCTGTAAAAAGCACAAAATACTCAAAAAATCAACTTGACAAGAATAAATTGTATTCCTATCAATAAATGTTGATAGAATAAATTGGATATACACTGTATGAGAGACCCTTGGTTATATAGCCAAGGTGAGAAATATGATTAAACAATATCATGACAAGTGCCTTAATTCTATGACATGAGACAACTAATATTAATCACCTAGAATACAATTGTGTCATAGAAAAATGGCCCCTTGTCATTTTCATGGCCTTTTAGGTCTTGTTTCATGGTGTTGGAACTATTTTGCTCTGATTTTCATGTTGTAACATGGCTTGAACATGCATATTTAGGTACTAAAATTCAAAGAACGACGTCTTGTGAAGGTGTTACATGAATTGTTGTAAGACATTTCTACATTCTTCTAGACTCCATTCATTACAATTCACCTAAAAATCACCTTTTCATCACTAAACAAGTCCTATTTTAAAGTGTTGTAGAGTATTGTAATAAGATTTCACTCTTTTCTAGGCATATCTTCACTATTTATCCCTTTCTCATGCTTTATTCGGTCCCTTTATGCCCTCATATGACTTAATTAAGTGTATTTTTGAATATTATCCCGATAAACAACATTAAATACAACATATTTCCCGACACACATTTTCAGGTCCTAGGTGGGACCCATTTGCCATGGGTGGTGAATGAGTTCCCCTTTGCCCCAAATTCAATTTTTTTAAAATTTCCTTTTGGGTTTTTATTCAAAAACACTTGATGTTGGCCTGTGATGAGGTATGAATGGGTAACTAAGGCACAAGATTGTATAAATAAGTGATTTTCACCTCATTTTACATCTCCTACAATCTCTTAAGTCATTCAAGGAATCCTTTCATTCATTCAAGCATTTTACAACATCAATTCAAGCAATATTCAAGCACTTTGGAACATCCATTGGCATTACTTCAGACTTGCATCATCAAGGGTTTGGTAAGTTGATAGCAATTACATGTTATTAGTTTATCTTTCTCTTGCATTTCATTATTTCATTAAGGGTTTGATTACCAAAAGTGGGGTTTGACCAAGGCAAACCCCTATTTGCTAACCCTCCACCATTTTTCCCCTATTGCATGTGTATTTGTAGCCTTTTGTGTGCAGATTTAACAAGATTTTTGGTGTTGAAGATTGGTTTACAAGTCAACTAGGTGCTTCAAGTCAACTCAAGTCTATTTCAAGCTTGAAGAAGGTTTTTTGTCTGTTTCCTATAGAATTGACTTCGGCAACTCGACAATCAGTGATTTTCTAGATCTGGTGTTGCAGAGTTGTCTCCTATTTTTTTAGAAATTTGGGAGAGGACTGATTCACCACCAGTGGTGAATGAGTCTCACCTTAGGACTAAAAATCTGAATTTTTTCAGATTCTGGATCCCGACAGTCAAAAACCTGTTTTTGACACTTTTCACTAGGAGGAGGACTGATTCGCCACCCTGGGCGAATGAGTCTCACTATGAAAATTCAGTAATCTTAGTCAACATCCACAACATTCCAGATTCATCAAACATTGTCTAGGTGCACTCAGATTCATCCTATTTCTTTCAGTTTTGCATTATTTCTTCATTTACTTCATTTTTTGCATATCACAATGTGTTTTCAAACATAGCTTAAATCTCACTTTTGCATTCATATTCACTCATTAAATCAGTCAATTGCATTTAGTTACTTCATTTAGATTAGACAACATTGCACATAACATAATTTGAATGAACCATTAGCATTTTTGCTCCTATCTCTCTCCTTTTAGGTGAAAAACCCTAGAAGAGCTAGAGAGTCTATAGGAAGCCAAAAATCTACGGTTCAACAATGACAAAAGTTAGCATAAGATTATGATAATTTTCTTAATCTTATAATATGAGACATAACATGATAAGATCATATGTGTATCTCAAGTAAACTTAAGTGAAAAGATGTGAAAGGGACCTAATAGTGGAACTAGTCAGATAATACCCCTATTCACACCAACAAATCTAGTAAGTAAAAAATGCTTGATAAATTACAACTTGCTTACATCTAAAACCCAATCCTTATAAGATTTATTGGTTGAAGGATCACAGAGTACTTATGGATAACACTCATCTTATTATTTTCAAAATTGGTCCTTGTATGGACGAAGTGTTGTGTGACATGGTGTTAATGACTGCTTATTATTTGATATTAGGTAGACCCTTGAAATATGAATAGAATGTAACCCACCATGGTAGAGAGAATTCATATGAGGTATAACATTATAAAAGAAACATCTCTTATAACCATGGAAAATAAAAGAGACATCTAAAATGTTAGTGTTTTTGATTGTACCAATGAGCTATAAAAAAATTCTATAGCGAAAGCAAGGGAGTAGCGTGTTATCTATTATGCTTGAGAGAAGAAAAATGAATTAGTAGGATCTAATCCCCACCCAAGGAACAAAAAATGTTGGTAGAGTATTTTGGTGTAACTCTAGCAAAACTACCTATTAGTTTACCTCCTTCATGAGGTATTACACACCATATTGATTTGGTGCTAGGAATAGAGATTCCTAACCAAACTACATATATATTATTTGTGAAAGAAGATGAGGAAATGGAAAGGTAGATTGATGAATTGTTAGAAATGTAAGAGACGATGATTAGCTCAATACCCAAGACCACTTGCAAAAACAATAGAAACCTTCCATAAGAGAGTATGCAAAAAATGAGTTTACTTGATATTAAAATCTATCAAATATGATGATGAAGTATATTACAAAAGTGTGCAATGACCTTGCTTATATAGACAAGGTATGATGAACTACCTGAAACATAGAAAATAGGGTACTCTCTTTTTACTTCTAGGGTTTTGGGACCTGAAAGGAGAGAGGCTATTTTCAATCTTTCACTCAAGAACAAACCCTTGAGATTTCAATGCAAAGGAGATTGAAATCTGATGAAGGGAGAGTTCTAGGGAAAAGATGAGAGCAAATGAGGGTTCACCACCAAGTGTAAACTTGGAAAATGCAAGATGTTTGAAAACACAACATGATATGCAAAATGGCCTAGAAAATGACTTAGAAATGCAAATAATGCAAATAATGCAAAATAGAAAGCTATGAAATAGAAATTGTGCACCTGCAAATGTATTGAAGACTGGAAACGAACTTTGAAATTTTGGAAATGTTGATTTTTAAGCTGAGTGGGACTCATTCACCATTGCAAATTAGTCTTGATTTTGAAAAACTACACTGGAGCCTATTTTAGCCAAATGGGTATCCAAATCCACAAAAATATTTGAAAAATAGGTATAGTGGGACTCATTCACCACTAATGGAAAATGAGTCCACTTTGAATTTTTTGGAAACTCGGAAGTGGAATCTGTAGCTCTCAGATTGCCCTTTCTATTCCTTCAGGTGTTCAGATCTGAAACCTTGATTTTCAGAACTGTAAGTGACTTTTTGTGAATATTTTGACCTTTCCTATAGGGAGACAACTCCAACAAGTTTGAAACCTAATCTTCAATGATCTCCAAGCCTTCAATGCACCTAGATCTGCAATCACACAAAGAGAGAGAGAAAATCTTGATTGTTAGGGAATAGGGGTTTGCCTTGGTCAAACCCCTTTTAGGTAATTAAACCAAAATGATGAAACAAGATGATGAAGCATGAATACAAAGTAATGCAATTAGAAACTTTCCATGATGATGGATCTTGAATTGTTGTAATAATTGATGAAGAATCTACCCTTGAATGCCTTAGAAATGATCTTGTGAAGTATTGAAATGCCTAACCTTTGAGTGCTTGACTTGATAACATGAAAGCATGATGTTGCTTGGGTGTTAATTGGATGTTACTTGTATGAAATGAGGGTTTGGAAGCTTGTTTATATAAGCAAGGCACTCAAATGGTCGTTAATTTTATCCCCAAGGCCGACATTGAAGAAATTTAAACTTAAAACCTAATTTTTCCCATTCAAACCTCAAAAATAGCTCAAATGGGACTCATTCGCCCAAAGTGGCGAATGGGTCCCACAGTTGCTTGCCAAAATGTTGGGAATGGAAAATTTAAGCTTTTATGTTGATCTAGTCGGGTTTTTTATCAAAATATGCCTTGGGATGCACAATATGGGGTCATAGGGGCCTATTAATGATGGTATAAAGGGTGATTAGGGCTAGGGATACAAAGTTCAATGTGAAAGTGTGGTTAGATACACTCTACAACATTAAAATGAGGTCCACATAGCCTAGAAAGGCACAAGATCCAATGTGAATGTGTAAAACAAATTGCAAGACTAGATTAAGGCCAGGTTTAATTTACAAGCCTTCTAGATTAATGTGAGAATGCAATTAAATACATTTTACAACATTGAATTAGGGAAAAGTTAAGTTAATTTAGCTTAAAATGGGCCCAAGACCTAATTTGGATGTGTAAAACACCTCACAACACTAGATCAAGGCAACATTAAGTCTAATTTATCATTAATTATTCCCATATCAAGTGTGAAAATATCCGAAGATCCATTTTTCTACGCTACACTACCTAATGCAAAACATTAAATTACCTCTAGGACACTAGAATTAAACACCATGAGAAGATAAGATAATATCACATGACAACTAAGACTTCTAAAAATATGCTAGGACCTCAGTGGGCTTAACATGTAAATAGGACCCACTAATTAACTAGTTAGGTAAATTACCTATTTACACCAACACCCCCCGCTTAAGTGTAACTTAGGGAGAAAAAATTATTATGCAAATGATGCAAATATGAAAGGATGGGTCCCGAAGGTACCTATGTACAAATGCAATCACATAAATGGAGAAAAGGAAAAAAAACCCCTCCAATAGAGAGAAAATATGCAATCAAGTGATGAAAGATGGAGGACTTCATGATAGCCCCCAAGGACTACATCCATCACACATATACATTCGAAAAACCTCCCATGAGAGGGAAAGAGAGATTATATAGCCCCTCATAATGAATAATTTGCTACAAAAAAGGTACAAGTTCCTAAAGACAAAACATGATCCAATGCCTACAAACAACTTGTCTCCCTTTCGAAAGAAACAAAACCAAGTACAAATGTAGGAATTCTTCCCATTCCAGATAGAAATTGAAAGGAAGAAGCATAAATATGTATGATGATGTCTCTGAAATCTGCACATGTGTCTACTTGTCCACTAAAGATGAAGATGCCACAATCAAATCAGGTACATGCCCAATCAATGAAGAAGGTAAAAAACCAGAACTATGTGGAAATTGATGTTGAAAAATCTCCTAAGCCAAAGATGGTTTGACAATAGTAGTGTAATTATTGTTATCAAAGAGGAGAGATAACCCCTCAAATATGTCTTCCAAATCTGAAATGTGTGACTCCACAAACAAAGATGCAATGTATGATAAATAGGATTCCCAATCAAGAAGACAATTAGATACTTGTTGCAATAAATCAATAGAATTTCTCAATGAATCACCAACATAAGATGAATTGTCTTCTTAAACAAGATTGATGGGAGCCTCAATCAATGATTCTACATAAGGAATCATTGAAGAAGAAGGTATCACAACTGCCTCTGAAGGAGAAAAAGGATCATATGAAGAAACCTCATTCTCATCTTCTGAAGATTCAAACTACTCCAAATGATCATCCTCCCGAATAGTATCACAATCATAGGGTATCATGTATGAAATAAGATCATCTAGGAATGGTTGGGTATCTGGATCTCCATATATATCCTAAATTTTAGTCCAAAGAGCATGAGGACACTCAAAATGAACAATATAATTCAAAATGTCAACATCAACATGCATATCAATAACTCCTAAGATATTATCCCTATTGCAATTCCAAGCAAATTTCTTACTATTAGTACCTAGAGGGGGAACAAGACCATACAAATGTGACAATATGTGAAGCCAATAGAGATGATTTATGATGCCATATCTCCATTGTTTATAGTTACCCTTTTCAAGATGATCAAAGAAGGATGAAATGAAAAACCCATAAAGAACTATGAGAAATCTCCAAAATCACAATGACTGAAACCTTCAACAACAATTAGAAACCCCAAACATGATGAATACTACAAATTAAGCCTTTCCAAAAAGATAAAACGTCTCCAAGAGTTAGGATGTCCAAGTAATCAACCACAATGTAAATATGCCAAAATTTGAATAAATGATACAAGGGTTGAAACTGGAAAAAGTGCAAGTGCATAATGATAGTGCTCCTCAATACCTTTTCGATGTCACATAAATCACAAAAAATAGAGATCCAAGCAATAAAGTTATGAGCTTGAAGGTCCAAAAGGGAAATATGACTTCAATCAACAATAAAATATACCTATAGCAAAATTTGGCAAAATAAATTGCACCACTACAAAGTACACGGAACCAACTTTTTATCGATATCTTTTTTGTGAAAAATCAACACTTGGTTTGCAAGGTATGGATTGAAGAAAAAAATAGCCCAATTAGGGCTCCTGGGGCAAAAAATGGCCCCTTAGGGGTTGGCTCCTAGTCACCACGTGACCGTTGTTGGTAGGTAAGCATTGTAGTTTATTAAAAAATCACACCACTGATGAAGCGTTGGGTGAGTGGCGGAACTTGGTAGCACTACCTATGTTGGGTGGTAGGTGCCCCATGTCACCTATTAGGCATAAAATATTAGGCACTAACCACAAAACTGGGGGTGGAACCTACGGCTTCAAGAAATAACCAACAAAAATAAATTAAAATGATATTAAAACCTTCATACCGTTCATACCTAATGCATGATTGGCAACTTGGTATCGATGATGACACAAACCTGGAATAGATCATGTACACAGACTACAGAATATTCCACAAATATATTGTGCACTTGCCCAAGAATATTCTCTATACTCTACCTTGACTACACCTTGTGACTTGTCGACGTCATATGGATTGTACGCGTCTGTGTCATATGAAATAATGACGACAAACTAAAAAACCTCTAACGGATCAAGGAAAAAATATTTGATTTCAATGATTTTGCAAGTGGTATTAGTGTTTTTAGGCCTTCTAAATGCAATAGAAGGGTCTCTTTTGGCCCAAAAAGCTCCAAAAAATCAGCTACCTCCCAAATTTGGTAACCACATCACAACCTCAAACCCTTGTAGATCTAGGAAAATGTGTCATATTTTGACGAAACAAAAGCCAATCTTGTCTTTATGACATGTCCTAGACTTAATGGTGAGCTTATATTACCTCGAACATGTGCCAAAATTAACCTGAATTGGAAACCCACAAAGAGGAAACCCCAAAATTGGTGTTTAAAAAAAATAAATTTGATTCTCTAAATCACCATATGGTGCAAGAGAATAGTATACTCAACCTTACTAAAATCCACCAAGATCTCTCACTAGAAATATCTCTACCCTCAAATGGAAACCATCCACAAGAGAGTATGCAAAAACAATGAAAACCTTCCACAAGAGAGTATGCAAGAAACAAGCTTTCTTGATATTAAGATCTATCGCTTTCTTGATATTAAGATCTATCAAATATGATGATGAGGTATATTATAAAAGTGTACAATGACCTTGCTTATATAAACAAGGTGTGATAAACTACCAGATGTAAAACATTAAATGACTTGTGTCATTAATAAATGACCTACAAGACTAGAATTAAATGCCATTATAAGATAAGACAATATCACATGACAACTAAGACTTTTAGAAATATGTCGTGTTGCAAGTATGAGTGAGTATGGTGGTGTTGTCATTAATGTTGTCATTGATGTGAACACAGTATAGGTTGTTGTAGAGAAAGGAAACAAGTGATTGTAGGTTGTGCATGTATAGTTGAGATGTTGTAGAGATGTTGTGAGTACATGGAGCTATCGTTATGGTGTTGCAAGTGTGCTGATATGATGAGTTGCCAAGTGCTTTTGAGCAATAGTGAAGTCAGAATTGTGTGTGTGTTCAGAATGTGATCCGGTTTGTGCTCCGCATTTATTTTGTTTTGATCCTATGCTTGTGTGGATATGAAGTGTTTTTTATGGGCATCTTTTGGTGGTATATCCTATATTGTAGCTTCTAGGTTGATGAAGTGTGAAAGTTGTGTTCACCAGTGTGTGAACTAGTATGGCAGAGTTGTTTGTCCGTGGACTGGGAGAAATGTTTCTACTTCAAAATCCTCTGTTGGTTTTTTTTTGGTCTTGCGGATCTAGTAGAAGGCTTGTAATGATGTCATATGTGTTGTAGCAAAAGTGTTCATGGTTTGGTGCTCCAAAAGACTAATTTCAAAGCTGTTGTATGTGTCTGTACAGTCTGGATGGACTGATGGGAAGTGTTCTATGTGTGAAGGTTGTTGCATTTACTATAGATGAATCTGAAAGAATCTAAGATGTGTTCCAATGTATGGTGAAGCGTGTTATGTGGTTCGCATGTTATCTTCTTGTTACAGAAGCATGTACTTCAAAGTTCATTTGTGTTTTCATTAGGTTTGGTCGACCTCGTGTCTACACGTCATGCAAAGGATAAGTATCAATTGAGGAAGCATGTGATTGATCCAATATGTTTTTTTGGGTCTTGGTTAAGTTTTGGTTTGGTCCACTCTCATTTTCTTTCACCGCGGGAATGTTGAGTTGTTGACCTAATTTGAATTTTTAAAATGAAGCGTGTGTAGCCGACCTTGGAGAAAGTTTCTAAGGTTGAAGATGGTATAAATACAAGTTGAGATGTTATGGTTTGAAGTTCCAGACATGCCACAAGTGTGAGAAGCAAGAGTGTGAAAATTAATTGAGGTAGCAATACTTTAATGTGTCAGATTCCTTAAAGCAGTGAGTTGATGGTGTCTGCAATCTTCTGATCAAGGTTGCAGATGTGTGTAATTTGTTGTGGTGGATTTTTTCGGTTATCTTTTGTATCTGTAGGCAGTGAGCCTCCCTTCTGGACAATGAGTCCTATCTATAGGTAGTGAGCCTTGTATCCGGACAATGAGTCCTTTTGGGCAGTGAACCCTTTGGCAATGAGCCTCTTTGTAATAAGTTTGGAATTACTTTATATTGTGAGTTAATCCTCATCGTGGTTTTTCCATTATTGGGTTTTCCACATAAATTTGGTGTCTCTTGTATTGATATTTCTTTCTATTATTTTCATTTCATATTCATACTTAATAATAGAATAAAGTGGATGTGAAGTTGATAAGTATTTGAGATTTGTGTTTGTGATTGGTGACAAATGACTCACCCCCCTCTCAGTTGTCTTGCGCCTTTCAACAATTGGTATTAGATCTTTGGTTCCTCGTTGAAGAGCTTAACCACTTGAGGTAGATCTGATGGTGCACAAATTGTCAATCCCTGTGTTTGATGGATCTAACTACAGTGATTGGAAAGTGAAAATGAGAGGTTACTTGATCTCTCTTGGTTACAAGACTTGGAAAGTTGTTGACACAAAATATGTTGCACCGGCAAGTGGTCCTTCTTCTACAGATGATATTTCTTCCTATAAGGAAAATGAAAAAGAAAGCAATCTATAGTGCTTTATCTAAGACTGAGCAGACAAAAGTTATTTCTTTGGGCACTACTTATGAAGTTTGGAAAAAGTTGGAAGATATCCATGAAGGAAATGATAGAGTGAAATTGTCAAAGAAACTAACAACTAAGCACAAATATGAGAAATTGAAAATGGAAGAAGGTGAAGATATTGCAAGCTATTTTTAGAGGGTTGATATTGCAGTGAATGAAGTGAAAAATCAAGGTGGTACTCTAATAGATGAAGATGTAATGGAGAAGATTTTGATGACTCTACCAGAGAGTTATAGTGATAAGATTTCAGATATTGAGGAAGTGTATGATCCTAAGAAGTTTACTAAAGAACAACTATTTGGCACCTTGATTGCATTTGATATGAGGAAGTTTGGAAAGGAAAAGGAGAAGACAAAACCAACCTTTAAAGCTACAAAGACAGAAGATGATCTGGATAGTGATAATTCAGAGTTGGAAGCAAACTCTACAAGGAAGTTGAAGAAAGGTACCCGTAAGTACAAAGGTATGCTACCTTTTAAATGTTTCAATTGTGGAAATATTGGTCACTATGCTTCAAGATGTCCAAATAGAGTTGTACATAAGAAGAACAGAAAAAATAAAGACAAGAAGGATAATAAGTTCAAGAGATTGTACTATGTTAGAGAAGATGTTGGAATTTCTGATGATGAATCTGATTTTGAGGGTGGTAATGATGAATGCTTGTTTCTAGCCTTAGAGAATAAATCAGTATCTACTAACCATGGAAGATGTGCAAGGGAAAGTGGTCTAGAGAACAAGAAGGATGAGATGGAAGGTACTCTGGTTACTGCCTTTCATGCTAGAAAAGATGAAGACTATTGGGTGATTGATAGTGGCTGCTCAAATCACATGACCGGAGACAAAAGTAAGTTTACTAAACTTGAAAAGTATGATGGTGGATTAGTCATGTTTGGAGATTATTCTAGTGCAAAGATTGTTGGAAAAGAAACAATTAGTTTTGATGGAAAACATAGTACTGATGATGTCTATTATGTTAAGGGCTTAAGGAATAATCTTTTGAGTGTTGGACAAATGTGTAGCAAAGGATTCAAGCTTGTGTTTCAGGATAATACTTGTGGGATCAGAAAAGGGTCTAGAACTGTGGCTGTTGCAGGAAGAACATATGGAAACATTTATTAGCTTGAGGGTGTTGATGGTTAGTGCCTTGTATCTCAAGTTAATGAAAGTTGGCCATGGCATCGAAAGATGGTACATGTGAACTTTGATAACCTAATCAGGATTAGTTCAAGAGAAGTTGTCCAAGATCTGCCTAAAATCACAAAGCCTGCCAATACTGTTTGCAGAAGTTGTTAGTTGAGAAAACAAACAAGATGCAATTTTAAAGGAAAAGATCAATCTACTACTGAAATGTTGGAATTGGTTCATACAGACCTTTGTGGTCCCACAAGAACAAGAAGTATTAATGGTGATAGGTATTGCATGCTCCTTATTGATGATTATTCTAGAGTGACATGGGTTACTTTCCTTAAGGAGAAAGCTCAAGGTCTGGATAGATTCAAAGTGTTCAAGGCCAGGGTAGAGAATGAAGTGAACCAGAGAATCAAATGTTTAAGGTCTGATAGAGGTGGAGAATTCACTTCCAATGAGTTTAATACATTTTGTGAAGAGCATGGCATAAAGAGACAATTTTTTGCTCCTAGAATTCCTCAACAAAATGGAGTTGTTGAGAGAAAGAACCAAACAATGCAAGATGCTACAAGAACTATGATGAAAGAGGAAAATGTACTTGATGTATACCAGACAGAGGCAATCCACACTACTATTTATATTCTTAACAAAGTTCAAATCAGAGTTAATAACACAAAGACTCCTTATGAGCTGTGGACTGGCAAGATTCCCACTATTAAGTACTTTAAGGTGTTTGGAAGAAAATGTTACATTAAAAGAGATGATGAGAACCTTGGAAAGTTTGATGCTAGATGTGATGAAGGTATTTTCCTTGGATATTCAACTAGTAGAAAAGCTTATAGATCTTCAATAAAAGATCGAGGAAGATTGTTGAGAGTGAAAATGTAAAAGTTGATGAAGATATGCACAGACCAGTTGAGATAAGTGAAGTTGAAACAGATGAACCTATCTATGAACAAGTACAAGAAGAGGATAAGGAAGAAGAAGAAGCTTTGAAACCTGCTCCTAAGACTCCAAAGTATGTACAGAAGAATCATCCAAAAGAACAGATAATTGGAGACAATAGTGAAGGTGTAAAGACAAGAAGCAAAGTGGTGGCAGCTGAGGTAAACTTGTGTTTACTTTCAAAGATAGAACCTAAGACAGTGTGTGAAGCATGCAAAGATGAAAGTTGGGTTAGAGAAATGAAAGAGGAATTGCAGCGGATAGAGAAGAATCAAACATGGGAATTGGTTCCTAGACCTATAAACAAGAACATAATTGGCTCAAAGTGGGTGTTCAGGAATAAGTTGAATGAGAATGGTGAAGTTGTAAGAAACAAAGCAAGACTTGTATGTAAAGGTTATTCACAGGTTGAAGGAATAGACTTTGAGGAGACATTTTCCCTGGTGGCAAGAATGGAGGCTATTCAAAATTTTTTGGAATTCTCTGCTCATAAGGATTTCAAGGCATATCAAATGGATGTTAAGTCTGCATTCCTCAATGGAGAATTAGATGAAGAGGTGTACATGGAACGACCAAAAGGATTTCAGTTATTAGATAAACCAAATATGGTATGTAAGTTGAAAAAGGCATTGTATGGACTTAAACAAGCTCCCAAAGCATGGTATGCAAGGTTGGATAGATGTTTGACACAACAAAGGTTCAACAAAGGCTCCACAAACAGTAATCTCTATTTCAAAGTTGAAGGAAATAGAATGTTGATAGTGGTTGTGTATGTTGATGATATCATTTTTGGAGGAAATTAAGGTATGCGTAAGATATTTGCAGAGGAGATGTAAAAAGAGTTTGAAATGTCTATGATTGGTGAGTTGAATTTCTTCCTTGGGCTTCAAGTGAATCAAAATGATAAGGGCATATTCATTTCACAATAAAAGTATGCCAAAGAGTTGTTGAAGATGTTTGGAATGGATGACTCCAAATCGGTTAGTACCCCTATGGTGACTGGATGCAAACTGAGTAAGAATGATGAATCTCCTAAAGTTGATCAGAGAATGTATAGATCTATGATTGGTGGACTGGTGTATCTTACTGCTACTAGACCAAATATCATGCATGTAGTATGTTTGGTTGCCAGATTTCAAGCAAAACCTAAAGAAGCATATGTAACAACTGTGAAGAGGATATTCAAATATCTAAAAGGCACTCTGCATTATGGTTTGTGGTATCCTAAGGATACTGATTTCACTTTGAGTGCTTACAATGATGTAGATTGGGTTGGTTGTGTAGATGATCAAAAGAGTACAAGTGGTGGTGCATTCTTTCTTGGAGGAAGATTGGTTTCATGGCTAAGTAAGAAATAGGATTCAGTGTCTTTATCCATTGCAAAAGCTAAGTACATTGCTACAACATCTTGTTGCACACAGGTTTTATGGCTGAAGTAAACATTGAAGGACATAGGAGTGATGTGTGATGAGCCTATCCCTATCTTCTATGATAATACAAGTGCTATAAGATTTCAAAGAATCTAGTAATGCATTCAAGGACAAAGCATATATCTATTAGATATCATTTCTTGAGGGAGAAGGTATTGGAGAATGAAGTTAGATTGGAGTATGTGTCTACAAAGAATTAAATTGTTGATATATTTACTAAGGCTCTTCCAAAGGATACTTTTGAGTATCTCAGGGAGAAGTTGGGGGTTACTGCCCCTCCTTCGAACTAGGTGCACATGGAGGTGCATCAGTCCAGTGGATCTATAGATTCTTCATTTGTCTGGACTGATGAATGGGTCTACTCCTCAAGGGGAGTAGGAAGTATCATTATTGTAGTATGAAATGTGTGGGTGCATTACTAAGGGGGAGTGATCAGAATTTTGTTCTTTGCCATTGATGTCAAAGGGGGAGAGAAAGTCATGTGAAAAATAGTGAAAGAAATTGGATGATGGAGAGAGAGTAATGAGAGTGCAGGAATTTTGTGTAGGTTGTCTAATCTAAAAAATAAAGGAGAATGTGCATTGTTTCTTTGGTGTTTTTTCACATCATGTGTTTCCATCAATGACAAAGGGGGAGATTGTTGCAAGTATGGGTGAGTATGGTGGTGTTGTCATTAATGTTGTCATTGATGTCAACACAATATAGGTTGTTGCAGACAAAGGAAACAAGTGATTGTAGGTTGTGCATGTATATTTGAGATGTTGTAGAGATTTTGTGAGTACATGGAGCTATCTTTACGGTGTTGTAGGTGTGTTGATATGATGAGTTACCAAGTGCTTTTGAGAAATAGTGAAGTCAAAATTGTGTGTGTGTTTAGAATGTGCTCTGATTTTTGCTCCACATTTCTTCTGTGTTGATCCTATGCTTGTGTAGATCTAAAGTGTTGTTTATGGGCATTTGTTGGTGGTATATCCTCAATTTTAGCTTTTGGGTTGATGAAGTGTGAAAGTTGTGTGAACTGGTCTAGCAGAGTTGTTTGTCTGTGGACTAGGAGAAATGTTTCTGCTTCGCAACCCTTCGCTAGTTTTTTTCTAGTCTTGCAGATCTGGTGGAAGGCTTGTAATGATGTCATTTATGTAGTAGCAAAAGTGTTCATGGTTTGGTGCTCAGGAAGACTAATTTCAAAGTTGTTTTGTGTGTCTATATGGTTTGGATGGATTGATGGGAAGTGTTCTATGTGTGAAGGTTATTGCATTTACTACGGATAAATCTGAAGGCATCTAAGATGTTTTCTAGTGTATGGTGAAGCATGTCATGTGGTCTGCATGTTATCTTCTTGTTGCGAAAGTGTGTACTTCAAAGTTCATTTGTGTTTACATTAGGTTTGTCGACCTAGTGTCTACGCATCATGCGAAGGATAAGTATCAATTGAGTAAGCATGTGATTGATCCAAGATGTTGTTTTGGGTCTTGGTTAAGTGTTGGTTTGGTCCACTCTCATTCTCTTTCACTGCGGGAATGTTGAGTTGTTGACCTAATTTGAATTTGTAAAATGAAGTGTGTGTAGCCGACCTTGGAGAAAGTTTCTAAGGTTGAAGATGGTATAAATACAAGTTGAGAGGTTATGGTTTGAAGTACCAGTCATGCCACAAATGTGCGAAAGTGAATTAAGGCAGCAGTACTTTAATGTGTCAGATTCCTAAAAGCAGTGAGCTGATGGTGTTTGCAATCTTTTGATCAAGGCTGCGGATGTGTGTAATCTGCTGTGGTGGATTTTTTATATTATCTTTTGTATCTGTAGGCAGTGATCCTCGCTTCTAGACAGTGAGTCCTATTTGTAGGTAGTGAGCCTTGTATCTGGATAGTGAGTCCTTTTGGGCAGCGAGCCCTCTGGCAGTGAGCCTCTTTGTAATCGGTTTTGGAATTACTTTATATTGTGAGTTAATCCTCACCGTGGTTTTTACCTTATTGGATTTTCCACATAAATCTAGTGTCTCTTGTGTTGATATTTATTTTTGTTATTTGCATTTCATGTTCATACTTAATAACAAAATAAAGTGGATGTGAAGTTGACAATTGTTTGAGATTTATGTTGTGATTGGTGACAACTGATGCACCCCCCCTCTTAGTTGTCTTGCACCTTTCAACATCTAGGACCTAAGTGGAATTAGCATGTAAATAGGATCCACTAATTAACTAGTTAGCTAAATTACCTATTTACACCAACAAGAAAAAGGGTTCATAAGGGGAATTTTGAGCCCCTATGGCTTAATAGTTTTGATCTCACCTTAAAAAGGATGCAAATAGAGAATGTTTGTGGAATCTAGAGCAATCAACAACATCACTGCATAAATTACTAATATCCACTACCTAGAATGGATGATATACCAAAATGCTTAACTAGTGCTAAGATTTCCCTAGGGTTGATTTGAGAAGTGGTTACCATTAGATCTAGATTTGAGAAGGGGATGAATGAAAGATGATGTTAAAGGCGAATTATGGTTCATATGAATGGTTGGTGATTCCATGTGGAATGTCTAATGTTCTTACCACTTTTATGTGTACAATGAACTAGGTATTTAGGCCCTATATTAGAAATCTTGTCATAATATATTTTGATGACATTTAATTTTCAATAGGAATATGGAAGAACATTTGAAACTCTTGCAAAATGTGTTTGGCATGCTTATAAGGGAAAGGTTGTTTATAAATCTTGAGAAAGTGAGTTTTGTAGAGAAAAGTTGGTTTTCCTTGGAATGAAGGCTATACTTGAATGGTCTATCCATTAAAACATTATGTGAAGGTTAAGAGTTCTCATGGGTAAGTAATTTTTATAAGAGATTCATTGTAAATTTTAGTGGGATATGTTCTCCATTGATTGATTTCACCAAAGGAAAGTCATTTTATTTGACTCAAGTAACTAAGAGAAGTTTTAAGTAGCTTAAAAGGAAGGTGATGAAAGCCTCAATACTTTCTCTACCAAAATTTAAGAAGATATTTTCCATCAAGTGTGATGCTTCATAATAGCCATTGGTGACATGGAAATTCAAGAAGGAAAACTAATTGCTACTTTAGTGAAAATCAAAATGATGTAAATAAGAAGTATGACATATATGATAGAGAATTATATGTTATTCTTAATTGTGGAAACACTATTTATTGTATGGGAAATTCATCTCGTTGAATGATAATCAAGAACTGTAATATATGGGGGATGACCCCATAGTGCAATGGAAAGTTGCAAGCAATAGTAAAACTATTGTCTAGTGTTTGAATCCCACTGGTGGATGGTGGGACGAATGCTCATCGATCGCTGGTCAAAGACTATGCTTAGAGGACGGAGGAAGATCAGGCGCTGCTGCAGGGTCAAAGTTGGAGGGTATGATGGAGAGGTGGAGTTGGTGGGAGGTGCTCAGATAGAAGAATGGCGTTGGGTCTTGCAGGGAGGTTGGCGGGAATGAAAGCAAGCATAGTCGTCAAGCAGTCTCCACTATCTCAGTGATACAGGGAAGGTGGTGTTTGGTGACGAAGAGGACAAATGAGGGATATGGTGGGTAATCGGCGGTGGTGAACAAATGAGAGGTAGAGAGGAGGAGAAGGAGAGGAGAAGTGAGGAGGATGAGGGAGGATAGGAAGAGGGAAAGAGGAATGGTGGGGATGAGGTCCTCTGAATGTGGCCTCACCAGTTCATAGCTCCATTCAAAATCGTTTAGGGTGCTACCCCTTAGCAGTGATTTACCGAACAAAAAAAAAGAATTGTAATATATGAAATCTTAAGTCAAATTATCCAATAAGCATGCTAAATATTTTTCCTTTCTACAAATTTATACATTTTAAGTGCAACATGCGGTTGGGGAAACTTAAATGGCCATTGATGCTTTAAGTAGCATCCTTCACCTACTTGTCTCAATGACCAATGAGATTGTTATATTTGAAGAAATGAAGGGAGAATAAATACTTGATCTCTATTTAATATATATATATATATATATATATATATATATATATATATATATATATATATATATATATATATATATATATATATATATATATATATAGATGCTCTTAATAATATTGCTATTGCAAGTAATGAGTTCTCTAAGAAATAATTATTGGCATGTGAATTTCCATTTAAAGAAATCCAACTATGAATTCCCATAGGATTTAGAAGAGAAAATTGATCAAGGAAGTATATTCAAATGGCTTGGGGGGACACTTCAGAAGGGAGAAAAATTATATCTTGGCAAGTTTGGCCTTAACTTAAAAAATATGTAAACAAGTTTATTTCTACATGTAGAGTTTGTCAAGTTTCTAGAGGTGGACAACAAAACATGAGTTTGTGTAAACCCTTACAAGTGTCTAAGGGGCAATGGATTAAAATTTCTATGGATTTTTATGTTGGTATTTCCTCATACTTAGAGAGGTAATGATTCTATTTTTTTTGTTGTGGACTAATTCTCTAAGATGGCTCACTTCATTCCATGTAAAAAGATCACTGATGAAAGTAAGATTGTTTATTTATTTTTTAAAGAGATTTTCTACTTGCATGGGTTACCGAAGACCATTAGTGGCATCTAGAATACAAGGTTTCTAGGTAAAATTTGGAGGAATTTGTGAGGAAAGATTAATATCAAACTACAATATTGTTATCTTAACACCCTTATATGGATGGACAAATAAAGGTAGAAAACACAAGCCTTAGTAATTTACTTTGATGCCTAGTTGGTGACAATCCAAGGCAAGGGGATCTAGTTTTGGCACAATTTGAGGTTGCTTTTAATTATATCAATAATAGGTCTACTAACAAGTATCCATTCTAGCTTATTTTTGGAAACAATCCTAAGGGGTGATTGATCTCATTGACCTTGATAAAGGGGAACGGGTTAACCAAGATGCAATGGAGTTTGTGAGGCATATCTAGAATGTGCAAATAAAGTGAAACATTAATTGCAACTAACTAACAAACAAAATAAAAGAAATACAAACTTACATCAAAGAGAAAATGATGAAGCACAAACTTATACTAGGAGGTGAATCAATATAAGATAATCTTTTCCTTTTTCAAAACATAACAACCACAACAATACCAATCACACTAGATATAACAATTATGGAACACAAGAACACATGATTTATGTGGAAACCCTTATGAGAGAAAACCATGAAAAAACATTTCTTATATAAAAATTCTCTTACAATATTCGTTGGCAAAAACCACTAGATACACCAATCCCCACTTACAAGATTTGTAGGCACCAACCTACTAGAGACACCAATCCCCAAAAATGAGTATTAAATTAGTAAGAGACACCAATCTCATCTAAATTGGAAGGCACCAACCTCTCCAATGTCTGCTCTAAAAATTCATTTATTTTTGCTCCAATTCTACCTTAATCCTTTCTCTAAATATCCCTTATATCTCCGCTCAAGTTCACATATATCTTTGCTCCAAATTTGCCTTATATATCTGCTCAAGTTCACCTTATATCTCTGCTCCAAAATGTACAATTTTTGATCCAAATTTTACTCCAAATCAGGCACAATGTTTGCTATAAATCTCCCATAAAGGTCTATTCCAAATCAGGCACAATGTTTGCTATAAATTTTCCTTAAAGGTTTTCTCCAAATTAGGCATAATGTCTACTATAAATCTGCTTTAAAGGTCTCCAAATCAGACATAATGTCTGCTATAAATTTGCTCCTTTTCTTCTTAAATTTGATCTTCTCCTAATCTCTACTCTTGAAAGGAATGATTTTGCATTGAATAACTTTCTATCTAACCTCCAAAATAACTTGTATTTATATCCAAATCATGCACTTTATCAAAACTAGGTTAGCCGAGATTTGACATAAAATGTATTTTAAATATTTAAATTCAATTTTCAAAGTAGGTTTACCATATTTGATAAATATTAATTGATGTAAGAGCATCCAGGGCGAGTGAGGGATCTTGCATCAATTTGAGTTATTCCACTCAATAAGGGCTGAGTTTGGGCTTGTAGAGCAATCAACGTGCGTGAGGAGCTTCTTTGTCATTCGACGTACAATGTATTGGCTTATCAACATGTGTGATGGTCGTTGGTGAGACAATCATGGATGTCTCTTTGACATTTCAACAGATTGTCAGATCATTTCATTAGGGTGACTTCGTGTGTTCAATGGGAAACATTTGGAAGTCCCTGCAATGGGGCGATATCAGTGTAAGGTTATCACATTGACAAGATGACAATCTTTGTCCCTTCTATGGGGCGATATCGGCATGACTAGAGTGTTTTAGTGTGACTTTGGAGGAAGTCCCTTCAACGGGCCGACATGCGATGGTAACGAGGAACAAAATTTCATCAGTAAGACTTAGTTGTTTCATTGGGAGATGTTTGCAGGTCTCTTCGACAAGATGATGGATGGGAAAAAATACAACAATGAAGATGACCATGGTGGGATCGACAGGGAAGTGACAGAGATGGAATGTAATGACGTGTATGGACAGTTGGCAGATGGCAATAGGATGGTTGGTAATTCACATCCTTTTTGCAAATTACAAATGGTGATGAGGATAGTGATCGATGATATGGAGGTGGTGATTTTGGGGAGACACACATGGTTTGGTGTGAGATCCTTCAAAGTCTATTCAATATTATGACAAGGCTTTATCGTTGTGACTTGGTGGTTTTAGAGGGAGATGAGTCGAAGTCTCAGTGACATTCTAATGGTGGTAGATACACGAAGATGGTTAACTGTGGTGGCACATGGTGAGAGGTTACTCATTGTTTCCACATCGTTGTTGTGGAACAACACGATTGGTTAAATGATTCCCTACATGAGCCATTGGATGGAGACAACTACCTAGCCTAAACGAATAAGAATTGACAATATAGATAACCATGTAACTATTAGGAAAATTTGTTTGACCATTGGACAATATGGTGGTACTACGACAATAGGAGAGAAGAACGACAAGGATGACATGGAGGAGGAATACAATATAAAGAGATAGCGAGAGATAGAAAAGAGGAAGGTTGGTAAGAAGAGAGAGTCGACCAGAATGAGAGAGAGGAGCTAGAGAAGTTAGACTAGTGAGAGTCTAAGGTGAATCAATTTTAGATTTGTAGATGATGTAATGGAAGCCCATTCGATGGAGTGTGTTGATGTAATGTCATTTCAGTAATAAAAGAACACTTTTCTTTACTTTTGCATTTTTTGTATGCAAACCTGTGGTGTTACTGTGAGTTTGAGCTGGAAAGGGGGCAAAGCAGGGAGTGCTCCTTCATCAGTGGTATTAGAGTAGGAGTTCCTAAGTTTGTAACAAAGTGTCAAATGTGAGGCAATTGCAGCAGGACCTATGAGTGTGGGTTGAATCCAAAAGATCTTGAGAGAGCGCATGGTTGTCCTGAGTCTATAACAAAGTGCCGAACATGATGCAGTTGTAGTAGGACTTGTGAGTGTGGGTTAAAGCTAGAAGATCTTGAGAGTGCAAAGTATGCATCAAGATCTATAGTTGATGATCGAGAGAAAGAGTTGTGAAAATTATGTTTGTTGCAGGCATGAAAGAGAGCCTGTAACTATTATCCTCCAACAAAGATAAAGCTGGGTAGAAGGTGTAGAGTTCCTTCACTGAGATAAAGTGGGTAGAGGAAGCATCTTCTAGATTCTTTGTTGGGTAGAGAATGGTTGTGCAAGTGAGATATTTCTTGCAGTTGAATAGATCGCCGAATATGAGGCAGTTCACATATGCAATACCTGAGGGTTTGAAGCTTTATCAGAGCATTGAGAGTGTGTGGGTAACATCTAAAGGTGTTGAAGATCTGTAAACAGATCGTCGAACTAGAGGCAATTTGCATTTGTGTGACTTGAGGGTTGAATATTTGTGTTGATCACAACTTTGAGAGGATTAGAAAATGGAAAAGAGAAAGGGCATTATCATCAGATGGATTCTAAGGATTCCCGGATTAGAGGAAATCATAAAGAGATTGCGGGAAAGAGAGTTGATAGAGTTGAAGCAACAATTGGATGAATTAGAGGACATGATAAAAGGGTGGAAACAAAAGAAGACAAGAGCTAAAGGTAATGTTTATCCTTCTAATGATGTTTTGATTGAAGAAAGGAAAGAAGATGCAACAAAGTGTCATGCATATGACACAGATGAAGAGGATGTGTAGGTTGAGGAACCAGAAGCTAAAAATGAAGGATATCTATTGGCAGACATGAAGGATGATGATCTAGAGGTGGTAGCAACTACTGAAAAGTGGAGAGCAATGGAGGACCTTGAAGAAGAAAAAACCCAAGTGGAAATGGTTGAAGAAAAGAGTGCTAATGAAGGAATAATTGCAATAGTTGAGGATGATGCAGTGATGTATGGGGATCCAGTGTTCGATGAAGAACCTAATGAAGACCAAGAGCTTCTTGAGGAAGAGATCACAGAGATAGAGAAGTTGTTCAATGTAACAACAAAGACAATGGCATTCGAGAGTGGGGAAAAAGATGTTGTGACAAAAGAAGTCACTGAAGATAGAAAGGATGAAGCAGAGTGTCATGCATGTGACACTGAGGAAGAAGAAGAAAATGAGTGAAAAGAAGTTTCTGAAGCAAAAGCTGAAAATTCTATATTTGATGAAGAATTTGGTGAAGGTGAAGAAGATCTCCTACTCAAAGAGTAGATGAGGAATATAGATATCTTATTTAAAGGGAAAGTAACTAATGAATGTGATGAGGGGATGGAGGAGATACGGTTGGGGGAAGATAAGTCCCATGAACATGTTGACTTTGTTTTATTTGTAGGAAAAGGAGAAGTTGCAGTAGAGGAGAAAGAGGTAACATTTGATTTACCTTACTATATGCAAATGAAGGAAGAAAAGGTTGAAAGGATAATGAAAGAAGATACAGATGAAGAAGATAAAATTGATGAATATGCTTTTCCAACATTCCATAGTGTAGATTGGTGGGAGTTTGAATTCGTGAAAAGAGGAAGGAAGAGAGGAAGGATGAAAGATGACAGAGACGTCTAATTACATGGATGATTGAGAAAGAAGGTGCAGGTGAATAAGGCAGCATGATGGATTCTGAATATGCATAGGATCCACAAATTTTTGTGAAACATTTCTTTCCTACACTAGGTGTCTGATGTAGGAGCATCCAGGACTAGAGAGCGATCTCGCATCGACTTGAGTTATTCCACTCAATAAGGGCTAAGTTCGGGCGTGTAGAGCAATCAGGGTGCGAGAGGAGCTTCTCCGTCATTTGACGTACAATGTATTGGCTTATCAATGTGTGTGATGGTCATCAACGAGACAATCATGGATGTCTCTTTGACATTCTGACAGATTGTGAGATCATTGCATCGAGGTGACTTCGTGTGTTCAATGGGAAAAATTTGGAAGTCCCTGCAATGAGGTGACATCAGTGTGAGGTTATCATATTGGCAAGAAGAAAATCTTTGTCCCTTTGATGGGGCGATATCAGCATGATTGGAGTGTTTCAATGTGACTTTTTGAGGAAGTCCCTTCAACAGGCCGACATGCGATGGTAACAAAGAACAACATTTCATTAGTGAGACTTGGTTGTTTTAGTGGTAGATGTTTGGAGGTCTCTTCGACAAGGTGATGGATGGGAACGAATACAACAATGAAGATGACCATGGTGGGACAGATAGGGAAATGACAAAGATGGAATGTAATGACGTGTATGGATAGTTGGAAGATGGCAATAGGATGGTTGGTAATTCACATCCTTGTTGCGAATGACAAATGGTGATGAGGATAACGATCGATGATATGGTAGTAGAAATTTCAAGGAGACACAATGGTTCGGTGTGAGATCCTTCAAAGTCTGTTTGATATTCTGACAAGGCTTTATCATTGTGACTTAGTGGTTTTAGAGGGAGATGATTTGAAGTCTTGGCAACAATCTAATGGTGGTAGATACACAGAGATGGTCAACTATGGTGGCACATGGCGAGAGGTTACTCATTGTTTCCACATCGTTGTTGTGGAACAATATGATTGGTCAAACGGTTCCCTACATGAGCCAATGGATGGAGACAATTACCTGGCATAAACAAATAAGAATTGACGATATAGATAACCATGCAGCTATCAGGAAAATATATGTGACCATTGGACAATATGGTGGTACTATGACAATAGGAGAGAAGAACAACAAGGCCGACATGGAGGAGGACTATAGTATAAAGAGATAGCAAGAGATAGAGAAGAGGCAAGTTGGTAAGAAGAGAGAGTCGACTAGAATGAGAGAGAGGAGCTAGAGAAGTTAGACTAGTGAGAGTATATCGCGAATTTGTTTTAAATTTACAGATGATGTAATGAAAGCCCATTCAATGGCATGCGCTGATGTAATGTCATTTCGGTAATAAAAATAACACTTTTCTTTACTTTTTCATTTTTTGTATTCAAACCTGTGGTGTTATTGTGAGTTTGAGCTAGAAAGGGGGCAAAGCGGAGACTACTCCTTCATCATTAATTTAATGTGAGGTTGTTCATCCATGGGAGATAACACTTCCTTAAGGGGTCAAACCCTTTAATTAATATTCTATTTTAATTTCTACCTTTTAAATCTAATGCTACCATAAGTAGATGGAGGTCAGCCATAAATAAATTAAATTAAACTCTTATTATTCCTTGTCCTTGATCAACAAATTTTTCATCACGGAAGCCTTCCTTTGACATCAATAATAATAATAATTCTAAATTTTTTATCCATATGCCTTTGACATCAATGACAATATTTCCAACAATCTCCCCTTTTGTCATTGATGGCAACTCAAACATAATCCTCTCATTTTGCACTGCCCCCCCTTTATCTATCTCTCCCCCTTTGACATCAATGTTAAAGGAGTGTAACATACTTTTCTCCTTCACAATGAAATACTCCTTTTTTGTGATGCTCTCCCTGACAATAAAACTCCCCCTGATTGTGACACTCTCTTATTGTAGTATTTCCTTTTGATGTTAATGGCATAATTTTTTATTTCCTATAACTCTTCCTTGTTGTAACTCTCATCCTTTGTGCAAATTTTCTCTTTTGACAACATGGAAAAATTCATATAGAATATGCATTAGTTGTTCTATCTCAGAATTTTCTTTTCTTCAGAGCTAAGGGATATTGCATTGATTAGCTCCCGCTTTTTCTACTTCTCCCTCTTTGACAACAATGGAAAAAAAAACTTTTTTTTTATAGGGCTAAAAGACAATGCAATGGTAAGATCCCCCTGAAATCATGCTTCTCCTTAAGAATTTAGTGATGCTTCTTGTGCATGGAGCACAAGAATGGATTTTCTTTCTCTTGCTCTTATTTCCTTTTCCAAACTTTTGTAGATTCTCCCTTTCATTCAGCTATGGTTTCCTCCTTTTTGTTCAATCTAGGTGGTTTCACAAAGCCACTTCTACAAAAGTATGCAATGTGACCATAGTTTTTTCACCTGTAACATATAACATTATAATCCACCAAAGGAACATATATGTTGTAGTCC
The DNA here is from genome assembly GCA_007258455.2 of Sequoia sempervirens. NCBI lineage: Eukaryota > Viridiplantae > Streptophyta > Pinopsida > Cupressales > Cupressaceae > Sequoia > Sequoia sempervirens. The sequence goes on along the minus strand of VDFB02281492.1, from coordinate 763,727,229 downwards.
CTACTTGAGAACCCAAAATCATTCCTTGCAAGTACTCTACAATTCACTACTTTATGACCAAAATGATTACATGAATAACAATACCCATAGAAAGAGTCATTAAACATGGTCATTGGGGTTTTTCTCGAAGGGAATGATCCTTTGAATCTTCCATGGTTGTCCCTGTGAGGAATGTTGTTCTTATGTGGGATATTACTACCCTCCTTTTTGATGCAACTATTGATGGATTCCTTGAATGCATTAGCATATCCTTTAGGATTTTCTTCATTTATTTTCTTTGGTAATTCTATAGCCTTAAAACTTGACTCTTCCTTGGCGGTCTTTTGGTTTTCCTCAAATCCAAGACATGTCTTGATAAAAGGTGATCTTTGGGAGCTTATAATATCTTCCAAAATTTCAGAGCTCTTTTCAAACTTCATGCTTTGATTTAATTGATTATTTGATTTTTCCAACTACTTCCTTAAGGAAACAACTTCAAGCTCCAAATTCTTGCAATCCAATTCCTTCGCCTTCAACTGATCTCTTACAACTTCAATTTGTTTTGCTTCCTCAATTTGAATCTTCAAATCCATGATCATCATTTTTTATTCTTCAAGAATTTCAGATGATTTCACTTTAGTTCCACTATCCTCTTGAAGTCATGACTTTAGTTTTGAATTCCTTTTCTTGAGCTTTTCGATCTTATTATAGGCAAATTGGATTTCCCTCTCAAGATCCTCTTCTTCATCATATTTGGTATGTTCTTTTAAATCTCTTTCTTCTTTCTTTTTTCCTTCACCATCCTTTACCTCCATCACCATAAAGAGTATCTCTTCTCTATCACTATTGGAGAAGCTTCCATTGCTTTCTTCATATGAGCTACTTGTTTCTTGAATCTAAGGACTCTTTTATTCCTTTAAAAGTTATTCTTTTCTAGCTTCCCTCGTGCATTCTTTTTCTTGTTATGATAATATTTCCTTCCTTTCCTTTTGTTTTATTCTTCTTCCTCTTCACTGCTTTAATCTCAGCTTGTGGATATTTGGAAGCAAAATGACCTATTATACCACAATTAAAACATTTAAGAGTAAACTTACCTTTATGTTTCCTAAATCCTTTCTTGTGCTTTCTTGCACAATGTAAGTTTCTTCTTCATCACTTGAAATTTCACTTGATATGTATCCTTTGTTTGTCATCTTCTTGGACATACTTTGAAAGTTTCTTCCTATTTTGATGGCTTCACTTTCTTCATCCTCATTTCATATGTCGTGAGGATCCTATGCAACTCATCCATCATCAAGGTGTCTAGATCTTTCATTTCCTCGATGGTTGAAACTTTCACATCAAATATAACAAAGAGAGAGATCTTAAAATATTTTGCACAATGATTTCATCCTCAATCTTCTGTCCAAGACCACAAATAGTGTTGATAATTTCATCCACGCAAAGTAGATAAGCAACGATGTTTTCTTCATCCTTCATCTTCAAACTCTCAAATTGTCTTTTGTGGGTTTGAAGCTTAGCCTTCTTAACCTTGTCATCTCCTTCGTATATATTGTTTAATTTATCCCACACATCCTTAGCTGATTTGTAGTGTATAACCTTCACAAACTCTGATTCAAATAATCCACACAAGATTGAATTTTTGGCTTTGGAATTATTCTCGCTTGCCCTCTTTTTGGCTTGATCCATTATTGGGGTTGTAGGAGGAGTATAACCAAATTCAATGGATCACTAGATATCATATCCTAGAGCATTCAAATAAGTCTCCATCCTTATGCTCCAAAAATCATTATTTGGTCCATCAAATAGTGGTGCCCTATTTGAGGAAAATCCATATCCTTCGGCCATGTGTGCTTCCATGATCTACCTTTGAGCGATTAAGCTCTTTTTCAAAGGAAATCGCTCTGATACCAATTGATGAAACACACACTTATACTGAGAGGGGGTGAATTAGTATAAGACAATCTTTTCTTTTTTCAAAACTTAACAACCACAACAATATCAATCACACAAGATCTAACAATTATGCAACATAAAAAGAATGCATGATTTACATGGAAACCCTTATAAGGGAAAATTATGACAAAATATTGCTTATATAAAACTTCTCTTACAATCTTCATAGGCACAAACCCATTGGAGACACCAATCACCACTTACAAGATTTGTAGGCACCAACCTACTAGGGACACTAATCCCCACAACCAAGCATCGACTCAATAAGAGACACCAATCTCTTCTAAATTGGAAGGCACCAAACTCTCTAATGTCTGCTCCAAAACTTCACTTATTTCTATTGCAATTCCGCCTTAATATTTGCTCTAAATCTCCCTTATATCTTTGCTCAATTTCACCTTATATATTTGCTCCAAATCTCCCTTATATCTTTGCTCAAGTTCACATTTATATCTCTGCTCTAAAATGATGCAATTTTTGATCCAAATTATACTCTAAATTAGGCACAATGTTTGCTATAAATCTCCCATAAAGGTCTGCTCCAAATTGTTGGAAATATGTGCCTCAAACATTACAGGCTGAAACCTCCATGAGTGCCAAGTCGGTGTGATAGGTTCCATGTCTAGCCGACTAGCAGTTTGCTTTATTCATTTCTGAATAGGTCACTGTGACCTTGCCATTGTCTTGCCGAAAGGTTGCACTGTGGAGTCTATCGCTATAGCATGATGTATTCGTTATGACATCAGAGCAATCGGGAGACCTCTGGCCGATAGGCCATTCGATCATGCATCGGTGAGACTCTTGGTGACTGTGATCTTCGGTGAAACTGAAGGATCTCGCTAAGATGTCCCAGTGAAGTGTTATTCTCTTGGCGACAGTGTATGTGTTGATGTCTTCAGGATAACCCTAATGTTTCGGGAAGACGTCTTAGTGAACAGTGAATGTCTTACTGACAAAGAGTGATAGGTAGATCATCGGAGTGACTTGGCAGGCTCGGTGAGAAGTCTTAGCGAGAGTCAAATTTCTCACCGACAGCTCATTGTGTTGGAAGCCTTCGGTGTAACTTAAAGCTATCAGAGAAACCTCTTAGCGATGGCGAATGTCTTGCCGATAGCCGTTGGCTATCGGGGTAGCTCTTGGCAACAGTTGGTCATCGGTGAAACATATGGATCTCGGTATGATGTCTCGACGAAAACCGATTGTCTGGCCGATAGGTGTATGTTCTCGGTGTAACTCAAGTTGTTCGGTATGAACTCTTGGCGATAGGAGTGAGTCTTGTCAACTTCTATTTGGTGCTCGGTAGGCTTGGGGACTTCAATGTAACCTTAGTGATTCACTATGACCCTCTGGCGAAAGCAATAAGTCAGGGCGACTACATGATGTCTCGGTGTATCTCTTGGAGCTCGATGTAATATCTTGGCGACTAAAGAGGCTTTCAGCGACATCGATATGAGGTCAATGTGGCATCGGTGAGACACTGTTAGTGTCTCACTGAGATGCCAATACAATAAAAATTATGTTGAATGGTTGACCATCCTATGTGGAGTCTCATGGACAAATAGAAGGAGCCGAAGGGGAACAGTTGGAAGACAGTTAGTTGCGACGGTTCTGAAGGAAGTTCTACAGACAAAATTCGACATGGATATAGTTGCAAGTTGCAGACGCTTGGGAGTTGGATAGTAGTTCGATCAACAGGGAAGTGTAAAGAATTCAAACTGTATCAGTGAAGGATTTAAAATCTGTAAAGGCTATAACTTGGATGTTTTTCTATTCGAAGAAGGTTCATGATGAATGCTACTATATAATGACACCAGAAAGATAAGTTTGGAGTTGTATGTAATTTTGATTACTATAATACAAAGTGATTTCTCTTGGTGTGGTGGGTTTTTTCTCCCGTAAGGGTTTTCCCACGTATATCTAGTGTTCATGTGTGATTGTCAAATACTCTGTTTCTGTAATCTGTTTCATAGTGCATCTTAACTTGACTGTAATTGGGAAATTTAAAAGTACTTTTGCATTCTTTCCTAAGGTATTGACATTAGGAGAATTGTTTTCTGCATCTAATTTTCCTTACAAGTGGTATTAGAGCCTGGCCAGTTGTGTTATCCTTGGGGGTACATTGTGTTTTTTGTGTCAATACTGTTCAGTGGGAGTCTTGTAGAGATTGTTATTTCTAATTACAGATTAAGATGGCTAGTACATCTGGGAAGTTTGAAATAGAGAAATTCAATGGCAGTAACTTTGAGTTGTGGAAACTCAAGATGGAGGATCTTCTTGTTGACCGTGATCTTTGGATTGTTGTGGCTGGAGTGAAACCTACAGGCATGAAGCAAGAAGATTGGGACCTTGCAGATAGGAAGTCTAAGGGGCTGATAAGGCTTAGCGACTCGTGAATGTGCATGAGGAGAAGATGCATCTTCCCGTGGAAGAGATCTATTTATCGGGAAGTCCTTGGTGAATAAACTATTCTGAGGAAGAAACTATACTCCTTGAGAATGCAGGAAGGAGGGTCTATTGATCATTTGAATGCATTTAACATGTTGCTTGCACAATTAACATTGTTGGTGTAAAGATTGAAGAAGAGGATCGAGTATGCTTTATGTTCTTTTCCGACTGGGATCATCTGATGGCTATTGGGAGTACAACATCCAGTTTCAAGATGAAAAATGTTGTTGGTTCTTTGCTATCGAAGAGATGAGAAGAAAATCTTTGAGATGGCGAAGGAGGCTCTTCTTTCGGAGGAAGGTCAAGGAGAAAGGCAAGAAGAAGGACAAGAAGTCCAAATCAAAATCGGAGATCAAAGTCTCCGGCAAAAGTCCAAGGTGAAGTGCTGAACCTGCAACCCGGTCATGTCTGAAGGGATTGTAAAGAGGAGAAAAAGAAGAAGAAGGGCTCTTCTGATAATGGTTCTTCTCATAGTGATGGTGACGCCTTCATTGCAGCCTTGGCAACTCAGGCATCCGATGATGTCTGGCTGATTGATTCTGGAGCATCATTCCACATGACATCTCACAGAGAATGGTTCACAAAGTATGAAGAATACGATGGTGGAAAGGTGTATCTAGCAAGTGATTCAACTTTGGAGATTGTTGGCCATGGAAGAGTTAGGATACAATTCCCTGATGGCAGAGTAAAGGAAATTAATAATGTTATGCACATACCAGGTTTGGCTCGAAATCTATTGTCTGTAAGTATGCTAAATGATATTGGTGTACAAGTTATGTTCTCTGGAAGTGGCTGCAAGATGACTAGAGGTTCAATGGTGCTGGCTAGAGGTGCTCGAATTGGTACCCTGTACAAGCTGGATGCACAGGCTGTTCAATGTAACAGTGTCTTTGGAAAGTCACTAAAAGTTGCTCGTGAAGGTAAAGAGGGAAATATCCCTAATTATGTAAACTCTATGGAAGTAAAACTTCCTGCAGAGAAGACTATGCTTTGGCATCATAGGTTAGGCCACATAGGAGAAAAAGGTTTAAAAACCTTGAAGAACAAAAATCTTGTTGAGGGGCTCGAAGATTCTAATTTCGAATTTGAATTCTGTGAACATTGTATATATGGAAAGCAGCATCGTGTTTCATTTTATGACATTCCTCATAAATCTTCTGGTTTGTTAGATTATATCCATTCAGATGTGTTTGGTCCAGTAGATGTTCCTTCTTTGTCTAAATCAAGATACTATGTGTCGTTCATTGATGATTTTTCAAGAAGAGCATTTATATATTTTTGAAAAGTAAATCAAAAGTGTTCAGTCGATTTAAGGAGTTTAAAAATCTTGTTGAAAATCAAACTAGTAAAACAATAAAATGCTTAAGGACTGATAATGGCGGTGAATTCTGTTTTGATGAATTTGAAAGATACTGTAAAGACCATGGAATCAAAAGACACAAGACTACACCTTATACTCCATAGCAGAATGGAGTTGCAGAAAGGTTCAATAGGACAATGATGGAGAGAGCACGAAGTATGCTTAGTAGTGCTGGTTTGGAGGAGAAGTTCTGGGCTGAAGCTACTGCTACTGCATGTTACTTGGTTAATCGGTCTCCAAACTCTGCTCTTGTTGATAAGACACCTTTGGAAGCGTGGTCTGGTAAGAAGCCCTCTCTTAGAAATATTCGAGTCTTTGGCTATGAGGCATATGCACATGTGCCAGGTGTAAAAAGATCTAAGTTGGAGAACAAGGTTGTCAACTGTATTTTTATTGGCTATAGTGCTAATATTAAAGGATACAAGTTTTGGAATCCTGTTACAAAGAAGGTTGTATATAATAGAAGTGTAATCTTTCGTGAGCTGAAACCTTCCAACTTGGATATGCAGTCAGAGACAAAGTCAGAAAACAGTAAGGATGTAGCAGCAATTCCTCCTACACCAGAGAAAGAGGAATTGAAGATTCAAAACGTACCTAAAACTGAGGAGAGCTCAAGCAGTTCTCAAAGTTCTGAAGAAGATGAACCTCAGCCTCAACCTGTGAGGAGGTCAACCCGAGAAAGGAAACAACCAGATAGGTATGGGTTCTCATTAATTGATTCTACTTGTGCCTATGCTTTAATTTCTAGCACTGATGAGCCTATGACTGTAAAGGAGGCAATTAAAATGTCTAATTCAGATTCTTAGTTGGAAGCCATGGAGGAAGAAATGGCGTCATTAGATAAAAATGAAACCTGGAGTCTGGTGCCCTTGCCTAAAGGTAGAAAGGCTGTGGGCTGCAAATGGGTATTTAAGAAAAAGATTGGTCTGGATGGCAGTGTAGAAAAATACAAGGCAAGACTGGTTGCAAAGGGTTATTCCTAGATAGAGGGAATTGATTATGGGGAATTTTTTTCTCCTGTAGCAAAGCTGACGTCCATTAGATTTCTATTGTCACTTGCAGTAGCGTATGACTTAGAGGTTGAATAGATGGATGTGAAGACAACATTTCTTCATGGTGATCTTGAAAAAGAAATCTATATGTCCCAGCCTGAGCACTTTATTGAGAAAGGTAAAGAAAAATTGGTATGCAAATTAAAGAAGTCTCTTTATGGGTTAAAGCAATCACCTAGAATGTGGTACCAAAAATTTGATACATTTGTATTATCTTTGGGATTTGTGAGATCAAAATCTGATCACTATGTATATTATAAAGCTGAAAGTGATCAAGTGCTTGTTATTGCTCTTTATGTTGATGATATGCTGTTCATAGGAAATAGCAAGCTAATGATTTCTGATCTTAAGTCTCAGTTGTCTGCTAAGTTAGAAATGAAGGACCTTGGTGCAGCAAGGTATATTCTGGGGATGGAGATAACCAAGGACAAGAAGAATAGAAAGCTCTGGCTCAGTCAGAGTAAGTATATAAGGACTATTTTTGAGAGATTTTGTATGAATGATTGCAAGCAGTTAGTTGTTCTAGTCATGCAAAGAATGAAGCTATCTGTTGAGGACTGTCCAAAATCTCCTATTGAGATTGAGGACATGACCAGTGTGCCCTATGCTAGTGCTATAGGCAGTCTCATGTATGCAATGGTCTATACAAGACCAGACATTGCCCAAACAGTGGGAGTACTTAGTCGATTTATGGCGAATCCAGGAAGAATACATTGGGATGCAGTGAAGAGAGTGTTTAGGTATTTGAAGGGAACTTCAGATTTTGCATTGTGTTACCATGGGAATTCGGTTGAATCACAGAGAACTCTCAGCATTCGGGGATATGTAGATTCTGATTGGGCAGGGGACATTGACAACAGAAGATCCACCAGTGGATACGTTTTCATGTTGAATGGTGGTGCAGTGAGTTGGATGAGCAAGCGGCAGGCTGTAGTTGCTTTGTCCACTACAGAGGCTGAATACATGGCAGCTACTCATGCTTGCAAAGAAGCTGTATGGTTGAAACGTTTGTGTTCTAACATTGGTTTTGATGCAGGAGAAATAACAATCTTATGTGACAGTCAGAGTGCTATTTGTCTAGCAAAGAATCCAACTTTCCATGCCAGGATGAAACATATTGATGTACAATACTACTTTGTACGAGATATGGTTGAGGATGGAAAGGTCAGTTTGGAAAAAGTTGATACTCTGGAGAATGTTGCATATGCATTGATGAAGCCAGTGAGCACAGACAAGTTCAGGTGGTGTGCCAGTTCAATGGGCCTTAGTGCCCATATTTTTCAATAAGTATTATTTATGCTCTGGAGGTGCCTGTATGATCTTCGTCAAGTGGGAGATTGTTGGAAATATGTGCCTCAAACATTACAGGCTGAAAACCTCCATGAGTGCCAAGTCGGTGTGACAGGTTCCATGTCTAGTCGACTAGCAGTTTGCTTTGTTCATTTCTGAACTGGTCACTGTGACCTTGCCATTGTCTTGCCGAAAGGTTGCACTGTGGAGTCTATCAATGTAGCATGATGTATTCGTTATGACATCAGAGCGATCGGGAGACCTCTGGCCGACAAGCCATTCAATTATGCATCGGTGAGAGTCTTGGCGACTGTGATCTTCGGTGAAACTGAAGGATCTCACTAAGATGTCTTAGTGAAGTGTTATTCTCTTGCCGACAGTGTCTGTGTTGATGTCTTCGGGATAACCCTAATGTTTTGGGAAGACATCTTAGCGAATAGTGAATGTCTTACTGACAAAGAGTGATAGGTAGATCATCGGAGTGACTCGGCAAGCTCAGTGAGAAGTCTTAGCGAGAGTTAAATGTCTCGCCGACAGCTCGTTGTGTTGGAAGCCTTCGGTGTAACTTAAAGCTATCAGAGAAACCTCTTAGCAATGGCGAATGTCTTGCCAATAGCCGATGGCTATCGGGGTAGCTCTTGGCGATAGTTGGTTATCGGTGAAACATATGGATCTCGGTATGATGTCTCGACGAAAGCCGATTGTCTGGCCGACAGGTGTATGTTCTCGGTGTAACTCAAGTTGTTCGGTATGAACTCTTGGCGATAGGAGTGAGTCTTACCGACTTCTATTTGGTGCTCGGTAGGCTTAGGGACTTCGGTGTAACCTTAGTGATTCACTATGACCCTCTGGCGAAAGCGATAAGTTAGGGCGACTACATGATGTCTCGGTGTATCTCTTGGAGCTCGATGTAATATCTTGGTGACTACATAGGCTTTCGACGACATCGATATGAGGTCAATGTGGCATCAGCGAGACACAGTTAGTGTCTCACCGAGATGCCCATACAATACGAATTCTGTTGAATGGTTGACCATCCTATGTGGAGTCTCGTGGACGAATAGAAGGAGCTGAAGGGGAACAGTTGGAAGACAGTCAGTTGCGACGGTTCTAAAGGAAGTTCTACAGACAAAATTTTACATGGATATAGTTGCAAGTTGCAGACACTTGGGAGTTGGATAGTAGTTCGATCAACAGGGAAGTGTAAATAATTCAAACTGTATCAGTGAAGGATTTAAAATCTGTAAAGGCTATAACTTGGATGTTTTTATGTTCGAAGAAGGTTCATGATGAATGCTGGTGTATAATGACACCAGAAAGATAAGTCTGGAGTTGTATGTAATTTTGATTACTGTAATACAAAGTGATTTCTCTTGGTGTGGTGGGTTTTTCTCCCATAAGGGTTTTCCCACGTATATCTGGTGTTCATGTGTGATTGTCAAATACTCTGTTTCTATAATATGTTTCATAGTGCATCTTAACTTGACTGTAATTGGGAAATTTAAAAGTACTTCTGCATTCTTTCCTGAGGTATTGACGTTAGGAGAATTATTTTCCGCATCTAATTTTCCTTACACAAATTAGGCACAATGTTTTCTATAAATATTCCTTAAAAGTCTGCTCCAAATTAGGCACAATGTCTGCTATAAATCTGCCTTAAAGGTATGCTCTAAGTCAGTCACAATGTTTGCTATAAATCTATTCATTTTATTCTTAAATATGCTCTTCTTCTCCTAATCTCTGCTCTTAAAAGGAATGATTTTGCATTGAAGAACTTGCTTTCTAACCTCCAAAAAAACTTGTATTTATATCCAAATCACGCACTTTATCAAAAGTAGGTTGGCCAAGATTTGACATAAAATTTATTTTAATATTTAAATACCTTACAAAGTAGGTCGACCATCTTTGATAAATATTAATTTAATGTGAGGTCGGCCATCCATGGGAGATGACACTTCCTTTAGGGGTTGGCCCCTTTAATTAATAGTCTATTTTAATTTCTACCTTTTAAGTCTAGCGCTACCATAAGTAGATGGAGGTCGGCCATAAATAAATTAAATCAAACTCTTATTATCTCTTGTCTTCAATCAATAAAATTTTCATCATGAAAGTCTTCCTTTGACATCAATGAGAATAATTCTAACAATTTTGTCCATACACCTTTGACATCAAGGACAATATTTCCAACAAAAAAGGTGTATCAAGAAGGAAAGAGAATCATGGTTTACTTGTGTAAAGAGAGATTTTCTTGAGGAACTAATAACAAATTGAAGCCAAAGAAAATTGACCCTTACAAAATACTAAAGCAAATTAGTGAGAATGCTTATTTAATATTTTTGCCTTGAATTTGAAAATAGTCCTACATTTAATGTCATGAATCTTTATCCCTATCTTATAGGTAGAGAGAAGTTCAAGATGAGAAAACATTGGGAGATTTACATAGTCAATTGTCACAAAAAAGAGAGAAAATAAAAAATATAGTTGATAATAAGGTTGTTGCTACAAGATCTAAGAATTATAAGATGTATTTAGTGAAACGACTTGGTTTACCTCTTTCCAACAACACTTAGGTTGCAAAATAAGAATTCGTGAAGTTTACCAAATCAAGTACATCTAAAATATGAGGTTCAAGATTTTTTAAAAGATGGGGAGGATAATGTTTTGCCCTTTAAATATTGGGGCTCCCCCTAATTTGCATTCATTTTTGCCTTACAATTTTTTGGGGTTTTATTTGTAGTTGACATGTTAGCCATTTTGGGTCATTTATTGCTTTTACTAATTTCTAGATTTTAGTCTTGATTTATTCACGGGTGTGCATTATTTTGAGGGCTAATTGTGTTATTGGTTAATAAAAAAGAATAAAGGATTGTAAGAGCTCAACAATTTGCCCTAATTTTAGACTATGTTGGTTTTTGTATCCATGAGAATGTAAGAATTATTTAGTAGAGAATCAAAGAGATTTTTCTTGAGTCATTATGCTACATACAAATTATAGATTCTATTTAGATTCACAATGCTTTGTTTTTGCTATTCTATTTGTTTGTTTACTAGCTAGATTAAAGTATTTCACTTGTAGCAACATAGGTAATTTGCACAAAAAAAGATGCTAAAATTTATATGAATATAAGAAAAGATAGAAAATATAGCAACATAGTCTTCTTCTTCTTCTTTTTTTGTATCTCAAAGGTGGTATCGCCACGACTGAATGGGATTCTCTTAAGTTTCCGTTACCAGGAAAGACTAACCAACCGGTCTACACTCTAGGTGCAACAACAAGTCTTCTTTGATGTCAAATAAAATTATTAAAAAAACACACACCCACAAAGAAAGTTTATGGTAATTATTCATAAAACCAGTTTGCAAAAATAGTAGTAGAAAGACCAAAAATCATTAAAAATCTAACTTAAGTTTTATTTCAACTCTAATTCTCCAACTACCCTTATTATTTTATTTCAATCCTTCTTGATCAACATCACTTACTGATACACAACATGATCTTCATCAATCTAGTGCATGCTAATCATCCATACTCTATCCACCTTTGTGTAAATCATTTTGAGCTTTATTGGGAAGCTTTTATGTCATTTTATGCATATTCTTTCACAACTATAATTCTTTTAGTTTGTGCTCTTTTGGTCATCGTGTAGTTAAATAATTTTCCCTTATTTTTCTTGTCCATCTTCTACACTTCTACTTGTAACCTTCATCAAATTTGTGACCAATTAATTGAATTTGATAATAGTCACTAACTTCCTATCCTTTCCCTAGACCAAAGGAATTCCTATCATAACAAATTGCTTTTTTTGCATACCCTAGTTGTAAATTGATTATGACATTGATACATTAATGTAGGACATTATGTTCATTTAGGAAGATCATATAATCGTAGGTTGGTCCCATATATATATCAACTTTCAATTAAATCATCAATTGCATGAGTGACATGATTAATGACTAAATAACTATTAAAATAAAATTGAACTTTTCTTCAAAACAAATAATAAACTATGTGTACCTACCTATGACTTTTTAGTATAAACCTTCTACTTTATTATTTTATTGAATTATATTTAACATACAATGCTCATATAAATGTTAACAAAAAAATATTGTAATAAAAATATTCTATAGACTATACTACTAATAACCTTGATTAAATTTTGATCTGTGGGTTAGCTCATTTGATCTATGCTGTTGCTTTAGGTAGTCTAGATCATGGATTCAACTCTTAATTTGCATGTGGTAGATAAAGATCCATTACATATTGCAGAGATTATAAGAGGGCTCGTTGAATGAATACCCAATTAAAAAAAACCTGATTAAATTTTATAATTGAAGTTATGAAATTGTATTTACCTTTGATGATAGGAGGGTAATGACATAAGGCTGGGCCCACTTATCGATTTTCTTTCACTAAAATACCAATATTCCTCTGACCGACGCTGTGCTTCTCACACTAACACATAATCGTCATAATCGTCTTGTTCTTACTACTAATTTTGTGAGGTCATGAGTTCGAACCCCATAATCTTCCCTGAGTCCATTTCTCGACTATAAATAGATGTTTCACCTCTGAAATTAGCAAACCATATCTAATCGCAGCCTAAGGCTTATATTGGCAGAATTTTAGTTATTCTGGACAATATATTATATTGCAGAAGCGTATGAAGGCTTTTGAAGAGGGTTTGATTCGGCTTCGGGGTGAAGAAAGTGCCAGGTTTTTCACCCTCTTAGCAGTATATATACATTTTTGGTTTGACAATTGTTAGAACACTTCGTAGAAAGAAATGAAAAAAATTGGTACCTGTATATGAATATGCCCCTTGTTTTGTGACTACTGGAATTTGTGGTCAGTGTCAATGGACATGAAGATATTTAGCATTTGCATGATATATTTGCATAAAAATAAAGTAAAAAAATGATTTTTTGTCTAAAATTATATAAACAATTATAAAATAAAAAGTGTTTTGTTTGTTAAATTGAATAAACAATTTAAATCATAATTCTGAGTATTAATCTGATGTTTTCTATGGACCAGCTAGAAGACGAACCTATGAACCCTCCATCGGTATGCTAGCATGTTGAGGAGGTTTATCTCTGAGATGTCAGTGGCCTTGTTGTTTGGAGTGTGATAGTTCTTTCAACACTGCCTCCTAGGTCATGCTTCTTTGCTCGGGGCTTGCAGTCCATCCCTGATACCATCATATTTTCTGTAGGCCAACTTTGACTTGAACACAGGAGATCCTATTAGGATGCCTAGGTGCTCTACGCTATGGGCTCCTTCCCATTGGAGAGTGTCGATTGTTTTTCTAGCAATCAAAAACCATATTTTTGAGTTCTGGAAGATGCTTAATATAAACAGTCACGTAATCGATCGAGAGTATAATGTTCATCTCACTGTGAACTAAAAGAAAGTAAATTGAAAAGATAACTAAGTCAATTAATCCATGAATTTTTCCAATTCTATTTCTGGAAACTTCTGTGTTCCATCCACTTTTCTTCACCTATAGAAGTTTCTGGATGCATGTTTTTAAGTTTAGAACCTGTGGAGAAAATCTAAAAAAAGTAATTTATGAAATCAATGATCTCAATGTTTTGCAGTGCATAAGTGTCAAGAAGGGTTTCTCGATACAACTGTGTTGGACTTTAACAATTATCAGAAATCTTGTTCTCAATCCATGCATATGACATTTTCTCTAATATCAGATGGTGCCTATATAAAAACTGTCTTATATTGTTGTTTTCTTCTTGGCAATTGTGTTAGAGTTTACTATTCAGTGATCCAAGCAACCTAACTGCAACTAGCTTCAGAGCACCTTGTGTTTCTGATTGTTTCCTTTTTTTCCTTCTTTAACTACTACTTAAAATTTACTCAACTGTGCGTAGAGGGCGAAGGGAGGAATAGATGGCGACAGAATCGTCTTCTCCAAATCAAGTTGATGGCAAACTATTATCAGGTCTGGTACACAGCTGTCATTGTAACACTGTTCTTGATTCATAAGTAAAGTAGCCGAATCCAAGCTTTGAAATACATATATATATATCAAATTTTCTCATTTTCAATCTTCAATAAATTCTCGATTTTATCCATTTTGTCTTTTTCAGTATGGATTTTGGTGTCAGTATATTTGAGAATGACCAAATTGTTCTCTAAATAACATCTATACTTCTCTCTCCTTTATCAATTATTACTTTTCATGCAAACTGCCTTTTTTCGATTTTGTCAGGTGAATCCGTGAAAGTGGTCGAAGGTGGCGGAGCTCCAGAAGACAAAGGAGACATTACAAAGGAAAAGGATGGAAGTTGGCCTTTTGCAAATTCAGAGCCCATGAGAGAAGATCAAGTGCAAAATGCAGTCAAATTTTTATCTCACCCTAAAGTCAGAGGTTCTCCTGTTATGTATCGACGCTCATTTCTGGAAAGGAAGGGCTTAACAAAGGAGGAGATTGATGAAGCATTTCGCCGAGTGCCAGTAAGAAAGTCGTCTGTTTTCCTTACATGGCCCTTTGACAGCTATTTTTTTCATTTTTCTCTTCTGCCATTAAGTTTTGTACTCAATTACATTGCTACAGTTTTGATTGCATATGTGCACTTCAGAGATATATGTGCCCAAAGAACTCTGTGGTTTACTAACTTTTTGTGATGCATTCTAGGATACCCCCTCTCAAGAATTGGCTGCAAGAACAACTGTCCCAACTCAAGGCAAGGAATTGCTGATGTTCTTTTTCTTGAAAATCTTGAGTTGTGTAGCTATAAATTGGTTTGCTGCTTTTTTGAGGACAAACCACCGAGTGTCTCTGGCATATAAAATTATTAATCTGCTGTTAGAAAACATGAGTAACAACGGTTAATTTTTTTTTCTATCCTCAGACTAAATCTGTTTGAAAATGCTTTATATTATACTGGATTACGGGGAGATGAATCACTGACATTGTTTTCTTTTTGTCTTTTTAAAGAGAGGCAATCAACGCCACTTGCCACTCTACAATCTCAATCTCCTGTTCAAACTCTACAGCATTCTGCTGGCCCACTAGTTACAGCATCAACAGCACCAACGGTTCAACCATCACGTTTTCATTGGACACACCTGCTTTTGGCTTTGGGATTGCTTTCTGCAACTGGTGCTGGAACGGGTGTGGTTTTCAAGGTTGGCTTTTACTTATATTTGTAGAATTGTAGTTATATTTTTTTATGAATCTTGACACATTGTCTGCAAAAATGAGTCCCAGAAGGAAGAAGGAAACACCATACTTATGTAATACAACAAAAAATATGATTATAAGATATGCATAACCACTTGGTGATATTTTAAGTTGTCAGTAAATGTAATCTTGGATTTGCAAAGAAACTCTTTTATCCTATTAACATATATCTATGCTGATATTATTTGGCTATTGAATGTACTCTGATCAATATTCATGTAGTTGTAGATGGCGTTTCACTTTGTGATGTTTTTGTCTTTTGACAGAAAGCAGTTATTCCCAGATTCAAATCTTGGATTCGTCAGATTGCTTCTGGAGCTGATGAATTTGAAGAAAAGAGGGCCATAGTACCTAGTCCAGCTGAGGAAGCTGTGGCTGCAGCTAAAGCTGCTGCCGCTGCAGCAGCTGAAGTAGCTGAAGCTAGCAGAGAAATGCTTAAATCAAAACTCGAAGGTCAGTCATTGATGCTTTTGTGGTTTTCAAAACTCATGTGAGCATTGTTTCCTATAAAAATCATTCTTTAGATTACGTGGACATTAGAAGAGAATAACAATATGTATTCTATATTATGCTTCAATTTACACTTGTTTAGTATTCTCTGCCAGATAGCAAACATTTGGAAGGGCTTATACATTCTTTGGAAGAACAAACAAAAGAAATGAAGTCCATGAAGATTGCTCTTCAGGAGATAGAAAACCACAGGCATGAAGTACATATTGCTGGTAGCCGGTCAGACAGTCAAAGCCTAAGTGAGACAAACAGGGGTATGTGTAATGAGTTCAGTGCAGCGTTTCACTAAGAGGACTCTTTAACACAAGAAAGTTTTACATGTGAACAAGAATTTAAAGATAAGTTTATTCAACAAAGATAGAATAAGAATAAAGCACAACACTTTTCTAAGAAAATAGAATGATGCTAATACATGTCTATTCTCCTAAAATAAAACAAAGCATATAAAGTCATTGAAATGACTACTTGAGGAGGATAAAGCATGGATAAGGTTATTTTTGGAGGAACTCTATCTTTAGGAGTGGGTCATCTGCAAGAGAGGGCTTGTTTGCCTATAAACATGGCAAGGTTCATTGTAATAAGGGGTGTTTTCTTTAACCAAAATTTTGGTAATTAGCTAGATCAGCCCTTAATATGTTGAAGATTGATTTACCTTCATAATTGAAATCGGCTTACCTGAGAGCTTTGGCTGTTCTGTGTGTTGGTTGTGTCTGAGCAGAATTATTGTTTATAATTTATAAAGTCAGAATTTCATGTATCTGTCAGATCTTTTGGTTTGCAGAGTTTTATACTTCAATTGGGATATTGGAGGTCATCAACCAGATTTTGATTTGGAAATTCAGAAGTCAGTTTCCATAATTTAGATTTCCAATGTACTTCAAAATTGTATCAATATATATTTTTAATTAATCTATCAGCAAGGAAAACTATTTCCCATTAACATTAGTTGAGATTCTTGTAAGGCATAATGGACTTATGCTCTATTTTTAAATTTTTCTTTTAAGTAAAGAGGTTAGATCGGCTGAGGTTGAAGACAAAAACACATTCATGCTTTCCATTGTTCCAATGTAGCAATTTTCTGCCTTCAGAACCTGTCTCTTTGTATCTGTAGGATGAACATACTTCCATATGCTCCTAATTCAGCATGTGTCAGTATGTGTGATATACTTAGGGAGTGTCTGACATGTGGTGTGCATGACTCTTTTCTAGTAGTTTCTTAGTTTTTGGTTTTTGGTTAGTCAGTCTAACTAGGGGCTTAACTGCTTTCCGAAATTAATTTTTCCCATAAATAAGTAGTGATTCTCCATTTGGAAATCATCTTTATCAGAATCTATTTCTTGGTTTATTGCATCCAGAGATTGCCCCTTAAAGCAGCTCTGCTTTCTTATTTGATGCAGTCACGGATGGATGGTTCAGTTAAGAACCATCTGACCATCCATCCAACACAACAAACACTCAATAGTTTCACACAATGAAATGATAATAGCACAAGATATGAATCAAACAAAGGTTTTATTGATTTACATTCTAAATTACATCAACAGTCTTTGCTGCAAGGGCTTACAATAGAATGAGACCTCAGTCTTCTTTACAATGAATTACAAGCACAATCAGTGTGGAACTTCTCTGCTCTTGTTTTGTGACCGAACTTGGGCTAGTGTTAATCTAACTTCCTTCTTCTGATTTCTGTCTCCTTTGTGATGTATAATTGTTCTTCTTTTATAGCAAGTGCAAGCAAGTAAAGATGTTATGGCGATGACCAACAATGTGGTATGATGCTCAATGCATGTGGAAATTGTTTTAGATGAATGCGGCAAAATGTTTTATTGGAACTCAATACGGTCATAATCATGAACCTCTTTGGGATCAATAAGTTTATATATGTCTTCAAATGTTGGCACAAGATTTAAATGTTTGACACATGGCACAATTAGGTCTTTACAGAATTTGACAAGTCATATTGTGTTAACCAATGATTTAAACATTTGGCAATGATGTGGCTTAGTAGAATATGATGTGTAGAAGTTTTGATGTTTTTGCACCCAATTTGAAACTCAATGTTTGTACAACTTGATACCATTTTCCAATGATTTGTTAAGATTCACTGAAATCATTTTCCATCAAGTGATAAAGCCTAAAGGTTTTATGTCAAAGTCCACATTATTTCTACTAGTGAATTCTTGTAGATTGACTGTTGTTGCAATAATCCAGTTAAAGATGAAGTTCTTGGCTATGGTAGCTGCAAGTGAAGGACAGTGAAATGAGCCTTAAGTAGTGCACTTTTAGAGTGCTAACAAGTTCAGCCAGCAAGTTGATTTGAGCAAAGAGTGATGAAGGTACGAAGACACGAGTTTTGGCATTTAGAAATGAAATAACAAAGATGGCGCACAATCTTCCAGAACAGCACATGATGATATGAATTAGAGGATTGCAACTGGTCTGTTAAAATGAAATAGCAACCAAATAAAGAAAGTTAGAAGTTACAAAAGAAAACAAAGAATATAAAAGGATGGCACCAACATGGATTGTTTGTCTGATGGAATCGTGCCAAAGAAAGGATAAGAATGTTGGTGCTTTGTAAAGCATGAAGGTTTGTGTAAGAGGTGATGTTGCAAACATCAACTCACACCACCAAAGAAGAGTCTTTTTATGATGACAGGCTAGTTTATCATGATGTGAAACTGTTAAAGTTTTTGAAGCATATTTTATACTGCATTGCAAATCAAAGAACAATGCCCAATCCGAGTTTCAAGAGGTCAAAGAGAGAAGTTAGTGATTTCAGTAAAACCACACCCAATACAAGACAAGTATGTCCTAAGAAAGTCGCTTCTGAAGACAAAAATAAAGTAACCACACTTTTACATGAATTTTATCATTATCTGAAAGTGGCAGTCAGATGATAGAATCATGCTTGGGAAAATATTCGTATAGTGTGCTATTAGAAAAAGTTTTTTCACATTTTTTCTTGAAGATGGTGGTCAGTGTTATAAAATTATGCCATAGAATAAAGACTTAATTATAAAAGACAGTTCAGAACAGGATCAAAGCAAATGTCTAGGCAGCAAAAGTAATGCCATTAAAATGGATAAATCTCCTAAGACATAATTAGTGCAGTTTTTCCAAAGGAAATCACTCAATAAAAGGAATTCGCATCCAGGAAAAAGACAAAATAAAGAGGAAAAGGCTAATATTTTGCCTAGTCAGCATTCAAAGAGGTGCACTTTTCACCTTAGTTTGTCTCCTTTTCAAACTAATGGTCAATATACATAAACTCCACCTATGGAAAAGACACATTATTTGTAAGGTTTTCTAAATTTTCTGAAAAAGTCGGCCATCTAATGAAAATAACTTTCTAGAAAACTATAGAAAGGAAAGCACACTTTTTGAAGAGGCTTGTAGTCGGCGGCAAACATAAGGGATTAGCAAAGGAATTAAATCACACTTTTTAACATTTTCTGTTTTCTTTCAAAAGTGTTGATTGGAAAAATAAAGTTGTGCCTAGGAGAAAAAGCTGATTGAAGTGCAATTTTTAGTCTTTTGATTTATTAAGAGAGTTTGATGCCACCTTATAAAAATAGCTTTTGCATTTTTAAGTCTCCTTTCTAAGATAAACTGACTATGTAAAGGTTGACGTCTATTTTAGTCCTTGAAAATATTTAAAAAAAATGAAGATATTGCTATTTTGAGCTAGGTCGGCTAGTTTAGAGGAATAAGTGAAGTCAATGATGCCTATATATTAAAGAAATGCCATCAGTCAATTGTCTTTAGTCATCTTATTTTGGTTAAAGACATGTTGAAAACAAAGATGACTTCAAGAATAGAAGAATGGAACTAGTAATTGCATTGATTAGTTTCTAGAATTAGTGGATGAGATATTTTGTGATAAAAATTGCATTTCATGCAATTAGTTAGTCTTAGAGCAGAACTTGCAGTTAACTTTTATTATTTTCTCATTCATAGCTTTGTAAATTATTAAATAGTATAAATAAGTGCCATTTTGCACTTAGATTGGTAGTTTAATTCTCACACTTGCATATTGTTGAAATTATTGTTCACCAAGTGTTGTTGTTATCCGGAATTTGTTATTCACTCAATGGAATTTATTACATCTATCTTGCTCATAAATGTTTATTGAGATGTGTCGTTATGTGTGTTGAGGGTTAAATTGCTTTGGCAAATTTGCAAGCTTTGTATTGTAGGTTGGCTCGAAGGTGGAGATTGTGGCTTTGTACCAAATCTTTCATTTGGTTTACCATAGCATTTGTGTTTGTGTTTTAGCATATTCAATCTGTGTGTGTGCTTGCATTGTTTAGTCTCTGCATTTAGTTGAACAACACTAGCATGTATCTGTAGGGATTTCTTTTTGTCAAAAGCCCAAAAAGACTCTTGTCTAGTGTTGATGTGTTGAATCACCTTGTGCCTCTAGATTAAGAAAACAAAAAAGATAGGTTTTAATTTAGTTAGTTTGTATTGCATAGACAAAATCACCTCAAAAAATATTGTAAACATTGTAAATTGAAAGGACATATTGTTAATAGTAGATTAGTCATTAGTGTTTATTTTACAGTGAACTTTCTCATTTAATTCGAAGAGCAGTTCTATTGCACATTTGTTCCGTTTTGTGTTGCACGAAAAGGCGCAAATTACAACATTAACAAATATCAATTTGGAGGCTTACTGAGCAATATGCATTACAGTTAGTGATAATACTATTAGAGTTATATGTACTATTTAATTAATGCTCAACTCGGTGTAATGTTCTGTTACTCCTAGTGGTATTTAGTAGTTCCTATTTTCTTGCTTCTGTTGATTATGGAAACGTTACGTTTCCCTCTCTTTGTAATCTATATGTACTCATTTACCTTTTGAAAATAATCATTTGATTATTCTGAAATCCATATGCTCTGCATTTGTATTATGGTATCAAAGCAAGTGTAATCGATCGGGTGTTTTTCGAAGCTTTGCATTTGTCCAAAATGTTTCTCACGTGGTCAGAAAAAAAAAATGCAGAAGTCGCGTGCTAGAAAGAAACAACAATCGCGCCCAAAAATCCCGACTTTAGAAAACCTTTGAAAATGCTGAGCCTTTCTTTTGGCCTTTGCTCGAATTTTTGCAAAGAATCTAGACGCGATTTTTTGTCTTTTTGAGGCATGATCTTCTAAAAATCGTGATTTCAGATCCGACTAGGGTTTTGGCAATAAAACCTTTGATTCCAGTCGATTTTTTTTTTTTCGACAATAGATTCTTTCTGGTTTTTTCGAGAGGATTTCTGGATCGTCATCAAGTTTTTTTGGGTGTCTCGAAATCCGTGCCTTGGAATTTGTGCCGATGGATTTGTCTTGATTTTAGGTATTTTTTTGTACCTAGGGTTTCGTGTTTTTCAATTTGCAGAAATTCCTCTTTGTGCCTTGAAATCCATGTTCGGATTTCTTCCTGAGTTCAGGGTGTGTTGTCTCAAATTTTGTGCCATCTATCTCCTTGCGTCATCTTCATTTTTCGTGCCTCGAAAAGCATGAAGCATGGCCTCTTTGACCAACATCATGTTGGACAACAGTCAGAAGTTCAGCGGTCACAACTACAACACATGGAAGTAGCGTATGATGGCGATATTTGAGTATCAATGTCTTGACTAGATTGTTTTGGGTACCACGACACGACCTCTCATAGTTGATAAGGATCAGGTGAAGTTTGATGAGCGGAATTGGGAAGTCATTATGCTCATAAAGTTATCAATCACTGATGACTAGCTACCTCAGGTTCCTTCAGGTAAATTAGCAAAGGAGATTTGGGATCTTCTAAAAGATCTTCATGAGACTTCCGAAAAGAGTCGTGCATTCTTTCTGAAGAACATGTTTTCCATCGTCATGGATGAGAATACACCTTTGCAGGCACACTTGACCAAGATCAAGGACATTCGAGATCAGCTCGAGGCTATTGGTCGGAAGATGGAGGAAGAAGATATGGTGGTGATCACTCTGAAGAGTTTACCACATCCGTATGAGCACTTTATTGAGATGCTCAACATTATAGCGACTAATGTTGACTTGACGTTTCCAGATCTCTGCAACAAACTTCTACAGCAGGATCGTTGGAAACAACAGTTTGGTACAAGTGCCACTTCATCCTCTTTAGTGCAGGCATTCCCTGCAAAGACATTTCAGAAGAATAAGGCCAAGCCTTTGTCCTTTCAGCAACACAATTAGGGGTAGTCTTCAGATTCTTCAAAGTCAAAGAATATTCAATGCAACTATTGTCACAAGTTTGGCCACATGAAGAAGGATTGCCGGAAATGCTTGGCCTCTGAACAAGGCAAGCAAGGAGAGTCTAGACCGAAACCACATGTGGCGGAGCACACTGAGTAGGAGTCTGCCTTCTTTGCATTCATGGCAAAGAGTTCTACAGATCCTGTAAACACATCTGCTTGGTACATTAACTTTGGTGCTTCATGCCATTTCATGCATCGCCGGGATTGGTTCATTCAGTACACGCCTTTCAGAGATTCAGTTATCTTTGGAGGAGGCGAAGAGTATACTATTGTCGGCAAAGGGCAATGTTCAGATTCAATCTGGTGGGAGAAATTTGATATTTCTCGATGTATACTTTGTACCTGGTATGGAGTTGAACTTACTTTCTGTAAGTCATATTATGACTCACTCTACTCAGTTGGACATCGTCTTCAGTATGCATACATGCAGTATTGTTGACAGAGAGACACGAACTACAGTCATTTAGGGACTTGAGGATCATGGTCTTTATAGACTTGTTGATTCTGGTGATTCTCAAGAGCACGCTATGGCAGCCAGGAGCACTTCTATCAACAGTCTCTGGCATCAGCGTTATGGGCACCTGAACATGCACTATCTCTCTCAATTATCACCAGTGTTCCACCGGGATGCGTCCCCCCCCCAAATTTCAGCCATCCCCCTGACTCAGACGTTTCAAAGACTTGGGGACGACTGAGAAACATCCCCCCGCCGTCCCCCCACCGCCATCGGGACTTGGGAAACTCTGAGGAAATGGTGGGGACGCCTGGACGTCTTTGAGACGTCTTGGGGGCTTCTGGCCGTCCCTCGAGCGTCTCGGAGATGCCCAGGTGTCCCCCGCACTGGGACGTCCAAAAAAGCAATTTTTTAAAAATTTCTTTTAATTTTCTTGGAATGTGAGCCTTGGGCCGAACCCTAAAGCTTGTGGGACCCTTCTAAAAGTCATAAGCCAAACTGCTTCAGTTTCGGCTTCAAATGCAAGGCTGGTTGGTGTTAGTGTGGCAGAGCTTGACTGCAAGGATTCCAGTAGTTCGAGTGACGAGGAGTTTGGGGATGATTAGAGGCCTCCTTCTCGCTTCGGGGAATTAGTACGCAGCCTGGGCTTGAAAATAGTGGTGACCACTATCACCTTATCACCTTGCTTCACTTCTACCACCCACCCCTGCAAATGGCTAGTTTCCTACCTCACAAATAGTAGGGCTCACCGTGCATGCATGCAGGGTGGGGCCCAAGAGGATAGCTGTTGCTTCATAATGTACCAATTCCCACCCTCCCTTCACTACATTTTTGCATTTTGTACTTATTTTGATATCAATGTATCATGCTACTCATTGTAATCATCTTTATGATATGATATTATGATGTGACATGCCATTTTCGATATTCATATAATAGAAATCTCAAATTTGACAATTTCATTTGTCAAATTTTAATATTTTATGTACTTTTATTCTTTTAGTAATAGTATTCAAGTATTTAAAATATTAGTATTTGCAATTTTATTAATTTGCCAAAGTTTAATTTGAAATGTTATTCTTAAACATCTTTTTATAACTAGTTATTCAAGTACCATATGTATATCAGCACCGCCCCCCGCTGCCCCCCCCCGACGCCATCCCCCTGACGTCCCCAAACTTAGACCCCCTGTTCCATCGTCCCCGAGATGCGTCCCCGTCAGGGAACTCCGTGGAACACTGGTTATCACAAGATGATCTCGTTGGTGGTCTACCTGCGATTTAGACTCGAACTCATGGAGTTTGCGAGGCTTGTTAGGTTGGAAAGCAACATCGAACTCCTTTCTCTAATGGCGACTCATGGCGGTACCAGGGTTTTACAGTTGGTCCACGCTGATGTACGTGGTCCAATGCACACGCCTTTCGTTACTGGATCCAGGTATTTTTTGCTTTTTGTTGATGATTTCAGCAGAAAGATGGTGTATTTTTTGAAGCTTAAATCAATGGTGTTTAGCATATTTCAGTAGTTTAAGGCCTTGGTGGAAAAAGAGTCTAGTTCTATTATTACTCTTAGGTCTGATAATGGGGGGGAATTTTGTTCCAAAGATTTCTCCACATTCTATGTTGCACATGGCATAAAGCGCCAATTCACCACACCTTACAGCCCTCAGCAGAATGGTGTAGTCGAGTGTCGCAATTGCACCATTACTGAAATGGCACATTCTATGTTGGAGCATAGACATGTTCCTAAGAAGTTCTGGGCTGAAGCAGTGTATACTGCTGTTTATCTTCTGAACAAATCTCCTACTCATGTTGTGAAGAAGATGACTCCTGAAGAAGCCTGGTCTGGACATAAGCCGAACATTAGTCACCTAAAGGTTTTTGGCTCCATCGTTCATGTTTGGATTCTTGATGCTCAGCGCACTAATTTGGATTCCAAGAGCCAAAAACTCATGTTTATAGGTTATAGTGAGAACCATAAGGCATACAAATTGATAGATGCAGACACTGATCATCTAATCTTTAGTCGTGATGTCGTGGTTGATGAGAATTGTGGGCTCTTCTATCAGTCTTCTCCTGTTTGTTCTGAGGTTCAGCCTCAGAAAGATTCTGATTTGGGTGTTCATCTTCCACTTGGTCCACTTTATGGGAGGGATTCTGTAGAGGTGGAGGCACCTCAGCAGCTGCTTCCACCACTGACTACTATTCAACAAGATCTGGATGTTCTTCCAGCTATGTTAGTTCCAACTGATCCAGTAGAGGTCGTTCCTCTTGATTTTGATATTGGTTCATCTACTCTTTGGCCTAAATGGTGGGCTTCGACAATTGGTGCTTTTTGTGATGATGAGTTACTAGAGGGTAGATTTGCTTGGAATAAGAGTAAACATCAAAATACAGTGAATTTTTCTCTTATGGCCAACCTTCATAGCATTTCGGAGCCTCAGACATATATAGAGGCTAAAGGCACACCTGAGTGGGAACAGGCTATGACAGCTAAACATCATAGTCTCATGCAAAATCACACTTGGGAGCTTTTAGATCTTCCGCATGGGAAGAAACCCATAGGCTGCAATTGGGTTTATAAGGTTAAGTATAAGGCTGATGGAACCCTTGATAAATACAAGGCTAGGTTGGTAGCCAAAGGGTTTTCACAGCAAGAGGGCATAGACTATGAGGAGACTTTTGCTCCTATAGCCAAGATGAGTACCATTTGGCTTGTCCTCTCGATAGCAGCTCAGTTTGGATGGAAAGCCCATCAAATGGACGTAAAGAGTGCCTTCGTCAATGGTAATTTGCAGGGAGAAGTTTACATGACGCAACCTCCTGGTTTCAAGGTTGCTGGTAAAGAACACCAGGTTTGCAAATTGGTGAAAGCACTCTACGGCCTTAAGCAGGCACCACGGGCTTGGTACATGAAGATTGATTAGTACCTTATTGATCATGGCCTTCAACAAAGTCCTTTTGACTCTAATATGTATGTCAATCGGACTGGTAATGATATCTTGTTCCTAGTTGTCTATGTTGATGACTTAATCACTACTGGCAGTTCAGATCATTTGATTGAGGAGATCAAACATAATCTCAGTCAATCATTTGACATGACAGATTTGGGACTCCTCCATTATTGCCTTAGTATAGAGGTTTGGCAGTCTACTGGCAGTACCTTCATTTCATAGTCGAAGTATGCCAAGAGCTTGTTGGACAAGTTTCGGATGATAGATTGCAAACCAACATCTACACCTATGGAGAGAGGGCTGAAATTATCAGCTTAATTGGATTCACCTATGCAGAACGAATTAGAATTCAGGCAACTTGTGGGCAGCCTCATCTATCTTGTTGCCACTAGACCTGACCTTAGCTTTGTAGTGAGCTACATCTCTTGCTTCATGTTAGCCCCTAAAGCTGAACATTGGGTTGCAGCGAAGCGTGTGCTGAGATATGTGAAAGACACTTCTGACCTTGGCATTTTATATGGGAGGTGCAAAGATCCAAAGCTTGGTTATACAGACTCAAATTGGGCAGGTTCTGTTGATGACAAAAAGTCTACTTCAGGGTATGTATTCAGTTTGGGTACAGGTGCAGTTACATGGACCAACAAGAAGCAATAGGCAGTGGCTCTCTCCTCGACCGAAGCAGAATATCGAGGAGTTGTTAAAGCAGCTTGTGAGGCAGTTTGGCTTCGAAGGATGCTCACGGACATGCAAATGTCTCAAGCAGGGCCTTCCCCCTTATATTGCGACAATCAAGGGGTGCTAAAACTCTCCAAGAATCCAGTCTTCCATGAACGGACAAAGGGTGTTGATCTTCATTGTCACTTCATCCGCTAGCTTGTTGAAGATGGATCCATAGCATTGCAGTATGTTCCGACAGAGGATCAGACTGTGGATGTTCTCACCAAGTCTTTGAGCCTGGATAAGTTTGTTAGATTTAGGGGGCATCTTGGTGTAGTTGATAGATTGAGCATTAAGGGAGGGTATTAGAATTATATTTACTATTTAATTAATGCTCAACTTGTTGGTGCAACGTTCTGTTACTCCTAGTGGTATTTAGTATTTCCTATTTTCTTGCTTCCGTTGATTATGGAAACGTTACGTTTCCCTCTCTTTGTAATCTATATGTACTCATTTACCTTTTGTAAATAATCATTCGATTATTCTAAAATCCATATGCTTTGCATTTGTATTAAATACTATCTAGGCATTGACAAGTTGATGTGTTGAAATGTTGACCTATATGCCATGGCAAGAATTAAATGACTATAGTACGTGTAGGTGTAAGAAAAAATTTCAGTGTAGAATAAATAGAGAAGAACAATAAGCACAAATAACACAAAATTTACGTGGAAAACTTGGTAAATTATACCAGACAAAAAACCATGGGGAAAGATCTCTCGAATTTTATTTCTCAGGATTTTTGTTTAATTACAACAATCTTCAAAAGTTGCAAAAAACATGACTTTGAAAAAAGTATAAGAAATTTGAGTTGTAGAGTCTTTGTCGAACAAAAATTCAAAAAATAGAAAGTGTGATTCATGCAACTACATGTCGAACATTTGTCAAAATTAACATAAATAGTGAGTCCCAAAAAAAAAAGTTCTGCCTTCGCCTGAAACGCCTTGGGGGGTAATGCCATTCAGTGTCCAGGGGAGCTATGACAGCCCCTCGGGACCCCCCATCATTTCAGCCTTCAGTTGAATAAAAGGCCTTTGGCCACATTAGGTGTGTACCTAAAGCACTACCTAGGTACTCAATGTCGACTATTCATCACTGCTGGAATAACAATAGAGTTGACTTCATATTCCAACAGTAGGTACCTACAAAATAAAACAAACATGAAAGAAAGTGTTTTTGGTTGATGCGAGATTGCTTTTACAACCTAGATGCACATGCACCACCGTTTCATTAATTCCATATTTAGGCATTTTTCTTTCATCTATCATTTTGAACATGTGCTACTTTGCTCTATTTTTGTGTGGATTTATTACGTATGTGTCATTGGATCCCTATTATCACTTGCAAAATATAGATTTGTTATTACAAGTAGTATCAAAGCAATGATTTAGGTAGCAAATTGGCAGTGTAAAGGAAGGAAAGAACAACATCCATAGTGAAAATGTTTTGGATACATTTTTTTCCTCAATTTTTTCTCCAGATAAGTAAATTTTGTTATGTACCCCACTTGCTTTCTGGTCTTTCAATACCCAGTTTTTCTGCTTTTGGCAGAACACTTTGTATGACCACATTTGCTTTTTTAGGGTACCAATAATCAAATCATTGGTCAAAACTTACTCTTGGGTCAAATATTACTCTCAAACTAGGGAAGATTGTGATGTTTCCAGTGCACCAGGACAGTTTAGGAAAACAAAGAATCACATAATCCCAAACTAGGGTTCTTGAAGGTATTTGTCATTAGGTTATCTTGATGAGATAATTGCACTTGTATAGGCAGTTGGTAACCCATCCTGCTCCTGTATCCCCTGCCATTTTAACAGGTTTTGACTATTCCCTTATCACACCTTTATCTGTATAGAACTCTTTTGTCATTCTGACCACCATTATCCACCTGTAATAACCTATGAGAAGATGTATGATACCCCAAAAGGAAACCTTCTTTTAACTACAACAAGGAGATCAACAAGACATGTGACAAATCCAATAACACAAAGTATGGTCAGAAGGTGAAGGCTTCCCTTAACCCTTCAACAAAAAAAAAAAGTCTTATAGATCTCCCTGTCAACATGCAAGACAGTAAATGTTGGAAAGATTGTAGAACATTGCCATGGAGGATTGGAAAAATGCTATGTGCAAGAAACTGAAGATAAGCAGCTGCAATTGCTGGAGCAGGCAATTTAGAGGGGGTTTATGAGAGTGTAGAAGATTTGCGTACAATCATTGCAAGAAGAGGTATCAAGCATATAAAATATTAATGGCAAGCCTTGCTATCCAGTTTGATTACACGGTGCAACTTTGTTCACATGCAAATGCAATCTCATGGTACAAATTTTTTTACAAATGATTCAGGCATACCCATTGGAGGAAGCAACAACAAACATTCACCTTTGGTGTCAAAAACAGTATATCCTCTGGTGAAGGGAATTGGTCAGCCATTAATTTTGGCAAGGAATCCAATCTAGCTTTTGACAGAGGAGAAAGTTTTGGTTTTGGAAAGTTGGAAACAAAGCCACCCTTGGTTTTGCTTTGATCTTTTGGAGGATCAAATTTTAGTCAAAACAACATGGGAAATATAACCAAAATCTTCTCTAGAGGAGGCAAAAATTTCAACCATGACTAATTTGGGACTGAATTTGGTACATCGTAGGAAGGAGGGCAAAGCTTGAAAACCAATAACAAGAATTTTGACTATGATCTCCCTTGGAACAATACTCCAATGATCGAACCTTTAAAGTTTGATGACAATGATGGAACAATTCTTCCAACTCTACAGTAACTCTTTGCGTAGACAAGTGAATGTTGCATCACTCCAAATGAAACTTTTACTATACAAATGGTTTGAGTGGATGTGCAATGAAAGACCGCAGGTGGTATAGTATAGATCATAGCAGCAAAAATCATTTGGGAAAAAGATCAGCAAACCAAAAGTTTAAGATTTTTTGAAAAAATCGGGAAAAAACTGAGAAAAAATGGGGTAAAAATCGGATTTAAAAAAATTTAAAAAATTGTAGAAAAAGAGACAAAAGCTATATTTTTTAAAGAAATTTAAGGGCATTTCCATAGCATAGAGATATAAAGAACAAATAAATTAGTGCAGTCTCTGAAATTTGTACAATGAATTGGTAGAACAAATTTTTCCAAGAAATGAAAATGCTATAATTTGGCCTTTCTGATGATAAAATGTTAGAAATAAAAGTTTTTCAAGGACCAGGCTTTTTCTAGTATTTATATAGAGGTGTGCTTGTCAGTCTTCTTAAGGATTATCTGTTGACTGCTACGTCTTTTCATGATGGTTACTGTTTTAATTCTTCCTTTGAGCAGATCTTAATTTGAGGCCTTAAAATGATCTAGATTTGGCATAGGCCTTTCAAAGTTTTATTTCTTGAGTAAACTAAGAACTTTGATAATCGATTGTGGCCTTTCAAAGTTTTATTTCTTGAGTAAACTAAGAACTTTGATAATCGATTGTTTGCCACTTGGTAAGTTGTGAGTTGACATGGTATTAGACTGGGTCATTTTGGGATGCATCTTTATTCTCCTTACATCCAACCATGATCTCCAAGTTGATGTAAATTTCTTAATTATTTTTCATACCAAAGCTTTATTATGAGCTTTAAATACAGATGATTTTTATCTATGAACAAATTTTGTAGAGACAAAACAGTGCTCCAAAAATACTTATTCATCCCTGACTGTTATCCATAATTTATTTTGAAGAGAATTGTTTTTAATTGGATGATAATAAATTGATGTCTGCAGCCAAAAGTAATGGTGCTTGGGGACCCGTTTCATCTCTAAATCAATTAGAGCACAGAGGAGTTTCTCAAACAATTTCCAAGGTGGATTTGGCTGTTACGAACAGATATTGTAGTATAGTTTTCAAATGATTTTGGATACGTTAGTGATGGTTTATCGTCGGCATGTTTCTTGTTTTTGTGATACTACTGATTCTGTGTTACGTTACTTTCAGAATTTCACGGCAGATGCTAGTATGTTAACTGCTGATCAAGGCCTAGGTGGGTGATGTAGTTATGTTTGGTTTATTTCTTTTGACAATAAATTGGTTCTAAATGCAAGTTTTGATGTTTGTCTTACTAATAAGACACAATGCACTATATTTGTTTTCTGCTGTTGTTTTAGTGAGGCCATCATCTGCACCTGCAAGAGCTGAGCCCAGTCAAGCACCATATTCAAATTCGTATATTGAGGTTTGTTTTAGTTTCTGGTTTCTGCAGCATGTTGTTAATTTCTTGTGTACAATATGTAAATTCTTTTATACACTTGAGTGTTGTGTCAATGGAAAGATGCAATCCAATGGCAATTTTGGAATTTGACAAATTTTAGGATCTTGGAATTTTATGACACCTAGAATCTGATTGTTATTTGATTTCATTTATTACGACATCTTTTGTAATGTCCCCTACTTGGGATATTCCTAGATTTGGCCCTAAAAGCACAATTAGAATCCAAAATAAGAAATTTAATACATTTAAGATTGTAAATTTATCAATTAAAATGCCCTTTCATAAGATATTAATCTTGGTTTAGGTCCTGCACACAATATGAAATGCCCCCTATTGAGGAAGTACCTGATTTTTGTCCAAAATTAACAAATCCAATAATACAATTTATTTTCTAGAGGATTCTTTCACAAAATTACACAATATCAATTGAATTTAGGAAAATAATCATCAAACAAAATGATAATGTAACATGCACACTATAGCCAACCATATTAGGAACTTGAGGGGAAAAGCACAATGGGACTCCGGGAGACTGTCCTCCACAACTAAGCCCAGGAGCGCTGAACAACCAACCAAGTCAATCCGACCCCTTGGCCCACAAGCAGTCCAACTCAATGGGTGGTCTACTTAATTTAGGGAACCCATACTCCCGCATCTCCCTATTACGTTTCCTTGCCAATATCATACTCCTGCATCTACACCAATACCAACCAGCCCTGTTTGTGTAGCATCATCATCAGCCTATGTTGGCTCTTTTGGCTCTATGTCTCATCTGGCTGCATGTCTCTCCTTGTATGTAAGTGTGTTGCGGTCAATGAGATGCAAGGAACTATGTACAACCACAAGCTTCTTTGCCCTCCTAGAAGTAAGCTTGTTCCTCTTAATGAAGTGGATGAGTCTATATGTAGACTAGTTCCTCTCAGTAGCATAAGGACTAGAAACCTAGGACATAAAACAAACGGCTAGAGTAGTAGTCAAAGAATTAGGCCCATGCATAGTTCACCACAACTTGGGGTCCTCCTGTGCCATAGTCTCTAGATCTATCTTGGCCGCCTCTGAATATCCCCAAAGAGTGGTAAATTTTGTCCACTTAGTACAAATGATGCTAGCCTCTATAGAATCATACATTTTCTCAATGGTCTTCATGAACCCTTCCTTCACCTTAGCATCCTGTAGAGGTGTAACTTTGTGGGGCCTTTGCACATACCACTTCATGTTCAATGCACAAGCAGCCATTTGTAAGGGAGTGTTGAGCTTCTCCCATTTGTAATGAATGATTGGCTGAATATGTTCGGTGTAGAATTGCAATGCGGGATCCACTTGTACAACAACCTTCATTTTATCAAGCATTGAATCAATCCACTCATACACCTCTCCAAGGGTAGGTGCATTAGCATCCCCATATCTAATAACTCTAAAGATTGGAGTAATAATGGAGACAATATATTTGGCATCAGCCCAAAAGACATCATTCTTCACGACCTCCTTCGTCCTCTTCCCTTGTTATGTCTTCGATTTGGCCACCAATTCTGTTTTGCTGTCATAACCATTAGTTCCAATGCCTCTTGCAACTCAAGCATCCTCTCCAAGAGAATAAAGTATGATGCATATTGAGTCTCTATAAGTTTCAAGAATTCCTTCTTGGAGAAAGACCTGAAGAGTACATGTGAAGTGTGGTGTTTGTAGATAAACATTTGCATCTGCATATCTCTAGCATCACTAACAATTGTTTTGACTCAATTGATTTTTCCCATGTCCTTGAGTGCATTATTCATGGCATGCACACAACAAGGAGTCCACCAAATATGTCTATAGGCTGCCTCAATTAACTTCCCTGCAACTTTGCACACATGGGCCGTATTTGTCATTACCTGCATCACATTTTGTGGCCCAACCTCCTCTATAGCATCTTTGAATATCTGGAATTGAAAATGAGCTTCCTTGTGATGCCCCGAACAATCAACAACCCTAAGGAAATAAGGGCCCTCTGTACTTGTAACCATGATATTGAAGAGTGGATGATGCCTAATGTTCGTCCACCCATCCATGATAATGCTGCATCCACTTGTGACCCAGGTACTCTTCATTTTCTCCATCATAATATTAATCTTGGAATAGTTCTTATCAAGATTGTTTTCCTCAATTTAGTCTCTACTGGTGGCACATATGATGGTCCCGCCCTTATTATCTTTCGCACAACTTCCTTATAGTAAGGAGAGTGAGCCACATGGAATGGAATGCCATTGGCAAAGAAGAATTTGCCAAGGGCATCATCTGCCTCATCCTTTGCTTGCATGTTGAATAAATTTGCCAATGGTTGTGAAGTTGCAAGACTAGTCATTTTACGTTTCCCCTTGGGCTTTGCTGCCCTTGAATTGGATTGATTAGTTGACCTTAGACTCTGCAAAGTAGAAGTAGAACTCTGATGAACCCTATCCCTTCGTGGCAAAGTAGCAGACGTAGGTACTTTTTCTTCATTACAACCCCATAATTTTAATATTTCAGCCCTATATTTCAGGTTCCCTTCCACCTTTTTACATACATCTACACCTTTTCCTTGAATAAGAAGGAAGTGAGCATTAGTTCTAGTCATGCTACCAAACCATTCAAGTTTACATAGGTTGCACTTCCACAACCTAGTGCCCCCCCAGCTGTCGCAGGCTTTGCTGGTACCTTACATGCAAATTGTTTAAAAGGGGACTTTGGATCAAAGGAGCCCTTGGCCCATTTTTGTAGGATTTGGAAGGGTAACTATATTTTTGACTCCCAATAGAATTTGTTTGAGTGTCAGTGTCACCCCTCTCTGCTTCTGTACTAGGATCATTAGATGATTCATTTTCACTTTCAATTTCTACTTCAACCCCTTGTTTCTGACCCTCATCCTCACTCATGCTGTGAGAACTCATAATGATAATGATGCTGCAAGAAACAATGATTAAAAAAATAAATTAGAAAACCTATATGCTGCTGTCATAATTTGTCAAATTAAAAATATTTTAATTTTTTGTAGCATGCAAGTCTAAATGCTTAAGGTGTCCAATGTATTGCTAGTGAATTGTGATTAATTAAAAATTTCCAATGAATTGTATTGATTTAGCAATCTGCAAGTACATAAAGAAAAGCATAAAGCTGTTGATTAAGTGCTACTGCTGGGGCAATGAAGGGGACAGTCAAACAAGAGCCAAGAAAAGTTGCAATAAATAAGCAACAAACAAGCCTTAGAAGGCTGTAATGGCACTAGGACAGCAAACAATAAGCTTTGGGAGGCTGCAAATTAATAGCACAATGAGTTATAGACACTTGTATGATTGCAGCAATGCAAATTGATGAATTTCTAGTGTTTTTGGGGTGCCAATGCATTGGGATGGTAGTGAGTAAACCTTAGAAGGCTGCAAACTCAATATCAAACTTCAAACTCAAAGTGAACTACAAATGTGTATTAGACTATTCCAATGTTGAACAATGATTTGCAAATGTTTTGAGACTATTATGAAGACAGTGAACAAATGAACAATGAACAATTGAAGTTTTGAATGCCTACCTTGTAATCTTGAATCTCTCAATCTTGAATCTTGATGGCTGATGCCCTCTTCCTCTTGCAAGAATCTCCCCCTTAGCTTACTCGCTCTCCTTCCAACCAAAGTGCTTTGCTTCACTGAGATTGTGTGATTTGGAATGAGACCATATGTCTCTTTATAAGCTTTTTGGGAGGCTGTGGGTGTGGGGGTTGGGCCCATTGCCAATTAGGGTTAGGGCTTGCACTTTTAAAACATTTTTTTATTTAGAAAAAAGGACAACTTTATGGCACTTTATGCTGTAGGAGACGCTTGCGTGTTTCTTTCGGGGTTGAGGGATGTCTAGGCATCCCCTGGGCGTTTTAGGGACCTAGAGTCCCCATTTCATGCAGTTTCAAGGGAAATGCCCCAAAGACGTCCCCTCTCAGAGGAAAATGTCTTGGGGACAGCAAAGAGTTGTGGTGGAGGTGGCGAGGCAGTGGACGGATGCTCCCTTGGCGTCTCCACGTCTCGGGGACGTCCCCCTTTTAGAAACTCCATGTTTTTTAGGGGGAATGTGTCCTTGTGGAACTATGGATTTATCATGATTGATGCTGTAGCCAGAAGAGTGCGAATAGGATTCCAATGTTCTTTTTATTGTGGCAGCTAGAGCCATCTTCACCTCACCATACAAAATGATGTCGTCTGCAAATTGTTGGTGTGTTAAAGGGTTCAATCCCTTAGCAATTTGAACATCTTTCAATTCCCCAATCAATGCTATATTTTTAATTGTTCTGCCGAAGCCTTTTGCCATTATTACACATAGTAAAGTTAAGATAGGGTCCCCCTTGCCTTAATCTTCTTGCAGACTCGAAAAACCCACACAACATCCCATTGACTAAGATTGAGTATCTTGTCAAGGAAATGCAACCATATATTGATTCCAATCACTTTGAGTGAAATCCAAAAGATTTGAGGATGCACATCAAGAAAAACCAACTAGCATGATCATAGACCTTACATCAAGTTTGATGACTATGCTTTTTTCATTTGAGTTTGTGACATAATGGATTGCTTCATGTGCCATTATGATTCCATTAGTGATCGATTTGCTAGGAGTGAAGTTGCTTTGTTCAATGGATATGATATTGGGGATGATCAACTTCAAGCGATTGGCAATCACCTTTGAGATGATCTTGTAGATTTTATTGCATAGTGAGATGGGATGGAAGGCAGAGAAGGAAAGACTATTAGGATTTTTTGGTATTATTGCATAGTGAGATGGGATGGTAGGCAGAGAAGGAAAGACTATTAGGATTTTTTGGAATTAGAGCAATTTTTTTCTTGTTCAAATCTGTTAGGATTCTCTTTGCTTTGTGTGAATCCTCCACTACAGCCCAAACATCTTGCCCCACAATATCCTAGCATTTTTGATAGAATCAAGTAGGGAAGCCATATGGGCTTGGTGCCTTATCTAGGTACATCTGGAAAACTGCACATCTCACTTCCTCCACTTTTAGAAGTGCCATCAACATGCTATTGTCTACTTCACTAACCAATTTTGGGGTATTGCCAAGGAGATGGCTCATGCCTTGTGTATTGCAAGCACCATCCCCAACAAGAAGACTTTGGAAGTGCAAGGTTGCCATTGTTTGAATTGGTTTGTGGTTGGAGATGGTGGACCCATCATCAACCTTGATTGTAGAGACCCGATTCTTGCATTTTTGGACCTTGATTGAGTTGTGAATTTTTTTTTGAGTTTGAGTCTCCTTCCACTAACCAAATTTCTCTTGACTTGGATCTCTAGTATACTTCCTCTCTTGCAAGGATTTTTTCATGTTTTGCTAGGAGGACCTTTACCTTTAGGTAATCTTTTTGAAACACCCCACGTGAGATAACTTATTTATTAAGAGCTTCCAGTTCAGCTTCAAAAAACATTTTCTCCTCAAAACTATTTTTGAAGGAGGTGCAATTCCATTCCTTTAATCACATTTTGATGAATCCTAACTTTTTCATAAAGCAAAACATCTTAGAACCTTTTTGTGTGGTAGCCTTGGACTACCATTTGAAGGAGGTGCAATTCCATTCCTTTAATTACATTTTAATGAATCCTAACTTTTTCATAAAGCAAAACATCTTAGAACCTTTTTGTGTGGCAGCCTTGGAAT
Organism: Sequoia sempervirens; assembly: GCA_007258455.2. Classification (NCBI taxonomy): domain Eukaryota; kingdom Viridiplantae; phylum Streptophyta; class Pinopsida; order Cupressales; family Cupressaceae; genus Sequoia; species Sequoia sempervirens. The sequence goes on along the minus strand of VDFB02281492.1, from coordinate 763,691,140 downwards.
ACCATTTTTTGATTAGTCCGGGAAGATGTTCATTTTGAAACTGCATTCTTTTAAATTTGAATGAAGATTTAGCCGGGGAGCGATCCTCAATCAAGTAGAGCATAACTGGGTAGTGATCCAATCCGAAAACAAGTAGAATTGAGGATTCCATTATAGTAGGGGAGTTGAACCAACTAACATAGTATAAGAATCGAACCAAGTGTTCCACAATATTTGCAAAACCATTATGCCTGTTCATCCAAGTAAATTTCCCATCCTTGGGAATTGAATCAATGAGAGCAACATTTGTGACAAAATTATGGAAAAGGATCGTAAGCCTATGAGGGAGCCAAGGAACCTCCTTGCTTCGCCCCACATGATAGGGTGGTGTTGGAGTCACCACCAATAATTATTTTATCCTCTTGTAGCAGTTGAATGAAGTGTAGAATTTCGTCTTGTAATCTAGCTTTCTCAATAACCTTAGTGGGAGCATATACATTGATCAGTAAAAATTCTTAATTTGAAATGAAATTTCTTACCCGGATTGTCATCCAAAGTTGAGAGGAGTGTATAGGTGCAAAAACTAATTTCCTAACACACCACAAAAACCTGAGGCACTAGTAGAGCCAGTAGCATCTTTGAAGTATCCATCCCATCCTTTGCGGTGTTTGAGAAATGTTTCCACATCCTCTACCTTTACTTTTGTTTCCTAGAGTATTATCAAGTTAGCTTGATTGTACGTTTTTTGTTAGGGGTGTGAAGGCCCCTAACATTCCATGTGGTGATCCTCGTTGCTTTCTAAGATAGGGGTTTCCTCTCTTAGATCTCAACAAAAAGTTTTTAATTGATGATTGTCCTTTTATCGCAGTAGTTTCTTCTCGCTTTTGTATGTTTTTCTCCCTTGCTTCTTTTCAAAGTTGAATTTTGGCCTTACAATTTGTGAGTCCGATTAACTGATCCTTTGGGTATCCGATTAACTGATCCTTTGGGTATCCACAGAGCCAAATTCATCTTCAATGACATTATTAGAGTTTGTCTAGTTCTCTGCATGCTCTACTTCTAGAGATGTGGGTATATGAATGAAGGGCGCAATTGCCTTATCATTTTTCCTTAGGGGAGCCTTCGTTATTTATTGGAGAGTTCTAATCGGGTACCTCCCCAGCTTTTGTAACGGGAGCAGGTTCAACCTTTTCCAAATGGTTCCAACTTTTGCAATTCAAACATAAATATTTGTTCTCCTCTACTTCAATTTGTTGTGTCCAATGGAGTTCTTTGATGCGAAGGGTGATCGCCTTTGGGATGGAGTATATTGCCAAAACCTTGATCTGTGCATAGATACGAGAATTGCCATTGAGGATCTCCATATCAATTTGATTTGTCAAGCCAATAGCATCCTTGATCTTGGTTTTGTTTTCCAAATATTTCAATGTTTTTGATGTTTTGAAATGTTGTGAGGCTGTTTTTGAGCTTTCTAGGTTTATTTGAATGTTTAAGTTTTCAAGGTTATTTGAGGTTGTTTAGGATTTTTGAAGATATTTGATTATTTTGATTTTCACTTTTTCCAAATGTTTTTGTGTTTTCAAAGTGTTAGACCAAGAACAAGACCTAAGAGGGACTAACCTAATGCCTTAGGGGCTCATTGACGATGGCCTTGCCTACGTATGCACAGAGACAACGTAGTTTGACTGAGTCTTGACCCTTTATAGATGATATATGGACATTGATGAAATTGTCAGTTTATTATGACAAACTGCTAGAGGACTAACCTAAGCCTCGGGGGTGCATCGATGATGGCCTTGCCTAGATAAAAGCACAGGGACAACGTAGTTCAACAAGTGTTTTTGACCTTTTTGATATTTTAGGCCTGTTTAGGGGTTTTGACTTGATTTGGATGTTTTTGGATGTTGACGATGTTATGGATATTTTTGAGATTTTTATGAATTTATGATGACAATCATCATCATAAACTGTATTTCTATGTAAGTTAGAAATTACAAGAATTTACAGTTTCCTTTTCTTCGTTCTAGTGAAAAATTCGAGAGAGGTCTGGTCTTTACATGCTGCTATGACTCCTTGCTTGGCCTAGAAGGTTGTGCCTGTGGTTACGCCCTACTACTAGATGGCAATGAATCCTCCTTTGCCTCATGTTTGACATCATCTACATTGATGTTAGGCTGTTAGCTAATCCAATCTCTTTTGCTTTTGTTGCATCTACACCCTCCATAGCCAACCTTTTGAACTCAATAATCTTCTCCTTTGGAAACAAGGATGGCTCCTCATCCTACATAGTCTAGTACTATAGGGATTAATCTCATCCAAATTGATAAGCTTTTGTGATTTGTAATTCACTTTTCTTGTGTGAAGCCAAAGGTTGTATTGCACACAAATTAGGTTATTGAGGTGTTGTTGAGTCAACTTGTGTTTCTTCGTGTGAATGGTGTCAAACAAACTCTAGTTATGCTCATTCCTAGAAATGCTACAAGGTTGAGACAAATTTTGGAGGGCTAGCTTTTCAAGATTATGTGTATTTTCACCACAATCTTCCGACTAAGAATCTACTAATAATTGTAAGTTGTAACTTGTAAGATAGGTAAATATTCCAATTTTTGTTACTTAGTGTTTGGTGGACCTCCCTAGGATAATTAGTGACAAAAAAAAGTCTTCCTTTAACTTTCTTGTAATTTTGTGGCTTTGAAATAATGAGGCTTCTCATGTCAACGTTGGGTGTGAGAGGCCCTCCATAACCTCCTCATTAGTATCTAGGAAGCTATTAGAGAAGAAAAACTTGGGGTTGAGGTCGTACTTCGTTGCATGAATGGGTTGGTGGACTTGATTGTTCCACCTCCGATCAATGATCTCTGAAATAGGATCAAATCTACTTTTATCCTCCCTTTAATAGTTTCAAATGGCTTCTTTGGCCTTATCTATGGCTTCATAAATGTATCCCTTTAGGTTTTTCTTGCCATCCACTGAGCACAAAATTCTCACCAAAGGCTCCAATATCTACAAAGTACAAACAAGTTAAAGTTACAAACCTACAAGTTACAGCTAAATTAAATACTTTTAAAAATTTAAAATAAAAAATTCAATTTGAAATTTAAATTAAAGTTTGAAGCTCCCTTGATGATTTCTAAGCTCTCTTCACAAAGGCATAATAGAAAACTGTCTTTGTGGTTCTCTCTTCATGAATCGTTTTTGAATATGCTAAGAGTCTAGCCATGCTTGACTCACAAACATCAACTTCAAGGATGTCAATGAACTACAAATGCTTTTCAATGTTAGAAAGTTAGTTGCAAACCTTGTGGCGCTTAGCCTTACAAGCTATTTCCCCTTGTTGTGATCTTTCATCAAGTTGAGAACCCAACGGTGGTTATAGACATATTTTGTGATGCTTCTTGCATTTTCTACAACTTGTGGGTCCAAAACAGTAATAGATGTCTCATCTGGGGCATTTTCATAGTGACAACTTGCACAACATTTTTGATGCCATTGCATTGTTAGCGACAACTTCCTCTAATGCTTGCCTCTAAGACAATCTCCACTAGCATCAAACTCAAAGTTTCTACACTCTTTGTTTTGTTAAAGGCATCAATTGACTTCAAGAAAACTTGCTCACCCTTTGAAGCCACTGAAAAATTGATAAGGGTCTAGTTCTTTCCATTTGTCCACCCATTTGAAAAAATGGTGCATTTGAACTTTTGCCATTGCTTCTTTTGGTCTTCTAGAATTGTCTTTGCATTTGCAATACCATCGTTGAGCAACCTCCACTTAAGCTTTGTACCCTTTCCTTGCAATTGCCAATGTTGCCACCAAATACTCCTAGTCTGGACCTGTTGGCATTTAAATTAGCACCTCTGGAGTGCTGATTGTAAACGTTCAGCTATTTCAAATGTTTTGCAACACTTCTTCATTATTTAAAGAGGAGAAGTCCCTCTCTGCTGAAAGCAATTCGTAAGGAAGGGAATGGTAAACTAAGATTCCTATCTTTTTGTACTTCAGCGGTAGGACACAAGGGTGCACAAACACAATGCGCCGCAGCTAAGCTTTTTCTCTGGTTTCTGCAGATCTTAATTACGACTATTCTAGCTTTTAATCTATCCAATACCTTCAAGGTAAACAGAGCATGAGGGTATAGGAGCGGGAATGGATTGGTTGGATCACCTGAATTCGCCGTCTCCTGAGAATATGGCCGAGGCTCTGAACTCTCGGATATATGCTGGGATAAGGTTGGTACAATGTGATGTCCCGGTACTTTATTTCTAACTTAATCAGTTTATTGTTGAATCAATGTAAACTTCAGAATGCAATGTGATGATGTTTGATGAATGATTTATATTTTGAGAATTGAATAAATGGAATAATAAGCCGTTTGCCAAGTATCAATATGCAGAATTCTGGAAGGCAATCTCGATGTCTTGCTCAACCCTTGATCGAGTTCTGGAAGGATATCGATTCTGCAGTCTGTATATTGGTTTATAAGTTTCGATGCCTTCCTCAATGTCTGTCTGATCGCCGAATATTCTCCTTTTGGGTGGCACGAGACCTGTTCTTCCAGCCGCGTGGAATTCTCAGTTTCCAACTAGCTTCTTGATGAGTCGTAGCTTGGGCTCCTGTACAGAGTAGTAGTGCGATCTGTGCGATTATTTTCCTCTTCTCCTTTCCGTGATGCTCCCTCATCCTCAATCGCTCTCCTAAAGTATCCTCGTGGGTGAAAGATCATGACTCTTCTTAATCAATCTGCCTTGGATGAATGGTCACGTCTTCTCCATTAGTTTGTCTCAAAAGATTCGATTAGTATCTTAATTCGATTTGTTTAATATAAGCTCATAATGTATAAAATTGTATTAAATATATAGTTTATGTTTTTAATAATATTACCAACTAAACATTAGTATTTGAAAGAAATAAATTATTTTAGAGACTAATACTTATCTTTTTGACGGGACATTACAAGTCTCCCCCTCTTGGATTTGCTTGTCCTCAAGCAAAAGGCAGTATCTTCTTCCTTAATATACTCGTATCTGAGAGAGAGAAGGATTGTAACAATCGTTACATTTAATTTCTTTGTTTGGTTACCTTACATTTGGAGTGTAACCAGCTTAACTCAAAAGAAGGGTTGTAACAATCGTTACAACCAGACCTCCTTGAGTCTTCTAGGTACCCCATTCCTGGAGTGTACCCGCCTTGATCTTGAGAGAAAGGTTGCAACAATCGTTACAACTGAACTTTCTTGAATTTTCCAAGTATCCAAGCTTGGAGTATTCCTAGCTTTGATCTAGAGGAAGGTTGCATCAATCGCTACAACTAGACTTCCCCAAATCTTCTAGGTATCCATTCTTGGGGTATACCTGTCAGGTATCCAATCTTGGAGTATACCTAGTTTTGATCTTGGAGGAAGGTTGCAACAATCTTTACAACTGGACTTCCCAAAATCTTCTAGGTATCCATTATTGGGGTATACCTGGTTTTAATCTTGGAGAAAGGTTGCAATAATCGTTACAACTAGACTTTCTCAAATCTTCTAGGTATCCATTCTTGGAGTATACCTAGCCTTAATCTGGGAGAAAGGTTGCAACAATCGTTACAACTAACTTTCTCAATTATTCTGGTTACTTGGGCCACCTGGGGAAGGATTGTAACAATCGTTACTATTATCCTCCTTCTAGCCTATAAGTAGATCTGACTTAACTCTGAATTGCTGCAACACCAGATGTTTCTTCAAGAAGATTGATTTATTACTTATATAAGGAATGTTTTATACAGTAGTTGGCTTGCCCCTGATCTTTTAGGGATTTTGCCATTCCTGACTTTGTTTATTTCTGAAAGCCTCAATGGTTTCTTTCTTTTCCCATGTGGCATTGTCTTCAGGGAGTCCTTTCCACTTGATTGGGAACTCGGTGATGACCCTGTTTCTTAACTTCCTCTCTCTGGTATCCATGATGAATTCTGGTTCTAGGGTGAGTTGCCCCTCCTCATCTAGTGGAGGTAACTCAGTGCAAGGAAGAACTTGTTGCCCAAGGACCTTTTTTGAGCCTGGATACATGGAAAACATTGTGGATCTTACTATACTTATGGATATCTTCGTCACACTCTACTTTGACTATATGTCAATTCTTTCCTTCACACAAGCCTGCTGGGGTGCCTCAAATATATTTCTTATTATTCTCATATCAGACTCCATCTACCTGCTCTTAATTTCACTAATTTATCCTATCTTCCCCTTTATGGGATTCCCTAAATCTTGTCCTAGAATCACAGCTTGTCGTAGTTAGGGTTGCAGCTTATCACTTAAATGCTTTAAATAGTATAAATCTTGGCTTTAGGTCCTCTGATTTCTGATTGTGATTCCTTCTTCGGAATGTATCTATAGGCTATTCCTTTGTTTTTAATTTGTAAGCTTCTCAATCTCTGTTGATTATATCTTTATCTTATTCTATGTTTCAGTAGAATCATAATTTCTTAAGCATTACCAGGCTATGCAGCCTGTAATCAATCTTTCCTTTTTCTCTCATTTCATATTTCTGCCCTGATGGTGAATAAGATGTGGCAGAGCGTAATTATAGATTGATCTCTTCTCTCTGTATGAAGGCAATGCTAACAAATAGTCCTGACTCACTTTTGGCTCCTTTCAAGATTGATAATATCTACTTGACTGGCACACACCGATGAGAATTTCGATCATCAATCGAATATATGTGAAGATCACAGCCACAACAGATACTACGATCCCCCTTCAATGATGATCGTTGAAACTATAGCTCACAGCCTCCATATCTATTGATTGATCATACAAAATTTCGAATTGCCTTGCCTGGTTGAGTATATGCGAACTACCTGAATGGTGCGATATAAGATAGACGTTTCCCTTGTTATTTCCACGACTCCAATAGATGGCTCCTTCTTTATACAAGGTAATGCAATTAAATAGCTTTTCAGGCGATTTATTTAAGAGAAACTCCCACGTCATCCATAATACTCCAAAATTGATTTTATGATTAAAGTTCCGCCTTCTCCAATAAACATGAGCAGCTCCCGATAAAGATTATATGGACTTCCTTTGGATGTAAACCGACACCTCCCTGAATTTATATTTTAATCAATAATTCTCACGCCACTTTCAGTATCCAAGCATCGACCACCTGGCTTTCAACTTCCACATCACTTTACTGTTTACTTGAGTCCCATAGATTAAACGCAGTTCCTTTGTCCTGTTCTATGTTTGTCCTTTCTGAAGGAGTGTGACGACTTCTTCTTGCAGTCCAAATCGACCTGTTGTCAATAGAATCAATGCCTTATTTAAATTCACTCATATTATGGAATTTTGCCCTACAGGAATGTGATGAACCTTCCTGTTTAATTTCCTTCCACAGGATGGTAGGATTATGCTCTGATACCACTGTGATGTCCCGATACTTTATTTCTAACTTAATCAGTTTATTGTTGAATCAATGTAAACTTCAGAATGCAATGTGATGATGTCTGATGAATGATTTATATTTTGAGAATTGAATAAATGGAATAATAAGCCGTTTGCCAAGTATCAATATGCAGAATTCTGGAAGGCAATCTCGATGTCTTGCTCAACCCCTGATCGAGTTTTGGAAGGATATTGATTCTGCAGTCTGTATTTTGGTTTATAAGTTTTGATGCCTTCCTCAATGCCTGTCTGATCACTGAATATTCTCCTTCTAGGTGGCACGAGATCTGTTCTTCCAGCCGCGTGGAATTCTCAGTTTCCAACTAGCTTCCTGATGAGTCGTAGCTTGGGCTCTTGTACAGAGTAGTAGTGCGATCTAGGCGATTATTTTCCTCCTTTCTGTGATGCTCCCTCATCCTCAATTGCTCTCCTAAAGTATCCTCGTGGGTGAAAGATCATGACTCTTCTTAATCAATCTGCCTTGGATGAATGGTCATGTCTTCTCCATTAGTCTGTCTCAAAAGATTTGATTAGTATCTTAATTCGATTTGTTTAATATAAGCTCATAATGTATAAAATTGTATTAAATATATAGTTTATATTTTTAATAATATTACCAACTAAACATTAGTATTTGAAAGAAATAAATTATTTTAGAGACTAATACTTATCTTTTTGACGGGACATTACATACAAGCAAACACTCTCTACGGTAAACTGGATCCGAGACCTGCCAAAGAGGAGGAACCCCTATCCGAGGTATGGGCTAGGAAACTGTTTACAAGAAACAACAAATTAACGATGTCTTGGCCGACAAACTTGCTAAGGAGGAGGAACCCCTATCCGAAGTATAGGTTGAAGGGCAATACATTAAACAACAACAAACAATAACTATCAATGACAAATATCCGAGGAGGGAAATGAAACAACAAGCTATTTGGTACAAGACGTGGAAATAACTCAAATAGGTAGATCAAAATGCAAGCGCCTTTTGATATTCTTCTTCAAGCTTCATCAACGAATTACAAAGGTTGGGATAGCAAAGGTACGAAATCATGCACAATTACAATCAACGAACGAACTCTCATCCAAGAGTGAACAAATATTCGCTTTCAAAGCTGTTGGCAACAATGGCGCAGCAATTTTGCATAGCAAGTAAAAGTTAAACAAACAATGAGCCCAAGGCTCTTATTTATAGAACTCAAAGGAGTGGGCAACCCCAAAATCTCCTTGAGTTAACAATGAGTTCTTGCCAATCAATTAGCAAGATTTATTCCTAAAAAGGGGGAACAAGTAGTTAACTGGAAGACTACTTCAGTTAACTGAAAGTAAACAAAGAGTCAACTGGAAACTACTTCAGTTGACTGAAAGTAAACTAAAGGTGAACTTTAATGTAAGTATCCCTCCAAAATAGACATCCACATTTAGTGGAGATCTAAGATCCACAAATTATGGAAGCCGATTAGACATCCTTAATCAGTGGGATCTGACAATGCATGATTTAAGGGATATGGAGTTAACTTGGAAAGGAGCATCAAGTTAACTCCAATTACATTTAATGTCATCTTGAGTTGACTTGGAAAGAAGCATCAAGTCAAACTCAAGTATCATAAATGCTATTTGGAGGGTGTAGGATGTCCTTCTTTGGTGCCTTTACAGCTCACCATTAATCAACAGTGTTTCTATCCATTCGTTGACTTCATCAGCCTTTGGGGAGTTAATGCTCTGTAGAATGATGACGTGGCGTTTGAGCATTACCTCACTTGTTGTGAGCTGATATCCGAAGTCTATACACTGAGTAGCTGCCTCTTCGAATTGGGTTGATAAAGCTGCCACCTTGGCTAGCTTGCAACTATCTAGATCATCAAGAAAGGTACTGCGGATGACGTCTTTGGACTGATTTTGTACAGTGACCATCTTGATGTATTCCCCTCCTTCACGCTGATATTCCATGCGAGGGAATGATATCACCAACATTCTTGTGAAGTTGATAATAGTGGCAACCACCCGTCTGTAGTCAGTCAACTCTACTGAATGAGCGTCATAGGCTTTAACCTTGTACGCCAGCTGTTCTTTCCAAGCAAAGAGATGTTGCTTGTTTTCTTCGGAGTAGACTGATTGATATGCCAATTGCAAGTCTGCAATTGTGCTCTCGTCTTCTAGCCTCTTTTCTGCCATTCTTTGTTCTGATTGCTGGATCTCTACACGAAGTCCATGTGCTCTATCCCGTAATTGGTATAGATTTTCTAGTATACATCTACCTTTGAGAACAAACTCTTCCACTTGATCTCTCAAGTGTTTGCCGCATGTTATCAGTTGTTGATGATTTTGTTTTGCGGGGAGATCTAGCAATCTTGCTGGTAAGGTTGAGACGTTCGGGGTGCCATGCATCAAGCTGGAAATGTATGACCTCAGTTGCTGATTTTCAGCCTTTAAGGCTGCTTTTTCTTTTCCATCCTTGGCCATTCTTTCTTGTGCGCTCACCGAAGCTATTCTGAGAAGATCTGCCTCCATTTGTCGTGTAGTCTTCCCGAGGTTAAGTTTAGACAATGTATAGTCTTCTACTTGTACCTCGTGTATGCTTTTCTCTACTGGTGGGGCAGCAGTCTCTATGATAATTTCACACTCTGCATTCCTTTCTATTGGAACTTGCCTCTTCAACTTCTTCGCCGGCATGTCTTGTGGGATGTGATCGAATTCGGTGAAGTCAAGTTCATAGGAGGGTTTTTCCCTCTTTCTTCCTAGGAAGCCTTCAAGCCAAATGGAATCTCGGCTAACTTCACTAGGAGGAATATGAGGCCCTTGAATGCCCGATGTGTGAGACTGTGCTAGAGCAATGTCTCTCGGTGGCGAATCCAAGTCAATGAGGACTTGCGACTGCTATGATGGTGGTGATATTGGCGGCCCTGTTTCCATAACAGGCACTGTTTCTGTTGTTGCTTCTTCTGCTGTTGGTTCTGCTACTGGCTCTTCGGCAACTATTGCTGTTGGCTCCTTAGCAACAACTTCTACTGGTTTAGGGGTAGCGGTCTCTATTTCTTGCTCTGGGGCAGCAATACCCATGACTATTTCAGGACTATGTGACTTTCTCCACAGGTGTCCTCTGTGTTCTGGGCTTTGTAGGCTTTGACATCCTCATCCCTTGGGGAGGATTACACCATTGCTTCTGCCTAGGCTTCTTTCTTGAAGTGGAAGGTGGTGTAGACTGAACCTGTGGCGGCTCTGTTCTGTGAGGTATCACCTTCCTTGATTTCTTGCTGTCGAAATAGAGTTGGCTATTTCTAACCACTCTATTCGTTCTTTCCTCTATAGATGTGTTTTCTTTGGCATATCAATCCACTCTTGGGAGTGGTTGGGAGTCAACTGAATCTGCGAAGAATGAGGGGAGAATGACTTCCCCTTCATCGTCAGATAAGCCCTCGATGTCTACTGACATAAAATCAGCAATTTGCGGGAGCCTGAACCTGCTATAGTTCCTTCTTCGCACTTCATACTTGTCTTGACAATTTACGCAATAATCTTCCATAGAAGACTTATGTGACGAGTATTGCTCGAGATGCGCTGCATAGAGCCCTCTGGGATCATAGGACCTTCTCTCAATGAGGTACTTGAGATTAAGCCTCACCGTTTCCTGACTCATCATCTTAGCATCTGCCGCGAACCTGCATCTATAGAGTCCCATCCCAACGTGAAAGTTTACAGTTGTCTTCTTCTTCAAGCGCAAGTAGATGTGGACTTCAGACAACTGTCTCAGGAATTCCATGAAGACTACCCTATCTGAATGGTATCTTGGTAGCATGGCGGGGTGACCAATGTAGCCATACACGCGTATGTAGGAGAACGTAGGGAATTGGATGAACGAATCCGCCCAATCCGCCATTGCCTCTCTGGCTGTCTGTGAAATACGCACGTGCATCTCATGGTCTAGCTCACGTACGGTGTGCATTATGAAGTGATCACTTGTTCTTTTGAAGTGTCGCTCCGCTTGAGTAAACTCAAGACGTGTAAAATGCTCATGAACCGTCTGCACACCTAAGGTTCCCACATTGTTTAATATCCTGAAATCACCTTGGAAGGCAATCAGGTATACCAGGTAAGAGAACATGTGGAACCTATGAGCTTCCAGATACCCAGTGATCTGTTGGTGGAGCGTGTCACTAATCAGAGTGGCCCAGTCATAATGTTCCCTTCTGCCAATGATTTTCGCAATGACATAATACATCCATGACTGGAATTGATTGCCATCCTCTTCTCCAGTGATTCTCTTGAGTAGAGTGATTAACATTGCGTACTCATCTTTACATTCTCCTCGTCCCACCAACTTAGGCAAGCTAGCCTTTGTCACTTTTAGCCATTTTTCAGCTATTATCTTTTGACATTTGTCTTTGGCCGTCTCGAATGCCTTCTCGCATTCCGTCACTGATATGACTTTGCTGTTAGGACATGATGGAATATCAAAGCACTTTTCAATATCCTGAGGCTTTAGACTGCAAACAATTCTCCCATCCACTGCTCTGATTTCTCTAGTGGTAGGATTGTAATGCTTAACACAAGTGATTACAAGCTCCACGCTCTGTAATGTGATGGGGATGGACGCAACCTATAGCAACCCGGATTCTTCAATATTCTATAATGTGATCTGATTCATGCTCTCCAGCTGCTCCAGATCAATCACTGGGTTTACCTGATGTAAGTTTGTGTCAACTGTTTTCAAGCAATCATGAAATAGGGCCGTCTTGGTCCTGTATTGTACCTGAGAGTACTGCATCTTGAAAAACTTAAGGATTGACTGTAAACTTGACCTTGTTCTGATAATTTTCGGAAACCCCTGAAAATAGCACCCTGCCGAGAAGTATTTTTTCGGAAAAAGTTTGGCACATGGGTTTTGTTTGTGCTTCAATGCTGAACAAGCCCAGTTCCTCAGAATTTTGATTCTGAAACTTTTTGGGAAAAACCCCCAAAAATAGGGGCAGCAAGTTTTGCTAATTCTGGAAAATTTGATGAGATGGGTTTCACTAGAAAATTATGGTGAATCTACCCAGTTGATCAGATCTGATGTAGCCTGTTGCTTTTTTTGTAATATGCAAGAAAACCTAAGACAAGAAGAGAGGAAGTAGACAAAAGATGGATTGGAAGTTTTTATCCGACTCCCTGAGAAAATCTGTCGTTGAATCCAACCTTAGATTAGCAATCTTCTTCTGCTTCAGATCTGCAAGAAATATTGAAGAACGGATGAAAACCTTGTCGAGATTTGTAAATGGCGTCCTTGAAAGCTTATGGCTGTTCTTGATCATTAACCTGCAATGAAATAATGAAGTAGGACGCCTATACCTTGATTATATAGACTCAAGCCTTAGATCCACAAGTTTGGGGACTTAACTCATGATCAAAAGTTGTTTTGGCTTGATCTGAAGTTCAAAAAGGTGATTTCCATTGATTGTGGAGTGAGTTGGCCAAATTTATCTCAAAATATCTTGACTTTAGTCAACAACTTGGCCTTGGACTTCTTCTAGGCGTCCCTTTTGAGTTTTGCAAGTTTTTTATTATTTTCTCTGTTGAATAACCCCAGTTTGATCCTGAATCTAGCTTGATCTATTGATCCTGAGCTGTTGCTAGTACATTCACTGTTGAGCTAGATCCAACCTGAAGAGAAGTGCCTGGGAGACATGATGACAAAAAGCTGAGTTCAAGGCTTCAAAAGAAAGGGCACCTTTTCCAAGAAAGGGCACTTTTGCTTTTGCCTTAGTGAATTTTCAATCTTCGTTCTTCAGCCTTTTGAAACGACCTCTCGTGCTTTGATTTGGATTTCTCGTTGATCGGAGAATCAGATGATCTTGTTTGATATCTCGTCAGGTAGCCAGCTCCGTTTCGCCAAAGATGACTAGAGTTGGAAAACTCAGAAGTCATTTTAGGGTCCCTTTATTCAAGGGCGCCCCTCATTGAAAAGGGCGCTTTTGCTCTTCCGCTTAGTTATCTTTATCTGAAATGTGCCCTGGTTTGATCCTGATTATTTGTTGACTACTTTGTCAGATGCTTGTGCTTGCAGTTGCGTTGTTGAGATCTACCTGGGCTGAGAAGATTGTCTTGGGAGACCTTTAATCATTTGACAGCATCTAGAGGTCCAAAAAGAAGGGCGCCTTTCTTTGGAAAAGGCTCTTTTTTGCTTTGATCCTCACTTTCGACAACCGTTTCTTGATACTTCATCAACTGCCTCTTTTCGCTTCGTCAGCAACTGCTTATGATCAACTCATCAGATGATCTAACTGTTTGTTTCGTTGTCGAGCCAGCAAGCAAACGCCAAGGATGACTGCCTTGGATGATTCAACAGGCTGCATTTGACCTTTAAAGATCATGGGCGCCCCTGCTTGAAAAAGGCTCTTTTCAACATTGTGAACTTGTCTCTCCTTCGTAACGTTTCCAGAGTTAGTCAAATTTTGACCTTTTTGGGTTTTAGGAATCTCCTTCATCAAACAACATCTTTTTAGATCTTTTTCTCCATGGTTGCATCGTCGAAGCTTTTGAAGCTTAGCTTTCAGCACCTGGTACTGGCCAATCTGCCATTAATGGCTGCGGAACTCCTAACTTTGTTCCTGAAAAATAGAAATAGACCCACTAGAGTAAAACGTGTCTTTTGATGATTCTGACTTGACCAATGTGATCGTGGAGCCTTTTAATCCTATCAAAATCAGTTTCAATCATTTTTGGGAAGGTCCTATTTTCGGGTGTTTCCCTGAAAATAGGGGCGTAAAACCCTAATTTTCAAATTGTCAGAATTTTGCACATGTGTTCCTTGATAGAAACCCACAAAGACCTTATGTTTGGTTTGACCTAAAACAGACTTTTAACGGCATTTTAACAAGATTTAGCTCAATTTATACAGAATGCCAAAAATTTATTTTGGGTACAACAGGGCTCTTCGCCACATTGCAGGGAAGGTGATTGTAATACCAAAAATTTCCACATGCCATATTTTCTTCCTGGTGCATCTCCTTTTTCTACCCAGTATCTTGCAACAAAGATTGTGTTGTAGGTGCATTTCTAGGCACAATTTTTTTGTGTGATTGGACTGGACTTGAATTGGATGAATGGATGTGCGTTGTAAGTGTGGACCATGACTAGAGTCCACAATCTCTATCGTATTTGTTGCTGAATTAGATTTAATGGTTCCCACTATGGCTCTTATGCCCTTTCCTTCTCTAGTTTCTTCTCATCTAACAATGCCAAGGTTGTTTGCATCTTTTGTTTTGTCTGTTTCGTGAATTTTTCACATGGCTTGGAATTGCAACAAAGAATGCATGTGATATGGTACTTGAGGTGATTGATACCTCCATGAAGCTTCTTACTGTAGAAGAGGCAAATCACACTCCTTTGGATTGGTCTAAGTGTGACATATTTCCAAGCAATGTCACAACTTATAGTAGGGCAACTTATTCTTGCTGCAGTGATAACTTTAGGAATCTTTCAATTTTTTAGGAAAAAATAATAATTTCTATTGATGAATCTTTTCTTTTTTTCGAAGAAAATATTAATTTTATTGGCGATTTTTTTTACATCACTAAAAATTTGTAGAAAATTTTGGTGAATATTGAAAAATAATAGGAAAATGCATTAATAATGATGGTGAATCCATCCAATCTAAAAATAATTCTCATGGAAAAGTAAGGGCCCAAGGGTGAAAATTATCAATGGGTTTAAGGGGTAGACTATAATATTTACTTGCCACCATTATTTTAAAATATAATATAATAGCTCTCATTATATTCTAAAAGGTAAAATGTTCCCACAATCTATAATTCTTAGGGGGCTCAAAATTGCTTTTAGATCATTGATCTAACGACCCTTGTTGTACTCTCCAAGGCAAAATTTACCCATAATCTATAATGCTCATGAGACATGAAATTGTGGGCCCCATGAGCATTACAAATCATTGGTACATTTTACCTCACAGAATACAACAAGGGCCATTAGATTATATTATAAATCAATGGTGAAAACTAAAGATTAGAAATATGGTCCTAAAGCAACTAATAATTATGATATACTATTGGTGAATTAATATAGATTTCTACTATAATTTATAAAATTTAGGCGAATTTGATCTAATCATGTATCAAATATTGTGGAGAAATTTAGAGTTAAATTGTTTAATAAAATAAATTCTTTGCCGATATAAATAAGATTATAATAAAATTTTGTAAAAATGTGGCGATTCAAGTCACATTATAGCTCGAACTATTAGCCAATTTTGGGTTCACAAATTTCAACTATTAGCCAATTGGCGAATATTAGCCACTAAAAAAATCACCATCTTGCTGATTTTGAGGATGATGTGGAACTGAATGCCATTGTATATTTACATGCAACATTTTTAAAGACCAAAAAAAGTTCAAAGAAAAATTACAGCTATAATATCTGACTAAAAATATTGTTCTAATGCTCCCGTTTTGGCACAAGAAGATGCTGACTAAGTTCATGGGATTTGACTTTATGCGGAGAAGACATTGGCAAAGTTTGTGGGATTTGGCATTACAACTGTCAATTGTATCTGCTTGAAAGTTTCTAAATATTTTTAATAAACCCAATTTGTATATATCCCACACTTCTTGCATTCCATTAGATAACATCTCTTTCTTAAAAAAATGCTTTGTTTATTTTAACAAGCCTGTGGCTTGCTAGGCAATTGCAACTATAGTATCTAACAAAAAATGCCTTTCTTTATGCTTGATTAGATGTCTATACTTAACCCAAAGCTCCCATGCTGTCAGAGACAGATAAGGTACTGGCAAATGCAAATTGTTCTCTATCCTGCAATCATGCCATTGTGAGACCACATTTCTTTAAGGAATTTGGTTAAACAGTTCACATTTCTTATTTATGCTCCCTCTTTGATACCACCTTTCAAGTGAAAGCTACTATTATTATCGTCCATAGTGTTTTCAATAGATTTGTGCCTTCCACTAAACAACCAATATACTCCAGATCTTCAAAAATCTCATCAAATTCTTTCTGATATTTATTAGCACTTTGTCAGGTTCTTTCACCTTTATTCGTATCATCTGGATAATTAGCACATGCTGACAAGAAACTGTGAATTTCAATATTATCATCTGCAGAAGGAGTATAGTCTTTGTCTAGGATAAGAACTCCGTTGTCCAACACTGGAGCTACTTTAGGGTATGCAGTAACAGTATTATTGGCATTCCTCAAAGTTGAATTGTTTGGATCACATGCTATTTTACCTTTTTCCAAAGAAAATGATGCCCCAGCTTCAGCAGATGTTTCCTCATTCCAATCCTCTTCCCTAATGGAGCACCATACTCTTTTGTAGTTTTGGGGCCAGGATTACTCTTTTCAAAGACTCAGCAGAGTACATACGAGTCCTATTTCTATGCAGTGCAAACACTCTTCTCATAGTTTATTTTGTCCTTATTTTCCCCGGACTATTTGATAGTTGCTCATTAAAAATGGTACCCTTGATAGAGTCCTTATCTGTTGGCACATCCAAGATAACTGCAGAGGTTGTAATACCATAACCACACGTGAAACAATATTTCTGATTTTTGTATCCATGGTAGTGTCATAATCATTACATTAGTTGAATCTAAACCAATCTCAGTCGTGTGCTAGGCCTGAAACACCAGTATGGAATTTCACAAACATTGATGTCGTCCAATTCCAAATATCCGTCCATGAGTAATAAGTTCCTCAACTACATATTCATAACTAGAAATCACCTTGGACTTTGATCATCCTGTTCAGCTTCAGTAATTTTCGTCTTATATTCTGAAACCCCAAAGAAAGTGACTCATGGGGACAAATAATTTGTGGGGTTTGGATTAGATGATACACAATAGTTTAGAAAATGGAAAAAAGTTTAAAAATATGAGCAACAAGTTGGCACTCTAATTGCATTGCTACTAACTATACAATTCTTAAATTTGAATCATGGAATGGAATCATTTGGAAACAAAGCTGGAAAGTTGAGGAAAGAATTTATTGTTATTCCTTAAATACTTCTGGAGCAATTCAACACTGGTACATGTCCTATATAACTCATAGAGAAGACATGCTACAAGTACCACTGAATATGAAGTTGAGAAAACAAGAACTATTATTAATAGCAGCAGTGTGAAAACTTGAACAAGGATGCATGAAATGGCTTAGCAAAATGGATTACTTATTGGTGCTTAACTAAATAACTTAGAACAACTATCTAAGGAATGAGTCCACAGAGATCATACAGGATACCAAAAGAAAATGTGTAAAAACAAGTCAACATTAACTTCACTCCAACATGGCTTTAGGATGAAGGAATTCAGCCGAAAAAGTAAAATTAGCAAAATCAAAAGCAGCTCACACATTTGAATCTTGTACTTTTTCCTTTGGGATGAAGATTTTTTTTTTGTTGGTATAGAAATTTATGGCCGCCATCTTAAAGTTAGGTTTTTCTTGACAGCTTATGTCCATGGTACAGCGTGGTGAGAAACCTCCAGGGATTAAGGTTGAATTTTCTTTCCCTAATTTCTCTTTGGTCAGTAAATTGTTTAATCACATTCTTGGCTTATTGAATGTGTGTTAATGTTTTGTAGGAAATAAATGACAAACCTCCAAATCCAAATCAACTTCCATCAAATCCTCGGTTACAACCAAAACCAAAGGTTAAAAATTGTTGGTTTTGCACTTTGACCTTGATTAATTATTGTGGATTTGCACTCCGATCTTGATTATACAAGTTTCCAGGCATTTTGAAGTTTATTTACAGATATTCTCAAATATTTCTTGTTTGACTTTGTATTGTGTTTCTTAAATTATTTGGTTGCAATTGTTTAACAGCCCTGGGAAACAATCCAAGCTCAAAGCAACAACAGCAAACACAGCACGCATGCTCAGAATGTTCAAACAGTAAACTCCTCAGCAGTTAGAGATGGAACAAAGGCGGTGGTCAATGGCTTTGGTAACATACAACCACAATCGACTAATCCAGTAACAATAAGGACATCTGATACCCATGAACCTTGGTGGCGAGCTAAGAAAAATGAAACAGAACTACCCCTTGGTTTCAGTACACCTTCTGGAAGCAATGTGAGGATAGCAGAAATGGAGTCTAACGATGAGGAGATAAATGGTGGCACAGCACATGAGTTGCCTTCTGGAAGTTTCATGAACACTGCTGCAAATGGACCAAGCAATAGTTTTTTACATGATTCAAGTGAAAGAACTTGGATGCCACCTCCGCCACCTCCAGTGGCCATGCCCCAGGCTGCAGAAGCAATTTGGCATCCAAAGTCAAAGACGCAAATTCAAGAACCAAATTTGACATCTGAGGTGTCAGTTAGCTCTGGGTCAGTTTTGAGGCCGGAGTCCGCTGACAACCCGTTTATGCCTCCTGGAGCTATGACTGAGCAAGAAGAACATGTGTTATCATCATCAGACGTTCAAAAAGTCACAGAAATAAATCACCTTTCTACATTTGCTGAAGAAGCTTCTAATGAAAATTTGTACAAGGATGTTGTAAATGAGGGTGTCGAGGTGAAGGAAGATGTATGAGCATACGGAAGGTGCGGATATTGGTTTCTTCTCTGTGTATTCGTTGGCTGCTTTACTATATCTGTCAAGAACAAATTTTTGTAATTGTCTTTTGTTATACCTTTCACAGTATTTTCCTATTACTACAGATGGATATGTTTCTCCAAATCATTATTTTTTCTTCATCCTTCACTTGCTGCCCTTTCCGAGTTCTTGCAGACATTTCTGGACTTAACTGACATCTCTATAAATAATGACTTTTATTTATACCAGCATTATGAATTTAATTCATTTTAGAACTATAGACATCTGTCTATTCGAAGATGGAAATCTGAAGTCTAAGCATGAATAATTTAGAGAGATTTAGGGGTTCTTGTATTTGATTCTGAAGCTTTTGTTTCATTTGGTTTTGTTGGTGAGAAAGTATGCTGGTACCCCTACTCTGGCTTGGTTTGGAGTGTTTATTACATCATGTCTTCTGTTCGTTGATCCTCTCTTTACGAGCTTGTTCTTGTCATTGTGTTGATTCTTAGTTATTGAGGGTAGGATGTTTTATTTTTAAAAGGAAAGTTACGCATGGGAACCACGCCATATGGCACCAAAAGAGTGATCATGTATTGAATCACTCTCTGATCATTTTCGTTAAAATTAAATATGGACTTTCACTTAATATTGTCTTGGAAATTGATTTTTAGGGCTTATCAACTAGATTCTTGTTGATTCATTTCAGGGTGCTGTTTTCATTACATAATTCTTTATGCTGATGCCTTGTCCACACATTATGATAATGCAGTGCAAAATAAAGATGAAACTAGATGTATAATTATCCAAATGATGATAAGGATGAGTGACTATGAAAGGGAAGCAGTGCTTGCTAGAATAATACAATAATGATGGGTATACTGGCTATCACACAATGATCTGAATTATGATAGTGGATGCACTAGCAATCCTACAAAGATATGTATTCTGGTGTATTAACTATTACTTTCTCTTGTACCTTCCATTTTCCCATTTTTTCATAATTTAGGGTCTATTTACACTGGTACTACACTCTTATAACTGGTACTTTCTGAGTCTCATTGATCTATTTTGCTTTCTTCTGGATTTTAATACAATAATCTTCTTTCATTCTTTCTAGTTTCTGACTGCTAGTCTCATGATAATGGAAATGTCAATAAGTTTGTCTTTCCATGCTTCATTTTTATGGCAAGTCTTCATCCTTCCCTTCGGCCTTTTATTTATATGTTCTATGACATTCTCATGCTTGGTCATCCTGTCTTCAGAGATTATTGGTTTCACTTCTTTTGAATGTTCTTGATCCTTGTTTTGTTTTCTTATAATATATTCTTCTTGACTTCTAATCTTCATTGTATTTTACCATTGAGTTTTTCAGATTATAATACTTTTATTCAAAACCATTTTGGATTGCTTTTTCAAATAGGGATGTTTCAGTTCCATTATGCTCCTTTTTGGCCATTTCTTGGTTCTCTATTCTTAATATCTTCTCAGCCTTTTCCGTCAATTTCTTTTCAAAATTCTTGCTGTTTTGTAGTTTGTTCCCTATGTTTGACTTATTTTAATCATGTCTTATATTGCACTTTTGTTCTAGAGCTTCATCTGTAAAGCATCACCATTGTACATACAGAGAGATGATTTTCCTTTTCATTCAGCAAAATTGCCTTGCATCTTCCTTTCTACACTAGTTCGTTTTTTCCATTTTCAAAATTTAGCTGTTTGTTTTACAACTTTTCCATTGTGGGCATGTACTTATTTTAATCACATCTTAGATTGCACTTTTGTTCTAGAGCTTCATCTGTAAAGCATCACCATTGTACATAAGGAGAGATGATTTTCTTTCTCATTCAGCCAAAATTGCCTTGCATCTTCCTTTCTACATAAGTTCGTTTTTTCCATTTTACAAAATTTAGCTGATTAACTTTTCCAAAGTGGGCATGTACAAGTACTATTTTTTAATTGCTTTTCCTTTTATAATATGTGCAAGTGTAATGCCATAAGATGCAGCCCATGTGTAACCAACATTACTATGTTTCAAATGTTAGTTGTGGATATCAATAAATGTGTTTTTGGTCGAATTGAAGAGAATGGTCGTGGAACTTTTTGTTTTTGCATTCTCTGATTACATCATTTCATTGTAGCCTTTAGTTGGTGTTTGCATTTTGAATGGTACTACTCGTTAATATTGACCCTAGTCATTTTCTGCTTTAGTTTTTAGGGATGAAGAAATGTGGGGTACTAGATATTTTGATCTGTTGGTTATTAGTTCTGAAGCACAACATTGATTGAGATATTATCAAGAAAATTGTTGAATTGTATTCACTACACAATATTTGTAGAATAATACTGCTCTCAGATGGAAAGTCATTAACATTTAGGCTTTATGTTTACCATGTGTTCTCTTGGATCTTGGATATGAAGTTTTGATGGTGAAAATAATTCTACAGTTTGGAGTACTAGTGAAGTGCTGAATATTTTTGGTTTTCTTTGGTGCAGGCAAACATGGGCATTGAAAACATATCAGTGACTGTCAGCTGCCAGTTAGACAGTACTCATTGGTTGTATCTTGGTACATGTGATGTTTAAGAAGCAATGTTGGGAAATACAGCAAACTGTTTGTCTGGTCATATTTTCTTGTATAAAATCCATGCAACTTTCTAGAGTGTCATCTAATTGTTTGGATCCAAGTCCTAGACAGTAGTATTGAAGACCTCTTTCTAGTAATTTTTCGGTTCATACAACTGTACATTGTTCTTGCCAGTGTGTCTCTTTGCGTTTTATGGGAATGCCCTGAGAGTTCTATAAGCAAGATCAAGTCTCTTCCATGAAAATTAAAACAATATTGAATGCATGGATATTTTCTATCCTTTGATCAGTGAGCAGACTTGTCATTGGGCTCAAGTAAATGGATATGCTAGATGTTATGATAGCATAAAACCTCTCTTATTGGATTGAAATTTCAAGCTAATGGCCATGAGAAGAATAAATGATGTTTTAATTGGTTGGTAAATATGGTATTATCCATATAATTCAAATGTTTCAAAAGGTAGAATCTTGTATATGTTGGTAATCAGAAATACGATATTAGTAGTTGATGAAATAGACACATCGCTGCGTCAGATTGACTGGAAAACCAGATGCATGTCTGACTGCTTGTTGACACTGATATCATTCTGCGATGGTACAGATAAAACAGAAAGCAGGTAAGCTTAATAAAAATTCTTAATACTCCTTATGCCTACTGCAAAACAATAACAAAGACAAACAACTAGTAGGAAACTAAGATTACAGTAAGAATTCTAAGCTATATTTCAATATCTTCCTGTTCTTCGTTTGTATTAATGTGATGCCCCTCATATTACACTATAAACTAACTAGTTAATGTTATGTTACTAATTAACTGTCAAGTGTCAATTAATTAAATTAATATTGAGACGATTAATTATTAGGTCTGGTATTAATGTCACGGTGATATGTCAAGTTTCAAATACTGACTTAACCATCTATAAATTACTACATTTTGTTTGCAATGGTAGGTCAATGACTATTCTATAATGTTAATTTTAACCTTATAATTGTAATATTTCAGTATTTGTAAAATAATTAATTTGTTATTATACAAAAAATAATATAGAAAATAAAATGTAAATATTGACAACAATGAAATATTGTGTAATATTTAAATAATGTAAAATTTTAAATAGTGGATGATAAATTCCACATCTGTTGAGAAAATATTTCTTTTGAATACTTGGATTAAAGATTTATCAAATAGTTGCAGACTCGTTTGTTTCTGCTTATTGAAATTTTTTCTTTACAATCTTTAACAAGAACTTAGCTACATCTTCTTGCGAGAAGATACCGGGAAGAAGAGTTCTGAATTTGCGTTGGGAGTGAAGTGGTTGTCGGATGTTGAAGGGGACGACAAGGAGGCCAGAGATGGTATGGGGTACTGTTTGGGTAGTGATGTTGTGGACGAATGGAATGGCAACTTTGATGAGGAGGAATGATTGTTGGATATAGTTGGAGGCTCAATAGTTAGCCCATATTCATCATTTTTTTAAGCATGCTATTGGGAATGATGTTAGTGGTTATGACGTTTCAGCTGTTGGGTTGCTTTGCGGAGCTCTAGATGCCTATGGCTCGCAGAAGGATTTGCAGAAGGGTTTCTTCTTCCCTACTTCCCTCTTGTTTCGTGGGCTCCATAGGGAAGCACTAGACTGTGTCGACAGATTAGGGGCAGGCAGGTGGGGTTGTGGCTCTTTCTCCACCTGAAGGTCTTAAGGACGAATGTTTCCTGTGTGTTGGAGGGTGGGTTCCTCCCCCTATTTTGGTGGGGAAGCTGCAATGTTTCCCCGCATCTTTGGCAGGGTTGATGACTGTTTTGAAGCCCTGTTTACAACTGCAGGGGAGTTTTCTGATGTATGTGGTTCTGGAATGCCTCTTATTGTTGTTGATGCAAATGTCTCCAAAGGAATAAGGGTGGGGTCCCATGGAGGGGCTTCAGGATCTACTTTTAAGGGGCAGGGGGTTCCATGAAGCAAAAAAAAAAATTGTTACATGATTAATTGGAATCTTTTCCTTGGAAAATAGTAGCCTCTACCTTTTAGGACTGCACATTTGAGGGGGTGAAAATGGGGTGCAGCTAGGGATTGCTCCTACAGTTCAGGATTTTTATCTGCCATTTGTCAATCATCTCAAATTTTAAATTCCCGTCAAAAAAATTTGGAGAGAAAATTATGTATATTTAAGCTGAAGTGCACTGCCAAATTGATGAGACCACCGGCTTCCTTAAAATCTGGACACTATTGAATTCATGGGGTCACCAGCTTAAAAATATTTTTAAAATTCTCAGCAGCACCCACTGAAACTTTTCAGGAAGCCCCCCTCCATGAGACCCCAGCCCTGGTGCAAGCAAGAGATCCTGGCAGTATTCTCTAGTCGCAAGTCCTACTTTAGCCTTGTTTTTGTCAACCAGTTGTGATTGATAAATGCACTGAGTAGAGTCCTTGATTCAGTTGTGGAAATATCTTCCTTTAGTCTTCAAAATGCCTTCGTTGGTAAGTTTTCTAAGTGCTAACATAGTGAAATGTTCCTTTTTGGTCCATTCCAACATCTTTGGGAACCTCCATTTTTTTTTGGAGAGCGACAATATTATGGGAAAGATGTTTTGATAGTCAGCCCCTAGAGCTCAAATAAGAATAATTGAATCGACCGTGTGTAGATTTGACATTTTGGGTTATTTTATTATTTTTCGTAACTTTGATAGTTGCATGCAAATAATTAAATATTAATTAATTAAATTAAGCCATCTAAAAGCTCGAATGGTTATTTAATTAATTATTTTATAAAGCGAAGTTTTTGGGGATTAAAATATAAAATTAAATTAATAAAGTTGTTTGGAGAAAAAAAGGGATTTTTTTTTGAAAACATTGAAATGGTTGAACCAGTTTGCAAGTGAAGGACAAAAACTTTTCTCGCAATTAGTTTTGTAGTTGAAAATCCACCTAGTTGATTCTTGGTGAATTCATACAAAATTCATAGTTGTGTTGAATGCTTGAAGAATGAAGAGATTGAGTTAAATTGCCCTATCATTTTAAATTGTGGACTTTTATAGATTTTATATTTTATTGAAATTTGCAAGCAAATAATAAATTTAAGAAGTTTACTTTATTTCTCTAGATGGTTGTTTCATTTGATATTCCTATTATTCTTAATTGCCTCCCTTGCCAAGCTATAAAGTAGCAATGCTTCATAAATGTAAGGGTATTTTATATGGGTGTCATGACTCTATATGCTGAGCGCATAAAATAATAATGAAACAATGGGTTGAACCCCCGATTCTAGATAAGGGAATTTGTGGCGCTTAGAAATACATAGTAAAGCAAATTTCACATACCTTGGTGACTTGTAAAAAAGACAAGAGGAAGTAAAGGAAACCATGGATTCCATTTGACCTCTAACCCCTTGTCCCCATGTTGCTGCTTAAGTCTAATTTCTGCCTAAGATTAAGCAATTATATGCCCCCATGCAAAATTTTATTTGTGGGAATAGGATAATTTAGAATCTTTTCCTATTTTTGTGGGGCAACAACTACTTAAAAATTGAAATAAGTTGTGCAAAATTGTGGGGGCTGAAAATAAGCAGTTGTTGCATATTAAAAAAAATGACATGTGGCTCCAAAAATCTCTTTGCTTCCCTTTTTATATTTGGCTCTAGCTTTTACTTGCACAAATTATTATTAGCATTGTTTATTTCATTATACAATTGAAAAAATTTAATTTTAAATTGATTGCTTAAAAATAAGCAGAAAAAAATACAGTCATGGGGCCACCAGCTCCACAATATGTTCCTTAAAATGTTGAACAATGATTGCTAACCAAAATAAGCTAAACAAGAGCATGGGGACCTGCCCTAAGTTGTATCAAATATAAAGTGTGGGAAAAGTTGAGGACATCGTTGCCCATGTCCAAGTGGAATTTGAAAGAAACTTAGTCTCTTTTGTTGTTGCTCCCTTTGGTAGCATTTCATACAAGAATCTTTGGTCGTTGCATATAAATGAGAGTATTTGGTCATCTAGCAAGTGTGGGTATCTCACAGTAAGGATTAGGCAATTGTAGCTGCCTATAGTGTATTACAAACTTCACAACAAGTAAAGAGATTGGAAAAGCAAGATAAGTGGACACAAACGTGGACCAATGGCAAATTGAATACAATGTTGGCAATAGCAACTGGTGAAGTCCTAATATTTGGATTAATTGTATAGAGGTTAGAATTCAATCTTAATTTAGATAATGTTATTGAACTAATATGTTATATGTGCAATTTAAGGTAATAAAAAAATCAAATATATGATGTTTAATTTATGTATTTAATCGAGCATTTGGAATTTCCACATCAAATCAAGAGTTATTCTTTTGTATAGTTTGCAAAAATTGAACAAAGCAAACAAATATAGCTCTACACATTATATGTCATTTGTCAAATCAACATCGAATAGACAAAAATTAGTTGGACACATTATAGTGGTATCAAAGTCACATATCCTGTTGGCCTGTTGGTGTTTGATCTTCTATTGCAGATTTCAGTATTACATGTTAGTGATCTAACACATGTATGTTAGTTTAGAAGGTAACAATTGATGCAACTTAGATGCATTTTGTATGCATTCGAGTGAAAGAACTTGCATCCATTAAATGCCAGTTTCAACTATATATTGATTTCAACAAATTGCATGATAGTGTCCAATGGTTATAGTGTTTAGTAGTTCAACAATTTCAAGTTTTGGGTTTCAGGGGGATTGATAATTTATGGAATTATTACGGCTAGTGAATCATGGTATTATTCAGTGATGAATATTTGGGGAAGAAGCTTTATAAAGAAGGTAAGAAACTTGAGTTAGTATCTTAATCAAAGGATAATCTATTTTGCATTTTGGAGGAAGTAGAGAAGTATTTAATTATGGTTGACCAATCACCTTCTAAGACAATGTAATTTGCAATAATTCCATATGTAACTTCTTTGAGCAAAATAAGGTTGTTGAGATACCAAGACAAAGATGTGAGACTTAAGTCGTTTCTTGCATTAGTCAAATTATAAGAATAACAACACTTAATACTCCATACAATGATGACATAATGAAGGAGATATTTCAACCGACCATGGAAAGTTTCCAAGGTTTGGGTGATATCAGAGGTCGTTTTGTTAAGAGGGTTATAATTTTAGAAATTGTTGCAAAGGCTAGGTCTTTGTGGAGATGCTTGACCTTGAATGCGATGATCTAATTCTCAAAATGTTTAATTATTTCTTTGCTACTATCGTAAAGTATCATACAAAAAATGTTGTAACAACAATGCAATTTTTTGTCTCTGGTCTTAAAGGAGAGTCATGATATCTCCTAGCCAGTCTTATCTATTCTATTGGTTGTCTTGAAGAAGGAGCATGATATTTCCCCTGTTGCATTTCAGTTGGTTGAAAATGTTGTTAAACAATGTTAGTAGAAGTTGAAGCCATATTTAATAGTTGAGAGATTAACTTCCAATGACCCACAAATTATATACACTTCTAATGTGAGCAAAAACAAACTCAAAAAGATAATCGTTGTTTCACATGCATAGAATCATGAGCACCAAGCCACAAATGTTGGAGCAAAGAAGAAAAATATTACGTAGATCAAGAAAAGAAGGTGATGGATACCTTTATATACCACAAGCAAAAGAATCTTTGACTTCTATCAAATGTTTATTCCGGTAGATTGTTGATCAGATAAAGGAAGTGTGAAAGTGAAACATGAGGAAGAAGAAAAGACAATATTAGGAAATTTCCAAGTTACTAATGATTAGTGTGAGATTGTTGAAAATTCTAGCTTAACAAATAATTATGAGAGTTTAGATCAGTTTAGTGATTGATTTAGAAAAAGAGTGGGCGATGCAAGAAGCCTATCAGAGTGAATTCTAGAATGATCCTATCCATAGTATGAAGTTTCTTGATGATTCATTGCTTGAGCATAGTGTTGTTATGCAATTTATTCAAGAAATTTGCAAGGCAATTGTGAGATAGGTAGCTAATTTTGAAGGTCATATTGTTCCTACAAATGAAGACAATTCATTTTTTTGTGTGGTGAGCAAAATCATTTTGTAGAAAATAGAGTAAAGGCCTAAAGAGTTGCAAGAATCGAAGAACCAATTTTTGGTCATTAAAGAGAAAGTGGTGCAAGTTTTAACGAAATTTGATGACACACAATTTCATTGAAGGGCTCATTCAAAAAGCTCAAATTGAAGAGAGACAAAAAGGCATTGAAAGAGGATCCACCCTTGCAAATTTGTAAATGGTCAAAGATGCATTGGAAGTAATGAAATCGAATTACTTACATTTGCTTATAGATAGAGATCACACCATCAAGTTTGCAAAAAATACCTTTGGTGCATACAAAGAAAAAGAGAAAGAAGTTGATGAGCTCAATCTAGGGCTAATCTTAGCGCACTTTTAACTCTACAAAGTTAAAAATTAGTCATCTATTGTAGCTATACCTAAGGAAAAAAACTTGATACAAGAACTTGGAGATCAAACTATTAATTGAAGGAATTGATGAGCTCCAAAAGAACTATAATTTGGAGTCAAGTTACCCTTGAGAACATGAAGAAGAATCCAAGGAGGATGAAAGATTGCACAATTTTTTTGGCATTCCTAGTACCATGGAGGCTCAACATGATAACATTCGGGAAGAGCATCAAGAGTGCACTCTCGTGGGGCTAGAGAATCAATTTTTTAATAATGGTATGTTCTACTTCAAATCAAAATGATAGGGTGATAGAACTTGCACTTTCAAAATCATCACAAAGTGATGGGAGTCACCACAAGTAAGAGATTGGTTATGTGAGAGCTATTCATCCTAATGAAGATACCTCAAGTATCACTAGAAGATCTCTAGATGAAGTTCACATGAATACCAGAGTAGCACAACATAAGCATGGTGGAGCTACTTCATTGTTTGATATTCATGCAAAATATCACCAACAAGGTATGATGGAGATTAGTGGTGATAGTAAGAATGAACCATGGAGGATTATAAGTCAAAATTTCAAATTTAGTAATGTTATCATTCAAATCAAACACCACATAATTTCCTTTGTATGCACACAAGTGGATTGGCAAGTATATTTGGTCATGGAATGAAGAAATTTTCAATTGGTGATTAGAAGAGAAGAAAATTTAGATTCTACAGATGTCATTCCAACACATGCCTTCTCTATTTTTGTAAGTAGATTTCAATATTGATCACATTTGGGAGTTAAAGTAGGTATAACTCGTAACCATCCTCAATTATTTTCAACATGTATTCAAGCTTATATATATTTTTTGTTGAAGAGAGCAATTGATAACTTCAACAATAAATTTTATTTTGAGAAGGTATGTGTGACCAATTATACACACTTGATGAGCATCATTCAATTCCATGCCCATAGGAAACAATTCAAATGTTCACCAACATTATTGATTTTGAAATGGGTAACTTATGGTGGTGACTTGATGGGATATGCTCATCCTTTTGTCTTCAGTTCATAAGATATAAAAATTTGGGATCTAAGAATTTATATGATTGATAGATTGCTTCACATTGTAACAAAGAATGTCAATTTTGTAGTTTTTAGTCATATCATAATGGTTAGAAAAAACAAAGTGGAGCGCTCTATAAGGTCATTGGGATCTTGGTATCAACATACAGGTCTAGTATTGCTTGAGGACAAGCAATCTCTAGTTGTAATGTCCCTTTTTGGTTCATTCCGACATCTTTGAAAACCTCCAACTTTTTTGGAAAGCGCCAACATTATGGGGAAAGTATTATGACAATGGTAGAGAGATCATGGAGCTCAAATACGTATAATTGTGTCGTCCACGTACAAATTTGACATTCTCGGAGCACTCCACATTTCTTGGAGAAGTTCATCATCTTGAGAAAATACCAACTTGCACATGGATTAATTTCCCATGCACCTTGAATATTGATGGTGGATCAAAATTCCTATTTTGGGTTATTTTATTATTTTTTTCGTAACTTTATAGTTGTGCAGAAATAATTAAATTAATTTGTCTAAGCTTAGAAAAAAAATTTAATTAATTATTTAATAAAGGGACTTTCTTAGGTTTAAAATTTAAATTTAAATTAAATTCGTTTGGGGAAAATTTTTTTCGTAACTTTATAGTTGTGCAGAAATAATTAAATTTCTTTGTCTAAGACTTAGAAAAAAAATTTAATTAATTATTTTAATAAAAGAGGACTTTCTTAGGTTTAAAATTTAATATTTAAATTAAATTCTATTTTGGGGATTAAAAAAAAAAATATTTTGAGAAAAAAAAGGGAAATTTTTTTTAAAAAGCAAAAAGTGTTTTTTCGAAAGCATTGTGAATGGAAAAATACATTCTTGACATTTTATTTTTAAAACCTTAGTTTGAAGAGATTGAACTTGGTTCATTCTGCAACCAAAGGACATAAATCCTTTTGACAATCAATTTCGTGGCAAAAACCCCACCTAGCTAATTCTTGATGAATTAATACAAGGTTCACAATTGTGTGAAATGCTTGAAGAACAAAAAAGACAGAACTAAATTGTCATATCATTTCAAATTCATGAATTTCTATAGATTATAAATTTATTGAGATTTGTAAACAAATAATAAATTTAAAAAAATTGCATTATTTCTCTAAATGGTTGTTTCATTTGCTAATCCTATTATTCTTAATCATCTCCCTTGCTAAGCTTTAGAGTAGTTGCAATTCATAAGCTTAAGGGTATTTTATGTGGGTCACAAGACCCAAGATGCTGAGCTCAGGAAATAATAATGAAACAATATGAGCTGAACCCCCGATTCCTAATAAGGGAATTTGTGGCATTCAAAAATACTCAATAGAGTAGATTTCACTTACCTTAGTGACTTGGAAAAAAAGACAAAGTAAAGGAAATATAAGGCATGGGAAAAGTTGAGGATATCGCCACCCATGTCCAACATGGTATTTTTTTGAAAGAGATTCTCTTCTGTTGGTAGCATTTCATACAATAATCTTGGTAGCTGCATATAAATGAGAGTATTTGATCATCCAACAAGGAAGTGTGGGTATCGAGCAGTAAGGAATAGGCAGTTGTAACTGTCAATAGTGTATTACATACTTCACAACAACAACAAAAGAGCCTGGAACAACAAGATAAGTGGACACACACCTAGACCAATTACAAACTGAATACAATGTTGGCAACAACAACCAGTGAAGTCCTGATATTTGGATCAATTGTATATAGGTTAGATCTCTATCTTAATTTAGTAAATGTTATTGAACTAATATGTTATATTATACGTGCAATTTAAGGCAATAAAACAAATTACATATATGTTGTTCAATTTATGTATTTAAGCAACCATTTAGAATTTTCACATCAAATCAAGAGTTGTTTTCCTGTGCATTTTACTGAACATTTGCACAAAGCAAACACATATAGCTCTACATATTACATGTCATTTGTTAAAATTGATATCAAATACAAAAAATAAAGTAGTTGGACTCATTACACATAGATGTGGTGAGTAGTGGGGCTCACAGGAAATGGAAACCTTTTGGCCAAATGAAGATTTAACTTTGTCACATGATTTCTTTCTAATATATCCTTCTTGAATCACATACGATAGTGTTAGGATCTTTTGGAGGTTCGTTCTTTTCCCATTGAATCAAGTTTTGGTTTGAAGAGGGAATGCCTTAATAGGATTCCCATTTGGGTAGGTCTCTAGGTCTATTGTTGGAATACTGGGAAGAAAATGTTTTAGCTATATTGTTAGTTCTTTTGGACAACTCATTGCTATTAAGATTGTGTATCGTAATAATCTTGATTTAAAATAACATGATAAGATTGCGTAGAGGTGATTTGGTAGATTAAATTCTCATTTTCTTCTATTAAATTTCTAAATTATGAGTCAAATTAGGGGAGAGGACCCGATAGTTGAGCACTGCAACTTCACACTTCTCAAAATCTTATGTGGAAATTTCAAATTACTCCCAATTTTTCACAACTTGGCAAGTCCCCTACTTATAACTAAGATTTTAGGGTCACATTAACAAATATGATGCCACATCAACATGCTTTTTGTCAAGGTGTTCAAAAAGACCCAAAAGAAAGTGAGATCAATAGTTGTGCACTAAGTCATGTTTTATTGGTGCCTTGATGTGGCGTTACATGATTTGTTGCTTTTTAGATATAAGGAATATATTTCATTCTATTATGGGTAGTCATCATCAACACTAATAACTTTTAAGTCACAACTATTGATCTAATATTGTTAAAAATATTGAACATTAAATCATCAAATACTATAACAACTATTGAAACATGCTCGTCCTCTCCCCTCTCCCCTAAATTAATCAGTCGAAAGAAGAGCAGGAGACGTGTAACGTCCCATCTTGCTGGTGGTGTTTAAAAAAAGATTTCACCATAAAAGGAGGTGCCTGTTTCTATTGGTTTTAGAAAGGAGGTTGAAGTTGTTTTGAGCATCAAAAGGTATATAAGAGTAGTTGGACAAAGAGACAGAAAGATCAGGCAAGTTGCATTGTATGAAGGTTTCTGGATTTTATCACTTAATTTGAAATCTGTAGTCGTGGGTCTGAACTCTACAAGGAATTCAAATTTGAGTAATATTTCGCTCATCCATGTACGGGGTGATCATTTGAGCCTTAGATAGAAGTTTCCTAATCGATACTAACTAAAACCAAAAGATGGGTGTACAAATTTCTCTATACTTTATGCTTCGATGGTGTCCTTATTCTGTTTTAAGGCTCCCTTTTCACCATAGGCAGGGAGGATAGGTGCAAAGGCCGTGAGATTTGGCTTTACATCTGCCAATTGCTTTTGCACGAAAGGTTCTAAATTCTTTTCAACGAATCCATTCCGTGCAGTCCTCAAGATCACATTTCCTTGAGGCAGTCCATCAAACAGTTCACATGTCTTGTCTATGTGTCCATGTTTTGGATGCCTTGTCATTTATATGTTGCATTTTATTTCGTTTTCTTTGAGAGTTTTCAATCAACAGTTCACATGCCCTGTCTATGATATGTTGCATGGTATTGAAAAACACTTTTTGAAGTATCCTGTCAATTGGGTTGTGTGGAGGGGGCTTCCCAAAAAAAATCAGTGAATGCTGTTAAGATTATTTAGGATTATTTTAAAGGGGTGGGTTCATGAATTTTGTAGAATAGTTTAAGTTCTTAAATTTATAAAAGTTGGTCGTCTCATGAATTTTATTATTTTACATATTCAATTTAATAGAATAAATAAATATAAAATAATAAAAAAATTAATTCATGAGAATTTTAAAACTTCATATGATTGACAAGTGGCAAGAAAAAAGTTTAAGCTGGTGGAGCAATTTCTAGCCCCAGCCCTTTTGCATCCACCTAAATTTTTGAACTAAAAAGTAGGAATTGTTATTGTTGAAGAAAAATTCTAATTAATCTTGTAGCATTTTTTTCGTTCCATAAGACCCCTTGTTCTTTCAAAATAGATCTTGAATCTCCCCATAAAACTTTAGCCTAAATATATGCTACTATCACATTTCATGAGATTACCTTCTTTTGAGGCATTTTGTGCATTGTATATGTGTTTCTATTATATTTTCCTATGTTATTGTTGAATGTCTCTAACATCCTCGATATTTCTCATTCTTGATGATTTATTATTTATTTGTGTGCAATAGATTGAGAATTTATCACTAGAATTTAATTGTTATCATCTTGTTAAGATATATTATCTTAATTTCTCTATGCTTTACATTAAACCTTAGTTATCTTTATTTTTGTTGTAATTATGTGTTGAGTTTTTTTATCTATAATAATTGTTTTGTTTTAATTTTGGTTATTTTATTTAATTTCTTAATTATGTGATACATAAGTTAATCTTATTATAGTAATGGAAATGAAAGAATATTGCTATCAATGCAATGTTAGATAATTGTAAGGTATAATTTTCTTGCTAAATTCTTTTGGATTGAAACTGTGTAGATTTTTTTAAATCAACGTTTTGGATCAAACTCCATGATCCAATATTAGGATAGCATGCAACAAGAGAAAATAATCATGGAGTTGGATCTGAAACATTGATTTAAAAAAATCTACATAGTTTCAATCTAGAAATTTTTAGCAAGATATTATCAAGGATTGTGGAAACTTGATGCTAGGTATAATTTCGTTTAATTATGAATAATACTCATTGTATGGTCTAATGTTGGTTAAACAACATTGAGAGACCATTTTTCACATATAGTCTATCAATTAATTGTTTATTATTCTTATACATAGATTAAAAAATATAAGTCAATTACATGATTTGTAATTATTGATTCTGACTTTTACTTGTAAGATTAGAAGATTTGATGAATAATTGATATTCATTGATAATCAAAAGTTCTCCTTGAAACTTTACAATAACATTGAATAGTTTCTTATTAGTACTTCTAGTAATCATGATGTATTGAAGTTTAAATAGGAAATGAATGCTCCTAGGATTCAATTGGATAAATTATATCTCCTAGGAAATGATATCTCCTGATTGGATAAATTGTAAGTGATCATTCAATTCTATTTCATGTGAATTCTTCTAAATCTTAGTATTCAAAAATTGAAATTTTGATATGTAAAGAACTACTTTTAAACCTTGAAGAGTTTACAAGCTAATCTTTCCATTTGGATTAAGCAACTGTTGTAGGCTTTCACCTAGCTCATGTCGGATCTTGGTGATCAGAAAATGAGAGCCAATCTTTTGGTTTTAGGCTCGGTTTGATTTAAATATACTTGAGAAGGCTTTAGAATTCAATTTGTTATTTTAGATAACTATAAGACTTGTCGTATGCTCACCTCACCCATTAGGGATCTTGGTGATAAAAAATAGCAATTGTTCATTTTTAAAATTAAACTTATCATAGTGTTCAATATAAATGGTGCCTTTGGTTTACATTTATGGGTCATGTCGTTGCGTTTGAAATACTACATTTGTAGCCTAACATAATTGCAATAATGATGTTTGTGGCACCATCTCTTTAAATAGTCAAGGAGATATAAGGAAAACAACAAAATTTAAGCCAAAGTGAACACAAAATCTTCCTCAAACAAGGCCTACATTCTAGGTAAACCAAAAAATATTAAAATTTAAAACTTCACTTCAAACATCATTTTAGGTGTTCTCAAGTAGATGCTTATCTAGGTCTTTGTCTCTACTTCACTAGAGTGGGTGGTAGTTGATGATGAACTATTTGAAAAAACATGAACTGAGAAAGGGTTGTGCATCCACTCATATAGTTACATAAACATAGATTAAATTAGAACTACATATTTTACATAATGGTTCCCATG
The DNA here is from genome assembly GCA_007258455.2 of Sequoia sempervirens. Taxonomy (NCBI): domain Eukaryota; kingdom Viridiplantae; phylum Streptophyta; class Pinopsida; order Cupressales; family Cupressaceae; genus Sequoia; species Sequoia sempervirens. The sequence goes on along the minus strand of VDFB02281492.1, from coordinate 763,656,314 downwards.
TACCTTAATACTGTGGATACTAGGTATGTAGGCAATTTGGAATACAAATGATGTTTCTAGTACTTAGGTGCAAAGAACATTGTGAGGTTTTGTGTCATATTATTCGTAATACAATAATTAATTATTTAAATAAATAAAAAATGATAGTAGCTAGTACTCAAAAGAATCCTCAAGGTGGATTAATCTTGTACTTGTATGGTAGCCCAAAACTCAAGGAAGGGTACAATACCTTTTTAGGAATTACAAAAAAATCAATACAATAATATTGAGATACTATAAATTTTCTATAAGTGAGTTAGAATCTTATTTGGTACCATTGAGTCTAAGACTTTGGCTAGAGCATATTATTGTGTTGCATGCTCAATTAGCTCGTATGGATACTTTCTAAAGTTGTCTATTCCACACTAGATAGAGTTTTGTTATGAACTAGCCATGTTGAAATGACCATCTCATATGGACAAGAAGCCCAAATGAAGAGAAGAGCCCAAATTGGCCTTGAAATTTGTTGTCCCACAAGGACAAGATAGCTCAAATTGGCTAATAAATATTTCTTGAGTATTCAAATTGACTAAAACAATAAATAGGTTATTTACTCGAATAATTTTATAAATATGATTTATTTTTAATTTTTATAAAGTTTTAACTTGATTAATTTAGATTAATGTTGGTCTTTATAGACTAAGGTATGAATGGTAGTATTAAAGGGTTCCATGGCATAGTGGTTGTGACAATACATTCAAAATTAGACATCATCAATAGATATCACCATAATTGGATCATGTCAAGTTTATAGGACGCCATAGGAGCTCTATGACGCTCTAATAAATCGTTGCATATTCTCTATAATTACACGATGTCTAAATTGAGAGCACATAACATAAGTGTTAGTGTGAATAAGGGTATTTCCTATCTAGTTTCCCCCTTTGTAGTGTGAACAAGGCACATTATCTAAATAATCCTTAGTTATGACCTATTCACACTTGTTCACATGTTAAGTTCAATAAGGGTTCTAGGAATCTTTCTAGAAGTTTCTTGTATACATGTGATCTTATCTTCTAGTTGTCTCATGTCATAAGATTAAGACTCTTGTCATCATCCTAGTTTTTCTTATCTCTCATGCTTGCCTTTATAAGCAAGGCCTCATTTGTACATTTGACATATTCATTAATCACTATTGATTTGCATTATTTTGCATCCATTATTGGAAAATTTATTCAAGGATATTTTGGTTTTCCAAGTGATCCTGGGAGCCTGAGTCCTTGAGTGACTCTAGCAATAATATTTTCAGTACTAGATTGAGAATAAGATGCCCCCCTTCATTTTCCTTTGAGTAGAAAAGATATAAAAGGATTTAGATGTTGTTATTAAGAGTATTAGTGTGTAAATATGAAATTGAATATTAACAAGTTTCATAATCCTTGATGATGATAAAACAATTATATTTCTAAAGGATGTGTTAAATTAGTTGATTCACAACCTAGTCAATAGGTAATATTAATAAATTAGATCAAGGTATTGGCATTGTACTAATATCTGAATAGGAAACATTTGTCATCATTCTATCATACATGCTTTGTATTCTAAGTATAAAATTAACCAATGGTTGTGGCCTATAACAGAGGTAGAAAATATAGAAAATATCGTCCTAAAATTATTAGGGTGAATTTATTCTTGTCTTCCAACACAATAATGTCTAAATTGTAATCTTCCCCAAATTTACTACATGATTTTACAAGCAACTTGATTCTTTTGTTTAAAATTTCTTAGGTTTCTCATATTGAAATTGGAACTCTTTTCATCTCATAATTTCTTTGATTGGATTATTGTTCATCATTTTTTATTTTATTTAATTAGATTGTGATTGTATTACTCAAATTGAGATTATTTTCAATTATACTATGCTTATTTCTACAATGAAAAATACTTACCTTCTTTCATTGTATAAAGATTTTATTAATTGTACTAAATTTTCTAAGTTTTATATCATTTTTTATGCAACTCAACCTTCAAGTATGAATTCTAATTATGGGGAAGAATGTGGCAACCTTATTTGTCTTGGATCCTCATCATACTAGATTGGTTATTAGAGGGGCTCATACTAGATTGATAACTTCATTTTTGTAACCTTCTCACTTTAGTAGGAAGATTTATCCTAGCCAACTTCCAAGTTCATACAATTATAGATATGAGGTGTCATAATCCTAATGAATCACATAGCCTTGAATGTTATGTGTGTTATCTATGACCTTAAGGGATCATCTATGAAATTTTCTTTTTCCTTTTTCTTTCTTTTATATGTTCGTAACTTTTTTGTGATGTGTCCTTACTCTCCCCTTGTCCTCTATACACTGTAACTCTTTCAATCCATGGAATAATTATGGTCTTCCATCAATGTAGATCCACACCTCACTAACAAGAAGATGATTAAGTCTAAGATGAATGACTATGCTAACGTGGATGAAAATGTTCCTCTGATGGGAGAGGAACAAGCATATGGGGTGAATATATGTTATAAGATTGGAATGAAACATATTGTTGAGTGAATAGATGTTAGAAAATATTTGCTGATATTTGTGTTTTGAGATTCTTTGAGTCTCTCAAATACTTCTAGAATCATGAGCCAAGGGACCAACAATGAAATTTATTATCTTGAATTAGCGAAAGTCATCAAAAACCCTTTTTGTATATAATAAGATGAAGTTCTCTAATAAGAATCTCTAAATACGTAAATGAAGAAGACCTCTCTTATTGGATACATAGCAAGTCAATGAGAGATACAATTAGAAAATTTATAAGGATAAGTAGATAAAGGTGTGGACACCTAAAATTGTCTAAGCGTATCACACATTCATATTTTCCTAATTTCCATCATTTTCCTCATTATCTCTTGATTCCTCAATTTAATTAAATAATTTCTAATTATTTGATTAAATTCATTATTTTCCTCTATTAATTAAATAATTGATACTATTTGATTAATTCATCAAAATTCACCAACTTTTCCTCTTTTCACATTAATTAAGTAATTTTGAATTATTTAATTATATTAAAATTTCTATCTCCTCACTTTGATTAAATAATCTTCAATTATTTAATTAAATATTATTTTTCCCTCTCACACATGATTAAATAATCTTCAATTATTTAATTAAATCTTAATTTTCCTCTCACCTCACAATTAAATATTTTTGAATTATATAATTACTAATTTTCCTCCAACTTACACAAAGCATAATCCATTTTCAAAAAGGGAGTAATTTTTTTTTCAAAATATCTTCCCTCCAAAATATCTCAAACTAATTTCCTTGAAATAAGGGGATATTTTGAGCTAACTAAATCTCTCATTAATTCTCCACCCTTGATCTTCTTAATCTAATTTAAATAGTTGATCTTCATCTTCAATCTCCATAGTTGATCAAATATCTGCACTTCTATAAAAGAAGCCTTCACCTTCACAAAAATCATTCAAAATTCTTATGAGAAATTGATATTCTTCTAAGAACACTTTTGAGCATTTGAGCATCATAATTGTGAGTCAAGATCATCATCAAAGCTTTTGCAACATGGATTATGCACAATATGAGCAATCCACACCCTAAATTGGCATAATTCTACACAATGGAATACTAAGTTTTCTTGTTCTTTGAGTTAATTGATCTTAATTTGATTTGATTTATTGATTTTAGGTTAATTCATTGATTCAATTGCATTCTATTTCATTGAGCATGGGTTTAGTTGGTCTTTGGGTAAAAACACAAAGTTGTGTCACACTTTCGACCAAATAAATAGTTTTGAGTGAAATATTTTTGGTCGGAAAAGTTTCGGCCGAATAGGTTTCAATTGAAACCACGTGGCCTATACATGGCACATAGGGTTTTGATCGAATAAGTTTCGGCCGAATCCCAAAAAATTAAAATTTTCCTTTTCCCGCTTTGAAATTGGCTTTGAAATTGGATATTTTTAATGTGCAAGGTTTCTATAGAAAGGGTTTCAAGCGAAACCATTTCTATAGAAACCCTTTCCACTGAAACTGTTTATGTGGCATCCTACTTGGCAGCCAACTCACCTTTTTTCAAAATTTTCTGAAACATTAAACTTTGGCAGAGTATTTCTCTAATCAGAATGATTTTTCTACAAAAAAGAAAAATACCCTTTTGTAGAGCTCGGAGCAGTGAATCCAAATATACAATTTTTTTAATATTTTGATTGGTTTTAATATATTTTATTTTTAAAATAATGCAAGTAGGTTGTCAAAATTAAAAAAGAGGCTGATTAGAAATTAAAAAAATATAGTAAAACATATTAATTTTTTAAAAAATTATATGGGTCACAAGAGGAGAGAGTCTTCTTCAAAAGGGTATAATTTTTTTTGTGAAAATGATTAAAAAATTGACAATAGTTGACGGCCCGTGAAAAATGTCAAATTCTAACAAGTTTTACTTTAAAACATTATTACGAGAAAAATATACATCAAAATTTGATTTTGTTTTTTCCATGCACAAGATATTGAAGTTACCTATTTGGAGAAAAAAATTAGGGAGAAATGAAGTTATTCTCAATTTGTTTCTTGACGGCCTGTGAAGCCACTTTTTTATGAAATTTTCAGCATTCCAAAATTTGTCCTTAAATTGATTAAAACATAATGAAAACAATTTTTTAAAATAATTAAAAAATTAAAGGAATAAACTTCATCAAAAGTTCTACATTTCATTAGTTTGTACCATTTTGAAATTAAAAACATAAAGACCACTTTTATGTGGTCGAAGTTTAGATTTTTTGTTGTTGTTGGTCTATTCCTTTATAAAGTGTGACACAAGTTTGTGCTTTTACACCTTTCTTTTGTGGGTCTTGGATATTTCTAACCCTAATTGTGTTAATTGGATTTCTAATCAATTTCCCATTATTCCCCTATGACAAAAGAAAAAAAGGTAAGTTGTCAATATGTATGGTGCTAAGGTAGGGTGATATGGTAATATACCAAGCATGAAATAAATAAAGAAATCAAACCATTGACCAAAATAGGATAGGGTTAGATATACTTAATTAGGGTTGAATTATAGATACATTAACCACTTGTTTGGATGAAGCATTCATGGAGAGTTGGTTAGGAATTCAAGGAATATCAACAAAATTCTAGTTCCTACAACTAGGGAGAATAGAGACATGGAATACATTGGTAGAGAATTCCTTTCCGTGAATCTCCAAAGGTCACATTACCATAATTTGCTTTTATTTTTATAGTGAAGTAATCCCCCATTTAAGATATCCAAGGGAAGATGCACCCACAATCAAAGTAGTTCAAATTATTTCTCATTTAGAAACTATGAGTGATGTCCTATGAATCATTCTATAATTTCAATCACATTTCCCAATTTAGTTATATCATAGGCCTTGTTAGTGAAGCTAATAGGGAAAATGAAAGAAAAATGAAATCACTAGACATGGTTAGTAATGTACAAAATAAGGAAGAAAAGTAGAACATCATTGGTCATGACCAACTATTTTTATACACATATGGATGATAAATGATATAGAGAAAAATACATAATTAAGGGAAAATTGGATAGCAAAAATAATTAAAGGATTGAATGGAAAAATAAGGCATAAAGTAAGTGTTGCAAGTATGAAGGTGTTGTCATTGAAGTCAACAAGATTGTGTTGTCATTGATGTCAGTTGTGTAGTTGTTGAGAGAGATTGTTGTTTTGATTAGTTGCATTATGTTTCCATCAGTTGAGTTACTAGTGTTAACCTCTAGTGTTGCTTTGATAAGCTTCTAGTTATGTTTGTGGTAGTTGAAATAAGGGAAATAGTGTTCCACCTTTTGGGAGATGGAACAATTTTGGGGACCTATTTTACTCTTACTTCATTAGGAAAACAAGATCCCTCAACCAAGTGACTCAATTGAGGGAAGGACTATTGATAGGAGGTATGAGTAGGAGGTTTCCCTAGGTGTGATTAAAGGGGGTTAACCACTAAGTGAATTCTTAGAAAAAAGGAAATGAAAGTAATATGCAAATCTAACTAAGTGACCTAGAAAATGAAACCTAAAATTAGAATGAGAGACTGATGATAAACAAAGAAGCACCTGTAAGACTGGAGATGTCCAAGACAAGGTCTACAACTTTGAAATTTTGAATTTTGATGTGCATTGGGACTCATACGCCATACTGGGCGATTTAGTCACAATATAGGGTTTCTGGGCAGAAACTGTAATCTTCAGGTATCAGATCAAGATCTTCTTAAAACTGGTAAAATGGTTGTACAAGGACTCATATGCCCAAGGTTGTGATTTAGTCTCGTTCACATAAATCTGCAAAACACACATCACAAGAGAGAGAAAAATGTTGTTTTTGTTAGTGGATGGGGGTCTGCCTCAGTCAGACCCCACTTGAGTAATTAAACTTTGAAACAAATTAAAATAACATGAAGGAATGATGAATGAACAAATGAATGTAACAACTCACCAAACCTTGTTGAATCCTTGGAGTATAGATCTGCAACTTGTATGAATTGGCTTCAATGAACGTAGATCTTGATCTCAACACTTTATATGGATTTGAATGCTTGAACTTGGATCACAAATGTTACATCAACATGTTAGCTCACAAACACACATGATGCATGAAGACTTTGATATGATGCTTGAATCTTGAATTGATGCTCCAAAATGCTTGATAATCAGCTCTTGAATGCTCTTCAAATCTCTCTTGAAGGCTCTAAGTCTAGGTGGAACTCTCTTTCTTGAGGATTCTTAGGTTATTTAGGTGAAATAATGATTTGAAGCCTTAATTATATAGGCGCTCCATCTAATTTACCATTTCTTAGATCCCAAATGTCAACATTCACAAAATTTGAATTGAAAACCTTGATTTCCCGATCAAAACCCTAAAAAGGGGCCAAATGGGACTCATACACCCAAGGTGGTGTATGGTTCCCACCTAGGGGGACTATACGCCCCAGGTGGCGTATGGGTCCCACCCTAGCTTTTTGAGCTAAGGAAATGTTGGGGGATCAGAATATTAAGTGTATTTATTGAATTTGTTAGGATTTCAATTGAAATAAGACTTGGGATGTGTAATAAAGGGTATTAAGGGCCTATTAATGATGATTTGAAGGTCATAAATGCAAGAGGGCATAAAAATTAGTGTGAAGATGTAAATAAATACACTTTGCAACACTAAATTAAGGAAAAATTAGGTCTATTTAGTTTAAAAGGGCCCTAAACTTAATGTGAATGTGTAAAACACATTACAACATTAAATCAAGGAAACATTAGGCTCAATTTAATATTAATTTTTCCCAAATTAAGTGTGAAAAAGGGATAGTTTTTTCTACACTACATTCAACCCCCACTTTAGTGAGAGGAGGAACTAGCTTCAAACTCACACTAAAGTACACCAATTCACATTAAGAGGGGTCCATGTGTACCAATGTGGATGATATAGAATGACAAAGATCAAGGGGGTGGTCAAGTCCCCAGTATCAAGATCCTATGGAAAACCAATATAGGCACAAGAGAATACACATGTAAATGATGTATGAACCAACAACAAGATACAAGCATAAAATATCAATGACATAAAGAAAGAAAAGAAAGAAAGGAAGATCAAGCCTCAACCATTTTTCCAACGCAATATGGATCAGATCTAAGTTATTTGTCCAAAAAAATTTACAAGTGGAACATGATGTCCACTATGCAAACCAAATGCATGCTCACAAGGGCTATGAAACCTCAAGCCATCCACTAGGTGAGTCCCCAAAGAGGTGAGACACATATGCATGCGGCTAGTATGCACTCACACACACAAGAAAATGGCTATGGGAAAGTAACGCCTAAGTTTGACTCCCATACACTAACCATACCAAAGCTATACCTCCTAATAACTTTGATAAGGTGCCACACAACATGAATGATGGGATCCATGAGGAAAGCAAAACTTCATATGCTAACACTCGTGAACAAACATGATGGCTCCACAAGAAAGCAAAGTGTGTTATGCAAGGTGGCCATATGACAGTTATTGTAAATGAAAAATAGTGTAAGGTACATTCAAAGGGGTTCTTCTTAGTTCATGTAAGGTCTTAACTTAGGGAACATCGTGCCTAATGTCTCCAAGAGAGGACCAATCGAAGAATAGAAGATTAACAACTTAGGGGATGCAGTGTGTCGCATCAAGCCACTAAGAGGAATGTAATATGCTAAGAGAGATCACACTCTTGAAGGACATCATGCTCAATTTCATCACCAAAGACACATCGCATGAAGTAAGAAGACCACACAATGAAACATGAGTTGTGAAATGCAAAAAAATAATGCCAATGTATGCCCCCACTTTTAAAGAAATTTCTAAACACCATGTTGTGGGAAATTGCTTTAAAGTAGAAGAAGACATGATAGCTTATATTGAAAGCCCTATCACTAGTAGAATTTGAAAAATAAATGACTAGGTGACAAACTTTTAGTCACAACAACTAAAAATGACTAAATTCTACTATTTTTGTGCAACTCAGCTATAAATGAGTAAATAAATGACTAATTTGGTCATTGAATAAAAATTATTTAGTCACACAAATAAAAATGACTAAATAGTTAGTCATTTATTTAGTCACAATCCATTTGAATAAATCATTTAAGGAATCAAGAATATAGCCTGCTAAATACTCTAAAACTTTAATAAATATACCCTAAAACTTTCGTCAAAATCTTATTTTCAGGCATAGCCCACCAGAATGAAGTTTTCATTTTAATAAATATACTCTAAAACCTTCGTCAAAACATTATTTTCAGGCGTATCCCACCAAAATGGAGAAGTGTTTCAGTAAAGAATGACAAAGAACGGTAAGGAGATGTGCGTGATAGAAGGCATAAGATTCATTGCTGCTTATCTCATTCCTGCTCTACTCAACAAGCGTTACATTGTTTGTGCTATTGTTTGTAACCCAAGTATTTAATTGACATATATTTGCATAATCTCAAATTCCTTCAGATGCTTTTGAATTATCAATGTATCTTATATAGGGTTTAGAATGATTTCTTTTAATTTAAAAAAATAAATCAGATGCTTTTGAAGTATCAATGTATCCTATATAGGGTTTAGAATGATTAATTTTAATGTAAAAAAACAAATAAATGATGTATTTTTTTATGATTAGATAATGTGGAGATCTCCTAAATCTGCTCCAGCACACTATCTTCTTTGGCACTGTATTCATTACTCCAGTTGCTAGGGTTTTGCATGTGACATCTTTAATATCTTCATTACAGTGGCTTTTAAATAAATCTCAGTCTTTTATTTAATCCTTTTCATGGTAACCCTCAAGTTCCATAATCCACCTTCAATCTCTTCTAAAAATGTTGTCTTAAGCTAGATTGCATAGTATGCTTATAAAGCAAGTCCTTCATACCTAACATTGTTCCAAACCACCACTCACTGCCTTGCTTAAAATGTTGCCTGCATAAGCACAATAACATGTTTTAAAATCATGGTCGCCACTGATTGACCATTAAGGTCACTACTTTCATCAAGATACAATGAGATTTTTGTCTTCAAACTCAAGGCATTATGCAAGATAACATTGTGAATTTTTTGTTGTGTACGATTTAATTTTCTTGCACATTTATTGCTTTACTAACTGCCTTTAAGACTGGATATTGCACCCTTAGTTGCAATCTCAAACAGCCCACTCATTGTCACTTGAAGATTCCTTTCATGAGCACCCTTCCATAAAATCAAACTATGCCCTATAGACTACCTACTTACTTACTATAGGGGACTCATTGTTTCATGGTATTGTGGGTCTTAAGATCCTTCAGCCTTATTGTCACTACTTCACAGTCCACAAGGTATTATTCACTATTCTCCCATCTTTGATGAGTCTCAAAACACTGCTCAAACATGCAATCCAATACCTCCATTATACAATGGCTAAGAAGAAACATTGAACATGTGATTACCACTGTTACTTCATTTGGATAGTCATTCCTTGATTGCATTTTCCTTGTCTAACACTGCCAAAAGAATTTGAAAAACCCTTAAGGTCAGCAAGGGGGTAAGGAAACTCACTATTAAAATCTCCACTTTATTGTGCAAGGTTTGAGCTTTATTATCTTGTCACTTCTCAACCTATTTTTGACTGTCACACCTCAAGTGACTATCGTTCTTCTTACCATATATTGCATTTACAAATGCCATTGAGCTACATAGTGTGCTGTTATTGGCTACAATCTTTAGATTGCAAGATTTTGTTATTGGCTACAATGTCGCAATATTTTTGGTATTGCAACCTCACTAGTCCGCTAGAGTTATGGTTTATGTTTCTACGAAGGCCTAGGTTTTGTACCCTAGTCATGCTCTTACCAATGCTTCTGTTGGTATTAAAAAACAACCTTAAATCTTAGGTCAAAAAAGTAGTTGTCTTGGTAGGGTTGTGGTATGATCTTGGATTGTATCCTAGAGTGTGTCGGAAGCTTGTGTTTGATTATTAAGGTATGTAAACTTGATTAGGGAAATGTATCCTATATAGCATGGGTCTTGCTTTAATACTTTCCATAATAGTTATTAACATATCACATTATTATAGTTTGTGGTAACCCAAGATTGCATTCAAGTATGTAACAAACTTGGTTTTTAGTTTAAGATGTACACTTTTAAGTAACATTCATAAGGTTTAGAAAATATTGATCACTCTCTAGAATATCCCATTAAACATGGGTTGTACTTGAATGCACTACATAATTGATATAACACAACCACTCTGCATATCAACTAGAGTTATAGGATCTTTATTGCAGCAAGAGGTAATTGCTCTTGGATCATGCTATAATTACATCATAACTTGTTAAACTTGAGTCAACCTGAATGCACCCAATGATGATTTCCACCTAATTGTGATGACAATGATTTGTACATGAATTGTGATCATATGAGTGCCTCCATTTCTATCACAACATAGCCACATTAAACTCGGGTCATACATGAATGCATCCTGTATTTTTTATAGCACAACTGTGCCACATGACCAATAGAGTTATGGATCACATAATTATAGTCACAAGAATTTGTTCCTCGGTTGTGCTCTTATGTTGATTCCATTACCATTACAACATAACCCTTTGGACTTATATTGCTCAAATCCTTACATTGCTTATTTTCTCTTTGGATGGATGGCTTCATGGATTTTTTGTGATTTATACAACTTTTTTTTTATAGTAAATGACATCGGATTCTTTCTGAAGGTGAAATGATTTATTAATTATGGTTGTATGATGATTTTGAGTTTTATTTAGAAGGGGTTAATATGTGGCATTTTTATGTGCTAGAAGAAAAAATTGTGATGCAGCATTCGAGTATGGACGGTTTGGAAAAAAATGGATTTCTATTGGTGTCATAACTAGGTTGGAGAGTACTTTCAGCCAGTTTGAAACACTTTTGGGTGTTTTCACTTCGAAGCAAAACTTGAGTGTAGGAGTTTCTAAATATCCGACAGAGGAAGTTCCTTTATTCTAAAGATAAACTCATAAATCTGCTTGTCCAATTTCACTTCGAACTTGAGATCTTTAATATCCAATAGAGAAATTTTGTACATTCTAAAGATAAAATCATAAATCTGCTGGACCAATTTCAGATCTAATTTTATGTAGTGAAGCTCCGACAGAGGAAGTTCCTACATTTTAAAGATAAAGTCATAATTTTATTGGTCCAATTTAAGATCCAATTTGAGGTTGTGAAGCTCCGACAGAGAAAGTTCCTACATTCTAAAGATAAAATCATAAATCTACTTGGTCCAATTTGAGGCCCAATTGTAAGTATTTTTCTTTCTAATTATACTTTTTGACATTTGGCTTGATACAAATGGTTACTTTAGAATTATGGTATTGCTTCTCTTCTATTGTTTTCAACCCTCATTTCAAGGAAGAGCTTCGAAGTTGGTTCCTTTAGATGGAGACTACCCTTTTCCGCTATAGGTTCCGTCTAGAAACACTAGAAGATCAGGTACTATCATGCTTAGGTACAACAGAGTTTGAGATGAATTGCACTTAGTATTTTATGCTGATATGGATATGTTCTAGCCTGTAGTTAATTGTTGTAGCATAAAAAATAGGCTAAATAGTTGTTCATATACCATTGTTTCAAATTCTAAATTGTTATACCTTATTATAGGAGAAAATCATAGGGAGAGTCTATACATAAGACACCATTGTTTCAAATTAATTTTTTTTGGCTCTTTCACAATTTTTTTCTTCATTTATCTAATCTAAGACAGCCTATTGTATAGAAGATGCTCTCAAAATCACAATAAAATCCTTTATTCCGGGATGGCTGTTTAGAATCTTTCCCATCATAACAATGAACAAAAGCATCAGCCATTAACCTAAAATTTGCAAGATTTTCATCAAATTCTACTTTTCCACTCTCTTTTCCATTCTAAATTTTATTCCCAATTTCATCCATGAAGAACTTCCTTAGCCTGTAGATCCTGTTGTTAGCCATAACTTTACCAGGTGTTGAGGGTAGCTTTGAGTTTTTATCCTAGCAACAATTGACAAAATTCAACCTTACCAGATTTTGGAATAAAATTCAAAATGGAAAGACAGTGGAAAAGTAGAATTTGATGAAACTCTTGCAAAGTTTAGGTTAATGAATGATGCTTTTTCTCATTGTTATGATGGGAAAGATTCTAAACAATCATCCCAGAATAAAGGATTTTACTGTGATTTTGCTCCTACAATAAATTATAACAATTTTGAATTTGAAACAATGGTATATGAACAACTATTTAGCCTATTTGTTATGCTACAACAATTAACTATAGACTAGAACATATCCATATCAACATAAAATAACAGGTGCAATTCACTTCAAACTCTGCTTTGGTAATTGCTTTGTAAGGAAGTTTGCACTCCATGAACATTCTCTATGCACATCAGTACATTGGTTATTATCTCGATCTATTTTGTGATCAAAAGAACAGTGAAGTTCATTACATAACTCATGACCATTTTGTAGTGCTATGATCTAGTGCTCTTTTACTTCTTACTCATTGTGTTCTCAATCACCATGTGCAAATGACTTAGAGGATAGATCTTTGTCACCATTTGATAGTAACTTCCATTGTTTTTGGATTGTTTGTTATGATTCAATCACTGTTTGAAAATGTTCTTCCTTTCTTAGTCTTATAGGACAGAGGACAATTCACAGTTTGCAACTCTCTAACAATGGAAAATAGATACAGTAAAGACATTTAAAATTTTAGAAGTGGACCTTTTTTTTAATTGCTAAAGCCTATTTATTAGTTTTATAACTTAAAATTATTTAAGCTATTTGAATAGCTAAAATTCATATTATAAATCTTTAAAGTACAATAGAATTAGGTACTTAAAATGATTACAGAGAAGTTGAATGAAAATTAGTAAATTACTACTGATTTAGCTTTTCCTTTTGCGTGTTTATAGGGTTATTTCTTCTAGCATTTGTTAGGCCTATTTTGGATTCTATGGAAACAACAAAGGCAGTTCCACATCCAGGTCTAAATGAGGTGATGACCCATCCTTCTATGATGAAGTTTGTAGGATACACCCAAGAATAGATCTAAAAATATCATATTTGTAAACCTTCATATCTTTGAGATCGTTGCAGATTTGATTTGATTTTTGTACAGTTGGACGGATCTAAAAAATAGTTGCTTGAAAATGATGTAAATGAAAATGTTATTTGTTCAGAATAGTCTAAGGGTGTTATTTTTCACTTGCTCAATTTTTTTTTGTCTACCTTAAGATAATAGTTAAAATTATCATTTTGTTAATCATAATATTTCATTGTATATTTGTATTTTGTTAGATTGTATTGGATAGTTAATGGTTAATTTTTTTTTTTAAAAAAAAATTCAGCATAATATACTTTCCATGTACTTTTTTTCATCACTTGTAAATCTAAATTGTTGTTACTTTTTGTGATCATCAAAAATAGAGATGATTTTAGTCTCTGTGAAATATTTTCATGCATGTTTGAGATCTCTACAAGGTGATGAAAAAGGCCCTAGGGTTTGGTAGGGTTTTGAGTATCCTTATTGTTTTGATGGTAATATTGTCACTAAGTTCTCTCCTTGCCCAAATATAGTCACCTGAGAAACTTCCATGATGCTCTTGACTGTAAATTACTTTGTTCTCCCTACCTTCTCACTAAAGGTCTAATTCTTCAACTCTACGAACTGCCCTTCTATCTCAGTGTCTTTTCATGCTCTTGCATCTATTCTCTTATGAATTTATTCTTATGACTCTAAAATCTATCACTAGGTCTATTATGACTGTTAGGTCTTTGAGGGTATATGATTTTCTACTATGAACTCTTATATTGTCATACTTTTGATGAAAATTCTCCAAGGATGTTTGCTCACTAACTTAACTCTCTATATATTCTCCATTATGCATTGAAAATTCATAGTTTCTAGTTAACTATTTATTGGTGTAACCATTGCCCTGTTTCTTGGGACTGAAATCCCTATAGGATAGTTTCCTTATAGATCTAAATGTAATTTAAAAGGTGCCCATAAATATTGACAAGTTTCATAAGACTGTTGTGTCAAGGTAGATGGTCGTGACAAGTTTCATAAGACTGTTGTGACAAGTTTCATAATACTGCCATACCGCAAGAGACAAGAAGACACAATGCAGTGTAGCGGTAACATCCCACATTACCGTGAAGGCTGAGCAACAACGATGCGGTGTAGTGGTAACATCCCGCATTACCATGAAGGTCAAGCAATAACGGTGTAGTGTAGTGGTAACATCCCACATTACCATGAAGGTCGAGCAATAACGGTGTGGTGTAGCGGTAACATCTTGAATCACGGAAAGGATCATGTCAAAATGGTGTGGTAACACGATTAAACTATAAAAAGAATATCACATTTCTTTGAGGCATTTTTTTGAGACAATTTGCTTGCCTTGTGTATATTGCTTCCACATTTTCATGTATGTCTAGCAAGGCACTCGTAGCTACAACATATGACAAAAAAAACCCTATTGTTATGCTTTGATGGATGTCCCTTTGTTATTGTTGGATATCTAATGTAGTGTACATTATTATAGTGTAAGCTTATTTTTCAGATTGTTTCATTTAGCATCACCAATATTCTCCACAAGAACACTGTCCTTGTTTAAAATGATGGAAATGGTTCACATCTCTCAGAATAATTTCTCTTGCAACAATCTTGGAGATGAATTTAGATGCAGTGTGAAAATTAGAACATACTCAAAGGTTCTTAACAACTCTAATAGTTTTACCAAGGGCCATGTTTAACAAACCAAATGCAATTGCTAACTTTTCACTATGGTGGCAGATAAATGATTCTTTTTTCTTCTATTCCACAACATTGAGTAAAAGTCTTGAATCTGGAAATACCCCGCTGCCTTCATTTACCAAGCCACTTTCTCCAATTTTGCATAGATCTCCCATGTTTGTGGATGTGATTTGTCTCCTGTACAAAAAAGCATGTACCATTTTATGCCCTTCAATCCAACTACATGCAGGTATCTTTGTAGTTCCTCTATTTTTCATCAATATCCTTACTATTTGAACCTCACCACACCTACCCACTCCTGCACATATGTTTTAGAGAACATAGGTTGCAACATTTTTAGGATCCAACTAAAAAAGCAGTGCTGCTGGAATACTCAGCCTATATTCATATATGATCCACAAGAACCAAAGGTTTAACTGGCATATCAGTAATAATGTTTAGGGTGTCCTCAAGATAGCCAGCATAGGCGCGAAGGCCAACCATGCACACCTAATGATCAACTATATATGTAATGCAATAATGGTTACTGACGTGTGAAGTTTGTGCAACCCTCATCCACTAAACCTGCATGACTACATGCATCTAGAACACAAGCAAAGCTTACAATGTCAGTGTTCCAGAGTGCTTCATTAATTCAAATATTTTGAGAGCTTCCTTGTAAAATCCATTTTGTGCACATTCTACAATCATATCATTTCATTTCATGAGATGACATCTCTTTGAGGCATTTTGTCAAACAATTCATTTTGTACTACATTTTGGTGTCAAATCTTTGGTAATTATGGTTAGTTTCATTACATTCAAATTCTGAATTTTGGGAAATTATATATAGTAAATAGATTGATGGTTGTTTGGATAGTAAAATTGGCTCTCTTAGAAATTAACAGAAATATCTAGAAGGATTATTTTAATTAAAGAGGATTTTGTGGTTATTTTTCTAACAATGATTAACAATGATTTTACAGTGCAACTAGCTTACTATTTTCATTCAAGATACAAGTCATCAAAGTCAAGCACATACCAAGAAGATGGTACTCTACTTGAAACCCTCAACCTCACTTAGTTTAATCTGCTTACATGGGGATATTAAGGAAGTTGGTAAAAAATTAATATATATCATTTTTTTTTGTGAAGGAGAATCCTGTGAGATTCAATATGGCAGTGGATCAATATCCGGTTTCTTAAGTAAAGATGATGTCACAATTGTGAAACTTGTTGTGAAACATCATGTTAGTAATTTTTGGATGTTAAGGCTTCCCAGTTGGATATCAAAGATCTTTTCTCATCAAATTAATTTGGAATTTATGTATAAATGGATTCTTCCATGGTGCAGGTCTTTACTTAGACAACACATGAACCAAGGTTGACATTTTTGTTGTCTAATTAAGTCTGATGGCATTCTTGGTCTTGGTTTCTAGGATTTTTTTGTTGATAATGTTGTTCCAGTTTGGTTAGTGTTGATAGCCTTCATTCTATAATATCAACTTCATTCTATAATCTAAGCATATCACCTTTCTTAAACTTTGAACAAGGTTCTAAAATCAAGGGTTCAATATGCATATTTCAGGCCTATGTTGAACACTCTATTTAAGGCATTTGTTGACAAGGCTACAATTTTTTAATTGAATTATCTTTTTGTTGTGTTTGGACTTTTGTAAACTTGCAATATATAATGCACTTTTAATCTTTGAATTGAGACTAATAGTAATTTTGTTGGTTGTATTGAGGTATAGCTTCATTCATGGCAGAAAAGGCAACACCCTATTGCTCATATCAGATGGCACGTTGCATAGAAAGGAGGAAAGATTCTAGTTGGGTTATTGTTGACTACATTGAAGGAGAGAGCTTCATATATGGGACACGATCAACACTCTCCTTGGATTCTACACGTTACAAATTGCTCTAGGAATATTGCCCACGTTGTAGAAGTCTTAAGAGATGAAAAGGGCATGTTCTTGCATTGAAGGGCTTCAATCATGTGTTCCCATCATTGCAAAAGTTTTTTGGAGAAGTTTCTTTCTTGCAATCATTTTTGTGCAATATTGTAACTCAGATTTTTAGTCTCATGACTGAAAATAAAAATTGTAATACTCTATTTCTAAGTTGTAATTAGAACACCTTTCTTTTATTAATAAAGTTCACCAATTTTTCCTTCTCAATGGTTGTCTTATTGTGTGCAATTGATGATTGATGTGTATTTCTGTGTTTTATGCTTAAATCCTCAAATATTAGTCAATTAAAATGACTAACTATACCACTAATTGCATCAATTAATAATTAAATTGACTAAATATACTACCAATTGATAGAAATCAGTGAACAATGAATAAAAATGACTAAGTGACCAGTTAACAAAAATCAACGACTAAATATATCAGTGAATAAAAAAATGACTAAAAAAGTGACCAAATTACAACAATCAATGACTAAATCAACAACTAAGTAAGTGACCAGTTAAATATATCAGTGAATAAAAATTGACTAAATAAGTGACCAGATTACAACAATTAATGACTAAATCAACGACTAAATATATCAATGGAAAAAAAGTGACTAAATAAGTGACCAGATCACAACAATGAATGACTAAATCAATGACTAATTATACTACCAAATTGATCAATCAAAACAACCAATAAATGACTAAAAATGGTTTATTAATCAATTTGGTTGCATTATATATGACTGGTAATAAACTACTAGTGGTCACATGACCAACTGTAGTCATTTATAAGTAGTTTTTAGTAGTTTTTTCAATCATTTATTGTTTTTTTTGTACTAGTGTATGCCAAGTCATATATTCTCAAATGAAACTACATCGTGAATAAAGGGTTGCCCTCAAAATGAAATATTAAACATAACTCATTACATCACATGCGAGCCAACTTAAGGCATGTCGTCCACATTCCAAGCTTGCTCTTATATATACATGGAAGGTGATCAACTAGCCAAAAGAGACAATTTCAAGTGTCATACAAGGACAAGGCTTCCTAACCCCTTTCCCCCACTTAGTGCAAGACAAGGGTGAGCCAAGGTGATTGATGAAAAACTTGGAAATTAGTATCAATTAGATGAACTAGGTGCCTCAACACAAGGAAGAGCACCACAATCCTTAAGATGTTGAATTCGATTACTCAAAGCCTTAAATTCATTAGTAGAATGACCATGAACTCTTGTAGTAGAATTTATTTTGTGTTCTTGGAGGGAGAGATATCAAATGATCTTGGAGGAGTCTCAACAACATACCCTCTTGATCACTAGTAGAGGATGTTCCTTCATTTTGCGACAAAGATACCTCTTGCTTAGTACAAGATGTCATACATACACAAGACTCTTTAGATTGCGATATTTTGTTCTCTTCTTTAAAGGAAGGCATAAAATATAACAAACTCAAATCATTAGTGTTTTGCGTGATGACATTGATATTAAGCAAAGATTTATTTGTTTCTTTTGTTTCTTTCAAAGGACAATAACCAAGACCACTAGTGCCTATCAGTTCAAGATGCACTAATGTTAAAGTTGGCTGAGAAGAGTATTTAGTAAGAGTTTTGATACTGATTGATCGCTTGTTTGTTTCTTTCGAGGGACAATAACCAAGACCATTAGTTGTCTCTTGCGTATTAGGCTCTATAGGGACACAAATACCTTGTTCTCTAGCACCACATCCTTTTCCACTATACCCAAGTTGTTTCATAAGTTCATAATATTTTCCATAAATATTTTTCATTTCATTTGGTTTTGGTGGTTGCTCATAATCAATTTCATCAAAGTTTGTTGAGTAATTTGTTTCTTTTTTGAGAGTGGTTGAAGTAGATGCTTTCAAATCTTGTGTTGACATTACTACTTTTTCTTTTTCATGTTTTTTTGTTATGATTTTCGGTTGCCCATCAAATCTAGGTGTGGAATATCCAAGGAACCCCAATCATCTTCGAATAACTTTGTGGCTTCTTCAATATGCTTCTCTTTTTCTTTCTCTTTCGTGGGTTCCACTTCTATAGTTGGTGTCAATGTTTTCAAAGGATTTTCCTTATCTTTTTCATGTTGTAAAATACTGTAAGGCTCAGGATCAACTTCAATCATATCTACTTTGTTTTTGTAGATATACTTTATTTTCTGATGAAGATTTGAAGGCACCACATGCATCTTGTGAATCCACAGTCTTCCTAAAAGGAGGTTGTATGAAAGATCATGAGGCATAACATGTATCGAGGTTTGTAATGTAACTTTGTCAACTTTAATATGTACTGCAATCACACCAAGCGGTTGTTTTCCCATGTTATCAAAACCACTAATAGATAAAGAGGAAAATTGAATTCTTGATTTATCTATGTCAAATTTATCCAAAAGGGTTACGATACACACATTAAGAGCAAAGCCATTTTCAACAATGGTTCATTTTATCTCCGTCCTATTATGTTGAGCTATTATCATGAAAGATTCATTTTGTTTTTGCACTTCTAATGGAGGTAACTCATCTTGATGGAAAGTAATGTCTAAGTTGACTGAAGTTATAGCTTGTATTTGAGCCATGCCATCATTTGATTGCACCTTAGGGGGGTAGGAACTTTTTGTAAGGAACTTTGAAGCATGCTATGATAACTAGGTGAGGCTTTAATGAGGTCCCATAAGGATATCTTAGTAGGAGTATTCTTAGGTTGTTCAATAATATTATACTCCTTTTCATTATGTAAAGGCAAACAAGGGGCACTAGGCAAGATAGGGTTAGGCAATGGGAGATATGTTGAAGGTGTTTGTCTTCGTTGCAGATTGTTTCTAGTGTTATATGTATGAGCAACAATATTATAACTCAGCTGCTATGACATATTATTCTTAGGTGGTTCAAGGATGAGGATGGGTTTGTTTTGAGTTTTTGGTTGGTTTGAGGGTGGGTAGAGGATAGGTTTAGGATCAGGAGAGTACTTCAAGGTATATCTAATGTGCATAACCTTAGAAGACTTATCCTTATTTTCATGATTTCTTAGTGAAGGGGAGTCTAATGTCACTTCATCATCTTCATCTAAGGAAGTCACATCACTATTGTTTGAAAGACATGTGACAATGTTCTCATTTTCTTGTACCATGATATACTCCGTTGTAGTATATTTTTTAGGAGAACTAAAAACTAGATGTCCATGGCATTCAAAGCTTGGTTCTTCTAAAAGGACTTCATCACAAGTAAGGGAGATATCAATGGTTGGATTTTCTAACATCAAAACATCTTCTTTATCAATAGTAGAGATATTAGGAGAAAGCTCATTTTGATTGTTATGATTGTCCATGATTTCATCCTTTTTCTTTAAGGTCTCATTCTCTTGTGCCATAATGTCTATCCTAGTAGGAGAGCTTTTAGGAGAAGAAAAAACAAAGGGTTCATCGCATTTCATGGTTAGATTTTTTAAAGTAGCTTCATCTCAAATAGGGGAGGCATCAAGAGAAGGACAACTAGGATTTTCATGCTTGCCAATGATTGGGCTTTATCATTCAAATAGATCTTTCTAAATGGTAGGAGCATTAGGGAAGGGAGGCACATGATTCTCATGAATCTCAATAAGTGTATCTTCTAACACCAAACTATCTTCTTCATATCAAGGAGGGATATTAGGAGAAGGATAAATTTTAATGTCTTCCAACATATCCTCCTCACAAATGTGATTTTCATGATTTTCTACAATTGTATCCTCTTTCACTAAAGAATTCTCACAAGTAGGGGAGGTGTTAGAAGTTGAATGGAGACTAGGAAAAGTAGTGTCAATGGTAATATCTTCCCAAGGGGGAAGAGGATAGGGACAAACAAGACCTTCAAGATTCTCAATGATTGTATCTTCCTTCACCAAGACACCTTCCTCATGAATAGGAGAGGTACCAAGAGAAAAACAACTATGATTATCATGATCGCCTATGCTTACATACTCTTTCACTAGAACTTTCTCACAAATAGGAGAGATATTAGAGGATGAGGGGATGATGGGAAATGTGGTATCATGGAATATATCAACAAGCTCAATTTATTTCACTAATATATTCTCATGACTAACATGCTTGCTAATACCTTGTTTCTTTGCAAACTTGGAAAAGAAAGATACTAACATTTGTAAAAAGTAATCTATACAAACTTAGTGTGCAAACCCAAAATGGGAAGAAGCTTAGAATGCAATGCAATGACCTAGAATGAAATGTGTAAATGCAATTTCCAAATTCTAAACAAGGAAATTTGTTGATTACACTATGCAACAATCTAACAATGAAATGTTGTAAATACAAATTTGAAATTAAGCAATGCATGAAATTAAGCTAGATCTAATAAAAGGAATTAAACAAAAACTTAGAAAACTGAAATAGATATCTAATGATAGCAAACAGAAGCACATAAATGAAGTTTTCAATGTTGAATGGAGTTTTAGGTCTGATCTAGGACTAAATCAATGAGTCCTAGTTAGGGTTTTTGGAAGGTTCAAATAGTGAGAAATAGACATCACAAAATTCCTAGAAATTTGGGAAAAACACCTGTACAGGGACTACATCGACCAGATGGGCGAATGAGTCCCAATTATGGTTTTGAGGCTGATTTTGATAGATTTTCAAGTGTTTTCTAATGATTTTTAGTTTCGAGTCTGCTAAAGTAAGTTTTAGTTTCAATTTTTTGTGAATGCAATGTGAAATGCAAGTTGAAAATGTGATGAAATGGTGACCTAAAAGAGCTAATTTGATATGTAATTTTTTATTTCAATGTTGAAATGCAAGTTAATATGATGTATATGATATGCAATATGACTGATTTTTTGTATTTTTCAAACAATGCAACCCTAAAAGCCTAGATGAGATGTAATGAATGCAATATCTAAATATAGGATGCAAAGGACTCCTAAAATCAAAAAACCACAATGTTCATAATGTCGGGTTCACCAAAATGAAATAAGGGAAATAGGGTTACAACTTTTAGGAGATGGAACAATTTTGGGGACCTATTTCACTCTTAGTTCATTAGGAAACCAAGATCACTCAACCAAGTGACTCAATTGAGGGAAGGACTGCTAATAGGAGGTATTAGTAGGAGGTTTCCTTAGGTGTGATTAAAGTGGGTTCACCACTAAGCGAGACCAACAAGGTCTGCAACTCTGAAAGTCTGACTTTTGATATGCACTAGGACTCATACACCAAACTGGGTGATTTAGTCCCAGTTTAAGGTTTCTGGGCAGAAACTGTAATCTTTAGGTGATAGATTAGTATCCTTTGAAAATTGGTAAAATGGTTGTATAGGGACTCATACACCCAAGGTGGCAATTTAGTCACGTTCACATAAATCAACAAAACACGCATCATAAGAGAAAAAAAAATGTTGTTTTTGTTAGTGGATGGGGGTCTGCCTCAGTCAGACCCCATTTGAATAATTAAACTTTGAAATGAATTGAAATAACATGAAGGAATGATGAATGAACAAATGAATATAACAACTCGCCAAACAAATGTTACATCAACATGTTAGCGCACAATCACACATGATGCATGAAGACCTTGACATGATGCTTGAATCTTAAATTGATGCTCCAAAATGCTTGATAATCAGCTCTTGAATGCTCTTCAAATCTCTCTTGAAGGCTCTAAGTCTAGGTGGAACTCTCTTGCTTGAGGATTCTTAGGTTACTTAGGTGAAATAATGATTTGAAACCTTAATTACATAGGCATTCCATCTAATTTACCGTTTATGAGATCCCAAATGTTGACATTCACAAAATTTGAATTCAAACCACGTATTTCCCACTCAAAACCCTAAAAAGGGGCCAAATGGGACTCATATGCCCAAGGTGGCATATGGGTCCCACCCTATCTTTTCAAGTTGAGGAAATGTCAGGGGGTTAGAATATTAAGTGTAATTATTGATTTTTTGTCGAGATTTCAATTGAAATAAGCCTTGGGATGCATAATAGAGGATCTTAAGGGCCTATTAATGATGATTTGAAGGTCATAAATGTAAGAGGGCCCAAAATTTAGTATGAAGATGTAAATAAATACTCTTTACAACACTAAATTAAGGCAAAATTATGTCTATTTAGTTTAAAAGGGCCCTAAACTTAATGTGAATGTGTAAAACACGTCATAACAATAAATCAAGGCAACATGAGGCTCAGTTTAATATTAATTATTCCCACATTAAGTGTGAAAAAGGGATAATTTTTTCCTACACTACAGTAGTGCTAAAGATGTCAAGGATATTGGGAAAATTGATAAAAAGAGGTAACAGGGTGTTACAAAGGTGTTTGGGAGAAATGTTCTTGCGCTGTGTTTCTCTGTTGTTGTTCTTCAGGTCTTGTGATTCTGAAGGTATGTTGATGGTGTTGATCTCTTTCCCGTGTCAAGAGGATTCATGGTTTGGTACTTTGAAAGGTGGATTTTAGAGTTGCATTGTTTGACAATGTAGGCTAAGTGTACTGGGTGTGTACATTCTGAAGGTGCGAGTTGTTGTGAAGGATTTTAATGGACTTCATGATGTTAGAGGAATATTTTAGATCATGATGAAGCATGTTGTGTGGTTTGCAAGTCATCCTTGGATTTGAGGAAGCGTGTAACTCAAAGTTTAATGGCGTTTGCATGGGTAACGATTGACCTGGTGTTTACACTACATTCAAAGATGTTTAAGTATTGTTGGAGGCATACTGTGGTGTGTGAATGTTGATTTGGGTCCCAATTAAGTTTTATATTGGTCCACTTTCATTCCTATCCACTGCCGGAATGTTTAGTGCTGACCTACTTTTGAATTTTTAAAGTGTAAGGTGTGTGTAGCCGACTTGAAGATGATTTTCAAGTTGTGGATGGTAAAAATGTAAGGTGAATTGATGTGAGATGAAGAGTGGAATAGAGTTGAGTGTTTTGATGCAAAATTAAGTGCAGAATTGCAAAATGTAGTGTGAGCTATAATGCAAGATTATTGAATGTAGTGGGCTAGAGGTATCTTGATCTCTTGAGAGCTGTGAGTGTTTTTGGAGCTATTGTAGTGTATTCTCTGTTGCATTGAGATCATGTTCTTTTTGTATTATTTTATCTTCTTTCTTTCTTTTATTCCGACATTGAGCCTGGGCTATGAGCCTTTCTAGATAGTGTGTCATATTCTAGCAGCGAGCCTCTTTGTACCGGTTTTACAATTACTTATACTTTGAGCTAATCCTCACTGTGGTTTTTCCATTTTGGGGTTTTCCATGTAATTTTGGTGTTCTCTTGTGTATGGTGTTGTTTCAGTTTATGTTATCTTCATTTCATGTTTAAACATTATAACAATTTAAGGGTTTAATGAATGCATGTGGATCTGATTACTGTTGAGGGATTTGTTGTTTTAATTTGGTACAACTCATTCAACCCCCCTCTTTTTTGTATTGTTCATTTAAAAATTGGTATCAGAGCAAGGTTCCTTGGAGAAAATATTGACCGCTTGAGGTAGATTTGGGATGGTGAACAAGAAGGAGATCTCTATGTTTGATGACACAAACTATGCATTTTGGAAGGTGAAGATGGAAGGCTATCTAGTGTACCTTGGATTTGATGTTGCACATGCAGTGAAGATGATGCAGAGCCTAAGGAAAAACAAAATGGTTTCCAAAAGATCCTAAATCCATTCTTTGTTTGTTCACAAAATTCCTTCAATGACTCTTGGTCTCTAACAAGGTCACAAACAACATTAGCGCACTCAAGGCACAAAACCACTAAAAAACACTTTTAATCATGTTAGGAAGGGCTAACATAACACTTCTAAACCAATGGTGGCACACAAGAACCCAAATTTCTTAGATTTCATATATCTTCCTACCATACATGCTTATTTGGCTTTTAGGACAACAAATGGTGTAATTTTAGCATAACTTGAAAAATACAACTCCAACCCACATTCTAAAACCTGTTCTAGATATGATTTTCAGATTTTCAACACATACTATATTTTCAGGTGGGTTTCCTTTGTAACAAATCCCTCAAAAATGGACTATTATGCAACTTTTTTAGGCCAAAACAATGGAGGAAGGCCCCTAGGGCATCACCAAAATTGTCCAAGACCTTATCTTTAATCCATGAAACTTGGGGGAATAATAAAACATGTTATTACAGACCGCAAAACCAAAAATTAAGAATTTTTATCATGCCAAATTCATTTTATGCAATTTTCTTTCTCTGGACAATTTTTAGCAAAATGCTCATAAATTTTGCAAAACAAAACGAAATGACCCCAAAATAAAAGAAAAAATTTTGTATTTAATTGATTTATAATCCTCATGCCTTCCCTTTCATGTTTCAGTTCCTAAAATTCGTACAAGAAAGGTTTTCTATGAAAGAAAGAGTAAAAATCTGAACATTGCAATCACTATTTTGACCATAACTTTTGCAAATCATGATGAAAATCACTAAAAAAATGACACCAAAAACTAGATTCATACCAATATCATATCCAATTTGATTCAAACCTTTATCATTCCATACAATAACATACCATTCAAAGGAACAGTTAGGAACACATAAAAAAATATAAAAAATCAGGGTTTCATTGCTCCAAACTTCCTCCAAATCATTCAATCTACTTTACAATGATATGGATTCAGTATTTTTATGCCTTTAAAAACTTATTCCAACCATTAACAACCAAATAATCAACTTATAAACCACCTTGACTCTTCAACTTCCCATTCTTACACTTTTGCAATTTTGCTTTATGATAACTTTGCAAGAATTTACAATATTTAACCAACCATCACCTATAAACCTAATAATGAACCAAAACACCTTAACTACATTGGAAATGGTCTTTAAGACCTTATTACAATATTAAAACATCAAACTTAAATCAAAACCCCAAAGTTGCCTCATGGAGGCACAAACTTGCCATGGTGCTCCTACACTAGAAGACTGTATATTCCATAGCTACAAATAGACCGAGCACAAGTGATGAAATCAAGGCCAATGAAACAAATGGAAAAGCAAGGTTTGTTCTTTTGAGTAGGTTCATGAATTCTGAATTAGTGAAAGTTATGGATTTGAAAACTGCTAAAGAGATTTGGGATAAGCTAGAAAGTATTTATGAAGGTGATGATAAGGTTAATCAAGCTAAGATGCAACATCTAAAGACCCAATTTGAGAGCTTGTGAATGTTTGAAGATGGAACCATTACAAGTTACATGTAGAGGGTTGATGAACTTGTTAATGCAATGAGATTTCTTGGTGCTAAAGTCAAAGAACCTACAGTGATAAAGAAAATTCTTTGAACTCTTCTTGATTGTTATGGTGAAAAGGTTTCTCCTATTGAGGAAGTTTCAAATTTTAACACTTACACTAGATATTAGTTGTATGACACACTAACTACATTTGAAATGAGAAAAAAATTGGTTTGAATAAAGGTGCAAAAGTGGAGATTGCTTTCAAGGCCGGAAAATCAGAAAAGGTTGAAGATTCAGATAAAGATGATCTTGATAATGTAGAAGCTAACTTTGTAAGAAGGATGAAAAAGGGTACCAGTAAGCACAAAGGTAAATTACCTTTCAAATGTTTCATTAGTGGAAATATAGGTCACTATGCTTCGAGATGTCCAAACAAAGTTGTGAACAATAAGAACAAGGAAAACAAAAGAAAGATGATCAAGAAAAGATATTATGTTAGAGAAGATGTTGGAATTTTTTATGATGAATTTGATTATGGAGATGTTGATGATAATGAATGCTTGTTCTTTGCTTTAAAAGATGAACCTGTTCCTGCTAACTCTGGTAGTTGTGTGGAGGAAATTTCTCTAAAGAAAAAAGGATAAGACTGGAGGTACTTTGGTATCTTCATTTCATGCTAGACATGATAAGAACTATTGGGTTATTGAAAGTGTTTTCTCAAATAATATGACCGAAGAGAAGAGTAAGTTTGTTAAACTTGAAAAATATGATGGAGTACTTGTCAAATTTGGAGATGATCCAGGTGCTAAGATTTGTGGAATAGGTTCAATCAGTTTTGATGGAAAGCATAATACTGAAGATGTTTTCTATGTTAAAGGTTTAAGGCATAACCTCTTGAGTGTTCGATAAATATGTAGGAAAGGATACAATCTTATGTTTTAGGATGATGGATGTGAGATTAGAAAAAGGGTCTAAAACTGTGATTTCTACTAGAAAGAGGACATATGGAAATATCTATCAGCTCAAAGGTGCTGATGGAAATTATTTTATGAGTAAGATTAATGATAGTTGGTTATGGCACAAGATGATGTATCACATCAATTTTGATAACTTGGTTAGAATCAGTTTAGTTCAAGCAGTAAGAGATCTACCAAATATTACAAAGCCTATCAATGTTGTTCATAGAGATGTCCAATTTGGAAAACAAACAAGTAGTTTCAAGGGAAAAGAACAATATTCTACTGGATTGTTGGAATTGGTGCATATTGACATTTGTGGTCCTACAAGAGTGAGAAGTCTTCAAGGTGACATGTGTTTCATGCTTTTGATTGATGATTATTCTAGAATGACATGGGTTACTTTTCTTAGAGAAAAAATTGAAGCCCTTAGATAGATTCAAAACATTTAAAGTTATGGTTGACAATGAAATGGATTTGAAGATCAAATGTTTGAGGTTTGACAGAGGTGGAGAGTTCACCCCCAATGAATTTAACATGTTTTGTGAGAATCATGGCATAAAAATGCACGTGTTTTCCCTTAAGAATCCTCAATAAAATGGAGTGGTTAAAGGGAAAAATAGGACTATTCAAGAAGTTGCAAGGACTATCATGAAAGAAGCTAACCTACCAGAAGTCTACTAGAGAGAAGCAATTCATACTACTATTTACATACTTAACAGAGTTTAATCAAAAGCTAACAACACAAAGACTCCTTATGATTTTTGGTACGGAAGGATCCCTATTGTCAAGTACTTTAGAGTGTTTGGAAGGAAATGCTATATCAGAAGAGATGGTGAAAACTTAGGAATTTTTTATGCAAAGTTTGATGAAGGAATCTTCCTTGGATATTCTACTAAAAGAAAAGCTTACAGATGTTACAATAAAAGATTGAGAAAGATTATTGAAAGTGCAAGTGTCAAGGTTGATGAAGATTTGAGGAATTCAGTGGTAATAAATGGATATGAATCAGATGGACTTGCATGTGGAGGAGAAGAAGAAGAAAAATCCAAGGAATATAAAGTATAGAATGAAGAGGAAGAAGCTCCGAAAAAGACCCCTAATTTTGTGTAGAGAAATCACTCTGAAGAACAAATCGTTGAAGAAAAAAGAAAAAGGTGTGTTGACAAGAAGAGTTGTTGAAGCAGAGGTAAATATGTGTTTAATTTCTTAAGTTGAACCTAAAATAGTGAATGAAGCATGCAAAGATGAATATTGGATGAAGGCAATGAAAGAAGAACTTATGCAGACTGAGAAGAATTAGACTTGAGAACTTGTTCCTAGAACTGAAAACAAGAACATAATTGGTACTAGGTGGGTATTCATAAACACGCTTAATGAGAATGGAGAAGTGGTAGGAAACAATGCAAGACTTGTGTGTAAGGGTTACTCACAAGTTGAAGGAATATAATTTAAGGAGACACTTTCTTTGGTGGCTAGAATGGAAGTGATCAGGATGTTTCTAGCATTTGCAACACATAAGGATTATAAAGTTTATCAGATGGATGTGAAGTATGCTTTCTTGAATGGAGAATTGGAAGAAGTTTATATGGAACAACCAGAAGGATTTTAGTTGTCAGATAAACCTAATATGGTTTGTAGATCGAAGAAGGCATTGTATGGATTGAAGCAAGCTCCTAGAGCTTAGCAAGGTTGGACAAGTATTTGATAAAGCAAGGATTCAATAAAGGCACCACATATAGTAATCTTGACTTTAAGATTGAGGAAGATCAAATATTGATAGTGGTTGTGTATGTTGATGACATAATTTGTGGAGGCAATGAAACTATGTGCAAAAAATTTGCAGAAGAGGTGCAGAAAGAGTTTGAAATGTCTATGTTTGGGGAGATGAATTTCTTCCTTGGGCTACAAATCAATCAAATAGATAAAGGCACATTAATTTCATAATCGAAGTATGTTAAAGAAATGTTGAAGAAGTTTGGAATGGAAGACTCCAAAATAGTATGTACTCCTATGGCTACTGGTTGCAAACTTAGTAAGGATGATGAATACCCTAAGGCTGATCAGAGCAAGTATAGATCTATGATTGGCGGAATCCTATACCTAACTACTACTAGACTAGATATTATGCATGCAGTTTGTCTTGTGGCTAGATTCAAGAAGATCCTAAAGAGACACATGTTGCAGCTGTGAAGTGGATATTTAGATATTTGAAGGGCACTCCAAATTATAGCTTGTGGTATCCTAAGGATACTGATTTCACATTGAGTGCTTACACAGATGCAGATAATTGGGCTAGTTGTGTGGATGACAGGAAAAGTACAAGTGGTGGTACATTCTTTCTTGGATGTAGATTGGTATCATGGATAAGTAAGAAACAAGATTTTGTTTCTTTATCGATTGTAGAAGCTAAGTTTATTGTAGCAACATATTGCTACACACAAGTGTTGTGGATGAGGAAAACATTGAAGGATATTAGAGTGGTGTATGATGAGTCGATTTCTATCTTTTGTGATAATACAAGTGCGATTAATATTTCAAATAACCTTGTGATGAATTCAAGGAAAAAAAATATTTCAATCAGATATCACTTTTTAAGATAAAAGGTCATGGAGAATGAAGTGAAGCTTGAGTATGTACCTATACAGGATCATATTGCTAACATATTCACTAAGTCTCTTCCTATGGATACTTTTGAGTATCTTCGAGAGAAGTTGGGGTTATTGACCCTCCTTCTTTGAACTAGATGCATATGGAGATGCATTAGTCTAGTGTATCTATGGATTCATTCTCTATCTAGACTGATGTTAGTGGCTACCTCTCAAGGGGAGTAGGTAGTGACATTGTTGCAGTATGCAGCGAGTGTTGCCATTTGGAAAAGGTTGTTGATTTGGTTGGTGTATACTTCTAAGGGGGAGTATTCATAGCATTAGCAAGTATATTGGTTCAGAGCATGAAGTATATTGGGAGTATTTAGAGCAATTCTAGACTTCTCCAAGCCTTTTGAGCTTGAATGTGATGCCTTGGTGAAGGTATAGAACCCGTCCTCATGAAGAGCAAACATCCCATAGCCATTGAAAGCAGGAAGTTGAGAGGAGGTGAGAGAGCGTACTCCATTTATGAAAAGGAGATGTTGGAAATCATGCATGCCTTAGCTAAATTCAAACAGTATCTTGTTGGAGGGACATTTGTGGTAAAAACTGATCATAACAGCTTTAAATACTTCCTTAATCAGAGGGATCTCAATGAGAGGCAGTAGAAATAGGTAGGTAAACTTTAGGGGTATGACTTTGACATTGAATATGTCAAAGGGAAGAGGAATGTGGTGGCTGATGTCATGTCTAGAAGACCACATTTATGCTCTATTTCAGTCATATCAATAGATTGGAAGGAGAGAATACAGGTTGATTATGCCAAGAATGCACTTGGAAACAACATTCTTGATGGTTCATTGTAGGATGAGAAGTACTAGGTAAGGGATGGTCTTATATATTATAAAGAAAGAATTTGGCTATCTCTTGAATGTAAGATGAAATTGCAGATTTTAAAGGCTTTTCATGACATTCCTATGGTTGGTCATCTTGATACTATAAGACATATAGGCAGGTCCGTAAAAGATTCTCATGGAAAGGGATGAAAGATGACATTCTCAAGTATGTTCATGAGTGCCAAGTGCGCCAACAAAACAAAAATGAACATGCTTACCTTGCTGGTTTATTGCAACCCCTACCCATTCCTACTAAGAAGTGGGGAACTATATCAATGGAATTCATTACAAGGCTCTCCAAGGTGCAGGAGAAGGATAGTATATATGTGGTGGTGGATAGATTGACCAAATTTGCTCACTTTTTTGCCATATCAGCAAGGTATACAGTGGTGAAAGTGGTTGATTTATTTTTCAGAGAGGTGTTTAGGCTTCATGGAACACCTAAGACCATCATCAGTGATAGGGACAACAAGTTCATGAGCTTGTTTTGGCAGGAGTTATTCAGATTGTGTGGCATAGAGTTGACCCCTAGCACTAGTTATCATCCTAAGACTGATGGACAAACTGAGGTGGCTAACAAATGGGTGGAAGGTTACTTGAACAACTATGTTTCAAGGTAGCAAAAGGCGTGGGTTAAGTGGTTGCATTTGGGAGAGTTTTGCTACAACTCTACCTTCCATATGTCCATTAGCATATCTCCATTCATGGAGTTGTATGGTTATGAAGCTCCTAGCTTTGTTGATTTACTCTTTGGAGATTGCAAGGTGCCCAAAGCCAAAGATATTCTTCAAGATAGTCAGGCTATCATGAGGTCTTTGAGAGATGATATACAACATGCTTAGAATCAACAGAAGTTGTATGTTGATCAACATCGCATTGAGCGGGCTTTTGAGGTTGAAGATATGGTTTATTTGAGGTTGTAGCCTTATAGGCAATCCACTCTCAAGAAGAGTGGGTCAGAAAAATTTAAGCCCCATTTTTATGGACCATTCAAAGTCACCAAGAGGATCAGAGAGGTGGCTTATGAATTGGAGCTACCTAAGAGTAGCAAGGTGCACAACGTCTTCCACGTTTCTCACCTTAAAATGGCACTTGGTCAGAATGTGGTTCCTTCTACATAGTTGCCTACTTTGGATGAGGAAGGCAAGTTGATATTAGTTCCTGAGGCTGTGATTGAGGTCAGGAAGTGTACTCTACGAAAGAGGGTGATTAAAGAGTATCTCGTGAAGTGGAAGAATTTTCCAGTGGAGGATGCTACTTGGGACAGTAAGCAGATATTACAACATCCAGAGTTGCGATTGCTTGAGGGCAAGCAATCTTGGGGAGAGAGGACTGTAATGTATCCTTCTTGCACCTGATCAGTTGGAGAGTCCCATTAGCCTATTCCAGGGTTCCTGTAGGCTAAGTGGATTTGGTTAGGAGACTCTAAGCCTGAATAGGGCTTTGCAGTGGTTTTCGGTGCTTTTTGACAGAGGTTACTATTTATAGCAATAGCCATTTTTAGTACTTACTATTTATAGTAAGTCTCAACGCATCATGGATTGTGCTAGTTTGGTGTTTGGGAACACTTACTATTTTTAGCGATTGCTATTTTTAGTAAGTGTATTTTTGGTTATTGGTCTCGAACTCTATTACTCCAACAGTGTTATATTTCCTGTTTGGGTGTTGGTGAGTCTAAGGTTGATTAAATTAATATTTGTATTTTCTCGTCACTTTAGTTATGTTATAAAGTCACTTTATAACTTAAGTGAGGGTCTTGGAGTCATCAAAAAGTACCTTGTATCATGCCTAGTTAATTAAGTTGTTTTTAAAAGGCCAAATTATAAGCCTTAAAAGATGGACACCACACTAGGGAGACAAGGATTTTTAAAATAAAATAAAAAGTTCATGAAGTGGGGCGTGGGAGTCTTGGAGGGAAAAGAATTCAAATGTTGTTCCCCTAATTTCCCTTTCACTTCTATAAAATCATCACTTTGGCTCTCATTTGTCTATCATTTGGCAACATAATAGGATGTTGCTAGAATGCTTCCAGAGTTTTATTGTTGCGAGTTGACGATGAAAGCCCTCACCGTTTGGAGCTGGTAGCGATAAACTTGCTCTCTTATACTAAATAGGGTAAGGTCTCTATATTAGGACAAACCTCTAGATCTAGATTTATTTTTCAAGGGTTCATTCAAAATGGCACTACCTATGTATCACTTTTAGAAAGTTAAGAGGCTTCATAGTTTGTACCATAAATTTATATCATTTTCATTTAAAATGGATTCACACAAAAAACAATCCGATCGAGTAAGATTCACAAGTCAAGTAAACAAATAATTATTGATTACATCTTAAGGGCTTAGCATAATTGAGACTATAAATCATTCCCAAAAGATGATATTTCTAATTCTAACTTCTTGGAAGGACTCCAATAGTTATAGTCAATAACATGCCAACTTAACTAGTTGTTCAATGAAGAATTACCGAACAAAATTAGAATATAGTCTAATTATTAAAGAGTACAGTACAATGACGGTAAAATTGGCATCATAAACTATACATAGAGTAAATGTTGAAGAATACCGATCAACTCACACTTCCAATAAAAAGTACCTATCACTTAGCATCTTCTATTCAAAATTTATAAGTTGAGGAATTAATCTTACCAAACCATAAGTATCAACTTTTATTACCTTTAGGCAGTTTCATCACACATGTACTCCTTGCTTAATTCTCACTAAGTTATTATACGGAAATTTCATATAATTTGCACTCAATTCACATGATGCAATCCTATGCTAGTTTGCAACAATCAATAATTGAGTAATAACATTAACCTTAAAAGACATCTTTAGATCATGTTGAACAAACTAGTCGTAGTCAAAGTCCAATGTACTCTCTTACAATTAATGGTAGCCTCTATATTGGGTATAATGCATAAATAGGTATAACCCTACCACACTCTAATGAGTTCATCATATTTTCAAAACATCACAAAATCCCAACCAAAGATACTATGATCAAAGATCTAAAATCACTTCATCCAATTATCCTTCATAATAATATTTCCCAAGTACCTAAGGTTTCCTCAAAATTTTGGCATCACCTTTTCATATTTCTATGCCAAAATAGCTAGCAAACACATTGCTACCATTGTCTTGAGTATTACGGACCCCAACTAAACTATTTAGATTCCCAAAGCTAGATAACTATCAATGGATACAAATAGAACTCATGTGCTAAGCTCAAGTAATATGTGTTGAATATTCAATTTATTTGCCTCCTAAAAATTCCTTGCCATAGATATGAATTCAATGTCTCCTTAAAAAAAAATTCTTATGTCCCTTAATCATTTTTCTATTAGGCTCAATAGATGAGAAGGATCTAACAATTTACCCGTATTTGCATTGTTACCCATTTTCAACCAAATTTTCTTCAACTTAGAATATCCTTCTTTAAGGCATATGTGTAATCTTTAATACTATGAAATCCCATAGAGGGTACTAGGAATATCATGTCATGGTGTGCAGTGATAACATGAATTGTTATCATAATGGGATAATACAATATTCAAATCTTAGTGCATGGTGATAACATGAATTCTTATCATCATTCCACATAACACGATAGCTAATCTTGAACTAAAAAGTTTACAAATAATCCTTGCTAACCACCTATCAAAGTAAATTTATCAAATTTAAAAGACAAGATAATGATATGACCTTTAATAGTTGTTCTTGGTTACCAATATCATTGCATTAAGGATATCATACTTTAAGCATCATATGATAAAAAAAATATGTACTATGTTGATTGAACGTGGTGTTTTACCTAGTTCTAGTTCACCACATATGTCCTATTCACACTACTTACTTAAGTTTACTTAGGGTACATATAGGATACTTATCACTTTATGCCTCAATCCATAAGATTAAGATGCATGTCATAATATTATGCAATCCTTTGTCTCACCTTGGTCTATAACCAAGGGCTTCTCTCTATATTCTTTATCATTCTAATTATATTTATGTACTCATATTGTATATTTGCATCCTTTGATAGTGTGATACCTTGGGATTTATCCTATTCTAAATGTGCAAAATAACTAAGAAATGTGAATAACAAAATACCAAGGACACCTCAAGATTAGCCAAAAGAGTTATAAAACAAAAAGGAACGTGAATAAAAATGAAACACAAACAATTTTACCTCCCTTATTGTTGATATCTCTTTGATTGGCCCTTGCTTGGATTGGTTTGTGTGCTCCTTAGATGATTGCTTGAATGGCTAGATGCAAGATTAGAGGTGCAAATGATTAAAAAGATGGCTAGATGATGGTAGAGGATTGAGGATTCAAATTGGCAGCATGTAGTTATGAGAATGCAAAGTGTTGTGGGAAGGCAAATTAGCAGCATAAGGTTGCTCAAATCCAAAGTCTTCTAAAAATGCCCTTGAGGAGGGGGTATTTATAGAGGATCTTGAATTCTCTAGAGAATTCAATGGTCAAGATTGATCCAACAAGGTCAAGATGAAGGGCTATGGTGGGTTGAGAACCCACAAGCCCTCACATCTTGACATGTGGAGGGTGAAGTGGCCAAGGATATGAGATGGAGATGAGTTGTCAAGAAGGTACATGAGGTGGAAAAAGGACATGCACCTTGGGGAGTGAGAAGATTTCCACAAAAAGGGATTTCTTGTCCCCAAGTGGGAGTGAAAGGGACATTTGAGGAATTTTGGAATTCCTCAAAAATCTACATGGGAAAAGGAAAGGTGGTTGGGGAAATAATGTGAATTAAAAATTCACATTCTTAGGAAAGTCTAAAGATAAAAGATGGGCTTCAAAAAGGTGGGACTTGGTCACATGTGGAGATTGTGACAAGTCCAAGGTTCTAGAAGCCTTGGAAGGATGGAATGTGAATTAAAAATTCACATATAAAAGAGGGGAATCTAGGAAGAATAAAAAGGAATTAAAAATTCCTTGGGGAATGATTAGGCTTAATTAATCAAGAATTAGAAGATAAATGAGGATTAGAAGCCAACTTGCAAAAGTTGGAGGATGTGACACATCCTAATCAAGGATTAGGCATGTGCACATCCCTAATGAAGAAATTAGGAGATGGATTAGGATTAGATGAAAATGACATGTGAGGAATTAAATAAATGTAATATTTATTTAATTTATTTGATGAAAAGAGGATTAAGGAGGGTAAGGTATTTAATTATTAATTAAATACCTTAGGGATTTGGCAGAATTAAAGACATTAATTAAATAATAGTAATGTTACTTAATTAACTCGAATAAGAGGATGTTTAGATGAAAAGTGATAAATTTGGATAAATTAAGTGTCCAAATTTGGATGTCTACAGATAGAATATAATTTTTCTCTCATATTTGATATCTCTTGTGCTTAGTGAAGTTCCTAAATCTTAGTTTCAGCCAAATCTTGCATGGTATCAAGAATTCTATACCAACTCTTACATGGCATCAAAGCTTGTGGGATTGCTTGCAAATCTTGGTGGATCTTAAAAAATTGAGTATTCTCTTCTCTTGCATCATATGATGACCTAGATAATTAGATAAACTTGATAGGAATACCAAATCTTGGTGAGGTTCCTCTTTGTGACTCTGTATTGTAGGTTCATTTTGGAGCACGTTAGTGCAAATATGAACTCACTATTGAGTTTATGATGCTCAAAAAAATTAGTTTAACCTTTTGATTTGTTTGAATTGGACATGTGAGGCTAGATCTACAAGGGTTTGAAGTTGAAAGGTCATTGTCAAATCTAGAAGGTTTCTACAATTTTGGAGCACTTTGGCTCAAATCTAACCCTTCTATCATGTCTAAAAGGCTTGATACCATAAGGATCGACTATCAATTTTTCAAATTTGCATAATTTTTCCTAGGCTCTTATAGGTTTTTTCTACCCCTCTATCGTACAAAATATATGATCACCTATACAACTATACAATCATAGAATGTGCTTGTGTAAGCAGTATCATTGAAGGTACAATTGGCCTTAAAAAATTAAATATATATATTTTTTAAATTATAGGGTATATAGTGTGTGCAAACCATACACACTTGCACAATACATAGTAACTGCAATACCCTTGACAATGTGTAGGCACTACATGACAGTCTACAACTCCCACCCATAGCCTATCAACATCCCAAATAAATTGATCGAGAATATACCAATAGATACCTACCAAAAAATATATCGAATAACCTAAAAACCACTTCGATAATGCAAACACAATTTTTTTGTAGATTCAAAGAGTTTCAAATATTTGATGAGTAGCTTTGAAAACCCAATGGTGATTTCAAAGTATCTAGGCATATTCTAATAGGTAGGGAATATTCTAGTCACTTGGGATCCTAACATCAACATGACATCAGCCTATCTTCACCTCAAACCTACCCCCTACTCCATTTGCATTTTTGATTTGACACTCAAATTTCAGAGGCTTGATTCTCAATCATACAGGCTACTATTTATGAGATTTTTTCTTATTTGGATGGAATTTCACAAGATTTACAATGATGCAATTTTTTTTTTAATTTTGGCATTTATTTTCCTAAAAATTGTAGATTCTCATAGGTATTGTTAGCAGTTCTCATTTTGGGAACTTCTAGGGCGTTGTTTGGGCTCATATGGTAACAAGTTTTAGTGTGTTTTTTTCTTAAAAGTGTATAATTTCTTATGTACATTATAGTTTTGTTATAAAATTGATCTCATTATTTCAAAAAATTATACTTTCAATTTTGTGGCCTAATTTGATGTTTGCATGTACTAAGATCAAGACCACTTCACTATTTTTGGAAACTGGCACCTATAATTGCACTAAGTATAAAGCACCAAGATCATATATTTCAAGGGGGTGTTACACCCCAGTGTTGATTTACCAAATTACTTTACCATTTATGTTTAAATATAGTTTAATGCATGGTGATGTCATTATAGTATTTCATAGATGGATAAGATATATGTATATGCAATATGATGAATTTTCTTTTAAATGATTATATGATGCTTAAAAAATATTGTGATTATGTTTTATATGTAATCAGTTAACTATGTGAATGTTGCTCTAAGTGAAATGCAGGAAAGTTCGTGCCCTCTGGAGGGGGAGGGAGAGTATCACCCAGGAGAGGAGTTGGTATACAAACCATCTAGTATTGCTATATGAGTTTACACAAACACACTCACTTAGGCTATTTGAAAACCTCGTCAGGTCAGTTCAAGTATCAAGATGGGTAAATCTTAAACCTAAGTTGATAGGCTAAGTATCGTTAAAGAAAGTAAACATCTTATTGTTAGAAATCTTCTTAGATTATCAATTTAAATTGATTTCTAATACCTTTTGTAAATAGTAAATATAATGTATATAGTTGTAGACACTTAAAAATGTCTTGAATGATATCATGCACTCAAATCCAATATACCAACATCATTTCATCTTGAAACCCATCCTCTTTTCGCTTAATTGATTAAATTAGCCTAGCTATTTAATTAATTGCATCACTTGCATCTATTAACCTAATTAATTTAATTGGGTTAATTCACCCCCTTTTATGCTAACATTTCATCTCATTAAATTAAATAAATCAAACTATTTAATTTAATTCCCTAAGTCCTCTTATTTAATTATTAAATAACCCTAAGTTATTTAATTAAATGTCATATCATATCTCCCCTTTTCATGAAATCACTTTATTTAAAGAAAATCATCTAAATCCCCAAATTACATAATTAAACCTTTGTTGAATTATCAATTATCTAATTAAATCTAATTCCCCCCCCCACTTGCAAGCAAATATTCCTCCTTTGCACATTCCTCTAAAAGGAATATTCCCATGGAATATTCCTTCCCTTTTGCACAATTAAACTTCGTTTTAGTTTGCTAAAATATCTTTTTCCCTCACCCATGAGAATATTCCAAAGAATATTCTCTCTCTTCAGTCATCTGAAAAAGGGAAATATTCATTTTTATAACAAACTTACTTGACTTCTTGTACAAGTTAACTTGTGACCTCTTGTGCAAGTTAACTTGTAACCTCTTGTTCAAGTTAAAAGTGTGTTTGTTTGGACAAAGGTGAACCCTTGATTAAATCTCATCATTAATTCCCATCCATGATCCTTGCCTCCAACTTCCTCCATCCTTGACCACTGATTAACCTTTTTTATCTCAACCCTCCTTTCTCATTTTCTCTCCTATAAATAGGTCACTATTTGCAGACAAATGGATCCATCTTTTAACATCAAACTTATGTTGTTAAAATCATTTGCACTTGCACTCACATTTAGCATCTTTTTTAGTTTAAATTACTTGCATAATAGCTTAGCTTCCATTAATGGCTTCCATGGTAACATAATGCATCCATTTAGCTAATTTGATAATTAGGGTTTAAATCTTTTTAGTTTAAAACTTATTTAGATTAGGCTTGCATACACCCATAGCAATTAAAATAGCTTGCCTCATGTTCATTCAACTTTAAATCATGTTTCATCACACATTTCTTATCAGTTTCATCAGTTTTCTTCCATAAAACTGATTGGAATAGGCTCATTTATCTACGGGATTTGGAAAGGGTCGGCTTTCCACATCAACGCGACACCACTCCTCAAATAGGATAAGTTTTAGTGGATTAGAGTAGGCATTTTAAAAGCTTTCATAGTTTAGCATGTTAGTTTTGATAAATGCTTAATTTAGTTTATTTTGAATGATCTCTATTGGATTGATGTTTAGTGGCATGAATACACTTCGATTCTTCATGGATCAAGTGTAGTCAGCCCATACTAATCTGTCGGTCACATTTTGGCGCTAGAAGGAGGGCATAACTGATCACATTTAACGAATTTTCCTCTCGAAGTCCATTTTATGGTTTTTTGTAGATACAATGATGCTCCAGGAGATTTCGGCGACCCCTTTATAAGATGTCACCATATAGCGACGCTATTACAATCTTATACAACAACGCCTAATTAATACCTTGGCACTAATTTAAATAAACGACAACGCTAATACTTTTTAGAGGTATTGAGAATTTGTAAACGACAATGCCACCAAATAGCGACGCTATCGTCATCACTGCCTTTCTGTAGAGCGACACTCATTTGATTTATGGCAACACTGTCGTGAATAGTGACACTCTTCTCTAGTAAGCAAAAATAATGAATAATTTTAGCATGTGTTTTAAAATTCTGGTGTTATCTACTTTTTTGACACATCACTAACTTCTCGCTTTTTTAGGCTAACTGGGTTTTGTAGGTTGGACGATAAAAATCGAAGTGAAGAAGCATTATTGTCTTTAAATCTTATAATTGCAACAAGTGTTTCGACACTTTTGGGGCAATTATAACCCATTTATCATGCTTTTCATTTTATGCTTTAGGACCACATTAGCTTTCAATTGGGTTTTAAAATGAACGCTCAAACGGGATTAAAATGAACCCTCACTTCATTATGTTACTTTGGGTTTAAATTTGAACAATACAACTTAACACTTCATTTGGTGCTTAAAATAAACTTACCTTTGCTTTGAGGATTAAAATTAACAAGTGTTTGCTATGTC
Organism: Sequoia sempervirens; assembly: GCA_007258455.2. NCBI lineage: Eukaryota > Viridiplantae > Streptophyta > Pinopsida > Cupressales > Cupressaceae > Sequoia > Sequoia sempervirens. The sequence goes on along the minus strand of VDFB02281492.1, from coordinate 763,615,881 downwards.
TGGTGATTTACATTTTCGTCATTGAATGTGTATGCTCTTCTCCCACACCACTTGGTGATCTTAAGAATCAAAAGCATTCCTTTGAAACTGTATATAATCACCCACATATTTTTGATTTGGATTAAAATGAACCCCATGCTAGTGTAGGGAAAAGGCATTGTGTGTGCTCTCTCCTTGCTTCATGCGATCTGGGAGATCAAAATAAAAACGTACTTCCTTGCTTTCATATATCTTTAGAGGGCTTGCCACCCCATTTTGAAAGGTGGGAACGACCCAAGTGGTAATGAGCTAAAGCCAAGCTCTTTTGAACCACTATATAAAGGATGTGTTTGTGACGAAATTCATAAGCAATAGGTGTGGATGTGTCATACCGACAAGTGCCACCCCTAGTGTCTGTGTAACATGTAAATCCTTTCTTAGGAAAGGATTGGGAGGCCTCTTGATTGAAATAATATTGAGCTAATATTGCTACATGTATGGCCACCTTGAATGAAAGCCCTTACTAAGAACCAATTGTTTAGAAGCCAAAAACCTTTATGCTTGCTAGTGCAGGAAAGGTCATTCCAAAGTCGTGCCACATTTTACTATTCATTGTTGAAACAGAAAAATCCTTAGGATTTTTAGATCTTCAGGATTTGAGATTCGGTGGTCCCAAGAAGTGTGTGTCATGGAGGGGAGCTAGTGTCGCCAAATCTCTAGTTGTTCACATTGTCTTAGTGTTTGGAGAAATCCAAGTGGGGATTCAACAAGTAGTATCTTTTGAACCTAGGATGGTAAGTGCTTGTGAGCCAGTTGAATACTTTGCTTGGTTTTAAAACATTGCAAACAAACATTAACAAGTCTTTTCAAAATTTCAAACCCTTTGGTCTAAGTAAGGATACCCTTTGACAAAACCTTGATATTAATGCTTGTCCTAATAATTTGTTCTTAGAGACTTCTAAGTATTTTAGTTTATATCTCAATAAATACTTCCCAAAGTTAACATAGGCAACTATGGCTTGAACTTCATCCTTTTCACAAAATGGACCTTGTGAAATTTGTGATTTTTTTGACATAGACATTTAGATTGAAACTTAATCAAGACAAGTGTTTGTGGTAAAAGAAACTCACTTAAGGAAAGATAAATTAACAAATTGAACCCTACATGACCATTTGGAGATCGATTGCTCCCGTTGAACAGCCTGACCTTACACCCGCTATCATTCAACCAAACTTTGAACTCATTGAAGGAGAACAAACCAATATAATTAGTAGTTTGAGAAGCTTCACTTTTGAAACAAAAGAAACACCAACCCAGTGGAGAAAAACAACATATGTCATAGACGAAGAAGAGGAACAAGCTGATATTGTGGCTGAAAGGCCCATATTACCACCACCCGTGTGGCAATAAATATCCTCCCTTTCATAATCTTAACTTCTCTAAATGATCTCACGCAAAATTAGAATCCCCAAGAGAAGGTCTACTGGTCCTCACTTCAAACTTAGGAATCTTAGTCCAAAAGCCATCAAAAGACACCTTTTAGCACTTCACCAAAATAGAACCAGGTTGGTATACAACTTCCATAAACATGCTTCAAGGAACAATCCAGACTTGTATGCTTTCTTTTCGAGTCAAAACCCTGGTCTTTTTCATGATCTTGAACCTATCTAAATCATTGGGTCTTTAGGATTTGAAAAATTTAGAGGTTTAGCATGTTTCTCACTACCGTGGTCTTATCAAACAAAGGTTCACTTTAGGTCAACATTGGGTCAAACATTTCATCCACCCCTTCATCAAATTTCATCCTTCACTTCACCAAACTTTGCAAAAATTTCAAAAACACCAACACTTTTGGACTTAAACATATATCAAACCAACCCCTAACTTAGCTACTTTGTATGTGAAATGAATCATCCATGCCTTGGGTTAAGTTAGTTATCATCTTTGAACTAGTTTATCTTGAAGGTCATGAGTCTACCCTAAAGATTTCCAAGTTCATCAACATCCTTTTATCCAAACATCAAAACATCAAACTTAAGTCAAAAGTTTCATCCCAAAATGTTTGCAAGGATCACTTCCCACATTATCCACCTTTTCATCTCCCATTATCATCATTTCTCCAAAAATACTTAGATTGTCCCTTTTACCTAGATTTGAGTCAACTAGAGAGTTCAAACATTACAAATCTTAACATAACTCTCCCATAGGTGACCCAAAATTTATGGTAAAGACAAGATCACAACACAAGAAAATCATGGAAAAATCCAAAGTCACATTCACCTTAAGTGATCCAAATCCTCAAGAATTTGATCCAAGAAGTCAGGTTACCCCATCGCAACAACCATCATCCTCCATTAGGGCCATATGAGATAGAATACAGTACAAATAATCCATTTGAACTTACTAGGGAGGAAATCATGGAATGTTAAGCCTTAGAAAACACAACTCCAATTTCTCCATCTTTTGTTGCACAAAACTTGACACAAGGCTTCACAACTCCATCACTAGGGCTAATTCAAACATCCACTTTGAGTCTTGCAACTAGTTTGGCCAAAGACTTTGGTCTAACTCTTCTATTTGAAAGTAACACACTTGTGGGTACCCTAAACACCAATCCACCTCAAACCACTACTTGGACACCTAGCTTTGGTGCTCCTCCTATTCCTGAAGATCCCCAAAATCCATATAAACCTCTTACACTTCATTACTTTACAACAACCTCAACATATCGAGGACACCCCTCTTCATCCATACCCATGAGTACCACAAGTTATCCCAACATCATGCAAACTAGTGCAGACCAAGTGTCACAAGTAGAACCAAAAGGGAAAGGAAATTCCCTCATGCAAAATCAACCTTTAATGCAACATGGAACATCTTCATCCAATCCTCCTGTTGATACAACAAATCCCGCAATTGCCCAAAACACATCTATTCCATCCATCATCAACCCAAATCAAAACAATCCCTTGATCACAAACCCCATCAACCAAGGTAATACCTTGACCACATCCCAAACACAAGAGAATATTCAAAAAATTAGTCAAGGGAATCCTTTCAATCAGTGGACCCAAGGTCCTAATGTGCCCTTAACATTGCAAAATTTAATGATGTCATTCTCATCTTTTTTGTTTGTCCCCCAAGTCACACAAAATCAAATGGGACCTCAAACTTACATTCCTCCATCCCAATCCACTATCTTACAAGGGATGTTAAATCAAGGGAATCCACAACATCTCATCAATAATCCACTGCCCACTCAAAACGTCACCACCCAAAATCCATCATAGATGTACCAACAACCAACTGATCCTACATTACAAGTGCATTCCTTAGCTTTACAACAAGCACAACAATTTATCAACAATCCATCCAACATCAACAACAATAGCAAGCAGCCCTAGCAGCACAACAACAAGAAGTAGCCCTAGCAACACAACAACAACAAGTAGCCCTAGCAACATAACAACAACAAGCAGCACAACATGCAACCTTATCAACACAACAACAACAACAAGCAACCTTAGGTCAACAACAACATCAAGCCCATCAAGCATCCTTAGTAGCACAACAACAACAACATTTCCAACAAAAAAATCCTAGTGGCACAACAATAACAACAGGTCCAACAATGAGCCCTAGTGGTGCAACAACAACAACAAGCCTAACAAGCAACCCTTATGGCTCAACAACAACAAGCCTTACTAGCTCAATAGTATTCCCAACAACCAGACTCCTCATTAGAACATTGTCAATACAAACATGTTAGGAACATATATATCAACACCCCAATCACCTTCACAAAATCTCACACCACCATATACCCCATACAACACTTTATCATATCAAAATCCCGCATACAAGCCATCGACCATTCCATGGATCCCAACATATGTTCCTCCACCAAACCCACAAGATGATCTAGCATCACAACTTAAGGTGTTATCACAAGAAATGCAAGATCTACGGATGGTAAAAATGAAGAAGCCCCATACACAGAACCTATGTCCCTATCCATTTGATCAAAACATCGCAATGGTACCATTCCCTGCTAGCTTTGAAATCCCCAAATTGGATAAATACAAAGTGAGGGGAAGTCATGTGGACCATGTCAAAGAGTTCAATGTCATGTGTATGGAGGTGGCCTATAATGATTCTTATTTAATGCGCTTCTTCCCTCAAAGTTTAACAAGTCCTACCATGGATTGGTTTTCTCAACTACCGCCGGGTATCAAAATTTTTCAAGAAATCACCAATAAGTTCATAGATCATTTCTCCTTTAACCTTGACATGGACATAAGCCTAGAAGAATTGTATACTCTAAGACAAAAAAAAGGAGAATATTTCGCTAATTTCTTGCAATGGTGGAGACAAAGAGCTAGTAAAAACAAGTGGTCCCTTCCCAATGAACAACTAGTGGGGATCATTATATCAAATCTAGATCTGGATCTATCCTTCCACTTAAAAATGTAGTGCATTACCTCTTATGATGAGATTGTCCCTAGGGCCCTTAACATCGATAGAGCTCTAATCTCACAGGGAAATACTCAAGCTTACAAAGACAATCGCCCATCAACTAGTTCAAACAACAAGCCCCGTGTTTGGGATAAGAAAAAAATTGTGGCCAATGATGGCATGGTAGATGCTAAGGTAGTCCTAAGTGCTACTAGGCCAAACAACAATCAAGTTTATAACATTCAACCAAATATGAAACAAACAACACCTCCTCAGAATAATTAGATGAACAACACGAAAAGGCAACAAAGGAAAACCCTTAACAAGAACAACTATTTGAAACACAAGTACACATAGTTGTCAGAACCCATTGAGACCATTATGAAGAAATTAGTAGAGTCAAAACTAATAACGCTTCCCAACTTTGAAAACTACCAAGAACCACAAGATAAGCCATCCTGGCACAATGAGAACGATCTTTGTGACTTTCATAAAATCAAAGGATACAAAATGACAAACTGCATGAGGCTCAAAAATATTATCCAAGACCTTATAGAGAGCGATACCATATCTATTAAAATACCAGCCAGTAACTAGGATCTTAAGATATATAAAAACCCTATGCCAAATCATAGCAAAGGGAACAACAATGGAAAAGATAAGGATTACACAAACGTGCAACATACCTATTCAAATGTGGTCGCTTCTTGTGATAGTGTCATCACCATTGTCACCATCAAAGGGCCTAGTGCGGAGTATGGAGTCACCACACAATGTGGAAAAGTCACCATCGAAGGAATCCCATCTAAATCTAGGGCACAACCTACTTTTCCAACATCAAATACTAGCAAGTACAATCTCCTAGATCAGCTTAAAAAAACCCCTACATAGATATCAATCTTAGAGTTATTGAGGCTATCCCCCGCACATAGGGAAATCCTAGAGAACACTTTTTCAGAGTCATCTATCACTGAGGATATTGATATAGAACAATTTCAAGCTATGGTAGGGCATCTCACTAATCATCCTCTCACCATCTTAGAACAATACCTACCATCACAACCATCTCATAACCGTGCCTTACACCTTGAGGTCATTATTCATAATAACAAGGTTAAATGAGTCTTGGTAGATGGAGGTGTTGGTCTGAACATTTGTACCCTTCAGTTGATCAAGAACCTAGGTTATTCAAAGGATATTATTGAGAAAGCAAAGAGTACCACCATCAGAGCATATGATGAACAAGAGCAAGTATCACAAGGCATCATTGCACTACCCATCCAAGTGGGACCTATCATTGTAGAGACTACATGCTAAGTGCTAGACCTTGATCTTCCCTACAACATCTTACTTGGTCGACCGTGGATCCATGCCCTAAAAGCTGTAGCCTCGACCTATCATCAATTTGTAAATTTTTCTTTTGAGGGTAGAGAAATTACCATCCATGGAGATCCTAAGACTTTTTACTATTTAAAGAACCTTGAGGCCAAGTTCTATAAGATCCCCCAAATACCCAAGAATGATGAAGGGCCCACACCATCCTCATTTGTTGACCCATCATCCCTTGCATCTAGCTCAGAAACAAAAATACCTATTGTGCAGAACATTCCTGACATCAAAGTCGTAATCCAGGATGATGGTTGTGGAAACTATAAGCTAATGAAGAATACCTTTGTCATAGGAGAGCTACCCCTTTCTCCCCAATCCCACGGGAAACCCACAACTAGCATGAAAGAGGCCGAAATAATCAAGATGGAAGCTACTACCTTCACCAAGTGGGGGAATTTGAACCAAGAATATGTCAATGAGGAGGATGCCTCTAAACTACTATATCAGGATGAACAACTCATCCCTATTCTTCCCATGGAAGATGATAATAAAGGCTTACAGCTAATGAAGGGATGGGGCTATAACAAGAATGCAAATTTATGATAGAATGATAATGGTTTGTTAGAACCCATCATTTATGAGAAATACCTAAAGAATCTTAGACTAGGTTGTACTACTAGAAAGGTCACCCTTATTGGAAAAGGTACTTTCGCTAAACGAGTTGAGGCTTCCTCTTGGTTACCTACATCACGTGATATGACCCTAGATGACTTCCCCCTTGATTTTGTCGACCTATTTGAGAATAACTCCCTCTTCATGAAATCCATAACATCCTTTGCTCCAAGCAATCAACCAACTAAAATACGTCTAGTATAACCACAACTCATTGAATTGAACCAACAAGGACCCTTGATTCTAGATTTATTCAAAAATGATGAAGCGATCTCACAATTCATAGGAATCCATGACAACTTACCATGGGTAGATCACAAGGAAAGTTTTGACATAGAGCTAGACACGAGGGCATACTACAAGGAGATGATTGAATGCTTCAGTCGCAAGATTAATGACATAAAACTAACATGCAGATCTCTAAGTGAAAACCACATTGTGGCACTTTCTAATCCTACAATAGTAAAAATAAAGGATGCATCCGAAGGTGAAAACCTCTATGAGGCACCCAAGGATGAGGGATTCAATCTCCTCCTTAGTGCAATGCATATAGAGAAGTTGGGAGTGCTAGCAGTAAAAGCCAATCTAGTCAATGTGGGAATAGAAGAAGCACCCAAGATCACTTTCTATGTTGAATCCTTGTTATATGAAGAACAAAAAAACCTAGCAGCATTCCTGAAAGTGAGAAGAACCAACTTTGCATGGTCATACACTGATATGCTAGGACTCGATCCAAAAGTGGCGGTGCATCACTTAGCAGTCTATCCCGAAGCCAAGGTAGTGAAGCAGAAATTAAGGAAGATGCACCCTCAAATAGCACTCTTGGTGAAACTTGAGTTACAAAAACTTCTTGACGTTGGATACATTCGACTGATCAATTATCCTGTGTGGGTTTCAAACTTGGTACTAGTCTTAAAACCCACTGGGGGCATCAAAATATGCACAGATTTTAGAGACTTAAAAAAAGCATGCTCGAAGGATGATTTCACTCTTCCTAACATCGATCTCATCGTGGATTTAACAACTCGGCATGAAATGATTTCATTAATGGATGGTTATTCAGGCTATAATCAAATCATGATTGCCAAGGTGGATCAACACATAACTGCACCTACTTGTCCATGGGGAACCTATTGCTGGAACATGATGCAATTTGGGTTGAAGAATGCGAGGGAAACCTATCAAAGAGAAATGACCCTCATCTTTCATGACATAATCCAAAAAATAGTTGAAGATTATGTGGATGATATTTTGGCCAATTCAAGGAAAATGAGTGAGCACATAGAATTCTTAGGACCCATTTTCGACAGACTTGAAGAGTACAAGGTACAACTGAATCCAAAAAAGTGTCTTTCGAGTTATATCAGGGAAAATTCTTGGCTATATTGTCTCACAAAGAGGGATAGAAATTGATCCAACAAAAGTAAAAGCCATCCTAGACATGGAACCACTGCAAACATTGAAGAAGATGAGAGGATTACAAGGATGATTGTAGTCCATCAGGAGGTTCATAGCACAATTATCATATAAAATACACCCTTTCTCGCATCTTCTCCATAAAGGAATAACTTACAAGTGGGATGAGAAGTGTGATAAGGATTTCCAACAAATCAAGGACTACCTATTGACATCACCAGTGCTCATGCCACCAATACCAAACAAACCATTGATCTTGTATATCTCAACAACATCAACAACACTGGGTGCTCTTCTAGCACAACATGATGAAAACGGAAAGGAAAGAGCTATCTATTACATCAGCAAGACCTTGGTAGGCTATGAAATGAACTATTCATACATTGAGAAAGCATGCTTAGCAATGGTTTTTTCTTCACAAAAGTTTAGACATTACATGTTGTCACATCAAGTCAAGCTTATTGCAAAGATCAACCCATTGAAATACCTATTATGTAAAGAAACTCTCATTGGGAAAATGGCCAAATGGGTAATGATCTTAACTAAACATGACATAAAGTACATGGAGTGCAAGGAAATCAAAGGACAAGTACTCACATACCAACTACTAGGCACCTATATATGTTGAGAACCCATTGATATTTGAATTCCTTAATGAATCAATGTTCCTTTTCAATCTCACAGATAAGTGGAAAATGTACTTTGATGGATTGTTCACCCAACATGGATCAGGGGCGGGTATTCTTTTCATCACCCCTCAAGGTGATTGCATTCCAAATTCATACAGGCTATCATTCCCATGCACTAACAATGTTGCTGAGTATGAATCCCTAATCACAGGTCTAAGGATAGCAGTTCAGTGGCATATACCAGAGATGAAAGTCTAGGGAGACTCATAGCTAGTTATCAAACAAGTCAATGATGACTATCAAACTAAGGATGGCAAGCTTACTCCTTACAAGAATATGGTGGAGAGTCTCAAAGACCTTTTCATTGATATAAATTTTTAGCAGATTCCTCGCATGAACAATTGAGCAGCAAACACTATGGCAACAATTGGATCATTGGTAGACATGCCTCATAACGTCCTCCAATGTGAATTCTTGGTAGAACAACTTCTCGTACCAACTTTTGAAATCCTTGGATATGAATTTGTGTGTGTCATCATTGGTCTTGGATCCTCATGGTATCATGACATATTCACCTACCTAAGCAGAGGAACCCTCCCATCTGATATCACATCCAACCTTAAAAAGACCTTTGTTAAGAAGGCATCCTGATTCATGATCCTAGGTGATACCCTTTACTGTTGAAGCATTGAAGGGACATTACTACGATGTCTTAACCAAGAGGAAGCCTTGAACACTTTAACAAAAGTTCACGATGGCATATGTGGTTCCCATTCTAGTGGTATGACTTTAGCTAAGAAACTGTTGAGGATGGGGTACATCTGGCCAACCATGGAAAGAGAAGCCCATTACTATGTGTAGAAATATATCCAGTGTCAATAGCATGGAAATTTGATTCATGCTCCAGCTCAAGAATTGCACCCAATTATCAAACCTTGGCCTTTCTCGTAGTGGGGGCTTGACCTCATAAGAAAAATTACTCCAACCTCATCCAATGGCCACAAATTTATCATAAAAACCATAGAGTACTTTACCAAGTGGGTTGAAACCATTCCTATGACCTACATAATGGGGAAGCAAATTGCTAAGTTTATCCTAAACTACCTCATTTGTCGTTATGGTGTTCCACAAACCCTTATCTCTGATAATGGAACACCCTTCAAGAATCAGGATGTGAAAGAGCTATGTCAAAGATTCAACATCCAACACCAATTATTTACCCCATATTACCCCTAGGCCAATAGTCAGGCTAAGGCTACAAACAATACCATTCTAAAAATCCTAAAGAAAACAGTCAATGAAGTTCATCATGACTGGCATATGCAGTTAAATCCCAATCTTTGGGCCTATCGAACCAGTATTCGCATGCCTATAGGTGCAACCCCTTTCTCCTTGGTTTACGGATCATAAGCCATTTTTCCTATTAAGGTTGAGCTCCCATCATTGTGAGTGTCACTGCAAAACCTAATCATTGATGAAGAATAAAAAGTATCTTGGTTGAATGAGCTAGAATTCTTGGATGAGCGTCGTCTTCATGCCCTTAATCACTTGAAAGTATATCAAAACCAACTAAAACGAAGTTATAACAAGAAGATCAAATGTCAGTCTTTCCAGGTAGGGGATCTTGTCCTAAAGAAGAATTAGAAGAATCTTCCAAATTAGGACAATAAAGGAAATTTTGAGCCTAACTAGTTGGCTCCCTTTGTCATCATAGCAAGCTATGGATCAAGAGCATACCAATTGTCAACACCTAAAGGTGAACCCTTGCAGGAACCAACTAACAACTTACATCTTAAAAAGTTTTATGCCTAGTCTTGAAGGGTGTAAATCTGAAAATACCAAAAACAAATCAAAATCCAAAAAAATGAGAAAAAGGGTTGAAAAAAGTAAAGAAAAATAATCATCCTCTAGTGAAAACTACTTCGGTGGTGCTCTGGGCAAGTACCTTGGTGAAAACCTGGAAAACAGGTGCCTCACGTAAAAAAAGCACCTCCATCTGCCTGGACTCTTTACCCTATCATTCTTGGCATCACATCATTCATCCTATTTATTCCATCACCCATCTGTGTCCTTATCATAGCTTGATGTTGTGAAGTATTGTATCCCCTTGTAGTACTACTTGGCATATTCCTAAGGTCAGTTTATCTTGCCTATATCGAGGTAGTCTATTGCATGACACTGGGGGAAATTCATTCTAGATCAGCTCGGGTTCTCATATACCTTAAGGTTATTGGCAATTGCAATCGAAGATCCCAAAAACATTCATGAAACTTCATCAAAATTCAAAAACATACAAATCTTGTATAGCTGAAAATTCAAAACATTTGAGAAAACCTATACAACTAAAATCCAAAAACATTCAAAAATTGTAAATTCAAAAGTCCAAAACACATCAAAATCCCTAAAAAGGTGAAAACATCGAAAGTCCAAAAACAATACCCTGATGAACTATGAGGCTCTAAGCTTCAACGTAGGCAAGGCCATCATTGATTTAGCCCCCGAGACACCCTAGGTCAATCCTTTAGGAGTCTGTCATAATAAATTGACATCCATCCATTGTTCAATCTTCAATAAGTCAAGTTTGTCAAACTATGTTGTCTCTATGTGTATAAGATAGGAAATGCTAATATTTGATCAGCCCTCGAGTCCCCTAGGATGGGTCTTTTAGGTTAGGTTCTTGGTCAAAATCTTAGAAAACTCATAAATATTTACATATCATAAAAACCCTAGACATCCAAATATCGAAAAAACCCTAAACATTCAAATATCAAAAAATACAAAAACATTCAAATATCATAAAAATACAAAAACATTAGAAAACATTCAAAAAACCTAAATAGTATCAAATATCTTGGAAAAAGCTAAACAACATCAAATGTCTTGGAAAGACCTAAACAACCTCAAATAACTGAAAACATAAACATTCACAAAAACTTTCAAAAAGACCAAAAAACAACCTCAAAACATTTTCAAAACATCAAAAACATTGAAATATTCTAGAAAAATCCAAAACCATCCATCCCATTTTGCTTTCACCCGCAATAAGCCTGTCACCCATAATAAATCAAGCGTCACCTTCAACCTTTGGCAAAACAAATAGAAAGAAAGTATCACAAGTCTTAATTGGAGAACCTAAGTGTCAAAATCTAAAGTCTAAACCATAGGTAAATGAGTCAGTGAAGTTTGTATTAATGACTTATTAAACACCTCATCCTAATCAAAACACCTGATCAACATGTCGTAGGATGTATCCTTCCTGCGATGGACATCAATATCAAAAATCACCTTAGCTAAAAATAAACTGTCAAGAGATATAGATAACATTGACTGTTTGTCTTTGATCTTTTCTTATGGTTTATCTTATTAACCCATTCCGAGGACCTCTCGATGATGTCTATCAAAATGATTTAGAGAGAAAAGAATGGGGCATCAATCATTATATTTTGTTTGCTATGCTTGTGGATACTCTTGTAAAATAATCTTGGCACATACTTGCTTAGTTGTGTGTAGGGAAGTTGTTTGGAGTACATTGTTGACTATTGTGTATGCTTTGGTGCAATATATTATAAACTACTAAACTACATTCCGATGAGGTTTTCATATGTCAAGGTGTGAAGAAGAGCTATCCTATCTGTTTGCAGAGTCAAATTCCATTACACTAGATACAACACCATCCTGGCTATCAATACCTTAATGCATTGTGTCTACGTGTTATATCAAAAATAAGGAATAACGAAAAATCCCAATCCCAAGATATGAGCAAATAATCATCATACATCATGCATCACCATCTCTAATAAATTCTCGGTGGAGCATAGACTTGTTGGATCTTTTGAATCAATCATAAAAATCAATGGTCAAAACATTCCACTTATTTCTTCTATCTTCTCTCTGTGCTAACCTGGTATCATGACAGTTAACAAAAACATCATCCATGCATCCATCCTACATCTACAAATCATCAACATGCATACATCCTGCATCATCACGACATATCATAATATAGAAAACATATTTCACTACACCATCATTATCATTTAAACTGTGAATGAATAATATAGATTTTTTATTCTAAGCATCTTAAATTGTTGCACACATGTCATAAACATACATCACATTATCATATCATAAGCATGAACATCTGCATTATCCATATATACATCCATATGCATATATCATCAACTCATAAAACTGCATAAGAAAATACAAAAAAAGAACATACATCCATATCATTTACATAAGCATAACATCTGCATATCATATCATCCATCCCATAACATGTCATAAACATATACTGAAAAAGAAGTGCATCCATTCATTACATTGCATATCATGTATATCATCACATATTACATAAACATGAATAGAAGGAAATGCATCCATCCATACATGATCATAACATATATAAGCATATCACATCATATCAAAATGCATCCATACATTCATAAAGCAAGAAATAAAGAGCACATCACATATTGAATCCATATCATATCATATATATATCAAAAAATGGTGACTGTCATAATACAATATCTAAGTTAGTGTATGTATATCTATCAAAAGTACAATATCCACGAGGCTATCAAAAATAAGCACATGAAATTATTTGTATAAAGAATTGGGCAATAATAAAAAATTGTCTATACAAGTAAGCTAGCCCTGATGGTTGTTCCCCTCCCTAGGTTGTCTCTCTAATGGTTGATCCTCATCCTGGGGATGTGCACCACTCTTCTGTGAATAATCTGGCTATTTCAACACCACAGGAACATCTTGATGATAGTGCATGCGATAATAAGAAGCCTCGGTCACTGCCTCTCTGTATAAGTGGGCATAAACTGTCCATCCTTGTGGTGTAGCTATCATAGCCTCTAACTGATGTCACCGCTCAACCTCCTGTGCCAACTACATATCAGAGGCCTGTCTAAGTTGACGCTCTTGATCCCTCTCTACCATAAGTTCTTGTACCTATTGTCGAGCCTGATCTCGCTCAACTGTCACCACCTGCAACTGCTAAATCTCTACATCACGGGGATCTATCCCAATGATGGTTGTTGTGGTGGTTGTTGTTGTATCAGTGGTTGTTGAGGTGGTTGCTAATGCTGATGTAATGGGGGTGCACCGAGGACCTGTCCATCCCAATTTTGGCCATCCTAGCCATCTTGTCCTTTGCCCCGTCCTCTTCCCTGTCCATCATCTAGCTTCCCTTGACCTCTTCCTATGCCCCTCCCTCTCGGTCTCCCTCGTGGAGGTATACCTATTGGATCTGTCAATCTGGGAGGGGGTATGAACCATGCATCATAAGAAAGCACAATTTTTGCATCTACCTATACCTGATCATAGGCCCATGGCCTTGCAACCAACTTTCAGAAGCCCTCAACAACCTCGTGGGTCTGGATCGTGTATCCCCATGTAGTCTCTCAGGCCGACTTGGAAAAAATGGTAGTATACAAATCGTCAGGCATGTCCTGCCTTTCGCCAAACTGTCTAGAAACCCTATATGGTAGCTACCTCTCAATCATCATGTGCTCTCGACCTTGCATGAACCGGGTCTACTGAGCAACAAAAAACTATTGTACATCATCGTACCATGCAAGCATCGAGAGCCACGACTACCATATAAACACTGTCATCTCATCAATCACTCGACACAAGTACGAGATGCCAAGTTGCTCTGTGTGTTGAAGAGTAATAGCACCTCTGTACTGCTAGACAACCAGATCATCTGGCTCCACATCTGCCATGTGGACAATCGGTTGGAACACGACAATGTGCTCCCATTCCCATATGTGAAGAAGAGTGACTCTAGTGCCAATGGCTCCGCCATCACAATACACGACCTCATGCATATCATGGTATAGGGAGGCCAGCATCACTGGCCCCCATGCCAACTGAGTCCTCTGGAAGAGCATCTTGTGCCATGCTAGCCCCCATCTTGGACTGAATCCCCTGCTCCATCGATTTGGGGGCAACCAATCCCAAAATCACTACTGCAATGATCAATCTGAAGGTTGACGCTTGAACTCTGTACATCTCAAGGTCTATTTGGGAGTTGACTAGGACAATGGACTCTTGTTCAAGCACCTCGTGACAAGAATCATAGCTGACATCAGTGTAGTAAATAACGTGCTCACCATGTAGCAACAATCACAAAATCTGCCATACATCCTCCAATGTCACTTTCGCCTCATCAATAGGTAAGTGGAATGACGAGGTATCGCTATGCCATCACTCGTACAACATTGTCATCATCGCCAAATGAGTCTACATGATAGGCATGTAGGCAATGTACCACAAGCCAATCTCTCCCAGGTGCCCCTGTCGAAGCTCAAACAAATCATCAAGTCTAGATAAAACTGTTGATTGGTGCTAGCGGGACATCAGAGGTTGGATAACCTCTTGCACCCACGAAGTGCACAACATCAAAAATTGCAAAAATTGGCTAAGGTTGGAATTTTTATCCCCCAAAATGACAAAATCGTTCCTATTTATGAAAGCGTCACTATAACTCAAATTCCAAACAATGACATTGGATGCATTTAAATTGCAAATCGCGAACCTTGTCGCTCATCACATATGCGTCGCTATTTGAAATTTGTAAACCCTAATTCTAAATTCCAAATCGTGAGTTGAGTCGCTATTTACATCTGTGTTGCGATTTGAAATCTGAAACCCTAATTTCAAATCGCGAACTGCGTTGCTCATCACAATAGCGTTGCTAAAATTAAAAATAGCGTCGTCGATTCTACAAATAGTGTCGCTAAATAGCGATGCCGCCAAAATTCAAATTTCAAATTGCAATAAATGCACTCAAAAGTCAAAATTCAAGTCAAATTTGGAATCACATACCAATGGTCCTACGCCTAGTGGCCTTTGGTACACTAGAACCCAGTCGGAAATGTGTCATGGGAGCACTCGTTGTGCCATTTTGTCGGAGGGTCAAAGCTCAAATTGTGAGAATTATCTATGGTGTGAATGCAAAAATGAATTGAAAGTGACCCTTCATCACCTATTTATGCCTGCAAATTAGGGTTTTTTGCCTTAATTTAACCTTGAAGCTAGGGTTTTTATCAATTTCACCAATCTTTCCAAACTGAAGCTTATTTCGCATCGTTTTTTGCATTTTTGGCATGTTTTTTGCATCTCGAAGACTTTTCGGACCCCTCAAGCAACATTTTACCTTTGTCGAGAAATCAAACCAAAATTCAAAATTTTTGCCTAATTTCTCGAGGGGGCAGGTAACCAACTTATTCCTTCCACTGGGGTAGTAGTGGGGCATCTAAAAAGTCAGATTTTTTTTATTTTTTGATTTAAGCAGCAATTTTTAACCCGAAGAAGCGTCAATCTTTGAACCAAAGTAGCAAGTACCTCGCTTCAAAGAGGGGCAAAATATGGACACTTAAAAATGTCCTGAATGATATCATGCAATCAAATCAGGTATACTAATATCATTTCATCTTGAAACCCATTATCCTCTTTTTGCTTAATTGATTAAATTAGCCTAGGTATTTAATTAATTACATCACTTGCATCTATTAAGCTAATTAATTTAATCATGTTAATTCACCCCCTTTCCTGCTAACATTTCATCTCATTAAATTAAATAAATCAAACTATTTAATTTAAATACCTAAGTTCTCTTATTTAATTAAGTAACCCTAAGTTATTTAATTAAATGTCATATCATATCCCCCCTTTTCATTAAATCACTTTATTTAATGAAAATTGTCTAAATCCCCAAATTGTATAATTAAACATGTGTTTAATTATCAATTATCTAATTAAATCTAATTCCCCCCCACTTGCAAGGGAATATTCCTCCTTTGCACATTCCTCCAAAAGGAATATTCTCATGGAATACTCCTTTCCCTTCCGCACAATTAAACTTTTCTTTAATTTGCTAAAATATATTTTTCCCTCACCCATGAGAATATTCCAAAAAATATTCTCTCTCCTCAGTCATTTGAAAAAGGGGAATATTCCTTTTTATAATAAACTTACTTGACTTCTTGTGCAAGTTAACTTGTGACCTCTTGTGCAAGTTAAAAGTGTGTTTTTTTGGACAAAGGTGAACCCTTGATTAAACCTCATCATTGATTCTCATCCATTGATGAGAATCCATGATCCATGCCTCCAACTTCCTCCATCCTTGACCATTGATTAAACTTTTTGATCTCAATCCTCCATTTCTCATTTGTTCTCCTATAAATAGGTCACTATTTGGAGACAAATGGATCCATCTCAAACTTATGTTGTTAAAATCATTTGCACTTGCACTCACATTTAGCATATTTTTTAGTTTAAATTACTTGCATAATAGATTAGCTTCCATTAATGGCTTCCATGGTAACATAATGCATCCATTTAGCTAATTTGATAATTCGGGTTTGAATCTTTTTTCATTTAAAACTCATTTAGATTAGGCTTACATACACCCATAGCAGTTAAAATAGCCTGCATCATGTTCATTCAGCTTTAAATAATGTTTCATCACACGTTTCTTATCAGTTTCATTAGTTTTCTTCCATAAAACTGATTGGAACAGGCTCATTTATCTATGAGATTGGGAAAGGGTCGTTGTTCCACGACACCACTCCCCCAACAGGATAAGTTTCAATGGATTAGAGTAGGCATTTTAAAAGCTTTCATAGTTTAGCATGCTAGATTTAATAAATTCTTAATTTAGTTTATTTTGAATGATCTCTATTGGATTGACGTTTAGTGGCATGAATATGCTTCAATTCTTCATGGATCAAGTGTAGTCAGCCCATACTAATCCATCAGTCACAATAGTATATATGTATATACAAATATATATATACATACAATAGAACATTAACATTTATGTATATTCATATATAAATATATACATATATGTAAATGGTAATAAAAAAATAAGGAAATATATATATATATATATATATATATATATATATATATATATATATATATATATATATATATATATATTATAATTTGGTTGCATTTTGAATGCCATATTATTATGGCAATGATTATCACACTTAAGCCATGGTAGCAGTCTAAAGAGTTGCATAGGTAATCATTTTTAATGGTACTATTCTTCATGCTTTTAATGCCTATGTAAGTTGTTGAAGGTAGAGGTTTGTTCGAGCCTCCGAAAGAGGCAACTACTTTTTATTTTAAGCGAACTCTTTTAATGAGCAGAGGCAAACTGACTTAGTAGATAGTTCTAATAAGTATTCTTTTGCTGATTATTAATCCTTATGGTGAGAATATATTTTACAAAAGGTTGGGCATAAAAAGAGAAAAGGGTGTTGTGTGTGAGTTTTTGGAAAGATAGCATTGTTTTAAGAAATTTATTCTCTGTAATATTGAGTTCTATTTTTGGGTGAATAGCTTGACCTCTATAGTAAATTTGTTACTCTTCAAACACGATTCACTGATCTAAGGCTGGAGTTGCAGTTGCTAAAGCTAGAGACTGTGTGTGGGGTTTATTAAGGACAACAAACCCAAGTCTATGTTGCTGAGTTAAAAGAAAGAAATATCAGCACAACAGTCAAGATAATATTTTCTAAGCATGGATAATATTATTTCTATTCTCTTCTTTAAATTGATAAAAGCCCATATAAATTTGTGTTTTTCAAACAAATCCAAGTATGCAGTAGTTTTGGAAATATATATGAATGCATACATATACATATACATACATACATATATATATACATATACATATACATATACAAATACATATACATATACATATACATATACATATACATATACATATATATATATAAATATACATATACATACATGTATATGTATATTCTAGATTCCTTTTGCTTACTCATAAGAGAATAAAAGATGGTAGGAACTATTTAAAACCTGATGGATAGGTTGAGTGTGATGAGTTCAGATATTAGTTAGTTATTATACCTTTTATGCATACTTATAGACATTACCAAGACATTTATCCCATACATGTTCATACATTATGCTATCTTTGATAACTATTACACAAACCCTAAACTTGGTTTAAGTATATGGAAATATAATTATGATGTGATGGTTAATGCATGATTTATGTGTGAAAATGTATGAGTTGTGATCGGATATTTATTCTTAGTCATGGTTGTTAGTAATGTGTACATGTTTTTTGAACTAACCCCTTGCAACCAACTGCAAGACGTAGCTCATAGCCGAAGGAGTTCCTAGACAACAAAACAGGGGATGTCCTAGAATAAACTTAACATGATGACTACAACATGGAGACATTTAATGAAGGATATAGTGCATCATTGTGACGTTCAATAAAGATGTTGGAGAAGGAATAACCCTACTACAATTGGGATTCTAACATAACTAGTTTTGAGTGTTCCACATTCAATTTTGTTACAATAGAGTCACAATCCAACTTGGACTCTTCTTCTTTTCTAGTTGCAGTTATATGTAATTGAATCTTTATCACACTCTAAAATCTAGGGAGTGGTAATTAATGGTTTCAGTTTAGAGTCCCATTTTGAATAAGCTCCCCTGTGCCTATATGTACAACTCGATGGTTGAGTCTTAAGTTAGCTAGTTAACCAGTTTTTAGCAGTTACCAAATAATTTCAGTTTTCAGTTATTACACAAAACTATGTTTATTGTGCAATTATGATTTAATGAATAAGATCCTTCAGTAGAATCTTATGTGATATTATGGATTTGTGCAATGAATGAATTTGAGTTATTATGATTGTGTTGGATCTAAGGAGTTAGATTTGGTTTTAGATTAGTGAAGATAGATACTTGAGCAAGGGCCACTCAAGGTAACTATCCTTCACTCCTTTCTTTTCAGTTATTTCAATTCTATTTTAGTTGTTACTTCATAAATGCAAATTGTGTTAAACAAATTCTTTGTGTTTCAATCATGGATGAATGCGTGAACAATTCTTGTTTTGTAATTATACTGTAATTGCTAGAGTTTGTTGTACTCCAAAGTGTAGAATAAGTTTAATCATTAGTTTAGTTAATTTACAACATTCACTTCTAAACAACAGTTAGCTACAGTCTTACACTATAAGTACCCATAGCCATAGAGACAACTTTACTTTCTTACACTATAAGTTTAATCATTAGTTTAGTTAATTTACAACATTAACTTCTAAACAACAGTTAGCTACAGTCTTACACTATAAGTACCCATAGCCATAGAGACAACTTTACTTTCTTTATTGTTTTGTAGTATTATGATTTTCAAGCAAGTGTAATATCTTTACTAGAATGATTCAGGTAGTTCCAAGTCTTTGAAGGCACATACAGTGCCAGTGCCATCACAAGCCTACTAGACATAGTTGATAATTCAATGAAGGTCTTTCCAAATTTTAAGTGGACTATTCAACTAGGTTATCCCTTTGAATTGTGTGATTGCCACCAAGTTTACTAGACACTAGTAGGGACTCTACATTTTTTGCACCATTGTCGGAGATGGTGCTACTATCAAAGATTAGTTTCTTTCATTTCTAAGTTTTCTTAGGTTAGAATTTTCTTTTAGTATTAGGATTGTTAGGTTTAATCTTATAAAAATACTAGAGCATTTCACTAACATTGTGCAGGACCCGTTGCTATAAAAATTCATATCTATTGCATGCGAAGGTAGAGACTCTTTGGAAAAATTCCTCCCATAAAGCCAACAAGCTAGAGAAGATATTGTTGACTACATTGATTAGGGTGAGGGTACTACTAAAGAAAAATCTTCCCTTTCACCGACATCCACTGAAAACATTGAGGGGACCTTCTAAACAATGGGTGATGCAGCAGTGGATGATCCACCCAAACATGTGCCCTTTGAATTTTCAATTACCAACCAAGAAAGGGGTACTTTGTTGAAGAATATCCCTCCTTTAGCATTACCAGTCTTCTAGGGTTTGGTAACTAAAGATCCAGACACATTCTTGTTTGAGTTTGATGTCCTATGTAGGAGTTATGACTACACAACTGATGCTCATAAGCTTAAGCTATTTCTTGCCACTAGGCAAAGATGGTTTATGTGACTAGGAAAAGATGTTCCAGATTGGGACACCATGAAAATAAAACTCCTGGAGAAATACCAAGATTATTGTAGAGGAGTTGATAGGAGAAGAGATGATATTTTTAGAATGACTCAAAAAGAGGATGAACCATTGGAAGATTATGTAGAAAGGTTTCAATTTTTCTTGAAGAAAAACCCACATAATAGGCTCTCAAAAGAATCCTTGAAGCTTGTGTTCTTGAGAGGAGTCAATGATGACTACATGGATTCCCTTAATCCTATTGGGCAAGGGGATGTGTCTCAATTACTCTTTGAAAATATCTGTAGGGTCTATAGAAACTATTCTAGGACCTTTACCAAAAGATCAAGAGGAGAAAGAACATCCACCACTATCAAGATTGGAGTAAAGTAACCTACTATCCAACATGAAGGAGGATATCATAAGTCATATAGCTACTCAACTAAACACACTACATATAAAGAAGAAACAGAAAGAGACTGAAGCAATGCCCATTGAATACGACCCCAATTGCAAACAAAGGAAAGTAAACTATGCAAATGCAAGAGGGTTTATAGTATTACAAAAGAAAAATTAGAGAAACCTGATTTTCAACCACTAGAAGGAGGGGATGGACAACTATTTTACATTACTCAAAGAAGGCCATGGCAGCCAAAACAAGGTATGCCACAAGACCCTCTAAATTTTAATGCATCTTTTCTAGTTGGTAACCAAAATTTATCTACTTTGAATTCTTAGCCCTAGCTAAATAACCAAAACCAATGGAAAAACCCTCAGCGAAATTGGAACTGGCAACTACCAAATACTTGGTCACAACAAAACTTACAAGGTTCCAATTATAACCCTCAATGGCCATTGCAGCAAAATTAGTGGCAACTATAATGGAAAAAAGGCTAATAGTGGCAACACCAAAATGTGAATTACCAACATCCTTTGCTACCTTCTCAGCCACAACTAGAGGCCATTATTCCTAATCCACCAAACACAACATCTCAACCACCAAGAGCACCGCAATTACCTTCACAACCTACACCTAACCCTAATAACAAGCCTGTCCAACAAGCTTATACTAATGAGGCTATACAATACCCCACTTATGGGGTACAGGTGATTGATGTCCACCTCAAGTCAAGGAAAACACTAGCTAGACCTTCATCCCCTCAAATCACTAAGATGGAGGATGGGGAACCTGCATTTAAAACTTTATACAATTCACCTCTAGAGCCTAAGTCAAATCAGGTAAACCAAAACCACCGCAAGTCCAGAGCCTCCTTTCCTTGAGTGTTTAGCCATTCAAAAACATCATACTCAAGCTGAGACAAACTATTGGGTCAGCTTAAGGATGTCAGTATCAAGATCCCCCTCATCCAAGCTATCAATGATATCCCAATCTATACCAAGTTAGTAAGGGACCCATTTCTTAAGAAACTAGGGAGAAAGAGGAAGGACCCTCAGACAGTTCTTGTCCTTGGGAACCTTGATGATATTATGCTAGGGAATATAATTGTACATAAATAGATAGACCCTGGAAGTCCAGTAGTGGATGTTAAGATTAATGGGACCTTTATCAAGAACACCTTGATTGACTTAGGGGCATAAATTTGTGTCACGACTAAAGAGACAATGCAACTACTTCAATTAGCTAACCTTATACCTACACCAACTATTTTACAATTGGAAAATAGGTCAATAGTAAAGCCTAAGGGGATCATTGAGGATTTAGTCATTGCATTAGATTCATGGGAGTATCTTGTCAATTTTATAGTCTTGCAGCCAAAGGTTAACCTTGCAGGATATCCACTCATTTTAGGCAGACCATGGTTAGATACAATTGATGCATTCATAGGTTGTAGATCTAGGAACATGATAATATCAAATGGGACTATAACCAAGAAATTGGTTCTCTATCCACCAACCCAACCTCATGAAAACCTAGAGCAGATTATATGGCCTACCATGGATGAAGAAGATCATTGTTCCTCGCAAACTCTCATGACAATAGAACACAACCCCCTATTAGGAACCCAAGATGAGGATGACTTAATAGACCATATTATACAAAACAATTGTGTTAGGGACCCACAACAACAAGACTATCTTTCATGTCTACAAGATCCATTGCAGAGCATTATACCCGCAAATTCATTAGAAGAGGCATCCCAACTATTTCATTCCCTTTTACCACAACAATTTATTCCCAATATTAGTGGCCTTGATCTCTCATCTATGCAATCTGAATCCAAAACTTGGGAAATCATGCAAAATAAAACCCTGAACATCAACAATGGATTAACTGAAGAACAATAGAATTCCTTGAACATTGTGTTGTAGGAACACACAACAACCTTTGCATGGGACTACCATGATATGAAATGAATGGTGGTTTCAAGCCAATTAGAAAACCCTAAAGGAGAATGAACCCTGCCTTAAGAGAAATAGTTAAGACTAAGTTGCAAAAACTACTTGATGCAGGATTCATTTATCCCATTTTTGATAGCCAATGGGTGTCACCATTAGTCATTATTCCTAAGAAAGGAGGGAAATGGAGGGCATATGTGGACTATAGGGTGCTGAACACAACCACTAGAAAGGATCATTTCCCCTACCTTTCATAGCTAATAAGGTTATAGTAGATTCAATATATTCTTGTATTTTTTTTACTTATTCACAAATGATGCTAAATCTAGTTTGGCATTTACCAAATGCTTTTTCTTGAAATAATTCAAACATTTTTTACAACCAAAATATCTCTAGATATGTATGTTTCCTCTTAATTGACCTCATTTGATGCAAACAAACAAACAAACCCATCTATAAAGTCATGCAAGATGCAAGGTTGAACATAAGAAAAATATTTATTTTAAAAATGAGAACCTCTTACATTCACATTACAAACTTATTCAATACATCATGGATTCAAATCTGCATAAACTACTCTTCTTCTATCTTTCCTGTCATTGCCCCAAACTCTTCCTGAAGCTTCTTCTTCATGTTGCTCAAACCTTCATGCCAATCCTCCATTTACTTGCAATAAATTACTTTTGTTTCGGATTGCTCATATTCTTCATACAACTCTCTATCCTTCCATGTTGCCCTGCGACTGTATTTTCCAGTCACCTCTTGCTATTTCTTGTTGCTCACTTCCTCCTAAATTACCATAGGTTTTTATAGCTTTACCCTAAAATCCTACGTAGCATCTCCTCTTTTTTCATGCAACAAATTTTGTTGTTTTTATCTACTCACATTCTTCCCACTTCTCACAGATTTTCCCCAACTCTTACTCACTCCCCTGAACCTTTCTTTCTTCGTTGTAGTTTATCACAATTCACGACCCAAAAATGGGCTACCACTCCCTTCTCCTCCACCCCACTTCCCTCTTTCTTTTCTTGCTTAATTCATTTCTTCCTGTTTTGACTTTTCTAGCCACTAATTTCACCCCCACACCTCCCCATTTCTACAATTTTTATTGTTATTAATAAATCTGAAATGAGGAAGCAAAATTCTCATTCCCATGTCCCACTATCTTTACCATTATGGGCATGGAATTTCTGCCATAAAAAATCCCTTTCCAAAATGTTATAATGTTGCCTTTATTAAGGCATTAAAATCAGTTATCATGTTTTACAATTATTATTTTTAATTGAAAATCTTAATGTTTGAAAATAATGTATTGGACCTACAATGAGAGTTAGGAGAAAATTAATTATGAAATTGTAAAACAATGTCAAGAGTGGACCTGGGCATTGATAGGCAAAAAACAAAGTTCTTTGGATTTTGATGAAATTTTCCCCAAAGGTGCATTATGACTTCCTCAGGTCCCTTGAAGCTTGTTTTTGGTTGATGCCAATTGCTAGTCTATTTGGATGCTCCTGCATTAGACACATAGGGTAAGAAAAATGTTGTGAGTAGAATTCACAAAATGGAGTGGAGTAGTAGAACTACTCTTTCATATTGTAGACAACCTACAGTGAACTCCATCACTGATTTACACAAAAGAAATTTCTTCTTCTGCCTTTTCCAACACTTATCTAGGATACTTTTCATCCTCCTCCACCAAGTGTGCACTCGTTTCATCCTTTTTCTTGTGGACTCACATCTACCATAAACCATCCTCCTTCGCCACATCTCTTCTTCTCTCCTTTCCTTCTTTATGGGATCCAACCCACCATAAATCGACCACCTCCACCAAGTTTCTCTTGTACTATCTTCTACAACATCCACATACAAATTTACAACACTTGAATGCCAATCTATTACTGCAAATTCCTTCTTCATATTGACTAACTTTTGACTTCTCTCCGCAACATCCAAATCAACTTCTTCATCACACAATGTAGAAAAATCAAAATTTACCTCTTGATCAATTTGATGCTTCATGTCCACCAACATGTCCTCATTATACTCTTCCTATGATATTACAACTTCTACCTCATCATCATCTGCTGCAATTTCTTTCACTGGGTCTGCACTTTCATTCTTCCCAAGGTTCTCATTTGATATAGACATCTCCTCTATCTTCATGATCTCCTTTGCAAGCAATGAATCCTCCTCATTAGGTTCTTTTCCAAACAAAATACCTCCGCAAATCTTTGTATTCTCATTCTTCTCCTCATCTCCACTCATTTCCTCTTTCACATCTTCTGAAAGACATGCTTCTATTGTAACTCTTTTCTTCTCCTCGTTCTTGAAAATCTCTCCATACTGCAAGGTTTCCAACCTATGTAGTCTCGCATTTATATAAGCCATTATCCACAAAATCTTTCTCTTTTGATACTTCCTTCATGCATCCCAAATCACAGGTTTCTTCCTCATGAATATCTTCATCTCATTTTCTGCAATCTTTCACCATCACTCCTTCCTCTAGAATACACAAAACACTCTTCTTTGCAGCTTCCTCGCTCTCAATTGAGTAGGGTTTTTCTCTACCTGCAACAATTCTCTCAAGCTCTTCTCTACCACCTTCTCTACTCCTCCTGTAGGTCCTAGCATAGGATGCCTCACATTTGGTGCTCTGTCTATGCGCTCAGAACTTGTGGCTTTGATACTGTTTGATGCTGTATATGCATAAAATTGGTCATATTTAATTATTCCTGACATTTAATTAAATATTTATTATTTAATTAATTCCTCTAAAAGTCTTCTACACGTAATTAAATTTAATCAATTTAATTATAGTATTCATTCATTTTATTCTCCCACCATAATTAAATAAATCTATTTTATTTAATTATTCCACATATCTACTTGATTAAATTAAATAAATACATTTTATTTATTTAAGTTAATTATCATCTTTTGAATTTAATTAAATCTTTTTAATTAAATTTAAATATCTCTTTTCTTTCTATTTTAAAACTTTCCTCTAATTAATTAAATACTTTTTATTTAATTAATGTCATTCTTTCAAATTTAATTAAATATTTTATTTAATTAAAGATCTTCTGCTTTCTTCAAATCATAATTAGATATTCTGTTTAATTATGAAATCTTCTGATTTCCTCAAAATCTTAAATATTTATTTATTTAAGAAAAATGAACATGCATTCATAAATAAATAATTGAATTAGATAATTCATTATTTATCTTATCATAATCTTTCCATTTTTCTTCTAAAAAGATGATTTTTACATCATCTCATCTTATCTCTTCCATTAAAATGGAAAAATCTGGCTTTATTCGTTTTCTTCTATTTTCTCTTCAATCTCATCTATCTTCAACTGTTTGATCTGTCAGGAATTATCACAGCCGTTGACCAAGCCAGCCAATTGAAATCTTTGAAAAACTCTATAAATGCACATGCAAATCCAAGCATTGGTTACAACACAAAATGAATACAACATACGCTTACATTCTTGCAATTTTAGCATTTTAGCAATATTTCTTATCATAGCATAATCTTGCATTTAGCATAGTATGCATTTTTAATCTCATTCTTCAGTAGCCTACTTCATTGAGCTTGGCATTCCAAATCTGAGAGCAACTTGAGCAAAGATGAAATGCTGGAGATAAAGAGCAATAAGACAACTTCGGAGAAGCTGCGATAAGAGTTTGTTAATTTGTTTAATCTTCTTTTGAGCTTCTTTGAGTTAATGTTTTATTGATTGTGTTGTTGAATTTAATTTAGATTTGATCACATATTTCATACACACATAAAATGGTGCCCACCGTGGGGCCTATGCCCTGATTTTAATATTTTCTTGCAGATTTTTCTACCAGGTTTTCGCGTTCTGAGTTCGACATTCCAAAACATTTCGCGTTTTAGTGCATTTGAGACTTTCCGCGGCACTTTTGGGACTGTAATTTCTTTCTATTTTCGCAGGTGGTCTAGCACATCTGGGGACTATTTCAGCGCTTCTGAGAGTTCTTTTAGCGCATCCGAGGAACAAAATAGCACATTTAGTCCATCTATCTCAAAGTGAAATTTGTGTTTATTAAAATGGCACATTTAATGACTGTTTTAGCACTTTTAAGGTATGATTGAGCGCATTAGTTGTTTGTTTCTGTGCATCTTGGGTCCATTTATCTGTAGTTTTGTGTTCTTTTGGGGCATTTAGGAAATTTTTGTGGCACATTTAATGTCTGTTTTAGTGCTTATAAGTTCTATTTTGGCACATTTAAGGTCTATTTTAGCGCTTATAAGTTCTATTTCGGTGCATCTAAGGTCTGTTTCTGCACATCTGGTTGTAACAAAAAAATAGAATTATGAGTCTAACGCATTCCACAGACAGAATTTTCTCTGGTTAAAAAGAAGCAACCCTAGGATAGTCACATCTGGATAAAACTGATCAATCCTAGGATAGGCATGGAATGTAAAATGAAGCAATCTAGGATAGACACCATACAATGATTTTTTGCAGTTAAAATTGGACAAACTTGTTTTTGGTGAAGCAATATCTTCACTTAGATTAGATCATTGTGATTTGGAATTTAAAAAGAACAATTGTTTGCTTTATCTATGGCAATAGGTCTATGCTCTCCCCTTAACTGGGTGATCAAAATACCAGACTTACCTTTTCAATTTCATGCAAATTTATGCTTTATTAAATCTTTTAGAAGGCCTGCCATAGTGGGAAAAAGTACTCACCCTACGGGAACAACCTAAGTGGGAACAACCAAAGCCAGGTTTTCCAACCCACTATAATCAAAAGTGAATTTTGGGGAAACCCATATTCAACGGTAGTGAACAAGAAAACCATCCCCAAAATCTTTGTTCTAAAGATTGGGAGGTCTCCTGAGGGAGTTTATCTATTGTCGCGCCAAACGGAAACCTTGACTACAAACCATAGTGTAGAAAGCCAGCCTTGTCAGTATCTAGAAATTATTTCAATCACAGTGCAAGGGGAGGGAATAATCTACCCCCAAGATACTCACCATATAATTGCCAAGGATTGTTTGCTCAGGGGATCCGGTATCCACTTCCATCACTCTGAGCACGCACCTGGAAAAGACAAAAACATGGGCACCCTTTCGGGGGTGATATGGCTGTGTGAGTTGAGGCAGTTCTAAGATGTGGGCTGTGATTGCTATGATGACCTTTTACTATTAAGAGTGAGTCTGCTTGAATTGTCTTTCATGTGCTAAACCTATGAAAACATTTGCTGAAAAACATTTTCTCGATCAAACACTTGATGTTAGAATAGGGTTTTAAAAACAACTATTTTTCAGAATGTTTGTTGTGTCTTCCATTACATTAACTCAGATAAAAGATCATCTGAAATGAACATGAAGAACAACAATTGAAACCTTTCAAAATCCATTCATATCTCTGGTCTAGTAACATTCTCAATATTTGTCCTCATGTTTAGGAAGTGGAAATCAACAAAGTTTGTCAAGAAATCAATTTCCACTAGAATCAAGAAACCCAAGAAATAATTAGGGTACAAGAAGTCATTGCAAAGAAGAAATTTTTTGTACAAAAGTCATCGCGTCTTGCTTCATTTTCGTGGATTTCTTCATAGATACCAAGACTTCATTAGGGGGTTCACCGATGAGTATGTTGTAGATCCCTTGGATTCTCAAGCTTATTATCAAATATTAGCTCTATCTCAATGGCATAATCTTAATCAACCTCTTGAGTTTGACAATATACCACAACCTTCTATTGAGTATCCCTCACATCCTAGTCAAATCCTCCAGTGATCTTGAATTCTTCCTTCAAAAAACAAAGATCAAATCTTTAAGAGTGCATCTTCCAAAACAAACTTTTCTGATTATTGATTCAACTTCCCCAACAGGATTCTAACATCCTTCATCATTGGAAGCCATAATCAAGAATTAGGAAACATCTTTGATCATATCATAAGATTCCCATCTTATCAGATCAAAATAGCATCATTGTCGCACTCATCAAAACTGTGATCTAAGTTTAGAAGATTTCTTCAAAATCACATGCCTATCTTCACAAGATCTCAATACATCAAATCGAGGGAGGAAATCCAACAAGAAGGTCATACTCAAAACACTCAAGAGGAAGGTGAAACCAGTAATCCTCTCTACAGTATGAGTCATAATCCACTTTTCAACAACGACATGGATAACAGAGAAGAAAATCCCTTCCACAAGTACAAAGCCATAAACAATACTATTGTCGATAGTGATGATGAACATGAGGATGAACGCCACCTTAGAGAAGCTGAGCAAGATCCCAAATTTTACAAGGCCATAGAAAAGATCTTGCAACAGGATAAAGAAAAATATTTCCTCTATCTAGC
Organism: Sequoia sempervirens; assembly: GCA_007258455.2. Classification (NCBI taxonomy): domain Eukaryota; kingdom Viridiplantae; phylum Streptophyta; class Pinopsida; order Cupressales; family Cupressaceae; genus Sequoia; species Sequoia sempervirens. The sequence continues at coordinate 763,586,681 of VDFB02281492.1, read as the reverse complement.
TGACCAAGGAGCTAAATTGCCACATGACTTTAATACTAAGATTTTGAAGAACAAACCTGAAGAAAAACCCCCATCTAATCTTAGTGATTTGACTCAACAAATCAAATCGCTTCAAGGACAAGTTAAAGAGTTACAAGGGGGAACCACCACAAAGAAATATACTCTTGAGGACATTTGTCCTTATCCTTTAGATCGAAGTCTCAACATGATTCCATTTCCCAAACATTGTGAAATTCTAAAATTTGATCGCTATAATGGGAAATCGGATCCAATCGATCATGTTAGAGACTTCCGAAACATGACATTGGAATTCGCTCACGAAGACACTTACTTGATGCGATTGTTTCCTAGGAGCCTTGGAGTTCACTCTATGGAATGGCTATCTAAGATTACACCTTCCGTCAGGACATTTGAAGAATTAATCAACTTGTTCATATCACAATATGCCTACAACATACAACATCATATCACCATGATAGATCTCTGCAAAGTTGCACAAAAACCTGGTGAATCTTTCACTACTTTTCTTCAGAGATGGAGAAGAATGTTCGCCAGATATCCGCGTCCTGTTCCTGAAAAGGAAAAGATGGTTACCTTCATAAACAACTTGAATTCAGAGATGAGCTATCATTTAAATTTACATTGTCCTACCTCTTTTGAGAAACTAATCAAAGATGCTATAACCATTGAAGGTGCATTGGTCAAAAGAGGAACAATAAAACTTGACAAAGACAATCCTAGCTCATACAATCATCACAATAATCAGGACAAGTCTAAATTTTGGACTCGCAACAAAAATTTGGTGAATGATGGTGTTGTTGATGCAAATCAGGTCTCGACCAAGCCATTTGTCCTTGGTATTCCAGATACTCAGGGCAACAACAATTTCAACTCGATAGCCAATCAAGGAAACAATCCTCCTTTGAGGAACAATGTGAATCAAAACTCTACGCCAAATCAAGGGACTGCCAAAAATCAAGGTTATCGAGGAACCAATAACAATAACAACTCCTTAGGGAATACCTCAAATACAACTCCACAACGATTTTCATTCTTCTCGAATAGAAGAACTTACACTTCATTGGGTCAATCTTTGGAATTCGCGTTCAAAGAGTTGATGGCCAAAAATGTCATTACTCTGCCGCCTCAATGAAATTATGAACCCAGTGTAAAACATCCATCATGGAATGAGGCATACTATTGCGACTATCATCGCTGTAAAGGTCATCGCACAAATAACTGTCAAGCATTGAAGAATACCATTCAAGACTTAATCGACAATGACATCATTACAGTAGAAGGACATCAACAATCAAACGCAGACCACCAAGCATTTCGCAACCCTTTGCCCAACTATCAAAAGGGTGAGTCTTCTGAAAAAAATGTGAATCATGTCAATGATGATCATATAATCAACCATCTCTATATAGACGATGAGCGAGTAAATGTCATCAAAGTCAACAAGAAGACGGAATATAGAGAAGTTAATGCAACAACGAGGGCACAAGCTAAGGTTGTCTTAAAGGGCACCTCTTCGAAATCCACTGAACCTCCACCTCAACATTCATATGATTTGGTCAACCAACTTCAGAAAACTCCTGCTCAAATCTCTATCTTTGAGCTCTTAAAAATTTCCCCAGCGCATAAGGAAATTCTTGAAAAAGCCCTCTTTGAAACAACTGTATCCACTGATTTGGATGTAGACCAATTTCAAGCCATGGTAGGACACTTGTCCTCACCCACTTGCCTTTCATTCTCTAAAAAAGATGACGTTTCCATAACTCATCCCCACAACTCATCATTGTACTTAGAAGTCATGGTCCATAAGTTTCGTGTTAGACGGGTTCTAATAGATGGAGGTGCTAGTCTCAATATCTGTACGATGAAATTGGTTAAAGCCTTAGGATTTTCGGAGGACTCCATTGATTTCAAAAGAAAGATCACCATTAAAGCTTATGATGATGAAGAAAGAGCATCCAAGGGTCTAATCATGCTGCCAATCAGAGTGGGTCCTGTTATCAAAAATACTTTCTGCCAAGTATTGGATCGTGATCTAGCATACAACATCTTGTTGGGTCGTCCTTGGATCCACGAAACTCAAGTTGTCCCATCAACCTATCATCAATGTTTAAAGTTCCCTTATGATGGATAGGAAATCACGATATCATCTGATAATTCCAACATTCAAACTTGTGCCAACATAAAAGCCAGTCAAGATACTTTGGTTCCTAACAATCGAGAAGCTCATGCATATACTTCTCTAAAGATTGACACACAAATCAGTCAATTAACCAATAGTTTCGATAAGAAATTGAAATTCAAAGACCATGGAGTCAGAGAATATTCTCTTTGTCTTTCCAATTTACCTATATCGCCTCGATCACATGGACAACCATCTATCATAGAACATCAAGTATCAACAACATCCACATCAAAGCAATCACCAACAGAGCCAATCACAAAGTTTAATGGACAATTCATCAAAGAGAAATTCCCCATGGAAGATCTTGAGGATACAGAAATTCTAAACTGGCTCTATAAAGATGAAGATGATGCAGTTTGTAATGTCAAATTACCCACAGACAAATATGGAAAAGGGTATTCAATCATGCAGAAGATGGGTTATGATAAAGGTCCTATCGGAAAAAGCAAAGAAGGGGTAGTTGAACCTATTCACCTCAGTGGACTCGCCGCAAAACAGAAAACTGGATTAGGTTATGATACTCACTCCAAAGAAAGCACATCCAAACATCTGCATGGCACTGTCTTTGCGTTGCAAGAAGGCTCAGATTCACGAGAAGTATGCGTGGCAACAGTTCAAAACTTCTTGGATAACAATTCTGACACAGACTCTATTGAATATGAATGGGATACTATTTACAATGATGAGTTCTGGAGGGATAAGGAGGTTGATGTAGTACACTAGTATGTCCCAACTCTAATTGAAGGTCAAGGTTCAGAGACCCAACCACGAGAGTCTGAACTACAAAGTCATTATGATTCTAGTGATACTGAGTCAGATCTAAACGAACAAGATTATCATGAGCACAGTACCATCATTGACCTACCTCATACCTCGGATCCTACGATCAACTCCATTATGACCATAACCATAGCCGATTTCACATAACCCAATGACCCTATACCTTTGATTTATCCTGATCTCATTGATTGGGATTCATCTGAACCTATCAACATACCAATGTTTCCAAGTGATGAAGCTATTGTAAACTTCCTTTCTGCAGAGGACGTAAATGATTGTTCCACTAGCGATTTTCAGCATAAAGTTTTTGACCAGGAGCGTGTCAATTCTCCCAGCTGCAAAAATAGAATTAAAAATAAAAGATCTAATGGTGAAAACCAGAATCTGGCAGTATTAGATCAAACAAAAGATAAAATAAAGAGCGTGTCGGATGGTGAAAACCTTTTTAAGGCACCAGACAATGGGAATCTTGACACTCTCCTAGAGCATTATCATGAGCGATCACCTATTTTGATTGAGCCTACAAATGCCGTCAATCTTGAAACTTCTGACAAACCAAGAATTTTACAGCTGGCTGCATCAATGACAGAAAAATAAATACAAGAGTTCATGGAATTCCTAAAAACAAATCAAGTCAACTTTGCTTAGTCTTACGCGAACATGCCTGGTCTTGATCCTGACCTTATCATGCATCACTTGTCTATCAAACCAGGGGTTAAGCCTGTCAAACAAAAACTCAGAAAGATGCACCCCCATGTGGCATTATTAGTTAAGGAAGAACTGAGAAAACTCCTTGATGTGGGCTTCATAAGATCGATTGATTATGCAGAGTGGATCTCCAACATTGTTCCTGTATCCAAGCTAGATAAAAGTGTTAGAGTGTGCACATATTTCAGAGATCTTAATAAAGCATGTCCTAAGGATGACTTCTTGCTTCCAAGTATTGACACTATAGTTGATTTGACAGCTGGCCATGCCATGTATTCATTAATGGATGGTTTTTCTAGTTACAACCAAATCAAGATTGCACCTGAAGACCAAGAGAAAACAACTTTCACATGTCCATGGGGAACTTACTGTTGGAACGTCATGCCTTTCGGTCTGAAGAACGCTGGGGCTACCTACCAAAGAGCTATGACTATGATTTTTCATGACATGATGCATACATTCATGGAAGATTATGTAGACGACATATTGGCAAAATCATACACCAGAGAAAGACATCTGGAAATATTGTCCAAGATATTTGCAAGACTAGAGAAATTCAAAGTTCGTCTCAATCCCAAGAAATGTGTCTTTGGGGTCACATCTGGAAAGCTCTTAGGATATATCGTGTCAGAAAAAGGAATTGAAGTAGATCCTGCTAAAGTTCAGGCGATCATAGAAATGCCTCCCCCAAAGAACATCAGTCAATTAAGATCGTTACAGGGACAGCTTCAGTCTATCCACAGATTCATTGCACAACTAGCTGACAAGAGTCTACCGTTCACACATCTATTGCATAAGAATGTTCCTTTCAAGTGGGATGACAAGTGTGAATTGGATTTTCAACAAATCAAACAATACTTAATGACTCCACCAGTTCTAGTACCACTGAATCTCCACAAACCATTGATCTTATATATTGCAGCAAATAAAACATCCTTGGGTGCATTGCTAGCACAAGAAGACTACACAGGAAAAGAACGTGCAATATATTATATCAGTAGAACACTCACAAGTCATGAGCTCAGCTACTACAGTCGAGAAGGCTTGTCTAGCAGTAGTCTTTGCTTCACAGAAATTTCGGCATTACATGTTAACTCATACGATCAATTTGGTTTCAAAGATTGATCCACTCAAATATTTGTTAAGCAAAGCATCATTGACAGGGAGGTTAACAAAATGGGTAATGATTCTGAGTGAGTTTGACATCCATTATATTAATCACAAGGCAATCAAAGGACAAGTTATTGCTGATCAACTAGCTGAAGCACCACTGCAAATAGACCATCCTCTGCACATTGAATTTCCAGATGCTGATGTCTTTATTGCCGAATCCAAACAACCATGGTCCTTATATTTTGATGGTTCTTTCACTCAACATGGATCGGGAGCAGGCATATTTTTCGTCACCCCTCAAGGGAACAACATTCCTCGATCATATAGGCTGATGTTTCCATGCACCAACAATATCGCTAAATATGAAACATTAATCACGAGACTGAAGATTGCATTGGAATGGAGGATTATAGAACTACAAGAGTATGGCGACTCACAGTTGGTCATTTATCAGATCAATGATGAATATCAAACCAAAGATGATAAATTGTTGCCATATAAAAAGATGGTCGATGACTTCAAGAAGTAGTTTGTGGACATCAAATTGACACAAATTCCAAGGCTTGATAACAAAGCAACTGATGCCATGGCTACGATCACATCATTGTTGCAGCTTCCAGAAACTCAGACTCGCTATGAATTTCTGGTGGAACAATCATTTACACCTGCCTATGACACACCCGAAAGCCAAATCATTTGCCACTTGGTAGGATCCGATTCACCTTGGTATGGCAAGATTTATGCCTACCTAAAAGATGACATTTTACCACCTGACTTATCCCATAACCAAAAGCGAAATTTTATCCGCCAATCTTCTCGCTACACCCTTATAGCCGACACCCTTTATCGACGTGGTCTTGATGGTACTTTGCTTTGATGTCTTGAACGTGACGAATCTGACAAAGCTTTACAAGAAGTTCATGGTGGCATTTGTGGTACTCATTCGAGTGGACTGACCTTATCTAAGAAATTGATTAGAATGGGTTACTATTGGCCTACAATGGAAAGGGAATCATTCACTTTTGTGAAAACATGCTCAAAATGCCAGATTCATGGGAATCTCATTCATGCTCTTGCACAAGAACTACAACCATTCACGCCAACCTGACCATTTTCCCAATGGGGGTTAGATCTAGTAGGTAAGATACATCCTTCATCATCACAGCCACAGAGTATTTTACCAAATGGATTGAGGCAGTACCTCTGACTAAAGTTACTGGCAAACAAATATCATCATTTATACTGAACTATATCATTTGTCGGTATGGCATTCCCAACTCCATTATTACAGATAATGGACGACCTTTTAAGAATCAAGATGTGGATGAACTTTGTGAGAAATTTCACATTCAACACAGATATTCAACACCTTACTATCCACAAGGAAATGGCCAAGCAGAGGCCTCAAATAAAACAATTTTGAAAATCTTGAAGAAGACTGTGAATGATGCAGGGAAAGATTGGCATGTTCAACTCAATCCCGCCTTATGGGCTTACAAAACCAGTGTCCGCACGCCAACAGGAGCAACACCATTTGCTCTTGTCTATGGAGCAGAAGCCATCCTTCCTCTAGAAGTTGAAATCCCATCACTCAGAGTATCACTAAAAGGTCTCACAACAGATGATGAATACAGAGTTTCCCGACTCCAAGAACTAGAACTCCTAGATGAAAAGAGACAAAGAGCAGTTGACCATTTGAAAGCATACCAACAGATGATGTCTCACAGTTACAACCACAAAGTAAAGCCACGTACCTTTCAGGTGGGTGATCTGGTTCTGAAAGAAAACCCACGAAATCAGCAAGACAGAGAAAAGAAAGGAAAATTTGAACCAAATTGGCTAGGTCCTTATGTGGTTATCGCTGTCTATGGTTCAGGAGCATACAAACTATCAACGTAAGAAGGGGACCTGTTTGATGAACCCATTAACAACATGCACCTAAAAAAGTATTATGTATGAAGTAGTTATCATTAGTAGAAAAAGTTCTGAAGAAAATCCAAAAAACAGTAGAAAAAGTCCTGAAGAAAATCCAAAAAACAACAGAAAAAAGTCATGAAGAAAATCCAAAAAACAGCAGAAAAAGTCTTGAAGAAAATCCAAAAAATAGTAGAAAAAGTCCTGAAGAAAATCCAAAAACAGCAGACAAAGTCCTGAAGAAAATCCAAAAACAGCAGAAAAAGTCCTGAAGAAATTCAAAAACAATAGAAAAAGTCCTGAAAAATGGTTACCCTGGTGAAACCCTAGCAAACAGGCATCTCGGTAGCGTAAAAAAAAAAACGTCATAGGGTGAAAACCTGACAACAGGTAGTCTATTGACATGAAAAATGCAATAAAAGCAAATAGTGAAAATCTGGCAAACAGACACTATTTGTAGCTCTCCATCTATTAATTCATATTCTGCACTTGGCTTTTCAGCTTTCCTTTTCGTGCATTTTCCCTTCATCTTAGGTCCATACCAGCATCATGCTATCATCATTTGCCTAGAACGATAACGTCTTACCATGGCTTGATTATTGTACATATTCATTCCATCAAGTTGTGTCAATACTGGGGGCAAACGTTGACATACTGGGGGCAATCAACTTTCAGAAAACAACTAGACAACGATATCAAATCCAATCAGGCAAACACACAACCAAATAAAATCACATGAACAAACTATCGAATTATCGATCCGTGTCACAACAGTTTTCAGCAAGTACCATATCATGATTCATATCTAGATGATCTAAAATCTGAATAATGCTTGGAATAACAGTTTTTCATTTTGAATTATGGTTGTTTGAATTTCGATATCATCTCTCTGGAGTACACTCGATGATGTACTGAAATAGAGTGGCAAGGAAAGAGGATGATTTTTCTTTGTCTGCTGTCTTGAGGTTAACTATCTATCTGTTGCAAATATGTCGCGAGACATGATTTCCAAAGCAACATCATTGATGACAGTTCCACATTTGCATCAGAAGGTGGTTAGTCTTTGTCTGTTTATGCAAGAAATGCTTAGGTCATCTCGGTTCAATTATACCTCGATGCTTGTGTTCGCTTGCTATATCAAAATCATGAAAGTTGTACTTAGGTCATCATTGGTGCTAATTTACCCTCTAATGCTTATACATACTTCCAACATTTTAACACTCTATGATGATCCAAGAAAGCTACCAAAAGGCTCAATAATTCGTTTACTTCATTTTAGTTGCATTTCATTTTAGATCAGTGTACATATATCTGCATACTGGATTTGCATTAGAGTTTTTAAAGGGCTAACAATAACGTCAATGGCTGTCATGTTTCTTTGGACTATTTATGGAGGACATTCGGACATTTGTTTCATTATCACCTCTCATTTCGTTATCATTCATCATTTCATTATCATTGTCTTTCATTTCATTGCATATCATAAATCATTTCGATTTCATTTCACTTATCATCTCTCATTTCATTTTCATTATCATTTTATCATTTCATTTATCATTTATCATATCATTTCATTATCATTTTATTATTTCACATCATTTATCATACCATTTCATCATCATTTTATCATTTCACTTATCATTCATCATTTCATTATCATTTTATTATTTCACATCATTTATCATACCATTTCATTATTATTTTCTCATTTCACTTATCATCTCTCATTTCATTTTCATTATCATTATATCATTTCACTTATCATTTATCATATCATTTCATTTAACGTTTCCATTTCATTTATCATTCGTCATTACATTATCATTTCATGTCATCATCCTCTATCATATTATTTCATTAACATATCATTACATTATCATTTCTGCTCGTTATCATTTATTATTTCATCACATCATCAATACATTTCACAACATATCATTTATCATCTTATCATACATCTCATTATCATTAACCATGTCATTTTTTTTATCATTTATCACATTATATTCATCTCATCCTATCATTTTCATATCCATTCATATTACAAATTCATAACGCATATCCTAAACACAACATTCATTTTCCATCATATCATCATTATTTATTTACATTTGAAAATCCAAAAACAAACATTCCATACATACATCTTCATATCATTTTCCAAATAACATTTTTTCATACAACATATCAAATATCCCATGACATATTTTCACAATCACATCATAAGTCATCCACCTGCATGACATCATTAATACGCATCATCAATCATCATAAACATATCATACCAAAATCATCCTGCATATCATGTTATTCATCAAATCATTCAAATGCATACCAAAATCCATAACATATAGAAACAAATGCATATCATATAATCCACAAATCATGATAGACATCAAATCATCTCATAAATGCACATCACGTCATCAAAAATCATCGCCGCTGCATATCATCGCTCATAAAAAATGATACAAATGTCCAATGTCCAAAGAAACTAAACAAGTCCAAAGAGAAATACATGGGATATAATAAAAAAAATGGCATATACAGGCTCCAAAAATTATATACATCACGAGGCTAGCTGGTTGATGCCCCTGATGGAGCTAGTCCGGAAGGAGGTGGCCTACCACTGGTACCTGCATCAGGATCCTGTTGAGGTCCAGTAACCCCTAGGCTTTGTGTACGTGTCCGAGATATGCTCCTGGTCCTCGTGTGGGACCGTGGGAATGGCTCTCTGTGCTCAGGTGGACATAACTCCTCATGTCTCAGACGGTAATACTCTGCCTCCCTCGCCATCTCCATGCCCTCTGCAATGGCGTCTCGCAATGATGCACTCTCTACAGTGCCCATGAGCCTCTGAGCTACACCCTCGGCCTCCACTGCCCTCCATCTGAATGCATCCCTCTCTGCCGTCAATTGGGCTATCTGTGGGTCTAAGGCAGGATGAACTACCGGTGCTAGTGCTGGAACTTGAGCCTGTTCCTGTGCAAGCTGTGCTTGTAACTGCGCTATCAAACTATGTGCCTGACCTAACTTCCCCTGAATAGTCTACACTTGGGCCTGCAAGGTGGCTACCTGTGTCTGCTGAGAAGAAGAGGACATCCTAATGACCGTCCGTGGTCTACCACCAGATCTGGCCCTCCGAACAACCTGAGCACTGGCTAAGTTGTCCATCCTCTGCCTCACTAACCTCTCTACCTCCCCTCCATCATCTCCCTTGTCATCCCCACCATCTGAGCTGCCATCATCACTGTCACCCTCCCCTCTGTCATCCTCCTCCTCCTCATCTCCAGCCACACCCTCCTCCTCTCTGCCACCATCTGCCTGCTCTCCACCAGCCACACCCTCCTGTCCCCCTACCATTGGCTGTTGTACCACTGCAATAGGCCCTGGCTCATCCGGACATGTAAACCGTGGAAATTGATGAGTATGAAAATACTCTAGGTACTCATCTAACATGTCTGCATCTGTAACCTCTAGCTTGTACGCCCATACCTCAGGCTGTAAGCTCGTGTACTCTGTGTATGCTACCTGATATACAATACAGTGTCCCCATCCAGGATCATCCTTGCTCCGCCCATAATGAGCAACGCCCTGTGGCATCCCCTGTGTGAACCCATACTGTCTCTTAACCTGCAAGGCTAAAAATCTCTCAATAATAAACGAAGTCTGTCCTATCAAATACCGGGGTATACAAACAAACGACATTTCCAGGTGATCCATGTCCCAAGGCTCATAGTCTGTGTATGGTCTCCATATCACTGAGTCCACATCGTCGAGCACACGTCGCTAATACTCCAACTTGCCCAGCTTGGGTTGGACAAGTGCATCTGAATATGCCTCCACGTATGGCCGCCCTGGTAGCCTCGCCCTAGCACACTCTGGCCTAGTCACCGCAATATGCTCCCACGCCTAGATCTGGAGCAAAGTCACACCGCTAGCCAAATTCGTTGACCCTCGGTAGACCACCTGATGAAGATCATGGTACAGATGTGCCAAAATGCAGCTCCCCCAAGAATACCTCTGTGGCTAAGTCACCATCTACTCTAGCATCCTCCCCCACCCAACTGAAAATCCCTTCGACCGATGGTCCGGTCCAAGGAAGCCTCTAATAAAAGCCGCCAACACAGCAACTAAGGCGGGATACCTGCTGAAATCCACCCATGGCACCCAATATCTGGCTATGGACGCATCACCACAGATTTTCCTCAAGGCCTCAGTCCCACCTATCTCCTTGTGGTCATAAACCACAAGGGCACCTACCACAAGAATCCCTAGAATCCTGTATACATCCTCAGGTGTCACGGTCATCTCACCCGTTGGAAAATGAAAGGTGTTATGATCAGAATACCACCTCTCTGCCAATGCAGTCAGCAGTCCCCTGTTGACTCGAATCCCTCACGGGATAGTCAATAGAGATCCCAGTCCACAGGCACGTATCCACTGTACCTCTATAGGAGTCAACTCTCTTATCCGATCCCAACATATCGGGAACCGCTCTCTACTCTGGAGGTTATCAAACACCTCCTATTATCATCACAATGACAATTAATCAGATTCATACCAAAGACTCCTAGCATGTGCTTTATCATATCAAGTGACCCATATCAAGTGATCCATATCATGTGCGTGACCCATATCATGTAAGTGACCCATATCAGTGACCCATATCACACAATCAAAACATCATTTTATTTGTATTTCAAACATAAATGCAAATATGTTTTCCCATCAATCATTTACTATTTGTTTTCTATCATTGAAAACAAATTTATCAGAAGTCATATCAAACATTTACTACTTGTTTTCTATCGCAGGAAACAAATTTATGAAAAGTCCTATCAGACATTTACTCTCTGTCTTCTAATCAAGGAAGCAAAGTTATCAATTAATTATCAACTATCAGCATGATGGCAAAACATTTTCTTTATCTATTGACCAAGAACGCAATATAGATCATCATTTTTTTCATCCTGGCATTCTACCAACATTTTCTCAGATGCACTAATCTGCACCTCATATGCGCTAAAACTCAAAACCGTTATAGTTTGCCTCAAAAGCGCTAAAACTCACTCGACAGGCTCTTACACCCTAAAAGTGCCACTTCATTACCTATAAGCGCTAAAACCCTATATGCGCTAATCTAAGCAACATATGCACTATTTCATCCTGTCGAAGCGCTAAAACACTAAATGCGCTAAACTACCTCGCGTATGCGCTACTTTGTACCCTAAAAGCGCTACTTTGCTTATGTTCTAGCCGATTCCTGGATGCGCGACTCTATGCCCTAGATGCGCTAAAGTGCCCTACACAGCCTACTACTCTGGAAGTGCTACTCTATACTTCGTATGCGCTAGACTGCATATTTTTATCCTACACCTGGAAGCGCTAAAGAAAACCCTGGATGCGCTAAAAGAAACTTCGTATGCGCTAAAATAGGTTCGCGGATGTGCTAAAATGACATTTCTAAACCTAAATCCGCATAAAAAACGTACATAAATTGCTAAAAATCATGAAAATTCGAATCACAAGAGGTTTAATCGACTCACCAGTGGTCTATACGCTGCTGGTCTTTGAAATCGTTGCGCCCGCTTGAATCTGTGAGTGTGATAGGGAATCAACATCTTGCTGAGTCACTGTCAGAATATCCAAATCACTGTAGCAAAAGAGTGAAAATGACTTTTATTTTCCCCCTTTTTACCTTACATAGGTCAATTAAGGTGGACTTTTGGTGGCATTTTTGTTTTCACTTTAATCTGGGGCATCCTTCACATCACTTATCGGAAGCTAAATCACTAACTCCCCAACAGACTCTTCTCATCCGTGATTTACCTCCCGAGGGGGCATCATCAGCATCAGCATCAAAAACATATCAGGGGCAACAATTTTTTATTTTTTTTCCTTTGAAGCAATTTGTTTCACACATCACTTCAAAGAGGGGCAAAATGTATAAGCATAAAATTGGTCATATTTAATTATTCCTGACATTTAATTAAATATTTATTATTTAATTAATTCCTCTAAAAGTCTTCTACACATAATTAAATTTAATCAATTTAATTATAGTATTCATTCATTTTATTCTCCCACCATAATTAAATAAATCTATTTTATTTATTTAATTATTCCACATATCTACTTGATTAAATTAAATAAATACATTTTATTTATTTAAGTTAATTATCATCTTTTGAATTTAATTAAATCTTTTTAATTAAATTTAAATATCTCTTTTCTTTCTATTTTAAAACTTTCTTCTAATTAATTAATTTCATTCTTTCAAATTTAATTAAATATTTTATTTAATTAAAGATCTTCTGCTTTCTTCAAATCATAATTAGATATTCTGTTTAATTATGAAATCTTCTGATTTCCTCAAAATCTTAAATATTTATTTATTTAAGAAAAATCAACATGCACTCATAAATAAATAATTGAATGAGATAATTCATTATTTATCTTATCATAATCTTTCTATTTTTCTTCTAAAAAGATGATTTTTAAATCATCTCATCTTATCTCTTCCATTAAAATGGAAAAATCTGGCTTTATTCGTTTTCTTCTATTTTCTCTTCAATCTCATCTATCTTCAACCGTTTGATCTGTCAGGAATTATCATAGCCGTCGACCAAACCAGCCAATCGAAATCTTCAAAAAACTCTATAAATGCACGTGCAAATCCAAGCATTGGTTACAACACAGAACAAATACAGCATACGCTTACATTCTTGCATTTTTAATATTTCAGCAATATTTCTCATCATAGCATAATCTTGCATTTAGCATAGTATGAATTCTTAATCTCATTCTTCAGTAGCCTACTTCGTTGAGCTTGGCATTCCAAATCTGAGAGCAAACTTGAACAAAGATGAAACGCTGGAGATAGAGAGCAATAAGACGACTTCGAAGAGGCTGCCATAAGAGTTTGTTAATTTGTTTAATCTTCTTTTAGCTTCTTTGATTTAATGTTTTATTGATTGTGTTGTTGAATTTAATTTAGATTTGATCCCATATTTCATACACACAGATGCTAACAAACAAACAAACCTATCTATAAACTCATGAAAGATAGAAGGTTGAACATAAGAAAAATATATATTTTAAAAATGAGAATGTCTTACATTCACATTACAAACTTATTCAATACATTATGGATTCAAATTTTCATAAACTACTCTTCTTGTAGCTTTCCTCTCGCTGCCCCAAACTCTTCTTGAAACTTCTTCTTCAAGCTACTCAAACCTTTATGCCAATCCTCCATTTACCTGCAATAAATTACTTTTGTTTTGGACTGCTCATATTCTTCATACAACTCTCTATCCTTCCATGTTGCCCTGTGACTGTATTTTCTAGCCACCTCTTACTCTTTCTTGCTGCTCACTTCCTTCTAAATTCCCAAAGGCTTTTCTAGCTTTACCCCAAAATCATACATAGCATCTCCTTTTTCATGCAACAATTTTTTTTGTTTTTATCTAATCACATTCTTCCCACTTATCACAAAATTTCTCCACTCTTACCCACTCCCCAACACCTTTCTTTTTTTGATATAGTTTATGACAATTCATGAACCAAAAATGGGCTGCCACTCCCTTCTCCTCCACAACACCTCCCTCTTTCTTTTCTTGCTTAATTCATTTCTTCCTTTTTCCGACTATTCCAACCACTAATTTCACCCCCCATGCCTCCCCATTTCTACATTTTTAATTGTTATTAATAAATCTGAAATGAGGAGGAAAAATTCTCATTCCCATGTCCCATTATCTTTACCATTATGGGCAGGATTTCTGCCATAAAAAAGCCCTTTCCAAAATGTGATAATGCTGCCTTTAATAAGGCATTAAAATCAGTTATCATGTTTTACAACTTGATTTTTTTTATTGAAAGTCTTAATGTTCGAAAATAATGTCTTGGACCTGCAATCATAGTTAGGAGAAAATTAATTATGAAATTGCAAAATAATGTCAAGAGTGGACCCGGGTGTTGACAGGTGAAAAATTAAAGTTCTCTGATTTTGACAAAATTTTCCCCAAAGATGTATTATGACTTCCTCAGGTCCCCCGAAGCTTGTTTTTGGTTGATGTTGATTGTTAGTTTTTTCGGATGATCCTGGATCATCTTTTCCAAGAAAATTGTAATTAATGTATTAGTAGAAATGATTGTTTTGATTGTAGGTTATCTTTAAGCATATATGCTATATATTTATTTATGTTTATATTCTTTTTACATAGCTAGAAGTGTAAATGTACAAGTCTTATAGTAGAGATCATTATTTTGATTGTAGATTACCTTTAAGTGTACACACTTACATTTATTTATGTTTATATGCTATTTTTACATAGTTGGAAGTGTATATCTAGGAGTTTCATAGGGGAATCATTGTTTTGGTCTGTATCTTATCTCTCTATTCATTTGTATGTCACTAAAAATTTCCAAAATGTTGTATAGGTTGCATTTATGGTCATTGTGTTAGATATAATTTTGAACTGATCCTATTTAGGTGTATGAAAAGTTATATATCTAAAGTTAATATAGTGGATTTCATATATTAGTCAAGTGTAATTGAGGGTAATTTTATAACCTTAACCCCATGTGATAGTTTATTTCATGGCTGAGATGTAGCCCACAATGCCAATTGTTAGGTTTAAACTTGATAATACATAGTGTAATATAAACATTATTAATTATTGATTACAAAGAATATTAATAACTAATATATGGAACACCATATTTATTGTATATATACACACACACTAAACAATTTATGTACTAAACTTAAATACTTTCATAAAATTGTTTGATATATTAAAAAAGCTTCCATGTAACAATATACTTATGTATATATGCAACTCGTTAGATCTTTTGAATTAGACATATCTACATTATATAACTTTGTATTAATTGTTTACAGTACACCATTGATGATCTAGAGTTTTGTAATATGAAAAATATGTTGTCATGTCTATCATAATTTTTATAACAATATGACATATTGTTTAGTTTATTAATGATTGTTCTTGGCTATATACTTCATAAATTTTATATAAAATGGATTTTAAAGCTATTAAGAACTGTCGAAAAAATTATTGCATGAATGTATCAACAATTATACTAAAGAAACAAAAGTGTTTGAATATTGGTAATGGAGCGAGCAGGAGCGTTAGGCGGGAATAGGAGAGGGGGTGGGGATTCAAATTCCACAGATGGAGGAGATGGAGAATCTGATGAAGATGTAGATTTTCCTTATTTTTCATTGGTTCCTCCTCATTTTTTGGTGTTGGGAAATCATTTCCTTCTCTCAGATGCATTTAGGGAGGTTTTTTGGGTCTGTTTTGGGGTTTCTTGCTCTGGTCCGATTCAACTTGTTTGTGCTTTTGGGGTGATTCCCTCTGGTGCTGCATCCTCTGGTGTTTGGGGGTGTTTGGTCTATGGTTGTGGTCAACAAGTGCTGGCTGGAGATCTTCTTTGGTTCCCGAGTGTGACTTGTTGGCTGCCTTCGGTGGTGTATGGGGTTCCCGCTCCTCTAGAGGGGTTATTTTTTTGTGGCCTGCAGGTACCTTTTGGTTCTTTTGTCGGCCTATGGTGCCTTATCATGGAAGTTTTGGTGGCTCTTGGAGAGGGGTTTCTCTCTTGTGGTAGGGGTCTTTGGTTTCCTGCTACTGTGTGTGGGTTTCTACGGCCTTGTTCTTTTTGGCAGCGTGCCTTTTGGTCCTCCTTGCTGATGTCTTTGTTGTGCCTCTTGATCCCCAAGTGGCTCTTGTTGGTTTCTCTCCTTTTGGGGTTTGGTTCCTTTGTTTTGAAGTTTCCTAGTGTCTTCTCTTTGTTATGGGCTTTGGGCCTTGTTTTGTTGGTTTGGTTTTTTCTATGCCCCGGTTGGGTTTTGAAGCTTCTGCTGATGAGGGGGGTTGTTTCTAGGTTGTTGGTTGAGCTATCCAAAATGTTTATTCTCAAGGCTTAGGTGGATGTGTTCTTTTTGCTACAGGTTGGGTTGTTATTTACTTCTTGTGTCAAGCATCTGGAGCCTATGGTGCCAAAGGATGTAATCCTTCATATTGTCACTATGTTTTGCCATGTTTTATAGGTTGTGTCTTCTTTTGAGCTGGAGACCACTCCTATGGAGGTGGAGTTGATTGTTGTAGAAGTGGAAAAAAGTTCGTTCCTCTCTTATGAGCTCTTATTGAGGTGGAGTTTGTGTGAGGTGGAGGGAAGTGGCTTCGGTGGGAAGGGTTCTCATTTTATCCTCTCCGATAGAGGGGAACTCTCTCCTATTGAGGTGGAGTTTGAGTTGGCGGATCAGGTTGGATGGCGCTACAAGATGGTTGATGCTTCTTGGTGCTCTGTTGTGATCTCAAACTCTGTTTTTCCTAGTTGCTCTCTTATTGAGGTAGGGAGTCTAGGAGAAACAATTTCTCTTGAAGGGTGCTTTAGCAGCCCTTGTTGTTTCAGCTCAGTGTTGAGCAGTTGGTTTACTATGGAACAATTGCTGCAGGTTGTGTTTAGGGCCTAGCTGACTCAGAAAGTTTCTTTTAAAGGTTTGGGTTTAAAGTCCATGTGAACTCTTGGTTGTAAAAGGGTTCTCGGCCCCTTCAAAGTTATTTCTTTGCAGTTTGTTATATTGTGTGTATCTCTTGGTAGACTGCTAATGGTGGGCTGCTGATTGCCTATGTTCCTATCTTTTGACAGCTTTCATTTTTTGTATGGGGTTTCTAGTCCACTCAAAACTGGTATGTAAGGGGTTTTTGGTCCCCACAAAACCTGTTTATTGCTAATAAAAAAAATTATACTAAAGAAATGATTATGAAAAATATTTACTTATCCATGGTGTGAATGCTCTTGAAAAGATAGGATACTAGCAAATTTTTATGGTTATAATAATTATTCTAGGATATTTGTAACTTATTTAAAACATATTTTGAGTGAATATTATTTTACCATCCTATCCATATGAATAGATTGATACCTAATTGCTCACTCGAGGCTTACATTTATTTTGGATAAGTTTACATATTTGAAATATAATTTATATGTTTATTGATTTATACATTTGGTCAAGCAATTGTAGGCCCTATAAAGGTATTCAATTCCTTGGAATTATACTATGAAATCTAAAATAGAAACACATTTCTTGTGATAATTCTAATGGTTTACAAGCCTATATTAGCATTCAATTCAATGGGATTTTTTTGTAGAGAAGTTTTAATCAATGTATTTTATGAAGCCATATTTCTTTGAGAGATGTATGCAAAAATATAAAATTATATTATGTTTCATACCTTGCTGGGCTTACAAATGATATAGAAAAGAACATAATACTTATTCTTACTTAGGGTCAAGGTATGTCACAGGTTAAGCATTGCTATTAAGAAGATGCTTGTAATCTGAAAACCAACTTAGGAGTAGGTTATGCTAGGGGTTAGGGATTGATATTATACTTCTAAATTTGTGTATCGAGACCAACTAGGGGCAATGTATGTTGAAGGGTTGGATAAAAAATATTTATGAAATTATATATACTTTGTGTTTTTCATACTAGTTTTTGGTTAAAATGTTAGAAATTGAACCAACTTAAGGGTAAGGGATATTGAGAGATTGGAAATGATAGTTAATTTTATACTTGCATTATTCATATAAATAAAAAAAATCATGGTAAGAGGTATTGGGATATTGGAGAACAAAAGTTAATCTATACACTTACTTTAATGAACATTTTTTTTACTAAAGGCAAGTAAGACCATCTTAGGGTAGGGTATATCAGGAGATCAAAACTCAACCATTTTATATGTGTTGATATATACATGTGATTATCTATCTAATATAGAAAAAAATTAGTAAGACCAACTTATGGTATGATATACTGGGAGTTTGGTAATTGAAGGATAATTTATATTTTGGCATATACTTTGCATTTTACCAATTAGTTTGTCATCATAAAGAGTCAAGAAATATCTAGTAGTGTTGTGAACAAATGACTTGCACTTATGTGATTGATAATTGAATTCTTTGGCCAAAGTGATTTTGTATTTGTATATATTATCAACTTATTATACCACAAGGTCCATGTTAATTGAAAATAATGTTATTTAGAGGGTATCTAGTGACTGTTTGATTGAATGCATGTGATGGGTGTGTACATTTTAATATTTTCCCTTGATTCTTGCATTTGGTTCTATTGTAGACATCCCTATCTACCATCCTCAATGAAGGGTCAAGCCACTTCCAGTGGGAATGAGTGGGGGATTAGTTGGCTTGTGGTTGGAAGTAAAGTGCTCAAATGATGCTCTCCCTCTTACAATTGGACAACCATGATTTCTTGCACTCATATGAGATGAATATGGTTGATAATTTATTACTGATGGTTAACCAATTTGTAATGAAAATTCAAAATAAGCATATTGATGCTATTTGATGAAATGGTAAGATATTAGGTCCTAATTTGGATTGTATCTTATTTACAAGTTGTATTATGGTGATTCATAAAATGATGTGATGTTGGTATCTTATAATGAAATGCCAATCTATGCTTATTTATTTTTGTGTTGGAAAAAATTAAAAATAAAATGAAAATTATGGCTTTTTTAATGTTATTAGATTTCATATTACTCTTTAAATTATTGTTTATTTTGGGTTGTTCATTACAAAAAAGAATGTAAATACCATAAACAAGGAAAGATTATTATGAGCAGTATTCTAGAATCTTCATACTACTAATATTTCATGCTTAAAAGAAGAATTCAATCTTAAGAGCAAGAACATCCATTATTTATTTCAGATAAACTAATTTGATCTTAACCATATCTCTTCATTTTGAATTCTATTAGAAGATCAATTAAATATTGGTCTTTAGTTCTTCCATGTATGATTATAAATTTCTAACCTCTTTAATAAGGTGGTTGACCTTGCCTACCTAATAAATTCTTGTGGTTTGTCATAATCAAATAAATCTAATTGGCTAAGAAATGCTTGCAAGGAGATGGATCTTCTTGATAACCAACTTACATGTGTTATTGAATTAAAATTTTGATTGAAAATCTAGCTACATGTATTAATATCATACTTTGAAAGCTCTTGAAGTACTGGCTAGAGAATAAGAATGATCAATTGACTATAGTTGATCTTTATTTCAAAATATATGCCTTAAGAGCTCATAGTGAATCCATTTTATGACATTGGGAATGTTATGGATGAGTTTCATGGATACAAAATAAAAGACAAAAGCTTGTGTGGTAGATAGAGGTCTACACAAAGGCTTGCACAATGATGAGAAAATATTCCTCAACATGCACAATAATACTAAATATTACAAAGGTTGCATAAATGATTTCATAATAGAGTAGAAATTAAATTTGGTTTAGCCAACACTTGTTCAAAGCATGCAAAACAACATAGTCCAATTATGTTTTGTGCCACAAATTAAACAAAAAGAGCAAGAGATGTATAGCTCCTCTCAAAACAAAATGATTTCAAACACTCACACAAATATCAAAAATATACAAGTCCATCCAAGCTAATCTTGCAAGTGAGAAGTCAAAATCAAGTAACAAAGTAATATTATTTTTGGATGGTGCAAGATTGCTTGATCCCGAGGACATTCTTCCATTATCAATACATGAGGCTTGACTATAATCAAGAGAACTTATGGATTCCCCCAATCGATTATAGGCCCTACTAGTATTTTAAGGAATGACTAGTCCAAATATTTGCATGCTAACAAATTTTTGAAGAGTATGAAGACAAAATTTAAGGCCACTATTACAAGATGAAGACCATGTAGAGGTTCAAGGTTGCTAATTTCTAGATCAAGGTTGTGGATGCATTTTGACTCCTAATGAAGTACATATTAGTTTCTAGTCTATTGGAGCCTCATAAACACAAACTTGATAGTAGAATTTTGAGTTGGATTATAAAGCACATTATTTAGTTGAACATTCATTTTTGCAAATAGAGCTAATCACCTCTTTCCCTATATGTCAATTTCAATACACGTTATAATGTTGTATCTAGACTTAACTCTTTATCTAAATTAATTTGAATATTAATTACATGAATTACGCAATTAATCAAATATAATAGGAAAAACATGTATTACATAAATTACCATAGGACAATTTTAATTAAATCACAATGATAACCAATTTTGACTTGGGCTAGTAAGTTGACATTGAAAAATAAATAAATTTAAATATTAAATAAATTAAATTGCAATACTTAGTTAGATTTTGAAGGTGAGAAGTTGAAGTTGGAGAATTTTGGAATTGATTCACCACATAACTAGAATCTTAGTGCATGCATTGATGATTATATTAGGCTTTTACAAATCGATAGTGTTTGTTTTTGTTCACTTATGCAAGTACTTGATCTCCACAAGTGTGGTCTTGGAATTGATGTATAAATTTGAATTGTACAGGTTTTTGAGACTAATCTCACAAATTGTTGACTATTGGAAGTTGTTCACCATGGTCTTTTAATATTTAAATGTATACGCACTAGTGGTGTTTAGGGACATCTTTGGGAATCTACTAAATTGTGAGAGTCATGTTCTCCTTACTCATACCCCTAATTTGATTGACTTTATGATTCTAAGTAAAAAGTTGAAGATAACAAGCAAGTGTGTAATAAACCTTGGATGGTGTGCACTAATGTAATGCTCTAATGCTCTTTGAAAAGTCCTTGTATAACTCTTAGATAATTTTTAAATGATTGAATGAATGTTTTTGAGTACAACAATCAAGCATATAAATCAACACAAACATTTAATTTTTAAATCCACAACTATCAAAGTAGCTTGGGTCAAGCCCATACCTTCATATTTGACCTAAGGTGACAAATGCAAGGGGATCTAAAGATTAAAACTAAATCTATGGAAAATAATAATAATAAGATATGAATACAAAAATGTTAGAAACCAAATTTATACAAAAAATATACTACTTATAAACATACCATTTTATTAAGGACACTAATCAAAATAACCCAAATTATTAGAAAAAACAGGGATACGAAATTTTCAACTTTATCCTTAAAATTTTGTCCAATATAAAATTACATTAATAAAGTCTTCTATAAAATGTGATTGTAACAAATAGAATAGAATATAAGATTTTTAATGTCCACGAGTCTAAAGAAAGCTTATGGGACATCATACTCTACAATTTTTACATTTTGAAGTTCTGAATTTTTGCCGGTCAATTTAATAATGGACTCTCTTATCTTCTCAACCAATTCCTTGTTCAAAAAATCTTGTTCAAAGCTGCCACTAAATTACTTGATGTTTTTCTATTTCTACTATCCAAATTATAAGAGATACACAAACTCTCTCTTCCCATACATCTTTTAACCTTTTCTATTTAACTATTTCACATAAAAAATAGACAAATTAATTCTTATTTCAACTATAAGTTTTTTAACTCTTAAACTATGATTGAAAATTCCTTGAAATTATAATACCACATGAAACCAAACCTAAAAATATTTCAACTATAAGTTTTTTAACTCTAAACTTTTTGATGATTAGAAAATTCCTCGAACCAAACCTAAAGAAAGTCTATATAATTATTGAACCACGATGCCAACCCAGCAAAAAGTTGATTTATGGTTTACTACCAGTCTAACCATACTAAATGAGTAAAATAAGATAATGATTTATTGAACTACAGTCCAAAGCAACTTTAGTTATAACAGTATCTACAAGTCTACGCTCCAAAACTAGAGGTCAAAATATCTCGCATTTGCCACGTGGTTTCGTTAGAGCTTGCCACTGAAGAGCAAACCGACACGTCATCAAAGTCCACATCCCCAAACCTCCACACCCTTTAAATTGTAAAACACGCACACGTGTCGAAAAAGTCAGCATCTCCTGATTTTCTGTCCACTTAAACAACGCATACCAACGGCCAAGATCTCGTAAAGCGTCAGATACGCGAGCTATTTAACCACCGCCACAATGACCGACATAAATGGAAAATCAGAGTTGCAAGCTTGGGAAGCTTAGCATACAAACATGTTATATCCACTAGATCTAAGCCATTTTATACAATCTGAATATTGAACTCAAAAGAACAAATAAATTTGAGGGCATTTTATTCAGCTCGAATGCTGAACCAATAATTTTTGAAGAGGATATGTTAGTCTCTGGGATGTTGAATTGATTCCAGAAAACAAGCCTTAGGCTTTAGTCTTTTTTTCTCGTAAAATGAGGGCCTGATAAATAGAAGTGCGTGCATTTTGTGAATTTTAGGCTGCCGAAAATGTTGGAGGACAAAGTTGCTTTCCTGATAGAGAAGTATCTTGGCAATTATGTGAAGGGCCTGTCGAAGGAGGCTTTAAAGATCAGCGTGTGGCGAGGTATGGCCGATAATTATCGTTTAGTTTGCTCTCTTCTCTGTACTTTACCCGCCCTTGGTCTTTCAATTAGCTGAATTATAGGAAAAAAATGGCAATTTCCCCCTTCTGATCGGGTGCAAAATGGCCTAGGAAAGTAAATGTTTTAATTAAAAACATCGACTAGTAGAAATGATGCTGGTGGGTACCTGTGATAGAGAATTTAACATTCAATGTTTCGAATTACAAGTCTTAATGATGCTTCTGCAAAACCCGGGATAGAAAATTTAATATTGAAGTTTTAAATCACACAAGGTGGTAGAAAAGTTAACATTGATGTTTGGGGTCACATTGGAGGTAGAAAATGTAACTTCCATGTTTCGAATCACACTAGCAGTAGGAAATTTAATATTGATGTTTTGGGTCACACTAGAAGGTAGAAAATATAATATTGATGTTCCAAAACATGTTAAGTGATGCTTCTGGGAAAACCATGATCGAAAATTTAACATTGATGTTTGGGATCACGGTAGGAGGTTGAAATTTTAACATCGATGTTTTGAATCACACTTGGAGGTTGAAAATTTAACATTGATGTTTTGAATCACCCTTAGTGATATTTCTGAAGAAACTAGGCTAGGAGATTTAACTTTGATGTTTTGAATCACATTACTTGATGCTTCTTGAAAACTAGTGAGAGCAAATTAAATGTTGATGCTTCAAATCATATTAGGTGCGAAAAAATTTAGCATTGATATATATATATATATTTGGATAAGTGCTACCGAAGGGGGTATCTCCCTGAATTGATTTAGCATTGCTATTTGGGATCACATTAGGATATAGAAAATTTACCATTAATGTATCAAACACACTAAATGATGGTTCTGGAAAAATCATTATAGAAAGTTTAACATTGATGTTTGGGATCATAGTAGGTGGTAGAAAAAACAAGCTTCGATGTTTCTAATCACACCAAGTGATGCTTCTAGAAAACCTAGAAAAAAATTTAACATTGATGTTTGGGTTCACACTAGTTGGTAGAAAATTTGACACCGCTATCTCAAATCACACTAAATGATGTTGGAAAACCATTATAGAAAGTTTGGGATCACAGTAGCTGGTAGAAAAATTTAACATTGATGTTTGGGTTCACACTAGGTGGTAGAAAATTTGACACCGCTATCTCAAATCACACTAAATGATGTTGGAAAACCATTATAGAAAGTTTGGGATCACAGTAGCTGGTAGAAAAATTTAACTTAAATGTTTGGGTCACACTTTGGAGTTGATGTTTGGGGTCACCTCGGTGGTAAAATTTAGGTTCAATATTTGGAATCACAATTGGTGATTCTTTCAGAAAACTTATCCGAGACAATTTAATATCAATGTTTCATATAACACTAACTGAGAAATTTTTTGGACGTAGGTAAATTTGGGTTCACACTAGGTGGTAGAAAATTTGACACCGCTATCTCAAATCACACTAAATGATGTTGGAAAACCATTATAGAAAGTTTGGGATCACAGTAGCTGGTAGAAAAATTTAACTTAAATGTTTGGGTCACACTTTGAAGTTGATGTTTGGGGTCACACTCGGTGGTAAAATTTAGGTTCAATATTTGGAATCACACTTGGTGATTCTTCTGGAAAACTTATCTGAGACAATTTAATATCAATGTTTCATATAACACTAACCAAGAATTTTTTGGCGTAGGTAAATCTACATAGTTTATGCCAACAGTGATTTCTCAGAGAAAAATTAAAATGAAGTGCCTTCCAGTCAGGCTTCAACAATTAATTTTCTACTGCAATAACAAAGTGCTTTTCCTGTTGCTTTGGTTTATGCTTCCTATAACAACATCCAGACCATGTATGTTGACATTCCAAGAATAGTCTTAATGCCTGTTCTGTTTGAATAGGTAAGACATGCGAAAACAGGAGGGTTGGAATTCATAATGGAAGGTTGGCCCAACAGATGGAAACCAACACCACAGATCTGAACTTTGAAACATTATCTGTTCCCTTGTGTCCTGCCGCTGAGTACAAAAAGATAGGAACCTTAGTCTACTCTACCCTTTCTTACACATTACATCAGCAAAGAGAGATCTTCCTCTTTATAATCCGAAGGAGCAGTACTATAACACTTGCAATAGCTGACCGTTTACAATAAGCACTCCAGAGGGGCTAATTTAAACGCCAACATTGCTTTTTTTGAGAAAACACTTTTTCAAATTAAATAATTCATTACGTGCAAAAGACCCACTTGTGCCTAGGCGTCCAACTTGAAGCACACTTAAACACCTTTTAAATGAATTATTACACTAAGTTGTCATTTTAATATTTCCAACATTTGACTATGTAAGTGATAATTATTTATTAATTTAATAATTTACCTGAGTTGTGGAAAGTATCCAAATGACATAAAAATAGAATTTTGATCATACCAATGTGATACTGAAGACTTAGGATGATGACCAGAGGCAATTGGGTGACTTACTAAAAATAGCTTGCTCCTCCAAAAAGTTTGGAGAGCTCCCCAAAAGGTTGGAAATCAATTCCGAAAGTATCAAAATGATCCACATCACCAACTGAGCTCATTGCCATGAATAACAATTCTGATAAACTGAAACTGTGCTCTCCAAGAACTTTGGATTTCCCCCTTGCTCACCAATTAGCCTATGGGAAACTCGGAAATTAGGCTGATTGTTCACAAATCAATTTTGCTTGAAAAGGGGACATTACATCAACCCTGCTGGGGCTGCCACCTTGGTTTTAAAAAGAAAAAACTAGAAGTTGTTTTGGGCCCATGTCTTCCATGCATGAAATTTGTAAAATATTAATACAGAAATGTAATTTATGTTCATGTGACACAGTGATGCGAATTGAACTCTTTCCTAGATTTATAAATGAAGAAAAAGCTACATATGATCTTTGTAAATTCTGTTTTTAAAGAATTTTTTACAAATTGATTTTTTTTTAATGTTTGGAAATTTGACAAGTTTTTGCCAAGGTCAAGTTTTTGAACTTTTTGGAATCTGCTGAGTTTTTCTAGATTTTGAGTTTTTCAACTATGAGTACAATGATTCAATACAACTGCAGTAGTGTTCCATAAAGGCTCTCAAATTATCCTAGATTCTCACAAGACCCTTGCAAAAATGATTAGAAAAACATGTCCAGGCAGGATGCTCTCTATATGTAAATTTTCATAGGATGTCTTCCCCTTTGCTTACATCATTAATCTGTGTTTTTTTGTATGCCACATGAGTTTGTTAGATCTTTAGCACTAATATTTTAATCTCAGCCCTTGATTAAGTGGGGTCTTGAAATAACAAAACATTTTTTCCCGTTTATGGTTGGGAACAAGTCTGCAAAGGGACTGCAGAAAAAAGTTCTTACCAGCAATGCTGTTAATCCTGCCACATGAATAAACAATACAATTCATATTCTTAAGTGGGCAACTGTAGGATGGATCCTTGATAATGAGCATGATGTTGCTAGCTCACATCAACAATAGGCATGCCCTGTATGTTGTACACACAAATATTTTTGTCAATGGCAATGAGCAGCACAATCCAATGCAACCTGAACCTGTGACATGAGCCACTCATTATTTGGACCTCAACACAGCCTGTTCCCAATGTTTATTCAGTGCTTGATTAAACCCAGGGTTAGAAACTTCCATTTAACCCCCGTTTTGTTCTTAACATCAAACTAGGGTAGCAGTGGGTGTTGGCACACAATCTGAACCGATCAAGCCTGAAAGCCATTTGATACTAACCTTGTTCAGGAGAGGGAGGAAGAGGAACTTTGAATCATCCATCCAGATAGCAACTATCCACAAAAAGTTTGAAATCCATATCAGTTGGCTCATGAGCTGAAACTGTAGATATAGTACAATGACAACAGTGCTCCAGTGTTAATTAGTAATATTTACCAACACCTCTCCACAAAAGGAGAAAAGCATTTTGATGAAGGTTACCTTTTGAGTATATAGTTCTGGGGCATATATCTTTTGGAAAGTGCAAGCTGGAGGAAAATCAAGGGAAAAACATGCTCAGTGAATGCAAATATGGTGTCAGCTGGTCTACTTGGAGACTGTGTTGCAAATGCGCTACATTTCAGTCAGACTACATAAGATGCAATTGTCAAACAAATTTAGAGAGATTTGAATGATTTCTGCAATAAGTTTATTGACTAGCAGAAATTGACAGAGATGGCTGACATGAGAGGACTATAATGCCAGCTACTGCAGGACAGAGAAATAAATGACAGCTTTAAAGAAATGAAGGCTGGAGTGGCATAGTTGGAGGAACAGGTAGTTGCTCAGCAAGTAGAGGTAACCTTGAATGAATTACAGTCTAAGGCAATAACTTTTGAAATGGAAGTAACTAGATTGAAAGGCAAAGAATAGAGTGTCAATGGTCTTCATCAAGTTTATAGAATCAAAATATCAGAATTGAGGGAGAAGTTTGTAGTGGCAGAGGATCAAGTCAAGGAAGCCAAAGATAGCACACAAGTTAGAAAGGTCGTAAGAAAATGTAGAAAAGCTTGTGAAAAAACTGGAGATAAAGCATCATCGGTTGAAGGGAAGTGTATCCATAGTTGCTTTGCCTTCTACTTCTGCCTCTCTTTGGTCTGTCCACATTCCTTGATTCTGCTTCTATGGTGTTGAAAGATTGTATTTTGCCATCTGTTGACCTCACCACTACTGCTTAGTTTTCAGCAAAGTAAGCCTAATGTAAATTTAAGGGGACTAACTCTACTGCCTAGTTGTCATCAAGGATGCTGACTGAGCTAAAGGGGGGAATACCTCTACCACTACCACTGAGCTGTCAAAGTGGATGTCATCTAAGGTAAAAGGGGAATAGATGTAAATTGAATGTTGGCATCATTGCATATTGATATAAAAACCATAAATAAAGGCAGCCCTTAACAACTAAATGTTATGCCCATATCATTTTAAATTTTAAAGTACTTAATGACCTACTTTATCTTTTAGTTATGGTGGGTTGGTTAGGTTACATACAATGGGATCCTTGTTGTCAACACTTATACCTACCCTTTCTGTTTCTAAATATAATCGAAGTTTTCCATGCACAAATCTATTACTTTTCAAATGGGAATCAAGCTAGCACACATTTAGAGACCACGTACATTAGCATATACATTAAGGAAGACATTAATATTCTCATATTTTGCGTGTGTTCAATTAGAAACATGAATGACTGTATGTTGTTGGCACCATATTGCAATAATTTAAATATACTTGCATAAGCAGAAGAAAGAGTGCAAGGATAAGAACAAAAGTAGGATTGCAAGATAAGAATGGAAGCTAACTTTTAGGAGAGGTCTACTATTCATAGGATAAGGCTAAAGCTGTTTTAAAGCAGTCCTAAGTTAATGTTGAGTTAGTGTAGGGGACAAAGTGCCTATGTAAACTCCAATGCAATTTTCAAAAAATGATGTCAATGAAATGATGTGAAGTTGTCAACAATGGTTGTGTTGAATGAATATGATGGCATATTTCTATAAGAAATGACTATTGTTATGATTTGTGCATTACTATTTATGGTTTCATATTGCTTTGCATGTTATGACTAACAATGTGCAAGTTAACTAGAGAGTATTGGAATCCTAGCATGCCTTAGGTGAGTAGTTTGTTGATTGATTTTCCAGTATGCAAGATTTGTTTTAGTGTTTAGCCTAGGTCATTAACATGTTGGACCATTATGGCTAACGTTTTGGTTTTGTTGTTAAGAACTTAGGACCCTCTCACAACTTGTGTTGGTTTATAGTTATGCCTTGGCAGGTTGCAGGCGTAGATATTCAAACGTGGAAAAATTTGTGTGTATGGGGACACCTGCAGTTGTGAAGTATAGGAGTTAGTGAGAAACATAATTCTAGGCAAAGTTAGTAGAAAATATCTTTGATTGGTTATCACCTTGGATCAAACAACATAGGAAAGAGTATCCTTCAGAGAGAGTGGATTGCGTAGAACTCACACAACTATAATGATTGGACACAATTTGGCTGTCCACAATTAACACATTTGTCAAAGATGCTCTTGTTACTGACATCTTGTAGTTTGCACCCTCCACCTGCAATTTAGTGGAAGATTTGCTACACAAGTTTCTCACCTTGACTTGACACAAACTATTAAAGTTGTCTCTATGGAAAAAGATATTGTTAGTTGATAAGCACATTGAGAGAATTAGCATGGAGTAGCCTTATACAACACACACACATATTTGTGGTGGAAGGCATAGCTACTTCAAAGCCCATTCATAGGAGAGCATAAATATGGAGGCTAGTAGTTCCAAAGATGTATGTAGAGAAAGAGGGTATCAAATGTGAGAAGATATGATTGCCATGTCTATTGCAAAATGGTCTAGAATGGTACATTGCATGTAAAGGAGGTGACACATGGGAGTTGGTGCTAATGGAAGACATCACATGATTGTGCCATATGGAGGTATCAGGAACGTGCACAATAGAGTATAGGAGGAGCTTCTTAGGAATGAATTCACTGGAGAGGCAATAATAAAACACTTGGAACCTATTGAAGTGGAATATATGCACTTGGAGGGTGATGAACCAAGTTGCAACCCAAAATCACCATCCTCTGCAGTTACTCATTATAAGTGGATTTCTTTAAGTGACAACAAGGAGGCACAAAGGTTTGCAAAATAGAGTTTTAGACAATAGTTTGAGGATAAGTTGACAAGTAGACCAATGATGTCTTTGATAGGATTATTTTTGAGTTTCAACACTTTGCATACACAGCCATGCAATGGAATATTCTCATTGATTAGTTAGCATATGAGGCACAAATGGTCCACCAGCAGTAACATCCAAATCCAGTTGTTTATGAGCAGACCTTTGTATCAGTCATAACCTAAACAAGAGAGGAAAATGCATAACAACATTGGAAAGCATGTGAGATCGCTTCGTGAGCCAAAAATGTGGGGGAAATGTGTGCAAAATATGACTTTTTGTAGCTACATTTGGTGGTCATGCATAGGACTATTATGCATGTTACAACCTTAATGGAATATATGTTAACTTGGACAAGCTACAAATAATTTGTCTTACGAAGTTTGATTATCTAGCATTAGTACATGGGAACTTTGTAGCATTAAAAGATACTCAACATGCATTCAGAGAGACATTGTGCTGCTATGATTAGCAGTTTAAAGACTTGATCACTAAGTTCCCACAAAAAATTGATGTTGCAATAAGAATGATTCATTGGGGGGCTTATTGTGCATAACTAGTGTGATTTGGCTCAACGATCAATCACCCAACACACAAAAAGAAGCTTTGGAAGCTACATTGACACTAGAAGCACTAGATAATAATAAACTCTCTGAATCCAAATCCGACTCACACTGAAGTATTTATGTTGTTGATTTTGAGATGTTTTTGACCCCTTTTTGCTTCTCACAACCCGATACTAGAGTGCATCATTTAGAAGATATTCTCTTCAGCTTTTGAAAAAATAAATTTCACCACAAACGGTGTTCTCAGTGAAAGATATGTCCCAAACACAGACAGGTATCCAGGGCTGTTTAAATGGCATAAATGGAAATTTGCAGAAAACAAAATTTACTAAGGCTTGATAAACTGGAAAAGGAATCCTATAACTCACCAGTATAACTGATGATGTCTCTAATACCATATATAATTGAAAAAAAAACTGTAGCTTTATGTTACATTTTGCAGCCTTATACATGCAAGAAATCAAATAACAAATACAAAGCAGTGCAACAAAACATCAATAAGCTTCTGGTTTAGCAATGACAATTTGCCAATTATTATGCAAACCCAAACAGTTATATTGCTTAAATTTTCTAACTTTATATTATGTAATAAACATGCGAAAACTTTAATGCTGGAAACTCTAATTTTTCTTATGTTTTCTTGATAGCTATAATGGTTAAAAAATTTATTAAGGTGCTTCAAAAGTTTCCTTCCTTCTAGGAGGTGCATTGGGAATAATGTTTTTTTTGGGCTTGACCATTTTATGAGAGTTAATTCCTTTTTATAATGGGGAAATTCCCACAGCATTGACAATCAGGTTCTAGTGTTGTGGATGTAGATATCTAGTGCATTCAGACCTTTTTTCATGACCTTGTTATCTTCTTGGATTCCAGTGAAAGGTCTCAATTGCTCCTCAAATTTTATAAAAAGATTTTTAAAATTGCAGCTCACAACATTTGTTTTTTCCCTATAGGTAGTCATGAGATTGATACATGATCCTGGAACCAGATTAGGAGTTGGTTAACCTTGTGGCACTTTCTTTGTATTTACATTTTCTATTTAATGAAATAAATACAATTTGGGAAAAAATCACTGGGTGATTTGGAATAAAAATTAAAGGCAATTAAGAAAAGAAATCCTCTCTGTTTGGAAATGCTTGAGGTACTTGAATAGCATTGACCTTGATATTTAAATTTCTAGTTATTTGCCACCAGTCAATTATTTCTTGGACCAAATTCTCAATATTTATTTGGGACCAGTTCGTGTAGGTATGCATCTTGAAAGAAAATACATTGATCATTCTGAGTTGCAGTATATATTGCAGAATTCTCCTGTGGTTAATTAGAGTGTTTATATTTAGTCTCTGAAGTTGTTTCAAAATTACTCTTGTTTCTGCTTTCTGAGGGTTCAAATCTATTGAATGATGAAATTTTCAGGTGATGTCGAACTGACAAACATGGAGTTGAGGCCAGAAGCACTGAATGCTCTTAAGCTGCCTGTTAAAGTAAAGGCAGGGTTTCTGGGCTCTGTAAGACTGAAGGTTTGTTCCTTAAAGTGGCATGGTTGAAAGCAATTGTGTTATGATATTTGGAAACATTGCTTCTGACTGTCTTCATATATTTTGAGCATTGATTACATCTTCAGGTCCCCTGGAGCAGATTGGGTCAAGAACCAGTTTTAGTCTACTTGGATCGCATTTTCCTCTTGGTAGAGCCTGCAACTAATGTTGAGGGATGTACTGATGATTCTGTGCAAGAAGCTAAACGTTCTAGGGTAAAGGTGTGTTGAAATAAATTAGCTTTTAGTAAGTTTAATATGGTTATGTAAGGCATTTTTTGTATCAACATCTCAACCTTTTAATCAATGGATTACATTGCAGGAGATGGAAATGAAGCTTTTGGAATCCAAACAAGAGAAGAAAGATGAAGTGGTATATTTTTTGACAAGGAATATTTGCAAGTGATGAAAATATTAATGATTGAATTTTTACAATTTGCTAGTAACCTAGTATATATCACATTTTAGTGGGTGTTAAATGTCTTGCACTTTGCACATTATATAGTCTTTGCATTTAAAGCACTTGAGCCTCTATTATCTGAAGTTGTGGTATTTGATGTGATACTTTAGATCTGGGTCCACACTCCAAGGTTTCTCCATAGGTATTGGATAGCATCATAATAACTTAAAAAGTGTGCCTGGACTTGGTAAAATGTCTTGCTTATGCCCTAGGTGTGTTTTACTTATGTTTGAGCCAATTTTTGATAATTTGGGCAGAACTTTTATGTGGAAAAGCCACCCTAAGCGTGTGCCAAACAACTGAGCGCTTTTTTCATTCATGGCAGAGATTGGATGTGGTTTTGTAACCCTAAATGAGTGCCTCTTTCACTTGATTGTTCCATTATATGTCCCAGGCACACTTCACTTGAGTCTCTGGCCATTTTTTCTCACAACTTGGCAGAATTTTTTGTTGGAAAAGCCACCAAAAAGGTGCGCCATACTTAAGTCCCTTTTTTCTGTCCATGTGATGCGCACATCTCTAATTATATTGCGATGTTTTCTGAGTTGGTGTGGATCACTCACTTATCACTTAGCCATTTTTCCTTACTGCTGAGCAGAATTTCAGGATGGTTGAAACCACTGAAATGTGTTGCTTTTAGTGGATTGATTCTTCCTCCATAAAGCACATTTTAGTTATGTAATTGCCACTTTCCATTATATTCTAGGTGCAGTTTTGGCAGCGCTATGGCACTATAAAGGTATGCCTCATTTCCAGCTGCTTAAACCTTTACAACCTTGCTGGAGTTTTCTCAGAGCTTTGCGATTGAAATACTATGCTGGAGGAAGATGTTGATGGTGATGCCACCCAAATAGGGTGCCATAAAAATGTGCCTGTATACTAATTTTTATCTCTTTTGAGTGATGACTGAATACGCTTAGACTTCTGCCCTATTTCAATTGAATGTGCTGAAGCAATCACCTTGCTGGGCAGAGCAAGCCAATCTTCAAAATTCCAAATGGGCATCTAAGTGACTCAACTATTGTTACAAGCCTTCATTGCTGATGCCACTTTCTACTTGTATATCATCACTATTCATTGTCAGATTTGTGATGATCACTGTTATCCTACAATGTTTATTAGTTGAAAAAGAAAAGCTGAAGACATGACGATCTTTGCAAACTGACTGGAGAGAATTCAAGTTAAATTGGATTGACGTGCAAATGATAATTGTTTTGGTGGCAAAAAAGATAAAAGGAAGCTCAAAAGTTGAGTTTTGTATGGGTACCAACTACCAACTATTGTCATTCTTAAATGGGATGAGTTGACAATTAGACTGAATAGCAAGTTAGTACATAAAAATTGGCCGTTGCAAAGATGAATCACCAAGGTTGTGTAATGTCCCTTTTTTTTGGTCCATTCCAACATTCTTGATAACTCCAAATTTCTTGGAGAACACTTGCTTTCTCATACAGAAATTTTGATAGCAGAGTTCTTGGAGCTTAGATGTGCACAATAGTACTTTTCGTGTGCAAATTCGACATTTTGGGAGCACTCCAAACTTCTCGGAGAGGTCTATCATCCTTGGATAGCGTCGACTTTCTATGGACTAAAGTCTTATGCACTTAAGGTGTTGGTGGAATTATCGAGACAATTTAATTGGATTATTTTAATATTTTCTATAAGATCTTGAGATGGTTTAAGGGGAAAATTAATTAAAAAATTAAATCTTAAAGTTGTCAAAAAAAATTAAATGACAACTTATATTTAATTTTTTAAAAAGCTATTTTAAGTGTGTAGATAAAGTGTCGCTAGGTCCACGGTGCTGAAAAGTGGTCATAAGGACACTTTATGTTATTTTATTAAGGAAAAAACATTTTTTCGAAAAAGCAATGAAAAAGCAAAAAATGCTTTTACCTTTAAAATAGCTCTTAAAATTTTATTAAAGGAGGAGAATTTTCAAAAAAGACTACATTCTTTTTGGAGTTATTTCATTTCTCAAGAATGAACACACATTCATCTTCTCCATTTTCCAAGGACGAAAACCCTTCAAAAAATTGAAAGCATTGAGGAGAAAAACCCACTTGGTTTTTCATGCAATCTCATCCAGGGATTGTCAGTGGGCTCAATCTGACATTGTTTCAGTGCTTCAATTTGGGGTGTGAGGTTTTCAGTATTTGTTTCAGTTATTTGCTTCCAGATTTGATATGTGAACATTTTTAGAGTTTGTAGAATGGTTTTATATTATTATAGATGCATAATCTCAATTGTTGTTGAAAGAGCTAATCCTAATATTTCAGGTTGTACAATTTGTTCCTTTCCATGGAGATTTTAGTGACATTGAATGTTGAGGAGGGGAATATGAGTGTTGGTGTCTAGCTATTTTAATTCTAGCTATACAGTTTGTTCCTTTCTATGGAGATTTCAGTGACATTGAATGTTGAGGAGGATTTGACTGTTGGTGTTGTTGTACCCAAAATTAATTTTTTGGCATTCTGTATAAATTGAGCTAAATCTTGTTATAATGCCATGTTAAGTCAGTTTTAGGTCAAACCAATCATAGAATCTTGGTGGGTTTTTGTCAAGGAACACACATGCAAAATTCTGAAAATTTGAAAATTAGGGTTTTTCGCCCCTATTTTCAGGGAAACCCCCGAAAATAGGACCTTCCCAGAAATGATTGAAAATGATTTTGATAGGATTAAAAGGCTTCATGATCACATTGGTCAAGTCAGAATCATCAAAAGACATGTTTTACTCTGGTGGGTCTATTTCTATTTTTCAGGAACAAAGTTAGAACCTCTGCAGCCATTAATGGCAGATTGGCCAGTACCAGGTGCTGAAAGCTAAGCTTCAAAAGCTTCAACGACACAACCATGGCGGAAAAGGTCAAAAATGATGCTGTTTGATGAAGGAGATTCTTGAAAGTGAAAAAGGTCAAAATTTGACTAACTCTGGAAACGTTACGAAGGAGAAAACTCAAAATGCTGAAAAGAGCTTTTTTCAAGCAGGGGCGCCCATGATCTTTGAGGGTCAAATGCAGTCAGTAAGATCATCCAAAGCAGTCATTCTTGACGTTTGATTGCTGGCTCGACAGTGAAACAAACATCTAGATCATCCGATGAATAGATCACAAGCAGCTGCTGACAAAGCAAAAAGAGGCAGTTGAGGAAATGTCAAGAAACCACAGTTAATCGCGAAGTTCTAAGAAAAAGAGCCTTTCCAAAAGAAAGGCGTCCTTCTTTCTTGACCTCCAGATGCTGATAAATGACAAAAGGCTTCCCAGGATAATCTTCTCAGCTCAAGTAGATCTCGGAAACGCAATTGCAAGCACCAACATCTAACGAAGCATTCAACGGATAATCCAGATCAAAGTAGGCAACTTTTCAGATGAAGATGATCAGGCCAAAAGGTAAAAGCGCCCTTTTCAAGGAGGGGCGCCCTTGAATAAAGGAATCCTAAAATAAGATCCAGGTTTTCTGAAGTCAGTCATTCTTGGCAGAACAGAGCTGGGTACCTGATGAGACATCAAGCGAAATCATCTGACTCTCCGATCAACGAGAAATCCAGATCAAAGCTGAGAGGTCATTTCAAAAGGCTGAAGAACGAGGTTTGAAAATTCACCAAGGCATTAGCAAAGGCGCCTTTTCTTGGAAAAGGCGCCCATCCTTTTGAAGCCCTAAACTCAACTTTTCATCATCATGTCTCCGAGGCACTTCTTTTCAGTTTGGATCCAGCTCCGTAGTGAATGTGTTCGCAACATCTCAGGATCAACAAACAACGCTAGATTCAGGATCAAACAGAGGGCTTTCAGGAGAGAAAATATTTAAAAACTTGCAAGAAACCAAAAGGGACGCCTAAAAGAAGTCAAGGGTCAATTTGTTGACTAAAGTCAAGAACTTTTGAGTTAAAATTGGCTAAAAGGCTCCACGATCGATGGAAATCACCTTTTTAACTTTAGATCAAGCCAAAATCACCTTTTGAGCTTGAGTTAGGTCCCCAAACTTGTGGATCTGAGGCTTAAACATATATATTCAAGGTGAAGGCGTCCCATTTCATTATTTCATTACAGGATAAAAGATCAAGAACAACCACAAGCTCTCAAGGACGCCATTGATAGATCTGAACAAGGTTTTCATCCGTTCAATTTTTCTTGCAGATCTGAAGCAGAAGAGGATTGCTATTTTGAAGATTGGACCCAGAGAGAGATTTTTTCAGGGAATCAGATAAAACTTCCAATCCATCTTCTGGAGATAGATTTTTTCAGGGAATCAGATAAAACTTCCAATCCATCTTCTGTCTATTTCCTCTCTTCTGGTCTTAGGTTTTCTTGCATTTGACAGAAAAAGCAACAGGCTACATCAGATCAGATCAACTGGGTAGATTCAACATTATTTTCCAGAGAAACCCATCTCGACAAATTTTCCAAAATCAGCAAACTTGCTACCCCTATTTTTGGGGGTTTTTCAGAAAAAGTTTCAGAATCCAAATTCTGAGGAACTGGGTTTGTTCAACATTGAAGCACGAACAAAACCCATGTGCCAGATTTTTTTCGGAAAAATACTTCTCGGCGAGGCGCTATTTTCAAGGGTTTCCGAAAATCATCTGAACAAGGTCAAGATTACAGTCAATCTTTAAGTTTTTCAAGATGCAGTACTCCCAGGTACAATACGAGACCAAGACGGTCTTACTCCATGATTACTTGAAAACAGTTGACACAAATTTACACCAAGTAAATCCAGTGGTTGATTTGGAGCAGCTAGAAGGCATGAATCAAATCACATTGCAGAATATTGAAGAATCCGGGTTGCTGCAGGCCGCATCAATTCCCATCACACTTCAAAGCGTAGAGCTTGTAATCGCTTGTATCAAGCATTACAATCCTACCACCAGAGAAATCAGAGCAGCGGATGGAAGAATTGTTTGTAGTCTAAAGCCTCAGGATATCGAAAGGTGTTTTGATATTCCATCATGTCCTAACAGCAAAGTCATATCAGTGACGGAATGTGAGAAGGCATTTGAGACAGCTAAGGACAAATGTCAAAAAGTAATGGCTGAAAAATGGTTAAAAGTGACAAAGGCAAGCTTGCCTAGGTTGTTGGGACGAGGAGAATGTAAAGATGAGTATGCAGTGTTAATCACTCTACTCAATAGAATCACTGGAGAAGAAGATGGTCGTCAATTCCAGCCATGGATGTACTATATCATTGCTAAAATCATTGGCAAGAGGGAATATTATGACTGGGCCACTTTGATTAGTGACACACTCCACCGACAAATCACTGGGTATCTGGAAGCTCATAGGTTCCACATGTGCTCTTACCTGGTATACTTGATAGCCTTCCAAGGCGATTTCAGGTTATTGAACAATGTGGGAACCTTAGGTGTGCAGAAGGTTCACGAACATTTCACACGTCTTGAGTTTACTCAAGCGGAAAGACACTTCAAGAAAACAAGTGATCTCTTCACTATGCACACAGTACGTGAGCTTAACCATGAGATGCACGTGCGTATTTCACAGACAGCCAGAGAGGCAATGGCGGATTGGGCAGATTGGTTCATCCAATTTCCTACGTTCTCCTACATACGCGTGTATGGCTACATTGGCCACCCCGCCATGCTACCAAGATACCCTTCAGATAGGGTAGTCTTCATGGAATTCCTGAGACAGTTGTCCGAGGTTCATGTCTACTTGCGCTTGAAGAGGAAGACAGCTGTTAACTTTCCCGTTGAAATGGGACTATATAGATGTGGATTCGCGGCAGATGCTAAGATGATGAGTCAGGAAACAGCGAGGTTTAACCTCAAGTATCTCATTGATAGAAGATCCTATGATCCCAGAGGACTCTATGCAGCACACCTCGAGCAACACTCGTCACATAAGTCTTCTATGGAAGATTATTGGGTAAATTGTAAAGACGAGTATGAAGTGCGAAGAAGGAACTACAGCAGATTCAGACTCCCACAAATTGCTGATTTTATGTCAGCAGACATTGAGGGCTTGTCCGATGATGAAGGGGAAGTCATTCTCCCCTCATTCTTCGCAGATTCAGTTGACTCCCAAACGCTCCCGAGAGTGGATTGGTATGCCAAAGAAGACACGTCTATAGAAGAAAGAACGAGTAGAGTGGTTAGAAATAGCCAACTCTATCTCGACAGCAAGAAATCAAGGAAGGTGATACCTCACAGAACAGAGCCGCCACAGGTTCAGTCTACACCACCTTCCACTTCAAGAAGGAAACCTAGGCAGAAGCAATGGTGCAATCCTCCCCGAGGGATGAGGATGTCGAAGCCTAGAACACAGAGGACACCTGTGGAGAAAGCCACGATAGTCCTGAAATAATCACGGGTATTGCTGCCCCAGAACAAAGAGTAGAGACTGCTACCCCTGATTCAAGAGAAGTTATCAAGGAACCAGCAGCAGTAGTTGTTGAAGAACCGGCTGAACCAATGGCGGAAGCAACAATAGTAGAAGCAGCAGCAGAAACGGTGCCTGTTATGGAAACAGAGCCGCCAATATCACCAGTATCACAGCAGACACAAGTCCTCATCGACTTGGATTCGCCACCGAGAGACATTGCTCCAGCACAGTCTCACACATCTAGCATTCAAGGGCCTCACGTCCCTCCTAGTGAAGTTCGCGAGATTCTATTTGGCTTGAAGGCTTCCTAGGAAGAAAGAGGGAAAAACCCTCGTATGAACTTGACTTTACCGAATTCGACCACGTCCCACAAGACACGTTGGCGAAGAAGTTAAAGAAACAAGTTCACATAGAAAGGAATGCAGAGCGTGAGATCATCATAGAGACTGCCGCTCCACTAGTAGAGAAAAGCATACACGAGGTCCAAGTCAAAGACTACACTTTGTCTCAACTTAACCTCGGGAAGACTACATGACAGGTGGAGGCAGACCTTCTTGGAATAGCTTCGGTGAGCGCACAAGAAAGATGGCTAAGGATGGTAAAGAAAAGGCAGCCTTAAAGGCTGAAAATCAGAAACTGAGGTCATACATAACCAGCTTGATACATGGCACACCAAACGTCTCAGCCCTACCAGCAGGACTACTAGATCTCCCTGCCGAACAAAATCATCGGCAATTGATAACATTCGGCAAACACTTGAGAGATCAAGTGGAAGAGTTTGTTCTCAAGGGTAGATGTATACTGGCAAACCTATACCAGTTACGGGATAGAGCACATGGACTTCGTGCAAAGATCCAACAGTCAGAACAAAGGATTGCAGAAAAGAGGCTTGAAGAGAAAGCACAATTGCAGATTTGCAATTGGCATATCAATCAGTATACTCTGAAGAAAACAAGCAACATCTCTTTGCTTGGAAAGAACAATTGGCGTACAAGGTGAAAGCCTATGACGCTCATTCAGTAGAGTTGATTGATTACAGACGGGTGGTTGCCACTATTATCAACTTCGCAAGAATGTTGGTGATATCTTTCCCTTGCATGGAATATCAACGTGAGGGAGGAGAATACATCGAGATGGTCACTGTACAGAACCAGTTCAGGGATGTCATCCGCAGTACCTTTCTTGATGATCCAGATGGTTGCAAGCTGGCTAAGGTAGCAGCTTTATCAACCAAGTTTGAAGAGGCAGCATCTCAGTGTATTGACTTCGGAAATCAGCTCACAACGGGTGAGATCATGCTACGACGCCACTTCATCATCCTACAGAGCATTAACTCCCCAGAAGCCGATGAAGTCAATCAATGGATAGAGACATTGCTAATTAATGGCGAATTATAAATGCACCAAAAAAGGACGCCATACACCCTCCAAGTGGCATTTATGAGACTTGAGTTTGACTTGATGCTTCTTTCCAAGTCAACTCAAGAGGGTATTAAATG
The DNA here is from genome assembly GCA_007258455.2 of Sequoia sempervirens. Lineage (NCBI taxonomy): Eukaryota > Viridiplantae > Streptophyta > Pinopsida > Cupressales > Cupressaceae > Sequoia > Sequoia sempervirens. The sequence continues at coordinate 763,546,531 of VDFB02281492.1, read as the reverse complement.
TAGTTGGAGTTAACTTGATGCTTCTTTCCAAGTTTAACTCCACTTTCCTTAAAATCATGCATTGTCAGATCCCACTGATTAAGGATGTCTAATTGGCTTCCATGATTTGTGGATCTTAGATCTCCACTAAATGTGGATGTCTATTTTGGAGGGATACTTTCATTAAAGTTTACCTTTAGTTTACTTTCAGTCAACTGAAGTAGTTTCCAGTTGACTCTTTGTTGACTTTCAGTTAACTGAAGTAGTTTTCCAGTTAACTGCTTGTTTCCCTTTTTTAGGAATAAATCTTGCTAATTGATTGGCAAGAACTCATTGTTAACTCAAGGAGATTTTGGGGTTGCCAACTCCTTTGAGTTCTATAAATAAAAGCCTTGGGCTCATTATTTGTTTAACTTTTACTTGCTATGCAAAATTGCTGCGCCATTGTTGCCAACAACTTTGAAAGCGGATATTTGTTCACTCTTGGATGAGAGTTCGTTGGTCGATTGTAATTGTGCATGATTTCGTGCCTTTGCTTTCCCAACCTTTGTAATTCGTTGATGAAGCTTTGAAGGAGAATATTAGAAGGCGCTTGCATTTTGGTCAATCTTTTTGAGTTGTGTCCACGTCTTGTGTTTAATAGCTCGTTGTTTCATTTCCCTCCTCGGATAGGAGTCCCTCCTCCTTGGACATTTGTTATTGACAAGTTATCGTTTGTTGTTGTTTAATGTATTGACTTCCAAGCTATACTTCGGATAGGAGTCCCTCCTCCTTAGCAAGCTCACTGGCCAAGGCATCGTAAAATTGTTGTTTCTCGTAAACTATTTCCTAGCCCATACCTCGGATAGGAGTCCCTCCTCCTTGGCAGGTCTCAGATCTAGTTTACCGTATAGAGTGTTTGCTTGTACCAACCTTATCCCGGTGTATACCCGAGAGTTCTGAGCCTCGGTCATATTCTTAGGAGACGGCGAATTCAGGTGATCCAACCAACCCATTCCCGCTCCTTTACCCTCATGCTCTGTATATCTTGAAGGTATTGGATAGATAGAAGCTAGGTTAGTCGTAGTTGAGATCTGCAGAAACCAGAGAAAAAGCATAGCTACGGCGCATTGTGTTTGTGCACCCTTGTGTCCTGCCGCTGAAGCATAAAAAGATAGGAACTTTTAGTTTACATTTCCCTTCCTTACGCATTGCCCCCAGCAGAGAGGGACTTCTCCTCTTTAAATAACGAAGAAGTGTTGCAAAACATTTGAAATAGCTGAACGTTTACAATCAGCACTCCAGAGGTGCTAATTTAAACGCCAACAGGTGTCTAGCTATTTTAATTCCAGCTATACCAGTACCTATCATTGCTTCTGTACTATTTAGATTTCTCCTTTATTTCAAGCCATACAAATCTCTACCATACTGTGCCAGCAAAAGATTCGGTTGCAACTATCTAAGGGTAGTTTGGGGTCAATGTGGGGGCTACATACCTTGTCTAGCCCAGCAGCCACTATGGAAAGTGCAATTTCTGAATATAAATGCTGTTGGTCATTCTTTGTTCGTCCTTGGACTGTACACCAGTTGAGCCATATTTTTTGAGTATGATTGAGTATTCTTTATTTTGGTTTCCAGTGGCTGTTGGTTATTAATATTCATCATTTTCAGGCAATTCCAGTTAGCAAGAAAAGGTACAAATTTATTTCTTGTGATTTTCCAGTTGGCTGTAAAGTGTGATGAAATTCTCATTTTCAAAATAATGGAAAAATGTGTCTAAGTTCGCTTCAAATATGTTGTAAATGAATATCAATCATTATTGTAATAATCTGAAAGGTATTCCATTGGATTCTTTCCTTTTTAGTAATCTCATTGCAAAAGATCCTTCAATGGTGTAGTACCATCGAAGCCCATTTTAATTTTCTATTTTACTCTGCCTTGCGCAACATGAATTGGAATTGAGAAAGTTAATCCACATTTTGGTGTTGGTGCAATTTTCTTTGCACTCACTATTAACCAATTTGCCAACAATTTCCAAAGAACTCTCCTCTATCCTCATTCTTACTTTGTATGCTCTCACCTTACCATTTTGGGAATTAGGTGATAAAAAAGAGTAGAATTGAGTTGATTGCAAAAAATTATTGGGATTTGGGCTAATGCCCTGCAGAGGTCATTATAGGCTGATTTCAAGTAGAAAAAATGTTACTGAGTTTTTTTAAGGATAGTATGAGAAGATGGAAATAACATTGGATAAAATATTTGATAGGAAAGTCAGAACATTGGGGAGACATGGGATTGAAGAATATTTTGGCTTCAAAAGTTGGACGTAGCCAAGATAGCTGGCCATAATATTTTAATTTATAATTGTTTGCATGATTTTTCACAATCAAACTTTTCAGGGGTTTAAGTCCATCAATTTAAAATTAAGAGCATAATGTTCACAATCAAACTTCCTAGGGGAGCTTGATTCAAGAGCATCCCTAGAAAGACATGTCGATCATGCATGTTGAAGAGAAATTTTAGGAATGATGTCAAGCAACAAAAGGACCACAAAGGAGTTCAATGAAAGCAGTGTGGCAAGATGGAAAAAACAATGGCTAGAAGAAATTATTTGAGTGTTGAAACTTGAAAGTTGTACATTGGAAAGCTGGTTGGCCAAATCCTATTTAGATTTAAAATTGTGGGCATCATGTTCATAATTAAATTCTCAACGGGTGCAATTCCTTTGGTTCAAAGCTATGAGCATCAATTCTCACAATCAAACTTTCTAGGGGTCTGATTTCTTTGATTCAAAATTGTGACGATCAAGCTTACAATGTAGTGTACCACCCCAGGTGGACACCAAAATTTCTGCCCTTTTGTTCAATTTGTTTGTTTAAGTTTTCTTATATTAAATTGCTAAGAAATATATGTGAATGCAAATATTTAATTTCTGCAATGATATGAAAGATAGGCACAAATTACACAGCCAAAATGATTTTGATTTGTCATTGACTGCAAATATAAATACATGTACAAATCAGTTTATGAAATTACATCTCATTATAATCATACCTGGTAGCTGAATACAATTTAGTTGCAAATCTGGAATTCATCATCAGCAATCTTGAAACCTTCCTGTAGTGATGCCTAGCATTGATAAACTGATTTCTTCAACCTGAAAGCGTTGCCAAGCCAATCTATGATCAACACGTACTTAAACAGGAAGAATACTGTCCAAACTCATAGGTGTTTCAGCCCTATGAGACCATGCCCAGCTGAGATGAGTGAGTAGGGTTTCTTAAAGAAACGCACAGCTTCCTCACAACCCCACGTGCCTGTTATGTGAATGGTAGCAGCAAATAATGGACACCAAGACTTGATTCCACAATAATCTGATATCACTCTTTAAACCCTCTGTATTCTCCTGAAAGTAAGCTCTGTAGAGAGAGAAGCAAACTCGAGAAGAGGCATGCCAGGAATGGTAACTTTGCAATTCCGACTGCTTACACAGACTTAGGAACTTTCTCATGCTTTCACACATAAGAACCTGGGGGGACTTAGGCAAATGCTTGGGAGATGAAGGGGGATCTTTTACACAACTTTGGATTAGGGGAGATGCTAGAGCTATGAAATGGGCATTTTGGATTACAACACAGATTATAGAAAAAGGGGACATGACAAGGAACCCTAGCAAAAGAGAGATAATAGAAAAAATCATAAATACCGTCATTAGTAGCCGAAATTAAATAAAATCTTCAGTGCTTCACTAACAATTTATTGTTTCTTATTGGATGTTTGGGAAAAAATTCAAGCAAAATGTATTTAAAAGTCTAGATGCCGTACCAATGCTATGCATGAAAGACAAAAGAATGGATAAGATTCAAGAAGGTAGAAGGTGTAATGTTTAAACATTAAATACATATGTAGTTTTATGTTTAAGGTACATAAAATGTCTTCTCCCCTTGAAAACTTGTCTTGAAGAAATTCTGAAATCATTGATTATCATTTTGGTTGTAGTGAGCTGGAGTTACATACACTTTTTGTTGGGGACATAACTGATGATAGTTTGATACTACTATTGAAAATGCTGAGTTTTACTTTTAAAGTTGTTTGCACGTTTCAAAAGGATGAAAGCTGAGCTTTTATAGTCACTAATATTATACATTACAAAATGCAACATTGCAATAGAATAAACCTGCAAAGCATTTCTTTGCTCTTATAATCTAAAAATCTAAATGCAAGAGATAAGAATTTTATAATTTGTATTTAAAATCTAAATGCAGACTTGTTACTATCATCCTTAAGTTTCACAGACCCTAAACCTGCACGGTATCAAAATTGTGTGAATGAAATTGCGTTTTAATTCTTTTCTTTTAGGCAAGTGAAGTTTTTTATTTTGATCGGTAACAGAGGTGATTTTATTAATAATAAAAACAGATTACATAGCAAATCTCCCTTCAATTACAACATAAACAACCTTCCCAGCCCCACTAAACTCCTTTATAAAAAACCCCTTTATAAAAACTTTAAACCTACCAATTATCCAAGATATACTCGATTCCAAGAGTTACAAACAATGAGAACCAAACAACACCAATAACAGCTCCACAGTCAACACAAGAAAGCAAACTTAAAAACCAACAATCCCTACAAGGGACCTGTTAACAGGTCAAGAGTTTGGAGCTCAAATTGGTCATCTCTTCGTCTGGGATCTGAGAATCATTGCAAAAGTTTCCTTCCTTTCTTTCTTTGCTTTCTTCCCTTGGACTGTTTGCCAACCATCCTCTACCTTTGTAGCTGCCTTCTGCCAATCCAATGGTTTGCCACAAGGACTTTTCGGAACTCCATCCAAACTTCCAATTGCTTGTTGACTCTGATCCTTAGCGTTTCATTTCCCTATTTCTTTCTCTTGCGACTTTCCCAAACCTTTTTTCTCTCGGCATTCAGGTGTCGCTATCCAATTTTTAGGATTCAACTCCTTTTCACCTCCCTTGCAGACAACATTATCTTTGTTCACATCCGGATACCCTTCCTATTCCCGCGCATCACCATTCTGTTGCTGGGCCACCCTTCTAGCTTCCTCCACCAATTCCTTCCCAACCTGACCCCCTTCCTCCCTGTTTTTTGCTTGAGAGCTCATTTGATTCGCCTCCTTTTTCTCCATCGTATAGTGTTGGGGGCCAACATCTTTCCACCGGGAGGCTGTTTTGCTTGCTTTGTTTTTGTCACATTGAACAGCCACATATCCAGTTCTAAAGCAAACTCTGCATCTAAAGGGTATCCCTTCATAATCCAGGGGCTGCACCCAACAGCCTTTCAAAGTCTTTAGACATATCTCCTTCAGAGGTGCTTTTGAAATGTCCATCTCCACTAAAATTTGGGCAAAGGTTGAATGCAGCAGGTTTGAAGACCCTTCATCCACCATTAAAAAACTTCCTAAAGAGTTTCCTATAGCCTGTAAACAAGAATCAAACCAAAATTGCAAGGGAAAGTTGGGAAGTCTCACCCAGGTAGGAACCTTCTCAAAAACTCCAGTTGTTGGATTAAAAGCTGGATGCCATGGCTTTAACATCAGTGGATATTTTTCTTCCCATTCCCAGTGATATTCACAAAGGATCTTATTTCTATCTTGCTCCTTTTCAAAAACAACAATGAAAAAGCTCTTAGCCATTGGGTAGATTTGAACATACCCTTCTAAAACACTTATCCAATGGTGAGAAATCCACTGATGGAGGTCCATCAAGCTTGGCCAAAATCCCTTGAATCTTCCAATCAGACCCAACCCGGAAAAAACTTTTTCATTAGAAAAGACTTCTTGCTCGAGCTCCTCATCTATCTCCATTATGATTGATCTAGAGGTCGGATGCAAGCCAGAGTCCTTGCCACTCCTTTTCGTTGAGATTTTGTTTGGTAGCTTCAAAGACTGAGATGTACCTAGTTGACTTCCCCCAATCTGAATCGCTTTAGACCCCTTTTCAAAACCATCGCCTCCTGAAACGCGTGCATCAGTAAGTTCTTTCTTCCGGCTTCAATAATCTGATGAGTCTCCCCCAACAGCAACCCGACTGTCTCTGTCAGGGCCTGTTTTAGACGCTTCCTTCTGTGGTTTCCGCGCATCGATTTCTATTTGGTTTCCTTGCCTATCGATTCCTTTGTTGCAGCCTCCTTTGTGCCGAGAACCACTGAATGGTTCCTGCACATCCCCTCCCACAAGGTTCGAACAAGGTGAAACCCTGGTCTCCGCAGCTTCCAGAAGATGGCCGTTAGCTTCCATAGCGCGTAACTAGGCAGGTGAAGTTTTACCCCAGTTGTGAGTTAGACAATTTTTTGGCATGTAGTGGTGAGTTTTTCTATTTAAATTTCAGCGAGATTTATTGAAAACTCGCTGCTTTCCTGTGAGTTACTCAGTAGGCATTACAACTCATGATTTCTCATGAGTTCATTGAGTAATCACAAGTTTTTTCAACAATGGTTTCAGCTTTGTGTTGCAAGAAAAATATTTTAAAATATCATTCAAGAAAAGCATGCTGGAGTGTTGCAGGATGGGTTGAAAACCTACTTTCTTTGCAAAGCATGCCATATATTGTATAGAGTTTGGCATTGTTGAGCAGCAAGAGGATATTTATGTTGATTGAAATTTGCTTTTATTTAAATAATTAATTAATTAGTTTATGTGTGAGCTTTTTTAATATATAAACTGATGAATTCTTTTTAGGATATTAGTTTGCATTGCAAAGTGTTTGGCAGCATGGAGATGAATATGGAAGAGAATATTTATATATCTCAAAATTTAGCTTTATTTCCAGAGGACTCATCTTGTAGATGTTTCAGCAAAGAGAGAGTGATTACATATTCTTTTGTTGTTTGTGGCTTATTTTTTTCAGAATACATCATGGTTGGGATCTCTAATCAACACAGTCATAGGGAATATCAAGCTTGCTATTACAAATATCCATGTCAGATATGAGGACACTGAAAGGTTGGGTCCTTACTTTTCTCACCTGTTCAATCTGTCATGTACATAATCATCTGTCTATTCATGTAATCCTTATTGCTCATGTATCTGACAAAGGTTTTCTTTTAGCAATCCTGGACATCCATTTGCAGCAGGAATGACATTGGAGAAACTTGCGTCAGTGACTGTTGGTGATGATGGAAAAGAAGCTTTCGTTACTGGTGGGGCATTGGAATATATACAGAAGGTAGGTTCCATTTTTTTGGATAGCTGAAGGAAAATGAAGATATAAATACTATTGCGAAGTCTTATGATTTTTAAACTTCAGCAGATTCTTTGTATATATTTGTGTGATTGCCAGTCTCTTTGAATAGCTTCTTCATACTTAATCCAATTATATTGTGGCAGATTGCCAATGATAGGAACAATAAGAATAAACTTTAATTTCTAGAATTCAAAGAAAAATCTGTGTGCTAAGAATCCTTTCTTCACGATTATTCATAATTTCATACAGTCTGTGGAGCTTGAGCGGTTGGCTGTTTACTTTGATTCTGACGTCAAGCCATGGGAGATTGGTAAACCTTGGGACCATTTGCTACCCTCAGAGTGGAGTCAGGTATAAATTTGATCAAGAGAGGAAAAGCTTTCACCTTTTCTTCAAAGATAGCATTTTCTTTTCCTCTACTATATATTAACAGGTATTTCTCTCAAGATTTTTGAACCTGGAGTCAAAACAGAAGAATCAATATCTAGAAGCTGTGCTTCCCAAGAACATAGTTATCTCTTGCAACCTATACGTGGACATGCAAGATATGTGAAATTTGGATCTACAGATTCAAGAAATGTGGACCAACCACTGCAGAAAGCAATTGTGAACTTGGATGATGTTACTTTATGCTTGTCACAGGTAAGAATTTTTTTTTTTTTTTTTGAGGTTTGTTTTTGCGGTTTTCATCAAGGAATGGACCATATTGGTTTGTGTTTTCTTGATTTTGCATTGATTCTCTTTTCAATAATGGTCAAAGGTTCTTTAATCTTTTTGTTACAGGCAGAATATCGGGACATGTTGAAGCTGGCTGAGAATATTTCAGCTTTCAATCGTCGCTTAAAGTATGCTCACTACCGGCCTCTTGTGGGGGTCCATACTGATGCTAAGTCCTGGTGGCAGTATGCCTGTAAAGTACTTGTTGAACAACAAAAAAGGGCAAGGTATATTTATGATCTACTCTTTTGTGCCATACATATTTTTTGGTATATTTTTAAATGAATGAATGTGCTTTTGCATATGGAATTGCCTGTCATTTGTATAATAAAAGCATAAAAAAAGAAAGAAAAACCATGAGCAATAAATTGCTGGGTTGTCTGCTCTCATTTTCATTGGTTGAGTGAGGGAATCCTCCTTTGATGGCATTGTTTGAGTGGGCAAGTTTCCTCTTGTTGGCAATAAATAGAATGCACAATGACACTTGGAAGCTACCAATTGAGGCATGATCTTTTTAAGTAGGGACAGCCCTTATTAGGGGCCAAGAAGGCTGTGTTAAGAATAACAGCAAATGTTTCTGCAAGGTATCAACTTGGAAAAGAGAAGAAATATGGAGATAGTGCATAAAGTATTCACATAAATATCAATGGAGAGTGTTCAACTTGACATAACTTTTGGAAAAGAAGTCGACTAAGTAGAGGAATAGAAGAAGAAAGGAGAGCAACTATTCCTTTATTGTGTGTACAAGTGGCACAAGAGGCAAAAAAAGTTAGTTGTAGTTGTATGATAAAAATTCAGTGCCACCATATTTTTTCTTAATGTTGATAGTTATTAAATTTCACCTTCAACTTAGGGTAAACAAGATTTCAAAGAAACAATAAAACATTGTGACAAAATGACACCTAACACAATCTAAAGAAAGATTACATCCTAACATAAATTTTTTAAATATGGCTATTTTAATCTAATATAATAGGTGTGACATAATGTAATGTCCCCTTTTTGAGCAAGCATCAAAGTTGGTGGTTTAGCCTATCATTGGGTCCTTGTAGGTTAATAATGGTGTTTAGAGGGCCCAGTGTTGGAGTTAGCTAGCTCCTCAGTTGGTAGTTGGCAGTGTTTTCATCTCCAAATCCTTAGCTTGTTCAGTGGTTATGATATTCAGGGTGTTTTGGCTCCGTTTTTATATACTTACTATTTATAGTAAGTCAGTGTGTTGATAGAGGCCAACCTTACTATTTATAGTAAGACACCTTGGTTAGTACGATGATTAATGATGGAGTTATAATATTATAATTATTATCAAAGTTATACTTTAATAATAATTAATTATTAAGTGCATATCATTAATGAATTAAGTGGACTTTATTTAAAAGGGGGATTTAAATGCTTTTAAAAGTATAAGTTACATCCCAAATTGTGAGGTTACTGTTTACTATTACTAGATAGAGGAAAAGTGAATGTAAGATGAATTCTGGAGATGAATTAATGATGCTTGTACCTTGTTTTCAATATGAATGTTATCTCACTTGATGTTGTTTCATTTGATGTTATCTCAGTTGATGTTATTCATGGTGAAATATTGCATAAGGAGGTTAATGAATCATGTTATTCTAACTTGAGACGTTTATATATACTGCTATTGTTGTGAACATATGATTGTCGTGAGTTTATGTCAGTGGATGCAGGTATGTGAACCATTCCTCCAGGCAGAGGGGAAATATCACTTGGGAGAGGGGCTTGGTCGTTTAACCGGTAATGTGAACTATCTGAGCATACACATACATCACTGTAGTTGGGTGAACCAAGTTAGTTATGTTGATCTAGATAAGTCATCCGTAGCTCGTACATTGGCATTAGGAGTCTTGTTTACTTCTTTACACTTTGTGAGTGATGTTTATCTGTATACCTGTCTTGTTGTATTACGATCATGTGGATATGATGGTAATGTGAATGATGTAAGTAAATGGAAGTGGACATATATACATATGTATAGTATATACACATATCAATAAGTAAATACATATCGATACAAGTGTACGTTGGAATATGGATATGCTCATACAGTTGCATTGATATGGTATACTTACACATACGTGTACATAGAGGAATATACTGGTATATATATGTATATACGCACACGTTCTTTATTATGTGGATATTAATAATATTATTATTATTATTGACTGAGGAATTTATATATATGTATTTATATCGGATGTATGCTGACTGGCTCATGATATATATATATATATATATATATATGTGATTATATATTAAAGATTATATATAATATTATTATAGTAATATTAAAATATATGTATATATATATATATGTTTAATATATTTAAGACTATAATAATATTTATATAATAAAACATATAATTATTTTCTAATGGAATTATATTTTATTTAATTTCTCAATTTATGAAAATCGAATTATTTTCTAAATTGATCTCCACTTTGGAAATTGACTTATTTCCTAATATTATAAATAGCATTATTGGAAATTAAAATATATTCCACTTTGAGTTTATATTAATGATTTAAATGTGGAAATCGGGTTTATTAAACCCAGCTGATTTTTAAAATCACCAACCATTAGAATTCGAATGATTTAAAAATATAACTTTTGGAAAAAGGAAAAATACGTTACTCTTCATGAAATCGAAATATTTCAATTTTTAACTATTGAAACTTTGGAAATAAAATAAATACTTTGAATGGAAAATACGCGCCTGAAGCACGACCCATGACCAAGTCGCGGGAGTTAATTTGCAGCTTGAAAGTTGTCATTCAAACCATGAATGAAGGCAATATGGTTTTCATTTATCCTTGACCATTTCCAGTGAATAGTCACCCGCCAGATTGCTATATTGGCGCCACTTTTGGAGACGCCTGTAGGTGTCGATCCTCCATTTTGAATATGTGCAAAGTTTGAAACATTCTCTATTTTGTTGGAAGTCGATTCACCTCTTTTGAGCTGTGTGTAAGTGTGGAAATCCGCCACATTTCATTTTGAAGTATTCAAAGTATAGTTCTGTCAATTTACATGCCTGCAAGAGTGGAAATTGTTGGGTTGGGGGCTCTATAAATAGCTGCCCAGTTCATTCATCAAAACTTGCTTAATCCGAATTTTATTTGATTTCTGGAGATTGTCTCATAAGTTTATTTTTCTGAGGATCATAATCATATCTGAGAGCTGAGAACAGAGGAATTACTAGTCCATTGTTATTTATGAGTTTTATCTCTATACAACTGTGACCAATAACAAACTGTATATTCACTATTTTAGGAGTATAATTCTGAGTGAGAATTATATCAACTTAAGGGCTTATGCAGAGTGACAAAGGCTACCACTTGAGAGGAAATTACTAGTTGAATAATGAGTTAAGGCACTTTGAGGAAAGATTGAAATTGCATCATTTGAAGGAAAGCTTAAATCAGGCATGGGATATTCTTCTATGAATATTTCAATTATGAACTATGAATTTCTATGGAATTTGTGGTTATTACTTGTGTATAGATAGGGAATTGCATTATACTTTGTATTTCTGTGTGCATAGATAGGGAATTGCATTATACTCTGTTTATTTGCATTATACTTTGTATTTCTGTGTGCATAGATAGGGAATTGCATTATACTCTTTATTCTGTTGTGTATAGAAAATAAGATATTTAAGAATTGCAAATCTTTTTACATCTAGAGAATAGATTGTCTAAGGGATAAAAGATGCATACTTGTGTGATTGCATTTATTGTCTGATCTCCGTATAAGGAGAGTATGGCTGCATTAGTTATTATATACTAGGACTGAAATGAGAACAGAAGTCAAGCAATTCTAAGGGCTTAAGTTATTAGGTTAACTAAGGTAAGCTTGAGTTACGCTTAGAATAAAGATTTCCAGTATAGGAGGGATTATATGAATTACTTGTTATGCTGATTCATTTCTAGCAGTTAGTATGTTGTAGGATAGTCTGGGGCTGATTATCTATTGAAGGACTTAACCTATGCGTAGTGTAAGATAGCCCTAAGTCAAATCGGCCTTGAGTAGTGTATGTGATAGATGACTCTCTCAGTCGTTTATTGAACTAAAAGTATTTGATCAAAGTAGTGTAATGTACCTACATCCTCTTAGATCGGGCGATGATTACACTGTTAGTTCACTGTGATCCAATAGTACATGCTAGTTCGGGATTGTGGGATTACAAGGATCTAGTTATGTAGGACACACCACTATGCTCGGTTGGTTAACAGTATCGGTTACTCTACCAATCTCTTCGTCGAAGGGAGGGCCATCTATTGAATAATAGATGTGCGGGGGACCGCATTATAAGTCCGTGGTTGGCAGAAAAGTGCCCGAGTGATGTTTCTCCTCCATAGCAGACGACTGAAGAACCAAGATTTGAAAGGGAAAATCCTGGACCGTCTTACTACTATTTGTTCTAAAGCTCATTGGAGCTATGTTAGTTAAGGTATGTATTCTTGGTTCATGTACTTGTGAAGTTATTATAATGAAATGGAATCTTTATTGTAAATGGATATGGCAACTTGTTCATGTATTATCAATAAAGAAAAGGAAATTTTTTATTGCAATGTCATGATAACATGTTTATTTACTTGTATGATGTAAATTTAAGAAATTTTTATTTCACGTAAGGGTTAGGTCGTTTTAGTATACTTTATAATAAGTGTTAAAGTGTTATTTTAAAGGGGAGATATAAGTGAATAATAAAGTATACTTTATAAATTTAAGTTTTGCACCAAAAAGGAGGGAAAAGAAAATGAAATTAAAGTAAATTAAATGAGATGAAGTCAAAGCAAATTGAATATTATAAAAGGGCATTTTTGGAATTCATTTGATGATGATTGACTATTTTCTCTCAACTTGGCTCTGTGCTTTGGCTTTGGAGGTGAAACTTAGGGTTTTGCTATAATTTCAATCTTGGAGAACGTAGCCTCTCTTTGATTGTGCTTCCTATAGGTGAGAAAGATCACTCAAGGGTTGCAGTTAATTGGTGGCTTCACATGGAGGTCACAACTGAGCTTCATTGGAGAAGAATTTCAAAAGTTTATAAGTGTTTGAATGAAATATCAGAATAATGCAAATATATTGATCATTATTTTAAGAGCAGAGAGAACTACAGGAGAACTTCAATAAATAGGTGGTTGCTAGGCAAGGGTTTTGGCAATTTAATAGTATGCAACTTTGCACTAGGCATGGGGATTGGTGATAGTGATTGTTGTTGGAGTTAATTATCATTGTTGTTGCTGTTATACTGCTGCAAACTTTATACTTCATTCTGGCATCCATTTTAGAGGGTTTCAAGCATAGTAACGAGACTCGGACTCGCCTCGGACTCGGCTAGGGTGACTCGACTCGGGACTCGGGTCTCGGCACAGACTCAGCAAAATGAAAAAACCCTAGAAATTTAGAGATTTTTAAGGATTGAAAACTTGTTTCAAGCACCCTTTATTGAATAAAATTTAAAGACACAATAACATCATTAAATAGAAGCAAATTTGATCACATTCACAAGTATACATTGATCACATAAGTATAAAGTACACAAATTGTAGCCGAGCTGTTGAAGGAAATAACACACTTAGATATATAAAATTATAGTCAAATGTATACAAAACTCATAGAATATGAAATCCATGACATCAAATGTTCCAAACAAATATGAAATATCAAAACAATAACTACAAGTCTATGGCTCAAAGGAGTTTGCTTCCTTCCTACGAAGGCATCTAAGGTTGGCCCTAGATGATGTAGCAGCTGCAGGCATAGTTTCTGCTTGTGACTCCATGCCACCCTCACCAACATTAGTTGTGGATGTGTTTGCATGTGGTTAGAATCTCCTTTGCCATGGCTATAGCCTCAACCTCTCTATCTGCCCGGTCAACCCAATCAAGGTCCTCGTCACTAACACAAGTATACATTGATCATATAAGTATAAACACAAATTGTAGCTGAGTTGCTCAAGGAAATAGCACACTTAGATATATAGTCAAAGACTCAAATGTATACAAAACTCATGGAATATGAAATCCATGACATCAAATGTTCCAAACAAATATGACATATCAAAAGATTCAAAACAATAACTAGAAGTCTATGGCTCAAAGGAGCCTGCATCCTTCCTACAAATGTGTCCAAGATAGGTCCTAGATGATGTAGTAGCCATAATCTCAAGTATCAGGGAAATTGCCCTAATGTGTTTGAGGGGCAGTGCCCCTTGCGGGGGTCTAGGCGCAGTGCCTCTAGCTGAGACAAGGGGTAGCGCACCTTGCAGGGGTTTGGGGCAGCTCACCCAGTGGGTGTTTGGGGGTAGCACCCCTAGTGGGGTCAAGGGGCAATGCCCCTTCCGGGGGTCTGGGGACAGTGCCCCCAACGTGGTCAAGGGGCAACACCCCTTGTGGGGGTTTGGGGGCAGCGCCCCTTGCGGGGTGGTGTTCCCAGTGGGGTAAGGGTGCGCCCCTTGTGAGGGTCTGTGAGAGGCAACACCCCTCGCGGGGTTCGGAGGTAGCGCCCCTAGTGGGGTGAAGGGGCAACACTCCTTGTGGGGGTCTGAGGGCAGCGTCCCCAGTGGGTCAAGGTGCAACGCCCCTTGCGGGGGTCTCGGGGCAGCGCCCCCAGCAGGGCAGTGCCCCTCGGGAGGTCTCGAGGCATCGCCCTGGGTGCGCTTTAAGACCTCCAAAACCATACAAACCTTCATGGCGTACATCATTTTGCATTCACAATAAGTTAAAAAAAAAATTAACTTTAAATTTCATGTAATGTTTTGCACTTTTCAAACCCTACCTATTGCCGAGTCTTGCTGATGAGACTCGCCTGGACTCGGCGAGTCTGGCGAGTCCACTAGACTCGTCGATTCTAGCTAGGACTCGACAGGACTTGGTCGAGCGAGTCCGAGTCACTTGACTCGCGACTCGCCGAGTCCTGGCGAGTCCCATAACACTGGTTTCAAGGCATATCTTACTTGTGAGTTCATGATTTGTAACCCCCAAATTTTCTAGGTATTGTTGTTTTAGATAATAGGGGATATTTTATGAACTGGGTTGTCAATATTTTGTGAAAATACTAAGTATATAAGTTATAAAAATTTGAAATTTTTAGCTGTGTTATTCCCTATTTAATGTTCAATTTTTGAGTTGAATATTATTATTGCAATATCTTTTATTTTGCTGCATTATATTGTTGTATCAAATATTGCAAATATATTAGAAAACCACAAGTAAACAGACAGGCAAAAATTTGAAAATTAAATACCCTACCAAGGGTGGGATATTTCAGTGGTATCAAAGCGGTTTCCTGCCATCCTAATGGGAAAAATTAAGACATTCAATCTCATAACTTTGCTTTGATTGAGTGATCAACACTCATAGTTTTCAATTTTAGATTAGAGTTATGTGTTCAAGCAGTGACAAAGAAATGGTATCAGGTGATAGGAAATGGTTGGCAAGAATTCTCTATGAGCAGGGTACCAAACTTGGCAGTCAACCTAAATCTGGGTGTGATACTTTGGTCACGTTGAGAAGACTGGAAGAATGCTTAAGTCTTGTTGAGTAGTTACCTTCTTCACTGTTACAGATTGATATGACTCCAGTAGTGACTTCGTTGGGTGAGCTTAAGAATTTGAGACACAGAGACAATGAGATTTGGCTCACTGTTGCCCTATGCATTAGCCAGATTATGAGGATCACAGCTCCTCGGGTTCCCTATGATGTTGGCACAATGAGGGAAACAATCTTTTTGAGGCATTTATACTCAAAAGATTGTTAGCATTCGCAACTTCCACGTGTTGTAGTTCTTTCTAGTAAAATGCTTGCTGCCTTCCAACATGATGTTGGGTAATGAAGCCATCCCACCCACAAATTCAAAATTACAAAAAATAAAAAAACTTAGTTGCTTTGAAAGAAAACCATTGAAATTTTTAGGAATTGTTTTTGAAAACCCTAGATAGCAAAAATAAAACCTACGTTTTTTCAAAAAAATTGTATGAAATATTTTGAAACCCTAGCTACCTAGTATAGTTACGATTTTGTAAAAAAAATTGGCAAAAGAAACCCTAGGTGATGCCAAAGACAGGATGTTTTTGGAAAAATCACCAAAAACATTGCTAGAAACCCTAGGTGGCATTGCAAATTTAGAAATCGTGCCAAAAAACATCTGAAATTCCATCTCCTGCGGCCAAAAACCCTATCACGTGACCATCAGAAAAAAATGGCCATGATTTTAAAGAAAAATCATCAAAATCTTTGTAAAACTTGTCGAACACCCAAAAAATCTTGTTGTGTGGCTCTATAAAAGAGCAAAAAACCATGGTTGTTCCAAAAAAGTGGTGTGATTTGCACTAGGAAATGGTGTTGTGATTTTTATTAGAAGAAAAAATGCGATTTTTCTTGTTGAAAAAATCCATGAATTTGTAGAGATACAAATTGTGATTTTTTGGGAAAAAATCCACAATTTCATAAAAAAATGACCAGTATTTTTTAAGTAGGTCTAAAACTTGCAATTTTATCTTTAAAAAATCCAAGATTTTAATTGCAAATGCTGTCCTATAGGAAACCCACAAAATTTCCAGCAGCAAAAACTTGATAGTTTTTTTGTAGAAATTGTACAAATCCGTACGATATCTTTTGGTTACTCTTTGTGCTTCAAACATTTCCAAATCATCACTGCCGGCAGTAGTTTGTGAGTCTTCACGTGTTCTTAGATCCCGAAGCTCGACTTGGGCTTTGACAAAAACAACACACAAAAGGTTAACCAAGATTGCATACAAATCTATTAAGAAATAAGGAGCAAAAGCTTCTTTATATAAGATTACACCCTTATCCACAGAGGATAAGGCTGATACCTCAGAGGATAACATTGATAACTCATAAGATAAGATTGACAACTCATAAAGCAAAAAGGTAAAACCTAAAGTCATTGAAGAAGATACCTAGAGTCTATCCTAAAAGCTAATTGACCATTACAATATAAAACATAACTTTATTAACAATATCTTTAATATCTTCTAGAGGAGTCTCTTCTTTCTCACAATTTTTTTTGCTATCTAGTGCTAATGTAGAAAACTTTTCATTCTCTCTTGGCAAATAGAAATAAATCATATTAGTATCGTTAGCATACTGTTGATGATAACATTCAGCTTCAGTCGCATTCTTCCAGCCTATTATTTATTGTTGATTAAATAAATTAAATAATAGCTAGAGAGCTATTTAATTTATAGAGTCCTCTATCCATAAAGAGGTGCAATTTAATTTGATTGGCACTAGTTTCTATGTGTGCCGACTTTCTCTCTATTGGTTGCGTCCTAAATAGAAAAGGCATTTCTTATTGGAGGCCGACCTCCTATGTTTGTAATTATATTTTGTATAATGGCCGACCTATCTCTTGAAGAGGTGCGACCTCTCTATCAATATATATATATAGAAGATCATTTCACTCCTTCAATCATCAAGCAAGTTCGATTTACTACTTCATTCAAGTGCGAATTTCCTCAAGAGCAGGTTGCGAATTTCTTCAAGGGCAGAGTTAGATATTAAGGAGGTGCAGATTATTATCTGTCATTGCATCTTGTGTAGGTGCTGAATATTGGCCTTGTGATTGGCCTTATTGTAAAGAGAATTGTTGCCACTATTTATATATATAAGAGAGATCTTTGTTGCTGGGTTTTTCTCCCTCAAGAGGAGGATTTTCCCAGGGTATCTGCTGTGTTATTGTGTCTGATTTGAATTAATTTCTGTGCATACAATCTGATCATTAAAATTCAACACATACAACAATAAATTATTGTCACAATCTTTTTCATTCTTCTTGTGATTGAGGTAGAGATTTTCAATTTGGTGAATTAACTCCACACTATTTGTACTATAGAGTGGATCGTTATGCATGATATGATATATGATATTATAACATGCATGATATGATATATATGATATTATAACATTGATTCTCCTTCAGCTCTTTGCTTTCATCCTGATGATGGATCACGAAGTGTGATCCGAAACGTTGATGCAAAAATTCTTACGCAATCAAATCCAGAAAATTGATGCAAATAATCAATATGGATTGTGGAAACTTGATATCTCTAACATTCATAGTGATCTTGTTTTTTAATGTATTCTACTTGAATATTAGAACCAAAATGAGAATATTCTTCTCCTTTTGGTAAACCACAACAACGAGTTTAAAATCAATAGTTAATTTGTTTGAAGACTAGATATCTTTCCATCAAATAGATCACCATATGTTTTTGCAGCCATAAAAAGTAATGTCTTTGGAGTTTGGATCATTTCCTAGATAAAAAGGAAATATTTTTTTATTTTTCTTGTTTTTTTTCTTTTGGAAAATAAAGTTCTATTTTCACTAAGTTTATTGCCACCGCTTACAAGAACTTATCTTGTGAAAGTAATTATGCTCTTCTGAGTTGACTAAATCATTATTTAATTTAATTAGTAATTTCCAAAATTAGGAATTTGTGAAATTTAAGCATCATTTTTTGGAATTCTAGAGAAATGATTTCAAACTCCTTATTCTCCCTATCTTCCAAATAAATTTTAGGAAGCAAACTAGAAATTTGATCATTTTCATATGCTTTATTTAAAAACACAAACCTATGTAATTCATTTTTTTATTTTGTTACTTATTTCAAGAAGTAGAAATTGAACTATTTTCAAACCTATACTAATAATGTCTTGCAGTATCTCAATAGTTTCTTTTGAATCTAAATTCAAATATTTTTTGAATTTCTTTTCTAGTACGACCTTAAGGATATTTCAAGAGTATTGTTGTATTCTACTAATGTTTTCAACCCTGTAGTATCATTTAAAAAATAATAATTGTAAACTTATTTATGATAAATTACTTTGTACAACAAAATTGAGACCTTTCAAATCATTTTGATATCTAACATTGTATTTTTTTTCTCTAAAATATCCATAGTAGAGAGACTCAAGTGCATAGGGCACCAAGTAGCATTATCAATTAAAAGGTCAATTCACTCTGAACTAGTCATTTGTAGAGTAAAAAAATAATGAAAATTTTAAAATACAAGGAAATTTCAAATATTCATATGATAACATTGATAAAGCATTCATCAAGACATTGTAGAACATTAATAAATAACATTAGACTTGAATTGATATTTCACATGAGAATTGACAAACAAATTAATAAAATTTAAATACTTTTTACTATCAATGTGCAATGTATATTATATAAGAAATACAACAAAATACCCAAAGGCTGCAGTTTTCAATGACAAAATGACAAAAACATAGGAAATAAATTGCTGTTCCTAATCAGCATTTTCCTTTGGTAGGTGTGCATTAAACTTAGAGTCCCGGTTCAAGTCACTGCCACGGGCTATTTCATGCAATGGAACCCCAACCAATCCCTCATGTGCCTCCTCGTCATCAACCTATATATCATCTTTGGGATCAACATCCCAATGTGCGGTTGGAGTCTAGTGATACTTGAGGGTTTGGTGATCCTATAGCAGGAAGGCACTATGTACGACCATCAACTTCTTCGATCTTGTTCCTCCTGACTAATTGGATGAAGCTATATGTAGATGAATTCCTCTCTACAATAGAGGAATTGGCAACTTGTGAAAGGAGGCGAGTGTCAAGCATCCTCAACTCTGGTGCATCCTTGCCATGACACATTTGACAGCCAATGGGGTTGGTTTGAGCTAATGTAGCTCTATCCTTCCTCGTCCTTGTTAGCTAAAGATTGGACCATAAAGATTGACAAAGGCAAGCCATTGTGTGCGAAGCAAAGAAGACTCCTCATTAGCGTACATTTTTTTAAGGGCTTTCATGAGCCCTTCTTTCACCTCTTCATCATGAGATGGAGGCATTTTTCCAGGCCTAGCTACATATCATTTGGGATTTAGAGCATTGGCTTCCATATGAAACAAGGTGTTCATAGTGCTTCGTTGCTGCATCACAATAGGCCTAATATGCTCCTCATAAAATTCCAAAGTAGGATCCTTGTATAAATGGCTTACTTCATTTGCCTAAGCATGCTATTAAAGGTTTCATAAATCTCTCCAAGGCTACGAGAGTTTGTATTAGCATATATTCACAACAGGTTCAATGAAAGAGAAAACATAGTTGCAAGTGCAAACAAGTTACAAAAATTAAAATTTAAAAAAAGATCAAGAATTTAAGACTTAAATGACACAATGAATGCTATTACAAAGAATATAATTTACAAGTTAGAAACATTAATAATTAAAAAAAAATTAATAATAAAACCAACCATTTCTTACCTCATTGTGGACCACCAATTATCATCAAGGATTTTTTGTTTCACATTTCTTCCTTTAGGTGTGCTTGCCTTTGATCATCTACCCCACTTTGAAATAACCACCATTAATTGTAGAGGCTCTTACACCTCAACCATCCTCTCTAACAAAATGGTGTAGTTGACATATCTAGTATCCATAGGCTTGAGGAATTCCTTACTTGAAAAAGTCTTGAACAAAGCAAGTGAAGTGCGATGGTTGCAAATGAACATCTCTATATCTCTAGCTTCTACCAGCATTTCCTTCATGCAATCTATCTTCTTGATTTCCTTCAATGCATCGCTCAACAATGAACACAATATGGGGTCTAAAAAATGTGCTTGTAAGCACCCTTCACCACCAAGACAACTTACATACACAGGCTGAATTGGTCACCACTTGTACAACATTAGAGGCTCCAACCTGTTCTATGGCATCCTTCAAAATATAAAATTGGAAGTTTGCATCTTTCCTCTTGCTTGAACAATCAAAATAGGAAATTGATGAGTGGTTGATGTTTGACATCAGTCCTTTGGGGTAGGGGATGTGTCCTTGGGAAGCATAGGAAAATGACAAAATGAGTTTGTTTTCTGTTCTTAGTTGTTTTGGAAGTTTTTTAGAGTTTATGTTAGTTTAAAGGGGTGTGGGGGTCCTTGTGGGCCTATCCATCCCTTTTTCTCCCTCAAAAGTGTGGTTTTTTTTTTAGAAAGGCCCCCAAAAGTGCCTGGGCTATCCCCTTTTGTACCTAAGTGTTCCTTAATTTTTTTTATGCCCTAGGGATGTTTCCTAAAATTTTTGAAAAAAGGGGATGGGATGGGGACGTTTCGTACCCATCCTAGTGTCCCTGAAATGTCCCCTACAGGGGATGGGGTCATTTGGGTAGGGGATAGGCCCTTGGGGAGCATAGATTGGTAAACCAGATCAAGCATATCCTTAGCTAAGATACTATATACTATATAGGCTATCATAGATTCGGACGTCAAGCGGAGTACTTAGAAAATATTATTCTTAAATATATTATCTGTTTGTGTGTTTCAAATTTTCAAAATTTTCATGAAAATCATTAGCTCTCTTATATTGTTTTTGTTTTGCGAAGTGTTATGATGGGACTTTCCCCCTTTTTTGTCAGGAAAAATTGAGTTACATATCAACACAAATAATACCAATACAAAGTTTATTTAATAAAAGATGTATTTATATTAATAAGCAGATAAGTTTACAAAAATCCGAATATTGAATTCCTTGGCAAAGGTTCTGGTAGTATTACAAAGTATGCAGAAAAAAGACTATATTAACTGGTAAGAAAGAAAATTAGAGAGAAGTTCTGCCAGGGACTTTAATACAGTTTTTCTCGTTCTTTTCAATGACAGCACAAAATTTGTGCATCTTTAAAGTTCAGGCTAAATATGGGAGCATTGGGGTTTGTCTGATGAACGAACAGAAAGGAAAATGTTTCTTCCTTCACTTTTTGGTTTATTTTTTGGTCCATCCAATATCCTCTTGATCAAAAAGGATCTATGACTTCATTCAACTTTCGTTGCAACAGTGTTACTCTGCACCATATGATGTCTTCACCATCAGCTCCATTACATCTCCTAGAATACTTGGACTTACTGCAATGTCTAACTCTTCTATGTTGCACAACTCAAACAGTGTCATTCTTTTTGCACACAGCTGTTCTACAACATTTTTGAGAACGATAGAGCAGAGGAAATAAGTCAACTGAAGATGAACAGTTGTGTTGCTTGTAACTGTGAAGATCTCTTCATTTTCTATTCTGTATATTTGTTTTCTAGGATTTTTCAGTCATAGATTGATGAAGATTGATAAGGAGGTAACATATACAGGCATGTAACACTATTCCGACTTCTTGGAATCTGTACAGAACTTGTGCATGATACAAATATTCAACATACCATCTTTTTTTCCAACTTCTGGAGTGTGGGATTTGGTTTCAGGGATGGAAAAATATGTCTGGATTTTTGGAATGCAAAGGGGACTATTCAAATATTATAAAAATTTAATATTGATTTTTTTTTTTAATACATCATACAAATAAATAAACAAGTAAAAAGAACTTCAAACAAAGTAAAAGAAGCTGAAATTTAAAAAATTAAATACAATATATACCAAGGTTAGCTTTTTGTCTATCAAATTGAGCCAAATAATTCATAATAGGAGTGGAGAGTGTAAGATAGATTGTACAAGTGTAAAAGACAAATTTATTTTCATGATAAAAAACATTGAAACTAAAAAATATATTAAAGGAGAAGACAGTAATATGAATAGCATCAAATTGATTACATTCAAGGAGATGATGGAGGACCACCACCTAAGGGAGTTAAGGGTGGAACTATTGCTACTCTCTCAAGTACCCCTAGGTTCAACTCTTTTAGGGTTCGTGGAGTGTTGCAAGAGCAGCATGTGACAGTCTTAGTGGATAGTGGGGCAACCCACAACTTCATTGACTGCCTTGGTGGCAGAAGGGTATTCCAACACAAGAATTTGAGGGATTCAATGTTATGGTGGCAAATGGGTTTAATATGACTTGCTGCCAAATGGGTTTCCACAGCTTAGTATCACTTTGGGGAATTACACTGTCACGGATGATTTTTTATGTGGTGGACTTAGGAGATACTAATACTATCTTGGGAATACAGTGGCTCCATTCCTTAGGGAAGTATTCATAGAATTTCTAGACTATGGAGCTGAAATTCAAAGCAGATGGCAGGAAGGTTGTGTTGAGGGGTATGTTTAATGGTACTCCTAGGATCGTGTCAACCAAATGGATGGAAAGCATTTTTAGGCATGGTGATATAGCTTGGGTAGTAGAGTGTTTAATATCATCTAAGACATCCATTGAAGACAATAATCCTTATCACACAGATATTCAACCAGTCTCGAACAAGCACAGTTTAGTCATTGGTGAGATTCCTCCAGGTAGACCTCTAGATAGAGGATTTGAGCATATTATTGAATTGGAGGGGGGTCCAAACCAATTATCACCACTCCTTATTGGCATCTGAAGAAGTTAAAGGAAGAGATCGAAAAAGCCATTAAGGAGTTGCTTGATATGGGGCACATCAGGCCTTGTTCGAGTTCCTTTGCTTCTTTTGTTGTCTTGGTGAAGAAGGATGAGACCATGAGGATGTCCATAGACTATCGCGCTCTTAACAAAAAGACTATAAAGAACAAATATCCTATTCCTCGGATTGATGAGTTGTTGGATGAGTTGCACGGAGCGGTATACTTCTTGAAGATTGATCATCGCTTAGGGTATGATCTGATAGGGTGAGAGAGCAGGACATCCACAAGATTGCATTCAGATGTCATTATGGGAACTATGAGTTTCTGGTTATTCCCTTTGGGCTAACTAATGCACCCGCCATCTTTCAGTCCTGTATGAACCACATATTTAACAAACAGTTGAGGAAGTTCTTATTCGTGTTCTTCGATGATTTACTCATCTACAACAAGACTTGGGAGGAGCACTTGAGACACCTTGATGAGGTGTTGAGTATCATGGAGGCTCAGTCATTGTATGCGAAGGCATCTAAGTGTGAGTTTGGGATGACTGAGATTCTCTACCTGGGTCATGTGATCAGTGCTAAGGGGATTCAGGTCCACCAGGAGAAGATTCAAGTGATTACTGATTGGCCACCACCGAGGACATTGACAGAGCTACGAGGGTTCTTTGGATTATGCAGCTACTATAGGAGGTTTGTCAGAGGGTTTTCACAGTTAGGTGCACCACTAACAAACCTTACCAAGAAAGGGGCTTTTAGATGGTTGGATGAGGCTCAATAGGCATTTGACGGGATTAAGGAGGTAATGAGCTCTTGTCTAGTGTTGGCATTGGCCGATTTTACTCAACCCTTCATTCTTGAGTGTGATGCATCAGGGGAGGGCATTGGAGCAGTCTTAGTGCAGAACGGGCACCCCATTGCATATGAGAGCCAGAAACTTAGGGATAATGAGAGGCCTACTCCATCTATGACAAGGAGATGCTTGCCATAATGCATGAATTGGAGAAGTTTAGATAGTATCTTGTAGGTGGGAAGTTTGTGGTAAGGACCGACCATAATAGCTTGAGGTATTTTTTGGAGGAAAAAAGGGTTTAAATGAACGACAACAAAAATGGGTAAGCAAGGTACAGGCTTATGATTTTGACATAGAATATGACAAGGGGGAAGATTCTAGTTGTTGATGCTCTCTCTAGGAAACCCGTTGTTTGTTCTCTAGCGGAAATCTCAACTGATTGGAAGGCTCAACTCTTGGTGGAGTATTCCAAAAACACAAATGCATGTGAGATCTTGGATGGGAAGACATAGGATGACAGATAGAGTGTGGTAGATGATATCATTTACTGCAAGGGTAGAATTTTTTTGGTTCTTGAGTCAAAACTTAAGGAGAAAATCTTGAGAGCCATCCACGATACACCATTGGCAAGACATCTTGGGTACTTTAAGACTTACAGACAGGTTAGAGAGAGGTTCTCATGGAAGGGCCTCAAGGAGGATGTCTTGAGACATGTGAGAGAGTGTGTGACTTGTCAGCTGAACAAGTCAGAGCACACTTTTCCATCAGGGTTACTTCAGCCATTGCCCATTCCAGAGTAGAAATGGGAAAGTGTATCTATGGATTTCATTAGTGGTCTACTGAAGGTATAGGGTAGGGATTGTATTTTTTTAGTTGTTGATCAGTTGACCAAGTTTTCTCATTTCTTCGCCATCTCTACAAAGTTAAGGCACCTCAGAGATTCAAAGAGGTGTTTAGGCTCCATGGGTTGCCAAAGAACATAGTCAGCAATAGGTATAGCAGGTTCCTTAGTGCTTTTTGGCAGCAGCTATTCATATTAGCTGGCACAGAGTTGACTCCTAGCATGAGTTACCACCCTCAGACAGATGGTTAGATAGAGATCGTGAACAAATGGGTTGAGGGATATTTGTGTAATTATGTGGCAGGGTAGCAAAGAGCGTGGATTAGGTGGTTGCACTTGGGTGAACACTGCTACGTCACCACCTATCATATGTCAATTAGGATGACTCCTTTCCGAGCATTGTATAGTTATGATGTTCCATCATTCTTGGACTTGGCCTTCAAGGATAACAGGGCTCCCAAAGCCAAGGATTGGATCTAAGAAAGTCAGGATCAAAGTGCCCAAAATTAGCATAAAATGTATGCAGACAGGCACAGGATTCAGAGAAGCTTTGAGGTAGGGGACTTTTGTTTTTTGCGCCTACAACCTTACAGGTAGTCCTCATTGAAGAAAAGTGGTGCAGAGAAACTAAATCCTTGCTTCTATGGTCCTTATAGGGTTGCTTGTAGAGTGGGGGAAGTGGCATATGAGCTTGAGTTGCCAGAGAGCAGTAGGATACATAATGCGTTTCATGTGTCGTGCCTCAAGAAGGCACTAGGGCAACATCTTACATCTTCACTGGAGCTTCCACCTCTAGATGAGGAGGGTAGATTGGTTTTGGTTTCGGAGGAGATTTTGGATACTAGAGAGAGGAGGTTGAGGAGCAAAGTAGTCAAGGAGTCCTTGATTAGGTGGATGGATTTATCAGTAGAGGAGGCAACATGGGAAGGAGACAGATTCTTCAGCATCCTAATCTACAATTGCTTGAGGACAAGCAATTTCGGGAAGGGAGGATTGTAATGTCCCCTTCCGATGCTTAGGCAGGGGTGACTTAATTAGCTTATTTTATTCCCATAGGCTAATGTCGGAGTTAAGGGAATATTTTAATTAATTATTAATATTATCCATTTCCAACATATTTTAAGGATAACATTATTTAATTAATTTAGTTGAGTTTATAAAGTGACTTGGTGGTTATTTATGAAATATAAATGAAATATGCTAACCAATTTTTTGCCACAGTTTTACACAATCATCAACACTAGGCCAACTTGATTAGCATTAGCTCCCAAATGATAATCAAAGCGAAACTCTGTCAAAACAACTCTAACCAAGAATGCGCCCTAAAACTACTTAAGGAAGAGGGGCGGGCATATGGTCAGAGGATCCCCTAGGATCTAATAACTCAACAACTGTAGAAAGATTACAATTGGAAGTACAAAATAAACTCCACGCCAAGAATGTGCACACAAGATCCCAGTGAGGGCGAGGTGCTAACATATGACGGAGTAATTATTAGAAACTAAAATAACTAGGCGGATAACCAGCCATAGAAAATCAAACTAACTAATTCTTTCGTTGTGGCGGGCATCCACTTAAGAGTGGGGATTCACCACTTGATAGTGGGTACAAAGAGAGATACAAGTTCAATTCTCCACACTGGTGGTAAACCATCCAGGGGTAATTAATGTTTGCTTAGAAAATTACAAGTAATTGCAGCCAAAACAAACTGGTTGGATTAGTACTACTAATGCTCAACCTTACAATTAAGAATTTTGCAAATTACGAGTATTACAATGATTGCAAACAATTCTAATATGTAAAGAAGAATTCTCTCAATGTTTCAACACTCAAATACTGGAAACTGAAGGCTAAAACTGAACTAAAAACAATCTGATTACAAAAACCAGCAAACTGAAAGTGTAAACCAGCAACTGTGAAACCAATGAAATGTTCATAACTCATTCAATATACCTCCGAATTGAGTGAAGTCTTTTGCAGAAGCCTTCTAGGAGGTTGGTGCCCAAAATCAGATCATAAATCAGCATCAAAACTCAACACATATTTCTTGCACGAATCCCAAGGCTCTCATGAATGGTATGGCCCTCCTTGAGGGGCGATTTTGACATATAAAATCAGAAACTTAAAACTAAAATCTGCAAACTTATGAGAAGGGTCGCCCAAGGCATAGAAGTCATTTGATCAAATACCCATCTCCAAATTAAAATCACCATAAGAGCTGCAATTGAAATCGACTTTCAGCCATGACTGTATCAGCAACTCCAAAACTGGAAATATCATCAAAAACATCAATTATGAGGCTCAATCTGCTAGTCTGGATGAGAAGCAGCAATAAAACCAACTAGGTGTTGTATTTCAAATACGAAATTGGATTGAAACTAGGAGGTAAGCATCCCTCGAAGTAAAAACCAAGTTGTCATTTCGATAGCATAACATTAACATAAATTCATGGATACAAATGCTGGAGCAGAACTTCACTTTTATAGGAAAGGAGAAAACTCATCAACTTCCCTTCAAGGCACGCCAAAAGCCACTAAAGAAACTTTTCAAATTTCCAAAATTCATAATTCCTCAAGATGGCGTCCCACTTCAAGGCAACATAATTTTTTTATTAAAAATATTAAAACACCTTTATGAAGGCGCCCCTCTCCAAGCCCCTCTTTTAAACACAACTTAAAGTTATCCTCCTAGGCCAAGGGGTCAACAAAGAAACATAAAATTAATTGCCTTTTATTAAATAATTGCCATCAACTTCTGCATTTTGAAAGCTATACCAAAATTACCAACTGCTCCAACAAAAATAGAAACATACTGAAGCACTGCCAATAGGACCACTGCCAAAAATAGTATTTACTATAAATAGTAAACACCTAGAGAAGCCTCAAACCTCCAAGCAAGGAAACCCTAATTTCCTCTCAACGAGCCTACGGGCCTCCGGAATAGGCTGATGAGCAACTAAACTGATCACTGACGAGAAGGGGACATTACAATAAAAAGGTCACTTTATTATCTTGGGTTAATTAAAATATCAAAAGTGGGGGAATTAAAAGGTCATTTTGTAAGATGAAAATAAAAGTGAAAAAGTGAGCTCATTTGAATTATGCTTGAATATTATCCTTTTGGTGATTTTGGAGAAGCTTCTCTAAGTTTGAAACCCTAGAGGATGAAACCCTATGGGCAATTGGATTCGGTGGTGAAACGATTTTACGCTAGCCAGTTGTGGATTGAATATTCAAATTGTTAGAGGAAATTCTACAAATAGAGTTGGCAAAATTTTTGAAGTCTCTTAGAGAGACAAATTTTAGGGTATGTGGTTTGGATAAGCTGGGAGAGTATTGGATATATATATTTAATATTATTGCAGTATTTAATGGCTGGTGCAGTAGATAGTGGTATTGATTCATATTCCTCAAGCTGATGGTATTAGTTTTCTATGACAGTTTATAATATTAGCCGCCTCATTTTATAGCTAGTCGCATCCTTAATTTCTGGCCGTTGTATCACTAGGAGACTATTATATTAAGAGTGAAGGAGGTCTGCATGGCATATATGGTCAAAAGGGAGTCTATGTCAGATTTGAAGACTAAAAGGGGAGTCTACATTGGGGAAAGATAGGCAACTAAGGTGGAGTTGGGTTCATAATAGGTGCTGCCCCTGCTCATAAAAGTCACGCTTATATTCCTAACATGGTAACCAAGATAGAATCGCAGCAGGTAAATAAAAATAGCAACAACTATTAAAAAGATGTGTATGGTAATGGGAATCTAAAGAGGTGATGTGGATGCAAAGAAAGTCTTGGAAGGTTAGTGCTAGAATGTACAAAGGGACACATCTATGGTATAGCGGATGACTTAGGAAAGGCTGCCGCTTAGTGCCTATGTAATGTCCCCTTCCTAGGCAGTGCAGTTGATTCAGGGGTTAGCCTATCATTCAGACCCTCGTAGGCTGACATATGTGTTTAGAGGGTTACTTGTGGCAGTTATCCTGCGTTTGGGAACATTACTCCATCAGTTGATTCAGGTTTGGGCCTTGGCAGACACTTACAGAGTGATTTACAGACACTTACTATTTATAGTAAGTTAGGAAGACAGGGGTTACTATTTCTGGCAGGGCTGGCAAGGGCACCTGGTTCAGTTGGTCAGCTCAGTTTCGACCCAGTTTGATGATTTGATGAGCAAACAGTAATTTTTGGAGCATATGATAATTATTAAAAGATTATTAATTTGACTTTATAATATAAAGTCACTTTAATGAAATATTAAAGTTATTATTAATGGAAAATTATAAAGTATTTAATACTTTATAATAAAGGAGGAAAAATTAATATTAAATGAGTTTTAATACTCATTTATAAAAAGGATGCCATTTATTAATAATTTGCCTGTCTCTAAAAGGGCGAATTATTATATTATTAAATTCAATTAAGTTGATTTTTTGAAAAGGGTCGAACTTTTGAGGAAATGTTATATATTTCTCTTCAAGGCAAAATCAAACTCATTATTGATGATCATTTTGAATTTGTCTTTTATTCTCTCTGAGAGCATTGGGGTTTGTGAAACAAGGGTTTCTGCAAATTCTTTCAATCATTGGATTTTGGAGAACGTTCCCTCTTCAGAATCATACATACTGAGACTGTGCAATACTAGTTGAAGCTTGTTAGTTGAGTGGCTTCACACAGAAGTCATACAAAGCTTATTGGTGAGGATTCAGACTGGGGTTTTGGATCGATTTTCTTCCTGAAGGAAATTTCTGACAGTGGCTGTTATTTATTTATCATCTGGCACATTTCCCAAGGTCGTACGACTGTATTTATTGCTGATTAAAAGTCGTACTTATCAGCTACAAGTCGTCTTTTTCATCCAAGGCAAATCGACTTGCCTTTTTGCTTCTTCTTGTCATCAGTGTTGGCGCCTTGACTCCAGGAGGTGTTAGCATTCATTTTTTGGTAGAAGAAGACTTCCTACAAGCTGGCTGTACCATCTTTGTTCTTCTACAGGCGGCTGCAAGGTTACCGGGTTCTTGAAATAAATCTAGTTGCTTTTTTTGTCTGCATGTTCTTGATTCAGCATTTTAACCATTTCTTTGTCATAATACAATCATTTGCCTTCCATCCAGAGGTTGCTTGCTTCAGAATTCAATAGTATTGTATTTTTTAAATATTTTACAAGCATTTATTTCGAAATCGCACCATCTCTCCTTATTGCAAAAATTACAAAAAAAATTCAAAAACACAACAAAACAACAAAAAAAAATTGCATTATCGTCAGAAGTCTGGGTTGAGAGACACCTGGTCTCTTACAGGATAGAGACACCCATGGTGTATGACTGGCATCGAACTGCTCAAGTCACCAGGTCAGAAATACAATACATTTAATTTAAATTGAGTACAGAGTCAAAAAATATCTGTATCTGCTGTGTCACAATATATGTACCTTCTGTGGAGCAAGTATAAAATTATATTCTGACTTTGGGAATCAAATGCAATGTATTTTGTTATTAATGATATATTATGAGAAATGCATTTATCTAATCTGTATACAAACATTCATCATTCCGGAGAGAAAACATTAGAAACTTTTTCAATGCAGCATCATGTTAAGTGTTTGACGAAATGCCTATTCGCATAGATTGTAAAAGTGAAAATTTTTTGCATGCAAATTTTACCTGGGATATTTCACAATATAAACAGATTTTGAATGACTTAAATTTCAGATGCATAGACTTACTCTGACTCAATGTGAAATGCTGAAAGGTGGATTTTTTTACTGCACTCTCTATTACTTGGGGCAGTGCTACCTGAGTTGCTACTCACTGTTTGTGTACTAACCTAAATATCCTTTGGCCTCCTTTTGCACAAATTGTTGATTAGTATTTGACAATTTTCAAAGATAGTCAAAATTATTTGATAATTCATCATCCCTCTGCTGATTTACTTCTTTTTGTTGGAGTTTGCGAACCATTAATCACTTTTACTTTTGAATCAACAAACTAACTATGCTTGTATGATGGTAATGCCTATGTTATAATTACATGTTTGTGAATGCATATGGGGATGGATGACAATGGTGCCAAATTCTAGGTGGTAAATTAAGAAAGAACAATTATTTTGTACATAAAGACAAAACATTACATACAATGCACACATATAATACAAGTTCCAAAGCAATAATACAATATATGGAGTCTTCAATTATTACTGCCCTTAAAAGTTTATAGATTGAGAAATCTTATAATCATGAACACTGATGTTCCTATAGACTTGGGCCACACCAGGTGTATTGGTTGGAAGCAACTGCCCATACGTGACCAGCATCGCCACATAAAAAACTTAAATGAAGTCCTATTCACATCACAAGGACTTAGAATGATTTCTATGCAATCATAAATATCTTATTCACTACATCCCGACAAAAGGATTTCTCAAAATGTTTAAATCTCTACGTACAAGCATATAAGAAAGCATCTCTATTTGAGCTTCAACAACTACATGCATAACATGCTTTCCAGAAATTACCTCTTTACAGGCTTAGCAATAGTCAGTAGAAGGTAACTGTGTTTGGTTTATGGAAGAGACTTTGTAAATTTTGTCTGCTTGGTCCATAACATTATAAGGCTTCCATGTTCCAATTATAGTTCTTGTCTTGTTGTATTTAGCAAATTGTATGGCTCTGCCATTGTTATTTTCCATAGATTTGTTTCAGTCTTAAGGTCATAGCAGATGGTGCAGTTTTTCTGTTTTTTTCTATTTGTTGTAATGAATTTGAGTTCCTGATTGAATCCAACTGGTTGATTTACCCACAGTTCTGGTTCCTACAGGTAGTTCATTTTATTGTTTTTTTTAACTATAGAGCGTAAGGACTGTGATTATGGTTATCATGTTATAATGGGTTCAACTTGGAAGGTCAGATTAATTAGACTGAAAGTTGAGTTAGCATGGATCTGGATCAGGCTTGCTGCTTTGTTCTTGATGTCCTTGCTGCCACTCAATCAGGTTGGTCAAACTCTCATGCTGGGTATGCAGAGGTAAGAATATAAGGTTTTTACTGTCAGAGTTGGGGTTTGCTCCTGCAGATAGTTGTTATCATCAGGCAACTGCAAGCACCTGGCTTCTAGCAATGGGTGCATACATCTTGCTGGAGGAGTTATTTGCACCCAATCTTTAAATTTGGTCATCTTTATAAGCATGGTGTTAGCGCTTGATCCCTGAGCCTTACCAGCTCAAAATTAAATATCTAACAGAAGCATGTTAAGAGAGAGATTCAATGCATGGAGGTGTCACTTATTAAAAGTTGAAGCATGCCTATTTGAGTTCTATGAAGCATGTTGCTTTTTGCAAAAGCATCTTGTTGCCTTTTTAATCTGATTTTGTATTATAATTACCTTCGATTTGAATTTCTTGCAAGAGTATTTTATAAGAAAAATCTGTTTCTCTTTTTGCACCTGAAATAGCTGGACAACTGGTTTGTGTGTGCAGTGGTAATCTTTCGTGGGACCAGATTTTGCGGTATACACAGTTGTGTAAGAAATATGTATCGCGCTATGTTGCTTGTTTAGAAGCTAATCCTGACCGAACAATTATTGACGATGATAAAGAGATTCAAAAGCTTGACCGTGAACTTGAAATTGAAGTCATTCTACAATGGAGGTATTCTATGAAATTTGTGAAATTGGCTGAACTTTTGGAATTGTCCAAACTGATTAGTTTTATATCAGAGAACCAAAAATATTCTGACAGGCAGTATGGTGATGGTTTGAGTTATTTATAAAACTTATTATTTCTTGTTTATCAAGAATATATTTTGAATTTGTACTGGAAATATGCAGAATGCTGGCGCACAATTTTGTAGAGCGGACTACTGGGAGGGATGTGAAGAAGAAGCAGCCACAGAAAAGCTGGTGGCAATTAGGCTGGTTAGTTATTTAAGCTACATCTGTATCATGTTTAATATTTTTTATTTCTTCCTGATCAGTTTTTAATTTTATCAGATCCTTATGCTTGACATTTCTTCATCTCTCTTTCCAGGGGTGCACAGAACAGTAAGAATAATAATGGAAATGAGACCAGGAACTTAACAGAAGAGGAAGTGAAACAATTGAATGAACTTATTGGATACAAGGAACACACAGAGAGTCCATTCTTTCCAAGTCAGGGAAAACTGAATGTACTTCATACTCTTCTTGAGGTTCACATGCAGCATAATGCTTCAAAGTTGATAATTGATGGGCACAATGTTACCGAACTATCTTGTGAAGGGCTTCATTGCTCAGTGAAACTGTACCCAGATTCTAAATTTTTTTATCTAAAGCTGCAATCTTACCAGCTAGGATCTCCTGAGGGGTTTCTTGTTGAGGTTGTATTAGGTTTTACAATTCTTTTTTTTTGGAAACTAGCTTGTAATTTTTGTTTATGAAATGATTATTAATTTATGACAAAATTCATCCACCAATTGTGAAAATGAGGCTGTCTTGGTTTGCTTGCAGAGTGCAACTGAAGAAGAGTCGCTCAATGCAACCTTTTC
The DNA here is from genome assembly GCA_007258455.2 of Sequoia sempervirens. NCBI lineage: Eukaryota > Viridiplantae > Streptophyta > Pinopsida > Cupressales > Cupressaceae > Sequoia > Sequoia sempervirens. Next base: position 763,513,173 of record VDFB02281492.1, on the reverse strand, counting down.
ATACATGCCTTTCGATAGGCAGGTAGATTGGAGCTTAGCTGCCAAAGCTTCCCCATGTTACATGACTGTATGTTTTCATGACCCCAGGCTTCTTAATGATTATAGCTTTCTTATTCTAATTTTAGCTGCCAACCATAGGGAAAATTTCCTTTGACGTAACTCTATCTGTGACATTCTTATGTATCAGTATTTGAAGGTTGCCATTGACCGGATTACAAGCTTTTTTGAAAATAGCAGTGCTGTCAGTCAAATTGTTGCATTAGAGACAGCAGCTGCTGTACAGGTCAGCCCATTATATTTTACCTTTATCTGTAAGCATGCAACAGTTTTTATTCTCAGGCATTCTGAATTTCTGTTGCTTATTTTCAATGTAACAGATGACTTTAAATGAAGTTAAACGCAGTGCTCAGGAACAATTGAGCAAAGCATTACAGGACCGTTCCAGGTAAGCTAGCATTTTGTTTTCTTAGATATTTTAAATTTTTAATCAGTATGTCAAGAACAGTTAATTGATAATCTGACTAACTTAAGCCAGATGATGAATTTTGGAGTATGGAATAACTTTAGCTGCAGTGATGGAGTTTGAAATATGGACTAACTTGCACAAAATTTTATAGATGGGGGGGATGGGTGGATATGTTTCATGGCTAAGTTACTGGATCCATGGGCCAAGCTTCCAGATCCGGGTCTGGTTCGTACTGGATTCGGGATCTGGTTCAGAATGGCATGGATCTGTCTAAGTTTTTTATACTATCATATTACTATTGGGCTTGGGCTCCTAGCAAGCAGCCGTTCAGTGGGATTTTGCGGTTAAAGAATGCGGGTTTGTGGAGCTGGAGATTTGTGAATCGCCGCTGTTAGATTGGAAAATTTGACAGCTTTGCGTGACTCTAGTAGATCTTGTTGATAATATTATTATTTTAAAAAATATAATATTTATATGTTTATATTATAATTATTATAATATTATATTATTAATATTTCTATAGAATATTATTAGTGTTCCACGGAGTTCCTTGACGGGGGGACGCAGGGGCGGCGGTGGCGGCGGCGAGGCAACGGGGGGCTGGTTCAAATACATATAGTACTTGAAAAATTATTTATGAAAATATGTGTAAGGAATAAGTATAAGAATTGCAAATAAAACTTTGGCATACCAAGTAAAGTTTAAACTAATAAATAGTAAATACATGGCAATGATTGCATTGAACATTAACAATGGTGGATAGAGGTTTGGGGGAAAATTAGAAATAAGTATAAGAATTGCAAATGAAACTTTGGCATACTAAGTAAAGTTTAAACTAATAAACATTAAAAACATGGCAATGAGTGCAATGACATTAACAATAGAGGGTGGAGATTTGGGGTCAAGGGGTAGTGCCCTTTGTGGGGTTTGGGGGTGGAGCCCCCGTCACCAAGCACAAATTAAGGCCTTCAAAACCTCACAAACCTTCTTGGAAAATGGTCATTTTCACGATTTTATTGCTTATCTTTTGCAACACCTAGAAGTCTCTAGGACGGTTGGGAGACTCCTCAAAGTCTCTTGAATGTCCTAGAGTCCGTCCCCAAACTAGGTGGCATCTTGGAGATGTCCCCAAGACTTGGGCGGTGGTGGCGAGATAGTGGGGGGACGCGTCCTTGTGGAACATTGAATATTATAGTTATATATTATAATGTGATATTTATATTAACATATTATAGTATTATCTTATAGCTATATTATTAATATTATATTATTATATAAATATATTTTATAATTAATTATTATTATATAATATATTAATTTTATTAACATTTTATAAGGTTTATAAAGATTTCTGTATATAAAAATACAAAATACTAAGAAATATGTATGTTGCTTTTTTTGTAAATATATATGATGATTTTTACATTTTTTTGTATGGATGAACCCAAAATGAATCTAGCTAGAATTGGTAACATAGTTTCATGGATGGTAACCCACCCTACTTTTTTTCTTTTGCAATAAAGATGCAATGCAATGTCTTCAACACTTTCTCATCACCCAGATCTTGGAGTGGGCAAGGTGAGAGCATACAATGCCTTCAACCACACAACTAATCTAAATGAATGCAATTATAATGATATGGTGGCAAGCCGAGTAGAATATGCAGCGGCAAAGCCGGCCTTATCAACACCTTTTTCGTCCAATTGTGTAAAATGACACATAAGCGAAAAAGCCATGCAATTATAATGATATGGTGGCAAGCTGAGTAGAATATGCAGCGGCAAAGCCGGCCTTATAAACACCTTTTTCGACGGATTGCATAAAATGACACGTAAGCGACAAAGCTAGCCTATCAACTCCTCTTCGGTGGATTGCATGTATGCAATGCAAGCCATTGGCATAATTTCTAAGCTTGACTCAAACCAAAATGATCGATAATGCTAGCTTGTTCATGCCAGAACGGGTTGAATGAAAATGCTATAATTATTGGCAGTGAATCGTCCAACTTACAAAATGAAAATGCATTCAAATGATTGAATTTGATGGTACTGCCATATGGGGTTCACAAGATATATATAAAATGCATTAAAAATTAACATTTGAGGAAGTAAATTGCTGCTATAGACTGATACAAAGTTCTGATTACAAAATTAGATTGCTGCAACATCCAAAATGAGACCAAATAACATTGATAAACAATATGTTTCAAGTACCCAACAAGAAGAATTCCTCCAATAGTTGATACAAGAGGCTGATGTAGGTTTGGTATCACTCTATAACTGCTGTTATACTGTCAAACAGGTTTAATGCACTTTGATAACACGTTGCAAACTACTTTGTATGCTGACACAATGTAATGTCCCCTTTTCCTAGGCAGTCATCAGTTGCTGAGGTTAGTCTATCTCTTGGTCCCCGTGGACTAACAGGATGGTTAAGGGGTACCTCTAAAGGCGTTTGTGGCTAGTCAATCAACCATTTGTGCTTAATTGGTGCTTCCCAACTCAGTGTGTTCCAGTTTCTTCACTGTGTACTTTCGGAGCTTTATCTGGACACTTCGCCCACACTATTTTTAGTAAGTCACAGGGGGTCACTAACCTAGTCAGCTGGTATTATTTCTATGTTGGGCATGTTGGCAAATTCTCACCACGGAGTTATCTTGGCATTTATCATGGTCCTGAGTATTAAGTTTAAATAACGTTAATAATAAAGTTAAATTAAAATATTTAACTTTATGCGTTATTTATATATATTTAAAGTGACTTTATAATGAGGAGTTATGAGGAGGTTTAAAATGTTAATTTTATATTATAAAGTTGGTTGCCCAAATTAAAGGGGATTAAAGGGGATATAAGGCGGGAAAGTAAATTAAACAAAATGAATTTAAATGCCAACTTGGGCATGGGAAAATTGGAGGGAGATATAAAAGCCATTTTGTGAGCTCATTTGCACATTCATGTTTTGGAAAAAACTGGAGAAGGTATTGCTAGTTGGACTGGATAGTCTTGGCTTCTTGAGGACAAAAACCCTCATGAGGAACAGTATGCTACAGGAGTGAAAGATCTCCCAAGGCTTCTTGCGGATAACTCCATTCAAGGGTTATGCATTGCACGATAGCGATTACAGGAAAGGCTTCAAATTCAAGGTTTAAAGGAGTTAGTGGAAACTTGCAAAAACATTGATCATCTTTTCAGAGTAAGGAGTTTTAGATGTGCTGGTTGATATGTCTTGACACAACTTTATGGTTGAGTGAATGCAAATGGTTTTATACTTGGCTGGGATGTTGGATTCCTGGAAGTTGTGGTCGCCTAAACCTCTACGCAACCATTATACACCCATTTTGGAGGCATAGCAATATTGTATTTGGGGTTGTGGTAATTCCCCAAGGGTTGTGTGAGCCACAGGAGAGCGCAGGCCAGCATATAACCCCAACATGTTCAACTTCCTGCTATGGGTTGTTGTAGGAGGAGGTCGTGTCAGTGCCAGGTGTGAGATTCTGAGTTTTGGGTTCTTAGAAACAGGTGGTCAGAATTGTGTGGGAAGTCATGGTCTATTGCAGAGGGGCGTGTAGTGACTGCTAGGTGTGTGGAAACCTGCTTGGTGTGATTCTCAGTGTGGAATAGTTGCTACATTAATCGCCATCCCTCACTCTTAGTTAGACTTGTTTGTTGGGTGTTGCTTTTCATTCGGAGTCGCCATACATTGGTGTTATCTTGCCAAATTGGTATTTAATACTAAGCATTGTAACTTATATTTTTGAGTATGTTTATGGCTACTGTACTCATATTACATACTCTACGATTAATCGCCGAGTGGCTAAGTACTTTCCCAGTTTTTGCTTGGGCGAGTACTTCTTGCTTTTACTCGCGGCTCAAGATGCAAAAAAAAAAGCCTTTTTTTCTTCTTCAGAAAACTCGCAGAAAGCCCTCAGAGTACTTGTGGAAAACCCTAGAATAGATGAAATAGGCTTTTAATGAGCCTGTTTTTGCACGATTTCGACGCCTTTTTGGCGCGTTTTGGATGCATGTATGATGCAATTTGGTTCTTATAAGACCCCCATTTAGTGGGCCTTATAGACATTGCATCCTTTGATGCAATTTGGATTGGTTTTTTGGCGCAATTAGGCTGGTTTTATTGTTTACACTGTAGTGTTATTGGTTACACATTATCAACATACACAAACCTGTCGACTGATATTACACATTATCATACATAGTCATCAGGTTTGTGTATATTGATAATGTATAAATTTTTAAACATTAAATAGTTTAATGAACATTATCATAATGAACAATTGATAGTTATACATAGATTTTAATGGTATTACCGTATTACTTATATGCATACTTAATAGTTAAATAGTTAAACTTAATACATTGATTGATGATAATATGATATCATGATACATTGATAAGTGAAACAAGAAACTGTGTGATTGTGTGTGTGTATATGCATGCAAACTTGGCATCTTGTGTATGTGTATATATATGTATGTGTGCACAATCCAGTGTGTGTATAGGTATGTTGTAATTGAATTTTGCAAAAAAAGTGTTTTTATAAGAAATTTTAGTAATTTTTAAGTTGTCGAGTATTTGCCGAGTACTCTCCGAGTTCGAGTATGTAAACTATGGCTGTACTGTTATTCTGAAATATAAATGTCAAGGGTTTAATGCCTTTCTCGGATGTAATGAATGGAGTCTAAGTTTGTAGCAATGCAAAGTTAGGTATTGTCTATTTATTGACATATGCTAATACTTCTATGAAATGGAATATGGAGACATCAATTGCTCCTAGACCCTTAGTTGGTGATGCTTTCATGGTTGAGTTGTAAGAAGAAGTCAAAGATGTCACAATCCTCCATGGGAAGTAGGAGGATGAGTTCAAGATGGATGTCATATTATATGATGGTTACAAAGATCCTAGTGCCTTGGAGGTGAAATTTGTTGTTGGAATTTGGATGATTTGCATGAGAGACATTCTTTTTGGAGAAGATGCCTTTAGTTTCACCAAGAGGTCTTTTGATGAGGCACACATGAATATCAAAGTTGCATAGCACAACCATGGTGGAGTTGTTTCATTCCTTCAAATTCATGATAGAGGTCACCAAAAGAGTACGTTGGAAGGTTATGGTGACCTGAGAGATGCTCCATGGAAAAAAAAATTCAGATTTTCAGTTTTGACTCTGCTGTTTTGTTGCAGATCAACCACCTCATACTTTGGCTTGCTCACATTCATGTAGGATGGCAAAAGTTTTCAGTCAAGGGATGAAGGAACTATCAATTGGAGGTTGTTTGGGAGCCTTTTTCAACCTCTTCCAAGGTGATTTTGAGCATTTCAATGCTCACCATTCATTTCCTTGCAAAGGGATTGCATTTATGCAGCTGTTGTCCTACTTCAAGGTTGCTGATTTTGATAAAATCAGATTATAAGTTGCTATTTCCTTGTTTGATCAGCTGCAAAATTCAGTATTTTGGGACCACTAGACTATTGGAGTATGTTGGAAAGTGGTTTTAGTTAGAAAAATTGAATACTAATGTCATCATAAGTTTGTTTGGGGTAGAAAATCAAGTGACTTATTACTGTAATAATTTGTTTTCAGCTTGCATACAAGCTGATTTGTGTTCTTTCAATGGGGAACAATTCATATATTTTCCCACAACATTAATTTTGAGATGGATGACTTGTGTGGATGGCTTGTTGAGGTATGTTGATTCTCTCACCTCTAGATTATTTGATGATACAATGATTTGGGATCTAGGAATTTGTGAGATTGGTAGATTGGTTCATAGGGAACCCAAAAATGTTAGTTTGGAAATCTTCAATTGCATCAGTTTAGAGCAGCAAAATCACAGGGAAGCATTCTTCAGACTCAATTGTGATCGTGGAATTTCTTTGGACCTATCTGAGATCAATCAAGATTTAGTCGTGATTGCTTGAGGACAAACAATCTTGGGGAGTGAGGACTCCAATGTCCCCTTTTGGCGCTTAGCCAATTCATGCACATTTAGCCAGTTTCCAAGTCTTCTGGAGCCTAACTAGATAGTTAGAGAGAACAACAACATTCTTGGAGAAGCATTTGATTAGTCTTGTAGAGCAATTGTTCTTGGGTTTGAGTTTAGTTGGTTAATTGGAGCCCTTAGATGCTTTCAGAATTGATTTCCGACCTTTTGGGTGCTCTCCAAACTTCTTGGAGGAGCAGGTTATTTATAGTAAGTCACTAAATTGATTTCTATTATTCACCTATTGCCTCAGTATCATATTGGTGTGGTAAAATTTTGATTCCGATGTGTTTTGGGATTTTTCGCAACTTGGGGTGAAATAATTAAATTAATCACTTGAGTTATAATCTTTTATCATTATTTTTGATAACTTAAGTGTAATATCTTTTCGAAAAGGTATTTTAATTCCCTTTTGGACACCTAGGAGAAATAAGGGGGTTTTGCACATGAAAAGGTTTTATTTTTTTTAAAGGGAATTTGAAGGAAAATGTGATTAAATGTTTGCACATAATTGAATTTATTAATTTAAAGCAAAAGTGTTTTTTTGGGAAAAAGCAGCAAAAAGTTTTTTGGGGAAACAACAATTGCTTTTATCAAAAAAGCAACAAAAAAGAAAAAATGCTTTTTCAAAAAGCAACGGAAAAAGAAAAAAACGCTTTTTCAAAAAAGCAACGAAAAGAACTATGAAAGGAGATGTTGGGGGCTCATTTGGATATGCTGAAGATTACACATATTGTTATGCTGTCGGATTGAATATGCGAGGTTTTACAAAAATATGTTTGAAGACGAAAACCTCGTTTAATTCTTAGTTTCAGATTTAAAAGATAATCCCTAACTAGTGGAGTGGTTCTATTCAGGAATCACATTGTGCTTCAACAGATTTTTGTAGTTTTTGTGATTTATGTTTTGGTGAATGTTTGCAAAGATTTTGGGTGTGAGAGTGATTTGGTGAAATTTTCTGAGTTCATATCTCGTTGTCCTGACCGTAACAACATGGTTTCAAACCTCTTTCAGACCTGCACCAGCCATCTACTTGCCAATCTTTGAGCTTGCATGTAGAAACCCTAGTTTCCCCCTGACACTGCTCCTGACTGAATTTTAGGTTTTTCTGACGTTTTTGGGTTTTTGTGATTTTTTTGTAAATTTTGGATTTTCAATGCAATTAATGAAGGTACGGCTTTTGCAGAAAATAATAATAAATTCTTAAAAAAATGCTAGATCTTCAATAAGAATAGGAAATACATTGTAGAATGAAGGCGTTGCTTTTATTGGTTCATCTGGCAACAATACATTAAGATCTAGAAACATGCATCAAAGAATAACAATATTTTATTGAAGAAGAAACCTGGTATTTGCTGCTACAGCTGAAGGTACAGAATTGTACGGCAGAAATAAATAATCCTCTTCTCCTCCTTTCTGATGACTGCAAATGACTCCAGCAATATAGGCGCCTCTGTTGATGCAAGTTTGATGCAAGTATGAGAGGCGTTTCTCTCAAGAAGAATGAACACGTGTTTTTGAGAAGGTACGGCCTGACAGGAAAGTACGGCCTGTCAGATCTGCAATAAATGTTGTACGGACTTCTCCAAATAGCAAGGTTTGAATCTCTGAGATGGGCGCCTTGATGAACAAATGCTGTCTGGATGCAAAATACTGAAGAATCACTGATGATAAACAATCTCTGAAGTTTTGTAGTTTTCTCTGAATAAGAAAACCTCTGTAGGCAATAGATCAAGTGATATTGCACACTCTCTGAATTGCTTTCCGCTGGAGATGGCTCGTTCCCCAAGGAAGTTGAACACGAAACCCTAAAGTCTCAGGCTCAGATCAATTGATCAGTTTCTCAAAACTCAATAATCACATAATGGCACATTTACCAATGCAAAACCCTTTATCTTTCACAAAAGTGCGATTTCCACCATAATAGGGTTTTAAATGATATTTGACTTTTAATTCTTTAATTTCTCCATAGTTCTCCGTCAAATATTTTATAATATTTTAATAGTCACTTTTGGCCCCTTCTGATGATGGGCGCACCCTTCAAGGAAAACACTTAAGTTATAATTTAAAATTATAACTTTATATTATAAACATTAATTAATTAATATTTAATCAATACGATCAAATATTAATATCTTCCTCATTTCTAACCCGACGACTGATCCGTCTGATGCTGACGCACTCTGAAGTGATTCCTGATGTCGCCACAGCCAAACTGCTAAAAATAGCAGTGGTCCCACACTGCCTGCCAGGAACTGCTAAAAATAGCAATTCTGCAAATAGTCTCCGATCGAGCCAGAACGAAAGACAACTGATCAAACTCCACTGACTGAAGCTGAGCCAAGCTCCGAAGTGACCCTCTATCCAGTCTATCGGCCTACGAAGGTCGTGTGATAGGCCAATCCTGTCCTCTGAGAGATGTCACTGAGAAGGGGACATGACATTGCATTCATTGTGGGTGCGTGTGGGAGTGATTTGGTGAAGTTTTCTGAGTTTATATCTCGCTGTCCAGACTGTAACAGCAGTGTTTCAGACCTCTTTCAAACCTGCACCAGCCATCTATTTGCCAATCTTTGAGGTACATTTGTTAATTCCATGATGGGTGGTTAGTTCTTTGATGGATGTTCTATCAATTTCTTTCATGACCATACTTGTAACAAAAAATGCATATCTTGAATTTAGAAGTTTTCAAATCAGCTAACATTGTAACACTAAGTGGTAGTACCACCATTGAGTTGCTCTTGGTATTTTGTTGTTACTCCACTGAATAAGTGGCTTATTGGTTGTCACTCACTGCTGAAAAGTGAAAGAGTTGCTCTAGTTTATTGTATTCACTCACTGCTGAAAAGTGGGAGAGTTGTTTTTTTTTGTATTTGCTCACCATTGAAAAGTGGAAGAGATTGTTTGCATTTTCACTATTGTATAAGCTTTCCCATTGAAAAGGGGAAGTTTCTAACCCCACTGAATAAGTGGATACTACTTTTAGCTTCGTATTTTCAAAAGAATTTGTAATTCTATACACTGTAATGCCCCCTTCTTGTACCTGATCAGTTGGAGAGTCCTATTAGCCTACTCTAGGGTTCCCGTAGGCTAAGTGGAGTTGATTAGGGGACTCCGAGCCTGAATTGTGCTTTGCAGTGGTTTTCAGTGCTTTTTGATAGAGGTTACTATTTATAGCGGTGGCCTTTTTCAGTACTTACTATTTATAGTAAGTATCAACGCATAACAGATTGTGCTAGTTTGGTGTTTGGGAACACACTACTTTTAGTAGTTGCTATTTTTAGTAGGTGTATTTTTGGTAACTGGTCTCGAGCTCTGTTACTCTAGCAGTGTTATTTTTCCTATTTGGGCGTTGGTGAGTCTAAGGTTGATTAAATTAATATTTGTATTTTCTCGTCACTTATGTTATAAAGTCACATTATAACTTAAGTGAGGGTCTTAGAGTCATCAAAAAGTACCTTGTCTCACGCCTAGTTAATTAAGTTGTTTTTAAAAGGCCAAATTATAAGGCTCAAAAGGTGGATGCCACACTAGGGAGACAGGGATTTTTAAAATAAAATAAAAGGTTCATGAAGGGGGGGCGTGGGAGTCTTGGAGGGAAAAGAATTCAAATCGTTCCCCTAACTTCCCTTTCACTTCTATAAAACCATTACTTTGGCTCTCATTTGTCTATCATTTGGCAACATAACAGGATGTTGCTAGAATGCTTCCAGAGTTTTATTGCTGCGAGTTGACGATGAAAACCCTGATCGTTTGGAGCTGGTTTCGATGGTGAAAGATCTGCTCTAGCCGAGAGAAGGTGATTCTACTTTAGAGATCACATTTAGGTGTTCACAGGTTCTGATTTCAGACTATTTTGAGGTGGAATGATGAAGATCTTTTTGTTTTTTGATGTGGGTTTGATGGTTTGAGAGTTGCTTGGATTTTGGCTTCATTTTGGAGGTGTTTGGAGGCCATTAGAGGTGTTTTTTGAAGACTGATTTGCATTTCCAGAATTTTGGAAATACATTTTTGCTAGTGGCTGAAGGTGAAATCGTTTTATAACTCCATTTGTACTTGGCACATTGTAGTTTGCCGACACTCTGCTAATTTGTTTTCACTGTGTTTGTAGGTCTAATTTTCTGTTTTCTCGTGATGTATTCTTGTTTTCAGTTTGTAGTTTGCTTGCAAATGATGTAAAAGTGGTAACAACAAGCATATACATACAATGGAAACTTCAAATTAACTAAGCTACTGAACAACCTTGAGTATATTGCTCAATTTAGCGGCCAAATATGATTTCTTCATTACAAAATAAGAAGCATTCAACATACAACTTACATCAGATTCATAGCCACATATATCTTAAACCAAACTTTAACTTACAGCCATATAACACTGTGAATAGTGTTTTGCTACAGTACCCACCCTTAGTAAATTGCTCATACAATATGAAATACAAATTTCTCCCACCTAAATCTGGATTGGAAGTCTTCTTAGGGTAAGGGCGCCCCCTTTTGGTGAATTTGCAGCCACTAATGATGGATGTTTTTCTTCCTTCTTGCTGCTACAAACCCTCAAGTATGGCGGTTGGCTGTAGGTGTCAAAAACAGTCCACCAAACCTTCTAAAACGCGAATAGCTCCTTCAAGGTCGAAAATGTAGTCACTAACAGCAAAAATACTCTCTGGAAGAAGCTCTAACAACTTGTAACCAGCAATATATGGCTCCCAACGAAGCAGCCAAGCTCAGATCTGCAACTTTAGGGTGGTATTTCACACCATCAAGAAGCACAAATTCAAACAACAAGCCCCCTCTATGCTCACCCACTTCAGAAATCAGGAACCCTAGTTTCTCTCTTTCCCAAACTCCAACTCACAAGCTTCAATCAGCAAAAACATATCATAACATGAGGGGGTCAAACTTCTCCTCTTTCTTTTATAATTTCACATTGAAATCACTATTCATTAAAATGGCACTATTCACTTAATTATGTTCTTTTTTCACTTTAGTATTGAATAGTAACTAAAAAATATAAAGTGACCCCTTTAAATACTAGACACATGGTCCCTAAGCCAGAAAAGGTGAAATAAAAGGTGGAGATCATAATTTTAAGCACAATTATCACGCCAAATGCACAAATTCACCCCGTCACCATACTCCAGATATCAATACTGCAAATTCACGACCAAGTGCCCGTTCAAGTGACCCTCTATCCAGAACCATTTGCCTACGAGGATTGACATAATAGGCTAATCCACCATCTCTGATGCTCGCGAAAGAATGGGGACATTACACACATCTTTTTGGGCATTGGTTCGTTGGGATCCTCTTACCTTGGTGCCATCTTTCAAGCACTTGTTTGGTTTTATTGCTGGAGATTTGATTTTTGAGGGCAAATAGCCCTACTTGGGGAGCTGTACCTTTTTGGGGAAGTGTGAAAGGGCAGGTCTTCTATTGAATAGACCTGTACTCTGTCTATGTTGGCTTCCGTGCTGCTGTTTTTGGGCGTGAGGATGCATGTGTTCGTTGGCAACCTTCATACCTGACTTGTGTTGCGAGTTTGCAAAGTATAGTTGCTGTTATATGAAGGTTATCAGGTCTGCAATACTCTGTTACAGATCTGAGAATACATTTTAAATAAGAAAATTCAATGGTATTATTTGTCATCATGATTTGTAATGTTTCTATATGAGAAAGAAGTTATTTCCTTTTAATGCAATGCTTTTATAAATGCTTTATTATGATGCAAACTAATGAAACAACGAATCAAACAAACACATCAGCAAACACCTTATAGATAGTAAACAATTTGAAAAGAAAATTAGGGGTGGTTGTTACAGTGGTATCAGAGGAAATCTTTCTTGCCTGCCTGTGACAAGTTCATGCAATCAGCCTCATACCTTCTATGAGTGAGAGGGAATAGAGGTACATTAAGAGAGAATTAAGAAAAGGACATTGGCAGCCCCCACCTATTCAAGAAGGTCAAACTATCTTAGGAGTTCTCAAGGCTCGTTGGGAGTCTTCATAGGGCATTGAGATGCATCAGGACCCACCTAGTGAAGGGGAACATTCTGCAAGGAACATGGCTGAAAGGGGTAAAGGTAGAGCTGGTTCAGTTCGTTCTGGTGCCAAAATGGAGAATAAGTTCGACACCATGATGGATATGATGTCCCAACTGTTAGGGAAGATTGGGAAAAACATAGTGGTTAATACTTCCCATAACAATACATAGGGCAACCCAATGCATAATGGGGACAACAATTCCACTTATCAAGAAGGGGGTAATGGTGGACAACATACTATAGCAAGGTCTAACACTTTTTCTAGACTTTTCCAGCCCTCATTTATCCCAAAGGAGACACCACAAAATGGTCATGACACTCCCTTACCTTTGGTAGATGAGCTAAGGAATGCATATGCTGAGTATGACACTCTTCTAGAGGCTTTGAAAGAACATTTGTCTTACAATGAGTTCTTGGATCAGAAGAGGAAGAGGGGTGGTGGTAGAGCTAATCACAGAGGACCAGTAGTTCAGAGGGACCTACAGTAGGCCATAGGCAAGGTAACACTTGCCCATTATGATGGTAGTGATAAGTGCACAACCAGGGCATGGGTACAAAAGTTAGACAATTAGCTAGCCCTTACACCTATGATAGAGGACGCAATTAATTTTGCCATTTTACATCTTGATGGAGTAGCACATGAGTGGTGGTACCATGGCCTTATCACGTTGGGTCACATGTCTATCACTTCATATGATGAGTTTACCACTAAGCTCATCGAGAGGTTTGACAAGAACGATCTTGAGTTGCATTTTAGAGAGTTGGCCCAATTGAAGTAGTATGGCACAGTGGAGGCTTACATAATAGAGTTCCAAAGGCTTTCAATGATGGTCATAGGAATAACAGAGAGGAGATTGGTGGTACTGTTCAGTGAGGGACTTATGGAGCCATTGAAGGGGTGGATTTAAGGCGTTTGACCCTCCAACCTTGTAGGAAGCTATGAAGAAAGCAAGGAGTATGGAGTGGGCTGCCTCTAAATCTAAATTTCAGTCCAAACCATTCTTGCACAAAAAAGGATAAAAGACCATTCATGAAAGATACCAATCAACAAAAGAAATCAGTCATTAGGCTTTATAGTGACACTCCTAATGACTTGAGGAGGAATAATCTATGCTTCTCATGCAAGGAGCCTTGGAACACAGGACATAAGTGTGCAACTAAGGGAAAAGTAAATAGGATTGAATACTATTCAGCAGAGGATTCTTCATCAGAAAGTCCAGACCAACAATCTGATCTAGAGGAGAAAGGGGAAGAAGAGTCTCTTGAAGAGCTTGAAAAGGAGGAGACAAAAGAGGGGAAGCTTGCCCAACTTTATAGCTTCTAGAAGAACGAGTCCTTGCGCATTAGTGAAGTTCTTAATGGGCAGCGTTTGGTTGCTTTGATTGTGTTGGCGTAACAACTAACACCTCTGGAGTAAAAGTTGTTATGAACAGCCTATGTACACTACGCAATGAGTGCTCTTCAAATTAGGAGGGGAAGCTCCCTTGTTGTGCTTTGACAAAAATACTTGCAAAGGAAAATAAGCTAAACTATGTCCTGTCTTTTTGTTTCAGCTGTAGAGGCACAAGGCTTTCTTGAAAGAACCTATACGTTGCAGCTGAGTTTTCTCTGGTTTTGCAGATCTACTAACTACAACTTAAATTTAATCTATCCAATCTCAGGAAAACAGAGCAAGAGGAAATGGAGCAAGGTTTGACTAGCACGATAAACGAGTTTAATTCTCTACTTGAAGGCAAGGTGGCAACTATCATCTCAATCTAAACAAGCTTATTGGGCACAAAACAGATTTAAGAATTTACCATGACAATCTTATGAAACCCTATGTGGCATAACACTTGATCAAAATAGTAAAGACTTCACAAACAGCTTTTATCATCATGTTCTCACGAAACCCTATGTGGCATAACACTTGATCGTAATGATAAAAGTTTCACAAAACAGATTTATCTAAACTATGGGAGGAATTTACCACGCCAATCTTATGAAACCCTATGTGGCATAACACTTGATCAAAGTAGTAAAGACTTCACAAAACGATTTTATCAACCCAATCTCATGAAAACCCTATGTGGCATAACACTTGATTGAAATAATAAAAGATTCACAAGACAGATTTATCTAAACTATGGAAAGAATCCACCATTACAATCTCTTGAAACCCTATGTGGCATAACAATTAATCGTAATAGCGAAGACACATGAACAAATACCAAAAGAGCAATATTGAGGGCAAGGTAGGCGCAGATATATTTCTCTCTCAAGCAAAAGTTATTTACAAATGAGCAAAGCTCTTATTTATATACATCAAGGTGTAGGGAACCCTAAAATCACCTTGAGTCATCTACATTCTTGCAATGCATGCAAGATTTGCTGCCAAACCCTAATGAAGTAAACTATACAGTTAACTGGAAAACTACCATCAGTTAACCGAAACATCTAATCTAAAATGGACAATTGTGCGAGCATGCACGTCCTTATTGAAAGCGAGTTAACTGGAAGACTACCATCAGTTAACGTAAAACCCTAAAAGAAACTCCAAGTAAATAAGGCAGATCTCAGAATAGATATGCATGTGATGACAACATCGAGTTAACTTGAAAGGGTAACACCAAGTTCAACTCGTGTGTGTAATGTCTATCCCGAGAGGTGAAAACTGAAGTTTACTATGTGTGATCTCGAGCAATTAATCCCTCAATGAGATTGTTGACTGTATCACTATCTGGAGCTATGAGACTCTGTCGAAGAATGCTATGTCGATGCAGCATGTCCTCACCAGCTGTAATCTGAGACTGAAGTTCCCCTTTGCTCCTCGTTGCCTCATCGAACAATGCTGACATGACTGTAAGCTGAGTAACCTTACAGCCAACGGTCTCCCCACTGAAAATGGTATGAATGAGTGCCTGGAGCTCTAACTGAACATCGGTAAGCTCAACGTAGGCACCACCCTTGATCTGGTAACGGCACGGTAAGCGAGAAACTAGAGTCCTCACAAACCGGAGTGCACTAGTGACGTGCTCTCTACTCTCAGCCAACTCTGATGCTAAACTGTCTTCTATCTTTACCTTGAAAACCAATTGTGTTTTCCAAGAGTAGATAGCTTCTCTGTCCTCTGCATCTGTGACTGTATCATACGCCACACTCAGGTGAGCAATCATAATCTCATCTCGGGGTTTGTTAATAGCCATATCTCGTTCCTCATCTTGAAGACGAAGACGGAGCTCTCGTGCATTGTACCGCAACTGATATAACTCTGTAAGCACAGCACGACCTCTAGCAACGAACTCTTCCTCCCATTCCTCCAAACGCTTGCCATATGCAACTAAGTGATTGAGTTGACTTTGCTCTGCTGGAGGCTCAAGCATCGGTGGGAGTGTGTTAATGGCATCAGGTCTATGAACAAGGCTAGAAATGTACTGACGAAGCTGTCTGATTTCAGCCTTGAGGGCTGCCTTATCCTCTCCGTCCCTTAGTATTCTATCCCTGGCACTGTCTGTAGCAACTTGTAGGAGATCAACCTGAGTCTGACGTGTGCTACGACCAAGGTTAACTGTGATAACCTCAAAATCCTGAGATTCTAATTCAGCCAAGTTCTTCTGTGGAGGTACGGCAGTCTCGACGACAATCTCCATATCAGTGTTCCTTTCTACGTGAACCATGTTCTTAACTCTCTTATCTGGCGCATCTGATAAATGTCATCAAAATCAGAATGATTAAGAACATAAGATGGCTGCCTCCTCTTCCTTCCTAGCTGAGCTTCGATCCAAGATTGATCTCGGCTAATGCTACTAGAAGGGTCTGCACTAGCGACAGGAGGTACTGATGAGAGTGAATGTGTAGAAGCCCACTGTGAGGTGGAGAGTCTAAATCCAATTCAATGTGAATTGGGACTGGTGGCAACTCTGGCTTTGTGGAGCTTGAGGCTGAACCTCGTACCACTCGGTGATCACGAGCTCGTGACGGGTGTCGTCGAGCTTTTTGTGTGTAGCAGTGGTAAGTGCTTGCCCTTTGAATTGTTTGGCGCTTGTACTTTCTTGGGAGGATTACTCTTCTTTTGTTTAGGTTTTGACGAGGAAGGTAACAAAGGATTCACCACTACTGGCGGCTCTGCTCTGGGAACACTTACCCTCCTTGTCTTCTTGCTATCGAGGTAAAGTATACTGTTCTGAATAACTCTACTTGACCTCTTCTTGACCGTTGCGTATTCTTTGGCATACCAATCAACTGTGGCAGCGGTTGTGTATCGACCTGCTCTCTGAAAAACTGAGGAAGAACCTCTCCCTCATCTGATAAACCTCCCACATCCTCGACAAGAGAACAAAATCTGTGTGAGAGAGAGAAGCTGACGTAACTGCGTCTCTGAACCTCAAGTCATCTGCCAATTTCGAGTAATCTTCCATAGAAGGCTCGTGATATGTACCTCCAGCAAAGAGCTGTATAATGACCTGAAAGGTCATAGGCACGTGCTTCGACAAGATACTTAAGATGATATTTCTCAAGTTCTTGTCCTGCGATCTTACTATCAATTGCCGACTTGCACCAATACATCCCAAATTGAAAAGGAAAGTTGAGAGATGGTCTGTGCCTGCAGCGTAAAAGATGATGAACATCATGCATCTGTCTAAGGAACTCCTGAAAGATTGTCTTATCCGAAGGATAACGTGGAAGCATTGCTGGATTTCCTGTGAAGCCGTATACTCGGATGTAGGTGTATGTTGGGAACTGAATAAACCAATCTGCCCATCCATCCATTGCTGCCCTAGCAACCGCCGAGATACGAATGTGCAACTCCTGGTCCAAATTCCTCACTGTATAAGTCAGAAAAGCCTCGTGTACACGCTTGAAATGACGTTCAGCTCTGGTGAACTCAAGTTGATCATAATACTGATAGACTTTCTGAACACTGAGAATGCCCACGGTGTTTAGTCCTCGGAACTGACCTTGATAAGCGATCAAGTACACGAGATATGAACACATATGAAACTCATGGGCAACTAGGAAACCGGTGATCTGCCTGTGGAGAATGTCGCTGATGAAGGATGCCCAGTCATAATGCTCCTGCCCAGAAATGATGCGACCAATAATGTAATACATCCAAGGTTGGAAAACATTTGCGTATGCTTGACCTGAGACACGATTCAAGAGTGATTAGAATCGCGTACTCATCCTTGTACTCACCACGACCCACATTGCTTGGCAATCTGTTCTTTGCTTGTTTTAACCATCTTTCTGCCATCTTCTTTTGACATTTATGTATATCAGCATCAAATGCCTGCGCACACTTTTCCATAGAAACAACTAGGCTGTTCTGGTGTTGAGGAATGCCAAAACTCCTTTCGATGTCCAAAGGTTTGAGACTGCAAATGACCTGTCCGTCAACTGACACTATCTCACGAGTAGTAGGATTGTAATGCTTAATGCAAGCCATTACGAATTCAATACAGTGAACGGAGATAGGTATGGAAGCGGCCTCTAATAAGCCAGACTGCTCAATATTCTGAATGATTGAACCTCTGATCTTGACCGGATCTAGCATTGCCTCTGGCAATACTTTGTGAAGGTCTGTCTCAACCAACCTGAGAAAATCATGAGTAAGGACGGTTTTGGTCCTGTATTCGAGCTGAGTGAACTGCATTCTGAAAAATTGGCCTGTTGACTGTGAACTTGACTATATTGTGACAAGATTTCTGGAAGCTAAAAATAGCCTGCGAGAGTTAAAAATAGCCTTTTCGAAGAATTATTTTCAGCGAAAAATCCGAGATATGGGTTTTGTCCAGAAAAGGATTCTAAGACAACCCAAAACGTCAGATTTGCGAAAATTCAACTTCTACTTGATTGTACAAAGAATTTTCACTTGAGAAAATTAGTAACTCAAGAACGAACGTTCTAAAGTTAAAAATTCGTGAAAAATCAAACGCACGTTTCTAACTCGAGGAAATTATATGAGAATGATCCAGATACTAAGACTTGTAGAATTCGCCAATTTCAGGAACATGCAATTTGTATTTTGAGAGAAATCTGAGATTTGAAGGATGAAAAAGACGTTTTTTGTACTGCTCTTCTTCTCTGTGAAAATCGCCTTAGATTTCTTCAATTTACTGATAACTGTGAACTTTGAATCTGCAAAAAGATTAATTAAGTAAAATCGCCCCTGGAAATTGATGTAGATTTTCCCCTTGAACTGGAAGAATTCGCCTTGTTTTGAAAAATCATGAATTTCCTCTATCTTGAAATTTGCGCCTTTATGAAGAAATTCGATTTTCCTTTTGAATTTGTCTTTTGAGAAAATACGAATTTATCTGGAGTTTGAGAACTTGCAAATTGAATTTGAGGATTCGCCTTTAAAAATTGAATTCGCCTTTGAATATTGAAGGATTTACGAATTGCTTTAAGAACTCCTTGAATTTTGTACGCCTTTGATCTTTGAGGAATTTGCGAATTGCTTTTAAGCCTTTCTTCTTTAAGATTTTCGCCTTTTGAAACTTGGGGAATTTGCGAATTTCTTTTTGAGAAATATGAATTTCCTTTGACAAAATTCGTCTTTGAGAATTACGACTTTGTCTTTGAAGTTGCAAATGGCTTTGAAGATGCGCCCCTATCTCTTCTTGAAGAAATACGAATTCACTTGAAGCTTGCTTTGAAAATTGATAAACTTCGATTTCCCTTTTGAAATTTGAACTTGCTTTGAAAAACACGAATTTCTCTTAAGATTGGATTTTTCTCTTGAGAAATGCGAATTATTGAAAGCTCTGTGAATAATAATGAAGATGGCGCCATGTTAAATAAGAAGAAATTCGCACCAATTTATAACTGCAAGAATTCAAAACCCTAACAAGAATAGAAGTCCTCTGATTGGTTGCCTTTCAGTTTCACTGCCACTGACTGGAAGTTCAAATTTGAAAATAATAATAAAATATTTATTATCATGCAATTAGCAAGGGCGCCAAAAATAGAAAATCGCCATCTTATGCTAAAATTGCAAATATTCTGAACTTCAGTTGACAATTTTGTTGAAGCTCTGAGATTCATCGTCAGACTTCAATGATTCCGAAAAGTCATCTCTTGAGCATATAGGCGTCCATTTGCTCAAGATACCTCATTTTTTACTAAATCCCTATTTTATAGCTGACAGCACTGTCACGACTGGCCAACTTCGACACTGATTTCCGGATGACCGGGTGATGCTGAGACTGATCTGAAGAATTCATCGGAAAGCCTACTGAACAAGGAAGAAATGTCTGCTGGGAGACACTACTGCAAAATCCATCATTTAACCCCTTGAAAAATTAGGCGCCCCTGATTAAATTGCTTTTACGGGTTCCAGACTTAGCCATTTCTCAAACTGCCATCGCGCTTCAACGGTTGAATGGTGAACCTGCCAGCGAAGCTCCGATAGGGAACGTGCATCCAACGGTACGACACGGCGTGTTAAGGGCCTCAAAGTGAAAGCCCGGCTCTTGGTTGCACCGGTGTCATTCGCGAAAGTCGAACTTTGATCCAAGTACCCTACTTTGACCTTTGATATCTGGAGCTGGGATAACCCAATTCAGGCACTATCTGTTTTAACGAACAGCCAGAAGGGCCCACAAGAGAAGTCTCTGGAGGTGACGAAGCAAGAAAACTGCTTCTAAGACCTCAAAAATTCCAGTGCGTATTTTATTTAAAATTACCGCTCCAGACTTGGCCATTTTCCGGATATCCTCACTTTGCAGTATTACACTAAAGACCTCGCACATACGAGCGACTGCCAAATCCTGAAAGCTGACAGCAAGGCTCGTTGGATAGATAAAATGATTACGCTCAATAGCTGTGGAGACTTCGAACGCGAACGGGCTCATCTGACAGGCCTAAAGGCTAGGCGCCTCTGGACTGTGGAAATACACTGCAAATCGTTTGTTGTTTCGCCCGTGAAATTACGTGCTTGGTAGAATCTCCGCCACGATCATCTGGAACGTCGGATCGACAAGCAGAATGATGCATTGCGGAGCTAGGCTAGAGTAGTACTGATGTTAGGAAGAATCCGTATGCAAATTGTTATCCTAAATTTTTAACTCGTTTCAAAATTTAGGTAACCAATCAAAATTTTCTTAAAACTTGAGATTTTTCTTCTCTAAGGCACGCATTACGAGGTGAAAAAAGTGGCAAATCTCTGTTTTAGGTTGATTAACCTTTGGGCTACTCTTTTTCCCCTTTACGTTTCCGTTTTCGTCGATTTCTGAGTTGTTTTTGGTGTCTTTTTCATCAATTTCGGGTTTTCAGAAGCAACTCAGCAAATAGGGAAATTTAGACTCCAAAAGCAAAATTGCTAAAGTTTCTCAAAAACCCGAAATTGCTTAAGTTATCAAAAAACCCGAATTTGTTAAAGTTTTTATATTTTGACAAAAGGCAAAATTGCTAAAATGATTCAAAAACCCGATTTTGCTTTAATGACTTGAAAAGTTCGAATTTTTCATAAGTATTCATTTTTGTCAAAATGAAAATTGTCAAGTCATCTAAAAAAATGCGAATTTGCTTAAAGTGAAATTGTTATTTGGCTTAAAAAACCCGATTTTGTTTAAAAAAGCATGTAAAGACTTCTTGAAAGCCCGATTCATGTTTTTGATGACATTTTGCATTGCAAAAACTTCTGAAAAGTCCGACTTCTCTCAGATTCGAGCTGGTTGAATTCTTCTTTGCATTTACTTCCCCATTTTTATGGAGATTTTGTCGACCTTAATGCTTCAAATTCGGACTTTTACCAGTAAATAGCCGGATTTCTGTCTTCTTTTCATCGCGTCTAGGGTTTGCTTTATCATTGTTTTGCAGTTCGAACTCTTCTTCAGGTATGCTACGCCTTTCTTCATCTTGCTTTTAGCATTTTGCTGTTATTTCTTGCTTTGTTATAAACGTCATTGTCTTCTGTATACACGTTTTAGATTTTTATGTCTTTTACAAAACGCATTTTTTATTCCTACGCATTTTTCCTTTTGTTTTTCACCTTTACCAATGGTTATTTTTGTATATTTATTGGTATCTTTTTGAAGTTTTATGGAAACGCGTTTTACTTCACTTTCATTATCTTAAACACGCCTTCTCCTCCATCTCACTGAAGATTTTGCTTTCCATAAACTTTCATATACCTCCATACTTCATACATAACGCGTTTTTCATTTTTAAAAATGCTTCATATGATGAAAACGCATTTTTCATTTTACCATCCATTTCTAACAATAAACTTTCATATACCATATTCATTTCTACCATTTTCATCCATTCACCTCAAAATATCCATTATCATTTTCCAAAATAAATAATTCACTTTGTCTCTCATTTCGGATTTTTAGCTCAAAAATACAATTTCGGGATTTACAGCTGAAATAACAATTTTTAAAAATTGCAAGGTTGAAAAATTGTTAAACTTCTGAAAAATCCCGATTGCCTTTGTGAAAATTGTCAAAGCTCTTCAAAAACCCGAATTGCCTTAAAAATCACAAAAGTTGACCTTTTTGGACGAAATTCCAAATCCAAGCCAAAGATCTCTTTATCTTGCTGTTTCAGAGAGACATGCTGTTTTTGACTGCCACCATTCCATTTTAATTCCCAAATCATCTTCATTTTCCTTCCATCTTTCTTCCAAAGTCCATTTCATTGTTCTAGGGTTTGAGTTTCGCCATGTCCACTCACATTGATGCTGATGATGTTCTGACCTTATGGGGTTTTCACCGCAGTCTTGCAGATTCCTGTTCAATGACAGACGAGCCAACTTCTCCTAAAAGCAAAAAGATGAAGTACAAGTTTGATAAATATCAGAATGAGATTTCTCCGTCTCACGTTGTTTCAAATATCGACGAGATTAAAGACACAGAAATAGGGCATATTGATATGTCCGAATTTCTTGAAAGAGCTGAGAAATCTACGTCTTCTGATATGCAAAAATTGCTGAGAAGTCATATTCATCTGGTGGCTTCTTTTCCTGTTGCTGCCCTTGAACCAGAATTCATCCTTGCATGTGCAGCACGCTTTGATAGACAATCCAGAACAATCAAGGATGATGATGGTAACGTAGTTATCAGACTTGATGCTGAAACAATCAACAGAGTTTTCAGAGTACCTGATGCAACTACTTAT
The DNA here is from genome assembly GCA_007258455.2 of Sequoia sempervirens. Lineage (NCBI taxonomy): Eukaryota > Viridiplantae > Streptophyta > Pinopsida > Cupressales > Cupressaceae > Sequoia > Sequoia sempervirens. The sequence continues at coordinate 763,490,564 of VDFB02281492.1, read as the reverse complement.
TCAGAGATTTCATTAAAGAGTGCTCACAGACATTTTGAGCAGAAAAAGAGTGATTGTATTAAACACATCAACTCTAAATGGCTTCTTAAATCACGACCTTGTGCAACCCGTATGCCCAAGTTGTATCGGTCTGATTTTATAGAAGAAATTAACGATATGATCACTCTTCTGAGTAGAATTGCAGGGTTGAAAGTTTCTAGTGTGTTTGAAAACTGGATGTATAAGTTCATGGTTGTCATTAGAAAAGCACATCATCCAATTTTCTGGGGAGAAATAATCAGTGACTGTTTGTGTGAACAACTTGCACAGGTTCCTACCACTCTTACCTTCTATATGAATTCATACTTGGTTTATATAGCAGCTTCCTTGAGACATTTTCCAGGCTTATCTCCTGAAGGTGACAGATCCTTGGTGCCTGTATGGAAATATTATGATCAGCTGACTTTTATTCCAAGTCGAGCGCATTATAGAAGGGTTCAAGATGCCTTCTTCGGTTATTTTATGTGTTTGTTTGACAAAGAGTTGGTAAACAACAGGGTGTCTGATGCAGCTTGGAATAAGGTAAATCAATATGGCTGCTTGTTTCTTCAATTTCCAACATTCACCTATATGAGAGTTGGCTGCTTTGAAGACCAACCTTATATGCTCCCAAGATATCCGACTGATAAGATCATTCTGATGGAGCTGGGAAGGCAGTTAATGGCAGTTCATTCACGTCAAGCTATACAACACAAGTCTGGAATTGGTATTTCTTCACATAATCCATTGGTAATCGGCAGGTATTCTTTGACAACTTCTTCAAGAGCCAAAGCAATGGAAACTGAACTTCAGGAGATAACATTGAAGAGATTCCAAGCTAGGGTGGATTTTGATTACAGAAGGATGAAGGATAAAATAAAAAGAGCCTCCTTCACTCATGTTCACCGCATTGAGGACATTTGGGCAGACCTCCGTACAGAAAAGGATATATACAAAATGGATTATTGCAGGCTAACTTTGGAGCAAATTATTGACCTAAATCTGACTTTAATTCCAGAAGGAGTAATTGATGATAAGCAGATTTTGGATCCTGAGTACGAAGAACAGGGAGTTGCTAATGCTCCCATTCCTGCAATTCAATGGTCTCAAAAGGAATCCGTCTCTATCTTTGATAGATTTCAATCAGTCTTGGCGAACACCAACTCTTGGCTCAAAAGCATAGGTGTCAAGACTATCAAAATCAAAGTTAGAGCTGAAGATGACCCAGCTGGTCCTAGAGGATTGAAATCAGAAATCAGGGAACAATCAAAAGAAGGAGCTTCCTCTTCAAGTACCAGAATCAAGCTGAAAGTAAGCAGAGCTCCAGAACAACCATTGGATAGGGAAACATTAAAGGGTAAGGAAGTCAATGAAATGCAGATTCAGATATTAAATCAGCAAGAAGAAGACGAGGTTCATGAGACCTCTACCATTCTAAGTGAGATAATTCCTCACGTTGAAGCTCCGATACCAGAATCAGTCATATCTCCTATGTCCCCTATCGACAGTGATGTTGATTCCTTTTCCACCGTTTTTGTTCCTTCTATTCCACCACAAGAGACTTGTCATCAGTCTTCATCAATAACGGATACTCCCATGATGAACTTGCCTAGTAACTTCAAGAGTATTTTTGACATAAATCCAATCTTTTCAGCCATGTCAGAAACAACTCTTTCAGAGATTGATACCTCTGTAACAAGCTTTGATTGTTTCATGGCCAATCCTAGTTGTAATTTGTCTTCTGCACAAAACATAGTTGCTGTACAAACCGAGGCACCTCCGAGAATTTCTGTTGTATCACAAACTGAGGCTATTTCTACGGAGACTGCAGTTGCCATTTCAGATGTGACAACTTTGGATCTTCCTCCATGGTTGAATTCAATTGCTCCCAAAAGAAAGAAACAGGCAGTGTCTCCTGATATTTTTGATTTCCGAAAATTGAAGAAATCAAGACCGATGGTTGCAAAGAAAGCTAAAACAGTCTCACAAGTTTTTGTTGACAGCAATAGAATGAAATATGCTGAAATTGCAGAGCCCTTAGTTGATAAACCACATGAAGAAATGCAGGTATCTGACTACAGATTCACAAGAGTCGAATTGGGCAAGCAGACTCATGCTAATATGATGCAGGATGCTCAGAGTTCAGTGATGATTTTGACACAAAGCTATAATGAACTCTTAGCTAAAAAGGAAAAGCTCAAAGAAGACAATGCTCAGCTGGTTTCAGTCATTCAAAGGATTACAGGATCATCAGAGGCAGTTGATTCTCTATCTACAGCTCCTCCAAATGAATCAGTTAGACAATTAGAAAGAATTGCGCAAAAGGCTAAAGCAATTGATTCATGGATAACTTAGCTGATTGGTCAAAGCATTCCAATGATTGAGAAGACGTTGCAAGTTCTCAAAAATGTCAGAATAGCAAAGATAAAGCTGAATCAGACTTTGGAAGTCTTCAAGCAGAGTTTGGAATCACTTGAGAAGGATTTAAAAATCTGGCATGAGATAGATCAAGTTAAGTTACAAATTCTATGCAGCAATTCAATCTTGCCAAACAGAGAGAAGTACATAGAATTTGAAGAACTTATGACAAATAGATCATTGGTCATTCAAGATCTTATCAAAGATATCCAGGCCACTTTAGAAATGAATGATGAAGTTCAGCAGGATATTCTTTCAAGTTTTGAGAAGATTTCATGTACGGTTTTGAATCAAGAAGATGAATTACTTGAAGCTGATTCAGTTACTTCAGAAATGGCAGCCAATCTTCGTCAACAAATGGAATCAGAGCAGTTTTCTATGGATTCAATTCAAAAGCTTGTCAATCATCAAACAATCCTTGAGAAAATGCAAACTACTTATGAAGAGCATAGATTGGCGACTATCAAATACTTTGATGTAATTTTGAAGACAGTTGCAGTGGCCAAGAACACGTTGGGTCCAGATCCAAATGAGTTGCAGACCATCATCAGCAAATTCTTATCTTTCAAAGATAGGAATGAAACAGATTAAAATTTTAGATTGTTTTATGTGATTTTACTTTCGACAATATATATGTAAAAACAAATTTTGCAATTGCAAGTGTTATTTCCTTGCAATTTTCGAAAATGTAATTACATGTAAAATCTTACAAGACAAATCACAATTTGGATTGTAATTTTGAATAAGTCAATCGCAATTAGTTATCGGTTGAGAGATTTTCTCAAGTTTGTTGAGATCCTCCCACCTTTTTCTCCAGACCTTCCTCCTATAAATACTTGAGGGGTCTATTGTAATCTTTTATCTTTTTAGCAAGCAAGAAAACTCTGCAGAATTTTGTACTCATAAAGTCTTTGAGCTTTATAGTGGAATATTGTGAATTTTCAAGTAATATCAAGAAGCTGGAATTTCAGACTTTGAGCTGAATCCTTGTTTTATTATATTGTGATTACTTGAGAATTGTTGAAGATTGCTGAAAAGAGATTCGATTTAAATATTTGTAGACTTTGTGCGCTGTAAATGTGAGAATTGAATTCATAGTTAGTGTTAGAAATAGAGAAGAATTATAAGTCTTTGTGCTCATAGTATTTCTCATCTAGGATAGTAAATAGATACTTCATAGTCACAGATTTTACGCTGTTTTATGTTGTATATTTCCATAAAGTAATCGTTCTAAAAAAGGTTGATAGGATTTCATTCTACAAGACTTTGTGCTTATCGAATTGTTTTCCCATCCCGGAGGAAATAACGGAAGTCTTTGTGCTTTCAGGAAACTTTATTTCCTTTCTCTTTATTTCACTGCACAACTGTTGTAATAAGTTTTAGTAACATTTACTGTTTCTTTTCTGTGAAGAGAGAAGAACATAATCTTTCCTGAAACAAGAGGAACGATTGCTGTCCTACTCATGTCAATTTTATTTTGTTTAAAGGGGGAGCCTTCCCTAAATTAGGAGAGTTCAAACTCACGTGCTGTGGTTGAAATCTCAATTTTGTACGCTTTCACGAGAATACAAAATTTCCAACCAACACAAATTTCACCATCTGGAGGGTCCTTTAAACCAGCGCCCCTGGCCTGTACTTGCACTGGGAATCAACGAAGAAGCTCAGAAACGTGAAAACTCCATTTTAAGCTGATCTTCAGATGACTGCCACCGGAGTTCTGAAACTTGGATGACTACGTTTGATATTTCGTCGGATAAGCAGACTAGTCGAGAACAAATTGACTGTATCCGCCATCGAAACTGTCGAGATTTACCCCCTCTTTAAGATGGGCGCCCTCAGGTTAGAGGCGTGCTTTTGTCTGAAAAAGACAATTTCCTCACATCTGGCAATTTAGGAATTTCAACTTCTGTCATTATTTGCCGGAGCTGTGGGTCTCGGAATGCTTTGCTGGATAGCTTGACGGATAGCCAGACTGATTCTGAAGAGATTGACTGGATGCTTGAACACTTTCAGCAAGATCTTGACCTTCAAAAAGTTGGGCGCCCCTGGGCTATACTTGCACTTTCATGCTTTTTCGTGAGAAATCTTCATAAATTAATCACTGAAAACTTCATCTCGATCACTGAAATGACCGTATGCAACTTGAAATGTCGTCGTGAGATGTTCCTCGATCGTGAAACGCTCCATTCTGAGTCTCTGCTTCAGGTTTTGATCAATATAACTGACTTTGACTAGCAAACTATTGACAAAAACTCCATGCTTGATATTGCCCAAAACTGTGTTTCACATCATTTTAGCAAGATTTAGACTAATTAATGCAAAATGCCTTGATGAAGCAAAAAAATTGGTTTGGGTACAACAGATTGACTCAGGGACTACACATAATTTTATTGATGAGGGACTTGTAGCACGTAGGGGTCTCCAAACATAGAAGGTTGATGGCTTTAGAGTGATGGTTGCAGATGGGTTTACCTTTACTTACACTAGGATGATTCCTCAGCTCAACCTTCAGTTGGGTAATTACGAAGTCAAGGATGACTTCTATGTGGTTAGCATTGGGGAAAAATGCAATGATGGGTATTCAGTGGTTACGTTCCCTTGGCGGGATCACTCTCAATTTTTAGACCATGGAGTTGAAGTTCAAATCAGATGGCAGGAATGTGGTCTTGAGGGGAACATTCAATGGAGGGCCTCAAGTAGTTTCCTTCAAGCGCATGGAGAGGCTTTTTAGGCATGATTAGGTGGAGTGGGCAATAAAGTGCATAGTTATGCCCACAGTTACAAAAGAGAAGCGCTCTTATCCACCTGACATTCATGCTTTGCTATCCAAGCAAAGCAAGGTTTTTGGTAGCATACCTCTAGGTAGGCCTCCTAAAAGAGGCATTGAGCATGTCATTGAGTTGGAGGAGGGGGCTAAGCTTTTTATCACTACACCATATAAGCACCTGAAGAGACATAAGGACAAAATTGAGAAGGCAATTAAGGAGCTTTTGGACATGAGACACATTAGGTAAAGTAAGAGTCCATTTGCTTCTTCAATGGTGTTAGTGAAGAAGGATGGGACTATGTGCATGTACATAGATTACAGGGAACTTAACAAGAAGACTATCAAGAACAGGTACCCCATCCCACGGATAGATGAGATCATTGATGAGCTACATGGAGCAGTCTATTTTTCCAAAATAAACTTGAGGTTTGGTTATCATCAAATCAGAGTTAGAGAGGAGGATATTGAGTAGACAATGTTCGGATGCCACTATGGTCACTTTGTGTTCCTCATTATGCCCTTCGAATTGACTAACGCTCTTGCTACATTTTAGCCATGTATGAATAGGATATTCAATAAGCAGCTACATAAGTTTTTTTTTGATATTTTTTGATGACATACTTATTTATAGTAGATCATGGGAGGAGCATTTGAGGCATTTGGATGAGGTGTTGAGCATCTTGGAGAGTGAGTCATTGTTTGCCAAGGAGTCCAAGTGTGAGTTTGGCATGTTAGAGTTGCTTTATCTTGGACACATAATCAGCTCAAAGGGAGTTAGTGTTGATCTTGAAAAGATCAAGGCTATTCTTGATTGGCCTCCACCCACAAACCTTATGCAGTTGAAGGGTTTCTTTGGGATTTGCGGTTTCTACAAGAGGTTTGTTAAAGGATTTTCTTTGTTGGCTGCCCCATTTACTGATTTAACCAAAAAGGGAGCATTTGTTTGGTTTGAATCAATGCAACAATCCTTTGACCAATTTAAGCAATTGATGAGTGCATGCCCAGTATTAGCAATTCTAGACTTCTCCAAGCCTTTTGAGCTTGAATGTGATGCCTTGGGTGAAGGTATACGACCCGTCCTCATGCAGAGCAAACATCCCATAGCCATTGAAAGCAAGAAGTTGAGAGGAGGTGAGAGAGCGTACTCCATTTATGAAAAGGAGATGTTGGAAATCATGCATGCCTTAGCTAAATTCAAACAGTATCTTGTTGGAGGGACATTTGTGGTAAAAACTGATCATAACAGCTTTAAATACTTCCTTAATCAGAGGGATCTCAATGAGAGGCAGTAGAAATAGGTAGGTAAACTTTAGGGGTATGACTTTGACATTGAATATGTCAAAGGGAAGAGGAATGTGGTGGCTGATGTCATGTCTAGAAGACCACATTTATGCTCTATTTCAGTCATATCAATAGATTGGAAGGAGAGAATACAGGTTGATTATGCCAAGAATGCACTTGGAAACAACATTCTTGATGGTTCATTGTAGGATGAGAAGTACTAGGTAAGGGATGGTCTTATATATTATAAAGAAAGAATTTGGCTATCTCTTGAATGTAAGATGAAATTGCAGATTTTAAAGGCTTTTCATGACATTCCTATGGTTGGTCATCTTGATACTATAAGACATATAGGCAGGTCCGTAAAAGATTCTCATGGAAAGGGATGAAAGATGACATTCTCAAGTATGTTCATGAGTGCCAAGTGCGCCAACAAAACAAAAATGAACATGCTTACCTTGCTGGTTTATTGCAACCCCTACCCATTCCTACTAAGAAGTGGGGAACTATATCAATGGAATTCATTACAAGGCTCTCCAAGGTGCAGGAGAAGGATAGTATATATGTGGTGGTGGATAGATTGACCAAATTTGCTCACTTTTTTGCCATATCAGCAAGGTATACAGTGGTGAAAGTGGTTGATTTATTTTTCAGAGAGGTGTTTAGGCTTCATGGAACACCTAAGACCATCATCAGTGATAGGGACAACAAGTTCATGAGCTTGTTTTGGCAGGAGTTATTCAGATTGTGTGGCATAGAGTTGACCCCTAGCACTAGTTATCATCCTAAGACTGATGGACAAACTGAGGTGGCTAACAAATGGGTGGAAGGTTACTTGAACAACTATGTTTCAAGGTAGCAAAAGGCGTGGGTTAAGTGGTTGCATTTGGGAGAGTTTTGCTACAACTCTACCTTCCATATGTCCATTAGCATATCTCCATTCATGGCGTTGTATGGTTATGAAGCTCCTAGCTTTGTTGATTTACTCTTTGGAGATTGCAAGGTGCCCAAAGCCAAAGATCTTCTTCAAGAGAGTCAGGCTATCATGAGGTCTTTGAGAGATGATATACAACATGCTTAGAATCAACAAAAGCTGTATGCTGATCAACATCGCATTGAGCAGGCTTTTGAGGTTGGAGACATGGTTTATTTGAGGTTGTAGCCTTATAGGCAATCCACTCTCAAGAAGAGTGGGTCAGAAAAACTTAAGCCCCATTTTTATGGACCATTCAAAGTCACCAAGAGGATCAGAGAGGTGGCTTATGAATTGGAGCTACCTAAGAGTAGCAAGGTGCACAACGTCTTCCACGTTTCTCACCTTAAAATGGCACTTGGTCAGAATGTGGTTCCTTCTACATAGTTGCCTCCTTTGGATGAGGAAGGCAAGTTGATATTGGTTCCTGAGGCTGTGATTGAGGTCAGGAAGTGTACTCTGCAAAAGAGGGTGATTAAAGAGTATCTCGTGAAGTGGAAGAATTTGCTAGTGGAGGATGCTACTTGGGAGAGTGATCAGATATTACAACATCCAGAGTTGCGATTGCTTGAGGGCAAGCAATCTTGGGGAGAGAGGACTGTAATGTCTCCTTCTTGCACCTGATTAGTTTGAGAGTCAGATTAGCCTATTCCAGGGTTCCTGTAGGCTAAGTGGAGTTGGTTAGAAGACTCTAAGCCTGAATAGGGCTTTGCAGTGGTTTTTCGGTGCTTTTTGACAGAGGTTACTATTTATAGCAATAGCCATTTTTAGTACTTACTATTTATAGTAAGTCTCAACGCATCATGGATTGTGCTAGTTTGGTGTTTGGGAACACTTACTATTTTTAGTAAGTGTATTTTTGGTAATTGGTCCCGGACTCTGTTACTCCAACAGTGTTATATTTCTTGTTTGGGCGTTGGTGAGTCTAAGGTTGATTAAATTAATATTTGTATTTTCTCATCACTTTAGTTATGTTATAAAGTCACTTTATAACTTAAGTGAGGTTCTTGGAGTCATCAAAAAGTACCTTGTATCATACCGAGTTAATTAAGTTGTTTTTAAAAGGCCAAATTATAAGCCTTAAAAGGTGGACACCACACTAGGTAGACAAGGATTTTTAAAATAAAATAAAAAGTTCATGAAGTGGGGCGTGGGAGTCTTGGCGGGAAAAGAATTCAAATGTTGTTCCCCTAATTTCCCTTTCACTTCTATAAAAGCATCACTTTGGCTCTCATTTGTCTATCATTTGGCAACATAACAGGATGTTGCTAGAATGCTTCCAGAGTTTTATTGCTGCGAGTTGACGATGAAAACCCTCACCGTTTGGAGCTGGTTTCGGTGGTGAAAGATCAGCCCTAGCCGGGATAAGGTGATTCTATTTCAGGGATCACATTTGTGTGTTCACAGGTTCTGATTTCAGACTCTTTTGAGGTGGAATGATGAAGATCTTTTTGGTTTTTTGATGTGGGTTTGATGGTTTGAGAGTTGCTTGGATTTTGGCTTCATTTTGGAGGTGTTTAGAGGCGATTAGAGGTGTTTTCTGAAGACTGATTTTCATTTGCAAAAGTTTGGAAATACATTTTTGATTTTGGCACATCTTTTTGGGCATTGGTTTGTTGGGATCCTCTTACCTTGGCGCCATCTTTCTAACACTTGTTTGGATTTATTATTGGAGATTTGATTTTTGAGGGAAAATCGCCCTACCTGGGGAGCCGTACATTTTTGGGGAAGTGTGAAAGGGCAGGTCTTCTGTTGTATAGACCTATACTCTGTCTATGTTGGCTTCCGTGCTGCTGTTTTTGGGTATGAGGATGCATGTGTTCGTTGGCAACCTTCGTACCTGACTTGTGTTGTGAGTTTGCAAAGTATAGTTGCTGTTATATGAAGGTTATCAGGTCTGCAATACTCTGTTACAGGTCTGAGAATACATTTTAAATAATAAAATTCAATGGTATTGTTTGTTATCATGATTTGTAATGTTTCTATATGAGAAAGAAGTTATTTCCTTTTAATGCAATGCTTTTAGAAATGCTTTATTATGATGCAAACTTATGAAACAAAGAATCAAACAAACACATCAGCAAACAACTTATAGATAGCAAACTATTTCAAAAAAAAAATCAGGTGTGGTTGTTACACCCACACTGGGAACTTGGTGATCAGAAAGTGGAAAGGAAGTGCTTGAAGCTGACATTCAGATCATAGGAACTTAAGTCTTCTTTCATCTTAGCATAAAATTTGAATTCATGTAATGTTTGAATTATTTTTGAAACGGAACTGGGCATCTTGTGAATATTCAGGATCATCTTTATCCTAAGTCAAGCTTTTGATATGGAAATGGTTTCCAAAATTTATACACCTTTTTTAACTCCCTGAATTGGATTTGTTATGCTCGGTTCTTTTGATATTGATCTTGTACAAGAGTGTTGAATTTGAACTGTATCAAATTCATTTGCAATTTCTATGAATTCTTCATTTTCTTAACTTTAGTAGTATTTACATGACCTCAAACTAGTTTGTGCATTCTTTTTCTTTTGGAACTTACAGAATCATTATTCCTGTGTCAGGTTTTCCTTGAATTTGGATATTGCTGCTCCTAAGATCACAATACCTACTCAATTTTGTCCTGATGGCATACAGGAGACTAAGCTTCTACTTGATTTGGGTTACTTCACACTTAATACAGAGGTGGATTTAGTCATTCTGCCACAGTAATACTCTTGTATTCATTTGGAATAAGTTCATTTGTTTCTTTATAACTTCTGACTGGAACCTGGCTATTCTATGAAGGAAGCGAATGAATTAGAAGAGCTTGAGGAAAAAGAGATATATATGCACTTTAAGCTAGGATTAAAGGATATATCAGCTTTCTTGGTTGATGGTGACTATGACTGGAGAGAAAAGTCTAAGCAAAGATTAGCCATGAAGAGTCAAGGGTCTGAAAACCATGTGTGTCTACCTGTTCTGGATGAATGTGCAATCTTTCTATCCTTACAACAGGTAATTCATTTAATTAGTAGAATAATAGAATTTTTCCCTAATTAAAACTTCCCTAAAGTTTTACATTCCAGACATACTAGCATTTTTATTTTCCTTGAATATTATTTTTGTCCATTGCAGATTCGAGTTCCTCATCCTCTATACCCAGCTACCAGGCTTGCTGTGAGATTACCTTCTTTAGGTTTCCATTTTTCTCCTTCTCGTTATCATCGTCTGATGCAAGTTGCTGCATTATTCCAAAGTGATAAAACGTCAAACTCTGTTCACCCTTGGTATCCAACTGATTTTGATGGTTATTTATCTGTCCTAGCTTGGAAGGTACTTTTGTTATCAATATTTATTTTTTATTTCATTACTTTAATCAGAATTTTTTTCTTTGAGACCAGTAAGTCATTTATACATGCACCAATAATAATTTGTTTGTTGATTGTCAATGCTCCAAATATTTAGATGATTATTTCGTTGATTTCTGTAGGGGGTTGGCAATAGAGAAGCTACATGGCAATGTCGGTATGCTGCTTTGGTGGGACAGTTTCTCTATATTCTTGAATCACCTAGTGCTAACTCATACAAACATCGAGTCAGGTAAAATAAAGCTCGTCATTTCTTGCATATTTAGATATCTATTATATCTCATACTTACTGAAAAATCAAACTATATAGCCACTATTTATTGTGACATGTATATGATTTTAAATAAATGATGAAAAAATTGATTTTTTATGTAAGTTAGGGTCTTGGTATTGGTTCAGGTTCGAGTTTGAGGGTTTGGTTCACGGGTTCGGTCAAAACGTTTTTTGGGGTGGGTTTGTCCATACAAAAACACATAAAAATCATAAATATATACATATTTGCAGTAGTAATTGTAATGTCCCCATTTTGGCCATACGCTCTTCTTTGACTGATAGCCTATTTCCGGAAATCCGTAGGTTGATCAAAAGTGAAATTAGGGTTTCCTTGCTTGGAGGTTTGTGGCATTTCTAGGTATTTACTATTTTTGGTAAGTAATAATTTTGGCAGTGGTTCAGTTGTCAGCTTTCATTAAGTCTTGCTTCTTCAGTTCGCTTTCTGTTGGTTTTGAGGTAAACTTACTATTTTTGGCGTGGCTATTTTTAGTAAGTCTAATTTTGGATGGCATCATCAGCAGTTCAACTCAAGTCATCTTGTTATCCAGTCTAGTTTGGCTTTGGGTTTGATTTTCTCCTTGGTGAGTTTGGACTTAGTCAATTTTCATGTCTTGAAGTTGTACCCCGCCTAGGCTTGATGACTTCAAGTTGTTTTAAAGAAGGGGACATAAAGGGGTCAAGTGAGCATTTAATTATTTAATAAATGCTTTATTGTTGCAATATGAAATGGATGCCTAAAGGGGAAGTTGAATGTTATTTTATTATTTCAAAAAATAAAAGGCAAAAAGGTGGCGTCCTTTTTGGAAGTTGAAGTGATTCAACTTCTTGGAATTTGAAGAGTTCTTATTGCTTCATTTGCCAACAAAAGTTTATATATTGCTGCTGTTTGAAGAGCTGATTATCCATGAATTTATGCTAAAGTTATGCTATCGAAATGACAATTAATATTTTGCTTCGAGGAAAGCTTACCTCCTAGCCTCTCACCAATTTCGTGTTTCAAATACAACACCTAGTTGGATATTTGCTGCTTCTCAAATCAGACTAGCAGATTGAGCTCAACAGATGAAGATTTTTGATGAAATTTTCAGTTTTGAAGTTGCTGATACAGTCACAGCTGAAGGTGGTTTTTGCATACAGCTTTTGGAGTGAATTTAATTTGCTTGTGGGTACTTTTCCAATCCATTCCTACACCCAAGGCGACCATCTTTGGAGAGTATCAGATTTTAATTTTAAGTTACTGATTTTTAATGTCAAAATCGCCCCTCAAGGAGGGCCGTACCATTCTTGAAGCATTGGAATTTGAAATATGCTAACCAATTTTTTCGAAGAAGTAACGCGAAATAACCAGCAATAGAAGATTGGATTAGCGTTAGCCTCAAATTAAAAATCTGAACTTGAATGGAAGATACTGAACTTGAATTGAAGAAACTGAACTTGAATGGAAGAACTACTCAACGTCAAGAATGTGCACTCAAGATCCCACTGAGGGCGAGGTGCTAACATATGACAGAGTCTAAGAAATTGAAATTATGAACTGTTAGGCGGATAACCAGCCATGAGAAACAATTCCACACTACCACCAAACAGTGGGGGGAAAAGATTACAAATAAAAAGCAATTCATCCGCTGCGGCGGGCATCCACAAAGCTGTGGGGATTCACCACTATGAGTGGGTATAAGATATTACAATCAATTTAACCTCACTGGCGGTAAACCATCCAGGGGACTTATGTGAGAAGAAACAAAAAGAAATTGCAGCAAATTAAACTGGAACAGTACTACTGTTTACAGTTTGTACAATGTGGAATAAGCTGCAAATTACATAGGAAATATAGTAATCTTCATACACAAGATTAATAGATGTTTTTCAATGATATTTTAACTTTCTAACAGCTGCTAATGAATCAGAAATCAGAACTTCAACAATCTGATATAAAAACAGTAAACTGGAAATTTCAATCTGCAACTGTGAGAATCAATGAAATTATCATAACTCACTCAATTCTTCTCCGAATGACGTGAAATAAGTTGCAAATGCTCCTTACAAGTCTGGCGCCCAAGTTAGAATCCAGAAACAGCCACCAAAGTCTCTAATTTATTTGGCACGAATCCCAATGCAGCTCTAAATGGTACGGCCCCTTGAGAAAATCGATTTTTCAAGATAAAATCAGCAACTTCAAATTAAATTCTGATTTTTGGTGGAAGATGGCGCCTCAAGTCAACAATTTGATTGCTCAAATACCCAGAACTAAATAAAAATCACTCCACAAGATATGAACAGAAAACAGCTTCAGCTGTAGCAAAACCAGGAAATTCAAAACTGTAGAATTCACCAAAATTCTCAACCTTTGTTGCTCAATCTGCTAGTCTGATGTGAGAAGCAGCAATGTTCCAACTAGGTGTTGTATTTCAAACACGAAATTGGGAAGGGGCTAGGAGGTAGCATCCTCGAAGCAATAGCAAAATGTCCATAGTCATTTTGACAGCATAACAGTAAGGTAATTGATGGATACCAAATGCTGGAGCAATGTCTTCATTTTATAAAAATTGAGAAACTCCTCAACTTCCCAAACAGTACGCCAAGAGACACCTTTTTGAATTCTCCTTACTTTTGAAATTTCATAAAATATAATTCCTCATAAAGTGGCGTCCACTTTCCTCCAAGCATAAATTCAAAATATAAAAATATTAATATCTCCTTATGACAAGGCGTACCCTTCATGACCCTTTTTTAAAACAACTTACAAGTTATATCCTTAGGCCAAGGGGTGGTCAACTGAAAAATATAACACTTATACCTTTAATCAATAAATTTCATCAATTAAGGCTTGAGAGGAAAATATTGAAACAACAAAACATGCTCAACTGAAGTAATGACTGAAGACAACCAACGGCATACTACCACAACTAGCATTTACTAAAAAATAGTAAATAATAAGAAATGCCACAGAATTCCAAGCCCAAGAAACCCTAATTTTCACCTCATTCCAGTCTACGGGTTCCGGAATAGACTGATGAATGGCTATACTGATCACTGATGAGAAGGGGACATTACAGAATTCGTGCTTGAATTATATGCTGAGTTTTGGAGCTGTTTTGTGATTTGTTTTTGGGCGCCAACCTCCTAGAATGCTTCAGCAAAAGACATCACTCAATTCGGAGGTAATTTGGTGAAATTATGAGCATTTCAAGATTTTCTTTGTAGCTGGTTTGAATTTCCAGAATTCTGATTTTTATATCAGATTGTTACAGTTTCCAGTTTTTGATCTTATACTTCAGTTTTGGAGTGTTATATGATTGTAAAAGTTCATACTTCATGTCTAAGGTTCATTTCCTATCATTGTAATTTGTAATCTGCAGAGTTCAATTTGTAGAGGTTGAGATTAAGCATTACTAATCCAACCATTTTTCAGTTCTGCAATTACTTATTGTTTTTGTCATTAAAATACCCCTGGATGGTTTACCGCCAGTGTGGATAATCTGATTTGTAACACTCTTATACCCACTTTCATAGTGGAGAATCCCCACAGCTCTGTGGATGCTCGCCGCAGCGGATGAATTGTTTTAAATGTACTCTTTTCCCCCCACTGTTTGGTGGTAGTGTGGAAATGTTCTTCATGGCTGGTTATCCGCCTATCGGTTTCTAAATTCAAATTCCAACACTCCGTCATATGTTAGCACCTCGCCCTCAGTGGGATCTTGAGTGCACATTCTTGACGTTGAGTGGTTTTCATTTCAAGTTCAGTTTTCAGTTTGATGCTAACGCTAATCCAGTTAACTATTGCTGGTTATGTTGTGTTAATTCATCGAAAAAAATTGGTTAGCATATTTCAGTGGTATCAGAGCAGAAGACCCTGCCATCCTGTGGCAGTTTGCAGTTGTGTATTAGATGAGTGACAGAGATCTCCGGTACTACACCGATAGTCAGAGCAGATTTTAGTTCAACTCCTTGTGGTATCCAGAAGTTGGCAGTTAGGCATGGCTAATGAAGAAGAGATGAAGTTGGCAGAGACTCTCTTTATGGCTGGAAAGAGACTTGGTAAAGAATTTCAGTCAAGAGAAGATGAACAAAACATTCTTCATTTGTTAGAACAATGTTTGAGACAAGTGAAGCAATCACCTTCAGAGAAAATGGAGTTGGCACTTGCTCCTACAGTGAATTTTTTGAATCAGCCCTATTGGTTGGGGCATCCTGATGAAGAAACCAAGCTACTGATTTCTTCCTGTTTCATGGAGATAATAAGAATTGTAATTCCCCAATTGCCCTATGATGTCGAAACTATGAAGACCATATTAAATATGATAGTGGAAAGTTTTCAAGACCTTGATGAAATTGATAGCAATCAGTACTCCAGAAGAGCTACTATATTGAAGATCTTTTCTGAACTCAAAACAAGTATTTTGCTGGTTGAATTGGGTATGCAAGATCAAATATATTATTTGATCCATTACCTCTTCATTTCAACTTGGAGTGAACAAGAAGAGGATGTAGTTGCAGCAATGAGAAACATTTTAATTTTAACTATCAATGAGATGGATGACATTCCAAAATCCGTCTTAACTTTTCTGTTAAACATTCATGAACAAGAAGGAAAGAATTCCTCTACTGCTGGTATGTTGATCAGAGTTTTGTTCACTCAGTGTGATAGAAAATTGAAGCCACACATGAGGAAGAAAGAGCAGAAAAATGAGGTAGTCATTAATGCAGAAGTCGGAAATAAAATATTGTTTCTCAATGATTGTAAGGTTGTTTCTCAAGAAATACCTATTGATATGCAGTTGTCCGCACATGCTGAGGGTGAGTGCAGGGAGGCAACATCAATTTTGAATACATATGAAGAATTTATGACAAGTGACCAAGAAGATTTCTTTGGTATGTATGTGGATGCTAATGATAAAATCAGCAACACATCTTTTCATGATGGGTTTGTTGAAGATAAAAATGATAAATTAATCAAAGCAGCCAACTTTGATGACTCTTATTTCCAGTATGATGACGGTGGCGAAGGCGGTATTGAGCTTGATCATCAAACTAAGCTCTTGGAGGAAGTTACCGATGAAGATTTCAGTTTGAATGGAATGAGGAGTGACTCATTCAATGAGTCAACAATCCAAGAGGAGCATGAAGATCTTGTTCCTGTTGATCATTACAATCAACCCTTTTGCATTTGGGATCCTGGTGAGATGGCACCAAGGTATGCTAAAGAACTTGAGTGGGATAAATTTCCCTTTGATCCTGATAAAGTTCAAAATTCATTTTGTATTTCAAGCTATGAAGTCATTGGAGAAGACATTGTCTTTGATGAAGAAGCTTGTTTGGCAAAGCTCCATAAAGATTCCTTTGAGGTAGTAGTAGCCACTAAAGCAGAGTATGTTGCTACCAAGACTTTAAGAGAATCAATCAATAATGATTCATTGTTTGAAAATATTGCTGTTAGGAAGGAAGCTGATTTTGAGAATCAAGTCAAAGAAAATAAATCAGAAAAGTTGATGTTTGATGAGCAAAGCTTCTTTGCTGATTTTGATCATGGGCCTAAAGAGCTGCAAGTTTTGAAGGATAACTTAATGGTTTCAGAAGAGAAAATTGTTAAAGCATTATCAAGATTTGATAGCACACACAATTTTGTTGAAGAACTCTACTGGAAGTCACAGTTTGAAGAGAGACAAATGGAGTTAAAGGAGTCACTCTTTCCAAGTTGCAAACTATCAAAGAAGCATTGGAATCATTAAAGATAGATTATTTGCATTTGCTCTCAGATAGGGATAATGCCATTAAGTTTGCAGAAGAGACCTATGATGCCTACCAAGAGAAGGAGAAAGAGGTTGATAGTCTTTGCCTTGATCTTACCTTAGCTCATCACTCTTTTTGCAAGGCAGAAAATCAATCATCTATGGCAGCCACACTTATGGAACAAGAAGCTAATACAAGGCTAATGGAGATCAAGCAAATATTTGAAGGAATTAATGAACTCCATAACGTTGAAACAATGCAAAATGCCAAAGAGATTCAATATGTTGATAGTGATTGGAAGGTAAATCAAGAGTGTGAACTCTTGAGTTGGGAAGAGAATTTGCCTCAAGAAGGGATAGCTTGCAGCCATGAGCTAGATGTGATGACTGGTAATATGTGTGATATTCATCACGCTACATTCTATGGATCAGCAACTAATGATGGGCATCTTCAAGTTGAAGAAGATGTGCATGAATTTTATGAAGACACCAACGAAAGGGATGAAGGAAATATTGTTTCTATGATTGTGTACAACAATCCACCATCTTCACATGATTTGTTAAATTATGAGTTGATTGACAATTTCTATGTGGATGGCATTGGTAAGAAGTTTTATGTTTTTGACATGTATAATTTTATAGTCAAGCATAAGATAATGTTGGTCGATCCATTCTATATGTCAAGCAACACTCTCTTGAGATGGATAGTAAATGAGCATTTAATGGTGTTCAAACTTGAACTGGCTGGTTTTCACTCAGCATTAACCAATGGAAGAGTACCGCCTATCTTAAAATGGTTGATGAGGTCATATCTTGGAGAGATGCATCAAATTGTGGGAGAACTTTCAGACTTGCCCCTTTGGTTTCTAGATTGTGCATTGTTGATGAGGGATTATTCTAAAATGCTGGTCATGAAAGGTTCAAACTTTGCTTTGATGGTTGCAGTTGACTACATGGATTTGTGTGCTCGAGACTTTCACTATGGCTCTTGGAGATATGTTGGGAATTCTTCCCAATGTGTTGGAGATTATTTGCAGTTGGGAATTCACGCTTGGAATTCTCAACATGGCTTGATGGAGATTGTTGCAAGTAGAAAAAAGGATATTTGGAGAAATAAGGATTCAATTCTTAGAATCTTTGATGCGGCCCCCATCTTTACCAACCATTTGATGGTTCTTTCTGCTCATCAACTGGTGAATTGGAGAGATATTTTGAACAAAGGAAGGTTTAATATTGGGTTGGAGTTTCTTGAGAGGATGTTTCCAGCCTTGAGCCTGAGCAGTTGTGCTATTATGGACACTGATTTTCAGTGTTGCAGCAATTGTTCAATTCTTTGCACACTGATTTTCCTAAAATCAGACTTTAAGTGGTTCATTTCAAATTTCATGGGCAGCTGGTACACTCATTTTTTCTTTTCACAATCTTTTATCAATGATGATTTTTGGCTTCAAAAGTGGGTAATGGTGTTTCATAGTGATTCAGATCAGTATTGGATGGTGTTCAAGTTATGTTCTAGTGGCTTTCTTTGTACAATCTCTTGCACTAGTGTTTGGGGCAGCGAACCTTTGCTTTATTTGGTTCAACTTTTTGAGACTTTGGGGGAGAGATTGGTGGAAGTTTTAAAAGTTTTTCTTGAATATGTCAGAATTACTCAAAGGAGGCTTTATACATCCTTAAGGAGCTTTGAGGATGCAGTTGCTATGACTTTGCAAAGGGATTTTTTTCTTTGCAAACAGCTATGATAGAGTCACATTTGCTGTTTGGAGTGATGTTGATGAGAATATTTTTGAGTTGTTTAGATTATTCTTCTTTGTTCTCAGAATGGTGATTGGCATTGACATTGCAGATGTTAATTCCTCAGAGTTTATTGAGCATGAGACGCTGCTAGATTTTGATTCAATTCCTTCTATGTTGTTCGACTTGAATTTCAGGCATGTTATCACTTTGAGGTTGCAAGGATGGTTAGTGCAATTTTGGTGCAATGATTTCATTTGTATTATCAGAGTTGAGCAGCATCAGCATGGTGGGGTTTGTCAGAGATGGACATGGGATTCCGGGATCCTATATGTTTGGTGGGATCAGTTTGGAGTGTTGTAGCATTGCTTGAGGACAAGCAATTTTGGGAAGGGCGGACTGTAATGTCCCCATTTTGGCCATACGCTCTTCTTTGACTGATAGCCTATTTCCGGAAATCCGTAGGTTGATCAAAAGTGAAATTAGGGTTTCCTTGCTTGGAGGTTTGTGGCATTTCTAGGTATTTACTATTTTGGTAAGTAATAATTTTGGCAGTGGTTCAGTTGTCAGCTTTCATTAAGTCTTGCTTCTAGCTCAGTTTCTGTTGGTTTTGAGGTAAACTTACTATTTTTGGCAGTGGCTATTTTTAGTAAGTCTAATTTTGGCAGTGGCATCATCAGCTCAACTCAAGTCATCTTGTTATCCATCACTTTTGGCTTTGGGTTTGATTTTCTCCTTGGACTGAGTTTCAGACTTAGTCAATTTTCATGTCTTGAAGTTGTACCCCACTAGGCTTGATGACTTCAAGTTGTTTTAAAGAAGGGGACATAAAGGGGTCAAGTGAGCATTTAATTATTTAATAAATGCTTTATTGTTGCAATATGAAATGGATGCCTAAAGGGGAAGTTGAATGTTATTTTATTATTTCAAAAAATAAAAGGCAAAAAGGTGGCGTCCTTTTTGGAAGTTGAAGTGATTCAACTTCTTGGAATTTGAAGAGTTCTTATTGCTTCATTTGCCAACAAAAGTTTATATATTGCTGCTGTTTGAAGAGCTGATTATCCATGAATTTATGCTAAAGTTATGCTGTCGAAATGACAATTAATATTTTGCTTCGAGGAAAGCTTACCTCCTAGCCTCTCACCAATTTCGTGTTTCAAATACAACACCTAGTTGGATATTTGCTGCTTCTCAAATCAGACTAGCAGATTGAGCTCAACAGATGAAGATTTTTGATGAAATTTTCAGTTTTGAAGTTGCTGATACAGTCACAGCTGAAGGTGGTTTTTGCATACAGCTTTTGGAGTGAATTTAATTTGCTTGTGGGTACTTTTCCAATCCATTCCTACACCCAAGGCGACCATCTTTGGAGAGTATCAGATTTTAATTTTAAGTTACTGATTTTTAATGTCAAAATCACCCCTCAAGGAGGGCCGTACCATTCTTGAAGCATTGGAATTCGTGCTTGAATTATATGCTGAGTTTTGGAGCTGTTTTGTGATTTGTTTTTGGGCGCCAACCTCCTAGAATGCTTCAGCAAAAGACATCACTCAATTCGGAGGTAATTTGGTGAAATTATGAGCATTTCAAGATTTTCTTTGTAGCTGGTTTGAATTTCCAGAATTCTGATTTTTATATCAGATTGTTACAGTTTCCAGTTTTTGATCTTATACTTCAGTTTTGGAGTGTTATATGATTGTAAAAGTTCATACTTCATGTCTAAGGTTCATTTCCTATCATTGTAATTTGTAATCTGCAGAGTTTAATTTGTAGAGGTTGAGATTAAGCATTACTAATCCAACCATTTTTCAGTTCTGCAATTACTTATTGTTTTTGTCATTAAAATACCCCTGGATGGTTTACCGCCAGTGTGGATAATCTGATTTGTAACACTCTTATACCCACTTTCATAGTGGAGAATCCCCACAGCTCTATGGATGCCTGCCGCAGCGGATGAATTGTTTTAAATGTACTCTTTTCCCCCCACTATTTGGTGGTAGTGTGGAAATGTTCTTCATGGCTGGTTATCCGCCTATCGGTTTCTAAATTCAAATTTCAACACTCCGTCATATGTTAGCACCTCGCCCTCAGTGGGATCTTGAGTGCACATTCTTGACGTTGAGTGGTTTTCATTTCAAGTTCAGTTTTCAGTTTGATGCTAACGCTAATCCAGTTAACTATTGCTGGTTATGTTGTGTTAATTCATCAAAAAAAATTGGTTAGCATATTTCAGTAATTAAGTTCAATATACACCACACATATCATGATGTGTTATATAATAAACAAAACCATCATAAAAATAAAAAATTATTACATTGTCAATTAGTCAAACTTGAATCTCATGATATATATTAAATTAAAAAATAATAATGCCAAGTGTCAACAATCAGCTATCATTGATCAAACATCATTATGTGGGTCTTCAAAAATATCATCATCGCCATAGTTGAAAAGCTCAGACTCGGCAATAACTCGGCAGGTCCAAAATTTTTAAAAATTCGAGACTCAACAAAAACTTGAGGAATAACTCGAGAATTTTATCGAACATTTTAAAATATATAAATTTTTTAAAAATATTCTTCAAAAACACATATTACTAAATTTGTAGAGCATATTGCTGATTTCCATCATATATAAATCAAAATTAGAGTTTAATACATATTATAGACCAAAAATTGAGTTCAATCTCTAAATAAGTTACAATGTCACTAACACTAGCCATGTCATATGTAGAAGTTACCTCATCTACAGATATTTTTGGCAAGTTGTGCGATAATAACGTCTAAGTTAGCACACTCAAGAGTTATATCCTACGTCCTCATCACCCTCTCATTGTAATCAATTTTCTTGTTTGACAAGAGATCCTAATAATTAATGGGGATTTGGGAATGGAGATCTCAATTGGGTTGAGGGGTAGTGCCCCTCATGGGGGTCTAAGGGCTACGCTCCTAGTGGGGTCAAAGTCTAGCACCCCTTGTGGGAGTTTGGGGGAAACTGCTAGTTGTCGTGTCGTTGCATGCCCTAAGTCGCCGATCACATGTGAAAATGAAATGAAAATCTATTTTTTTTAAATTGCAAGCAAGAAAATAAATTTTAGATTTAGACGAGTTATTGATACAAAAATTGCGATTTTTTCGATTGACTTGTGAGTTTTACAAGGAAAAATTTCCGTGAGTTTTACAAAAACTCATCAGCGAATTATTGGGCGAGTAACTCACTTGGAAATTTGGCTCGCAAGTACTTTCTGAGTTTTGTGAGTATGATCATCACCATCCATATTAGTTGATGTCGGTATTGGTAAATTAGAAGAACCACAAACGATGCCACTAGCACTGGCACTAGCATTCTCATGCTCGCTAGTTGGCTTATCTTCAACATCAAGTGCAGCAGAGTGGGAAGTGGAAGCATCCAAGTCAATATGGTTTAGCTTGATATCCCACTTCCTTGTGTACCCTTCCTTGTAGCCACTTTGTTTGTGTGTAAGGAGCCGCAAGTTTGAGTGTAGTCAATTGTGTTTTACTGAGTGGATGATGGAGTATGTTCTCCAATTCGTCTTAGATGCAGATGAATTAGCAACCTATTAAGACAAAATTAGAGAGTTAAGAGTTAGAAAATTAAAAAAAATAAATTATAAAATTAAAATATAAATAAAACTTAAAAGATATGTTTTGTTAATAACACTTGTGATAAAATTTTGAATCGCAAGAGGTTGTAGGTGTATGAATGATTGGCTATGGAAGTACCACCAACTATGAGCATCAACCTTATAATTTTCTCAAAGAGAATCAATACTGAAGTTGTTGGAGTGTACAAAATCCATGAACTGAATCCTCACTGCATCTCACATGCCAAGATCAATGAAGAGTTTGTGAAGTGCTGCCTTGTACCTTGGGCTGACTTCAACATCTCTATATGAGGCAATTCTTGTTGACACAGGAAGGAGCTTAGTACTATAATACTTGTGAATCAATGTAAAGGCAATAATTTGTAGCAAAGTGGTCGTTTTGTTCCATCTCTCTTCAATGATTTTGTGTAGTTGTTTGAAGAAAGTTTCTAGAGGATCTTGCTCTTTTGCATTTATGATGGCTTTCATCTTCTCAATCATTGAGTTGATGCCATCATATATCTCACCCAAACAAGGCCTATCCATGTCAATATAACAGATCATGCTCAATATGGGGTTAGTGAAACTGAGTTGATATTCAACAAAATCCCACCAAATGCCATCTAGGACCATTTGCTTAACCTTTGCTGCTGTGATA
This sequence comes from Sequoia sempervirens, assembly GCA_007258455.2. Classification (NCBI taxonomy): domain Eukaryota; kingdom Viridiplantae; phylum Streptophyta; class Pinopsida; order Cupressales; family Cupressaceae; genus Sequoia; species Sequoia sempervirens. Next base: position 763,467,756 of record VDFB02281492.1, on the reverse strand, counting down.
GATTGCCTCCATGTAGACTAATTTGGGTTGATGACCATGTTAGAAAGTTCCTCATGAACCTTCACAAGTTGTCTCAACAACTTGTTTGAAAAAAAAATTACAAAAATTAAAATCCAAATAATTTTTTTTTTACTAAAGTGAAACATATTTAACTTACCTTCAACAACTCCAATTTCCAGAATGTTCTAAATATGGATTGTGACATATGGTTGTTGGTGATGAACATTTGGATTTCTTCAACCTCAACATCCACTTGTTTGATCCAATCAGTTTTGGTGCCAATCTTTTGTAGCATAAGGTTGAGGGAGTGGACAACACAAGGTGTCCAAAATATGTGTGAATAACACTCCTCGATTGATAACCCAGCTGCTCTACAATTTTTAGCATTGTTCGTTATAGTTTGCACAACATATGGAGGGCCCATTTCCTCAATGGCTTGACAAAGAATGTTTGCAATAAATGCACCATCCTTCACCTCCCCTTCACAATCCACTACTCTCGAAAACATTGCCTCTTTAGGGGACACTGTAATAACATTGACCAATGGCTGATTTCTTGCATCTTTCCATCCATCCGAAGCGATGGACTTATGGGTTTCAAAGACTCTTCTAAAAATGTTACTTCTTTTTCCAATAAGATGCTACACACCTCAAAACTTGGGCCCCTATACTGTTTTGGAGCCTCATTGTTTCATTTAACCATTTGTTGCCAATGTGTTGAGCAAACAACAGTGAATGCCAATTCATTCGCATAGAGACATATCGCTATCAATGGTCCTTTCGATCTCTTATGTGTAAAGGCCATAGGTTGTTCTTTAAGTGTGGACAAAAATGGGTGGCTTTTTGTAGGTTGAAGATTAGAAGGCAATGGAGGGGGGCTTCATTTCTCAAGATCCTTTCTTTAACAAGTGATGATTTGATTTATGTTGTGCTGTTTGATATATATTTTCTTTCTCATTAACATATTCCATGACTTGTGATTCTAGAATGGGTTTACCATCTTTTCCTAGGCAAGCTTTGATGCCTAGTCAAAGGATGCTGCACAAATGGCCTTTCGCTCGATTGTATGAGCTTGAATATCTAAATTCACACCCACTACAAATCCAAACTTAACCCCCATCACTTGCAAGCTTCTATACCATTTCACCATATTTCTAAAGGGGAGAGTTTGGATTTGTTTTGAAGCGGGGTCAACTCATGGAGCTAGAACTAGATGCCATTGTAATACCCATAGAAGCATAAATCTGCAAAAAATCCTGATTAATCGCAATTTTTAAAAAATCGGCAGGCTGAATGATTTTTTCCCCGATTTTTTGAAAAAATCTTTGACTTTTTGGTCAATGATTTTTTCTCGTTTCAAACTGCAAAATCACCAAAAGAACACGTTTAAAACTTGCAAAAAACATGAATAAAATTATCATGTCCCCCCCACATGAAAATCTGATCACTTGATCAGGCATAAGGCATCCACACCAAACCATAATCGTTTCCAGCAGAGAGTTACAAATAAGGCAAAAATCGATAACTATGAAGCACAAATCGACATCCAATAGAGCTTGCTCAGCGATGAAGAGAAGTCTTTAAAAAGGCCGAAGTCATTAAAAAAGGCAAAAATCGATAACTATGAAGCACAAATCGACATCCAATAGAGCTTGCCCAGCAATGAAGAGAAGTCTTTAAAAAGGCCGAAGTCATTAAAAAGTTTTAATTATCCTTTAAAAGATAATCATAAGAAACTAACTAAGGACGTGGCAAGCAAAGGAACATAACCGCTAGAAGACACATCCTATTGGAAAGACACGACCATTCCATCACAATCGGTATAAGAGGCAAGTCAATTCACGGAAAAAGGGATCATCGGAAAAAGGAAGAAGAAATATATACATCAGTCTAGTTTATCACCAACACTGCCTACTGCCAGATCGACGGTTATATCTGTTAGTGTTGTAGCGTTGGGAGATATTTTCTCCATAATATATCCTTGATCAAGGCAGGTCGGCCTTTATTCTTTTATAAATAAAATATACTTGCTCTAGGTCGGCCCTAGAAAGAAGGCACCTAGTTTGGTATTTATAGAGGATGGAGTCCTCTCATTTTTTCATCAATCAATTCAACTCTCCAATTTGCATCTTCCATCAAGAACAGGTCGAACTTTCAAGCAGTAGATTTCATTCAAGAAGAAGTGTTATCATTAGTATATTTAAGGTTCGCTTCAAGGAGAAGTGTATCTATTCATTGTATTAGACTCAGCCTTGTCTAAGGCCTGATTCCGTATGCAGTTTTTGCACTTATTCATTTGATATATAAGAGATAATTTTTGCTGGGTTTTTCTCCCTCAAGTAGGAGGGTTTCCTAGGGTAAAATATTGTGTTCATTGTCTCTAAGTTGTGTTTTTTGCTTGTTGACATTTTTGATCCTAAAACTAACATGGTATCAAAGTTAGGTTTAAGAAAATATGCAATCAAATTTGTTCAAGCAGTCAAGAGTTGCAAGATTAATAACCGCAACTATCTCATATTGGAAGGAAATTATATTGGGTGGCGTAAGAAGGCTGAAGGGAACAGTTGAAATTAAAGTAAACGCAGCTGTAGATTATATGGAGATGCCAGTCAATTCATGAGTTAGTTCGAATGCAAAATACCTTTAGAGATAAAACTCATGAGGCATGATAATTCGAGTTGGAAGTTCTTGTCACCGACAACTTTGGGGTGACAATGGAGGAGAAAAGAAATCAGAAACCTGTGGGCTTACGGAATTTGAAGTGGTGTTTGGATTTCTAAACATTGACTACTCGAGTAAAGGAAGAATACGAATTGAAAAATTGGTCTAGACTTATCATAAAAGCATGAAACGTAGCAGTGGATTGAAGAAAGCTGCCGTGGTAGAGATGAAGCAGTGCTGGTGAACAGAGATTAAATTGAATGAAATAATGGGAATATGGTGAAGTCTTGGCGTATTCAGACTATCAATTGATCGCAGGTGATCAAACACATACTCTCATGCTTTGAAGCCGATATTAGAGGTGTCGGGAGGAGAAACAAATGTATCTTTAGAAAATCATGTATTCTTGAGGAGACGATGCAAATGGCTGCTATTTCATCCAAGAAGGAAGGTTATATCGGAAAGTTGGATGCCGAAGGAATGAGTCAATATTCATCCTTTTGAAACGATATTCTATTTGTGAGAATCTTGGCATAATATACAATACAATCTTCATATATTTAGAATAACAAGAATGAAGGGAGCCGTGTAGATTTGTGGCAGAGGCTTGCGAAAGAATTCAAGGAGCTGAAAAGTTCGTGAGAAGCCATTACATTAGAATTGAACACCTTCTTCAGTTCATAAACTCCTAGTCGGGTTTGCATATAACGTCACCTTCAGGACTCCAGTGTCGATGAACAGAGACAATCGAGGATTGCCATTCCTAAGTTAATCGCAAGTATGTTGGAGACAGAGTGTCATTCGATATTGCAAGAGCCGTGTTCAAGAGGAAATCGAAACCAATAGACATGTATTTAGGAGCTTTGGAGTATCTGCATATATCGCATGGTAGCTGTTTTTCAATTTATTGAAAGGGATGGGTGTGCTTGGATTCGCTTCAGGAAAGAATCTGTATAAACGTGGAGTTTGGGATGCTTGGAAATTAAAAAATAGGCTCTAAGCCTATTGTTTGCTACTGCCGCTTCATTGCCAAAGAGTCACGGGAAGTCTCAGAATGATAATCGTGGCTCATTGTATGCCTTTAGAGTGTACTAGAATCGATACATCTTGGAGCTGCATCGATTAAGGAAATTCCATACCATTGGGAGACCTAGAAATCAACGCTTCATATCAAGAAAGATACTGAATGAAACTGTTGTGTGATGGAAATCGAATCATTTTACTCGACCACTGCTAAGATGAAAGGAGATATGTAGGAGAAATAATGAAAGCTGGGTTATGGAGGTTGGAGATATAAAGAAAAACATGGCAAGTGAAGGAGTCATGTCAAGGTGAGAAGCCAATTCAAAAGTTCTTCTCAGTGAAATCAGTTTGGCGAGTATCACCATTCTATTTGGTGAGGAAAATTCTGTTTGCTTGGGTTTCGCAAAGAATTGAGCCAGGGTTTGAACGATCGTGTGAAGAAGGCTGTAGAGCATCACTGTGTTCCATTACCAATGCCCGCTACATCACAGAGGGGCGGTGATCCCCAGGTTGGATACTATAATCCCGTGAGAAAGTCTGGCCAGCCATCCCTTGAACATGTTCTCTTAGCTCTAAGGGAGATAGAGGAAGAAAGGGAAGCATTAAGGATACCTTCTGAGTACAAGTATGCTAGGGATTTGCTCATGGTTTGTGATTCCAATCAGGATGGCCGGGTTGATTACCAGGAATAGATAACAAGGAACTTGAGCTTTACCACATCTTCGTGGTGAAGATGAGACACGGCTACAGGTCTAGCTCAATGGTGTACCAACATAAAGAGATAAGTATTTTATGTTTGCACCTTTGAATAAAATGAAATCGCATTCTTCTGGGCTGAAATTCAGTTTGCTGAGTTGTGCATAGAAGATCTGACATCGATTATCTGGATTGTGTGATTTTTTTTAGGAGAGGTCGTGGTTTCTTTTGAGCGGTGATCGCTGGCATGAAATATTTTGGAGAGACCATTCATTCATTGCGAGTTGTTTCATGCTAGTTGTGAAGATTTTTGAGTGTGACTTTGACATGAAAAGAGAACTGCAATTTCGGTTGTGATTGGTTGGTCACATCGATACCATTCTCTATGTGCATGGACTGCGATGGTGCCTTGATTCATTGAGAGGCCTGGTTCTATATTGAATATGTTGGCTGCATAATGTGTTTAAGAAATTTGAGTTTAGCAGATTGTCTTTGTAATCTGTAGTGCTGTGATTAGCATTTCCAAGAGTAGAAATTGAGTAAAGATGAAATAAAGATATATCAGAATCGACAAAGATAAGTTCTATTATTCCTTTAATTGTTCTATCTAAGGATATTTGCTATATGACTACATGCTTCATTTGTATCAGGGGTAGTTTGATTTTATGAACTATTAATTAATCTCCTTAAACTGCAGGATGGATCGAGGAGCTAAAGGATGATAGATTAAGTATCAGAGATTGCATAAGGAATTCAAAGGAGGAAGAGCTTAAGGCATCCAGTGAGGAAGTCATGCTGGCTGGAGAAATGAACAAACATGAAGACTTAGCTTGCAGCCATGAGACTGAGTTTGGTGGCACTTAGCTTCACTGGAGACATCTCTCGAAGGAACAAGGTTGGTCCAGCCTTGGATAGAGAGTTTGCATCAACAAAGAAGATTGAGGAAGATGAATACACTAAACAACGGAAGATTGTCATTGCGATCAATTTCTTCGAAGAAGAGGAAATGACATTCAGAGGGAGTTAAATTCTAAGAATTCAAGACACGAGTTTATCATGTCCAGGAAGAGGACTAAGGTTCTGAGATCCATCAATGGAGGGGAATTCACTTCCAGAGGATTTTTGTAATCTCTGTGTTGAGGCAGGAGTCAAGAGGGAGTTCTGTGACTCATTGAGAAGAAGTGAAGGTGTCAGCTAAGTGGGTTGTAGTGTTGCAAGGCCAAGTGCTAAAGTCCTTGGAAGACCTCTTCAGCTGCAGACAGAATTGCACAAGACAGTCAATTTGGATTTGACATTGGTAGCACCGCAAACCTTTTCAGAATAGGGTGATTTGGGATGAGGTCGAGGAGGATAGTCTTGGATTCTCGCAAGTCAGTAGTGCCAGAGGTGTGCGTTGGAAACCGTTCCTCTAAGGCAAGCATTGCAGGACAAGGAGGTTAGTAGGTTGATGCAAGTACTTGGAGCTTTAGAGGGAGTCACATCATCATGAAGATTTGTTGTAAGGAGGTGAAAGCCCTTGTAATGTATATTTCTATGAGACGGAGAAATATGAGGTGAAAGCCTTTGTAGTGTATATTTCTTCGACACGGGGAAATATGAGGTGTAAGCCCTTGTTCATCTCTGAGACTGAGATGAGACGTCATGTTGAGAGACTCCGTGATGACATCACGTTGAGAGACTTCGTGATGACATCACGTTGAGAGACTCCGTGATGAACCCTTGTACATCTCTGAGATTGAGATGTGTTTCTTTCCACACATGGGAGTAGCCATTGTGGACGTCATGTTGAGAGACTCCATGACGATGTGTGTCTTTCCAAAAATGGGAGTAGCCATTGTGGACATCACGTTGAGAGACTCCGTGATGAACTCTTGGACATCTCTAAGAATGAGATGTGGTTTTCCACAAATGGGTGTAGCCATTGTGGGAGTCATGTTGAGAGACTCCATGACGAGGATATCTGGAAAATACCTCTCTAGCTAAGAGGGAGTGTTAGTGTTGTAGCGGCGGGAGATATTTTCTCCTTAATATATTCTTGATCAAGGTAGGTCGGCCTTTATTCTTTTATAAATAAAATATACTTTCTCTAGGTCAGCCCTAGAGAGAAGGCACCTAGTTTGGTATTTATAGAGGATGGAGTCCTCTCATTTTTTCATCAATCAATTCAACTCTCCAATTTCGATCTTCCATCAGCAGCAGGTCAAACTTTCCAGCAGCAGATTTCATTCAAGAAGAACTATTATCATTAGTACATTTAAGGTTCACTTCAAGGAGAAGTGTATCTATTCATTGTGTTAGACTCAGCCTTGTCTAAGGCCTGATTCTGTATGTAGTTTTTGCACTTATTCATTTCATATATAAGAGATCATTTTTGCTGGGTTTTTCTCCCTTGAGTAGGAGGGTTTTCCCAGGGTAAAATATTGTGTTCATTGTCTCTGAGTTGTGTTTTCTGCTTGTTGACATTTTTGATCATAAAACTAACAATGTCTAGGTGTATCTCTGCTACTTAGTATTGTATTTCTATATAGATATAACCTTGCATAATAAAGGGGCATTATATGTATATTTTTGCTAGTAATGGTTTATTCATATGTTGGCGTTGCAATTCGCACCTTTGGAGTGCATATTGGAAATGAAAAGCTATGCACAGATAAACTGCTCTTCAAATTAGGAGGGGAAGCTCCCTCTTTTGCTAATTATGCGTTAAAAGAAATGTAAACTAAATTCCTATTTGTTTAACTCAGCTGAGAGCACAAGGTTTATAAAACTCTATGCATTGCAGTTGAGGTTATCTCTGGTTTCGTAATCTCAACTACAACTAGGCCTAAATTTATAATGCTTCTATCTGCTCAGGTAAATTAAGAGCGAGAGGATTTATAAGTAACTGGGAATGATTTGGGTACTTAGACAAACTGGTTCTCAGAATGCAGCTGAAGGCTCATTGCTCTTTCAGATTTATGCTGAAATAAAGTTTATGCAAGTAAAACATCAAACGATAAGCTAGATCTTAGGATTCCCTCAAAGGCTCATTGCTCTTTTGAGGTGTAGGCTAAAATGAAAATTATTAAGAACAAAAAATCAAACGATAAACTATATCTTAGGATTCCCTTGAAGGCTCATTGCTCTTTTCGAGGTGTAGGCTGTAATAAAGATTATGAGAAACAACATCAAACGATAAACTTAATCTCTAAATTCCCTCGAAGGCGCATTGCTCTTTTCGAAGTGTAGATTGAAACAAAGATTATAGAAACCCATGATGAAAAAATTGCAAAAAACTCGCCTAAATCACGAGTAAACGTTTTGTTTTCATGCAAACGAGTTAATCGCTAGAAAACTCGTGTCCGAGTAAACAGAAAAAAGTGCAACGATTAAACATGTAAAAGTCGCGAAAAATTGCGCGTAATAACAGTAAAAATCGGTGAAAAAAAATGTGCCCTAAGATTTTCATTAAATATTGATGCCGATTTTGTTTTTGATTCATTTTTCCACGCCTGAGAAAGAACGACGACTTCAGATAGCAGGGAAAAAACGACGACGTTTGATCAAAACAAAACCGATGGCAGCAGGTTAAATATCCGAGCAGGGCACGCGCGCTTGAGATTCAGCTAGTTTCATTGTTTTTTGTTTGCGTTTTTGCCTGCGTTTTGTGAGTTTTTCCCTGCATTTTTTCCCTTAGTTTTTTCTAGGATTTTTAGAACTTAAAATCGAAGTTCTATTGTCTTCTTTTTAAAAATAAATTAAATTAAAAATTTCTAATATTATTGTGTATCTACTATCAGCTAATATTTCTAATATTTTTAATTTTTTTTTTTTATAATAATGTTTCTAAATATTATGTGTATCACAAATATTAGTTTTTTATAATAATATTTCTAATTAAAATTTTTTAAAAATAAAATAAATTAAAAATTTCTAATTTTTCAAATACTAATATAGTTATATAATTATAAATATAATATAAAGTAATAAATATATTTAAAAACCTTAAATTTAGATATATTTATTAATTATTACTTAAGACTTTAAATTTATAATATTATACTTAAAGTTAAGTCTCTTAAATTTGATAAAAATTTGATAAAATTTTATCAAATTTAAAAGGCTTATCTTTAAGTATAATATTATAAATTTAAAGTCAAGTAATAAATATATTTAAATTTAAGTTATCAAATTTAAAAGACTTAAAGCCTTCTAAATTTGATAAATTTTTTAACTTTAAGTAAAATATTATAAATTTAAAGTCTTAAGTAATAAATATATTTAAATTTAACGCTTTAAAATATACAATTTTATCAAATTTAAAAGGCTTAAGTCTTAAATTTGAATTTTTTTTATCAAATTTAAACATAAATATGTTATATTCCATTTTGTTTACTGCTCAAAGTTCAAACCAGTAAAAGACTAATTTACGTTTGATATGTATTAAACTCTAATTTTAGTTTATATATGATGAAATCAGTAATATGTTTTACAAATTCAGTTTATATGTGATTTTGAAGAATATTTTAAAAAATTGTGTATTTTCAAATGTTCGATAAATTTGCTGAGTAATTGCAGAGTTTTTCCCCGAGTTTTTGCCGAGTCCCGAGTTTTCAAAATTTTTGGGCCTGCTGAGTTATTGCCGAGTCCGAGTTTTCAACTATGATAGAAACAACAAATATTGAAAGATCTTGAAACGATCAAAGGCTCATTGCTCCTTTGATTTATTTCTTCAAATTCAATCAATGGTTACACATTTGGGACAGCAAATTGCAGAAAGAGGACCATCTACAATCAATGATCAACCAAATTACACTAGACAAAGGGTGAACGCAAGTACATGAACAACATGAAAGCTAGCAAAAATAGCTCAGCGTTTTGTTATCACAAGTATGGTTAAAGAATAATGAGCAAAGGTTGCTCTTATTTATAGACACTCAAAGGAGTAGGGAACCCTAAAATCTCCTTGAGTTAACATTTAGTTCTTTCCAATTAGCAAGATTTATTCCTATGTCTAAATAAAGGTAACTTAACAGTTAACTAGAAAGATTACTTTAGTTAACCGATTCTAAAACTAAATAGAACTCCACTGTACAAAGGTGTCTCCAAAAATAGACATGCATGAAAGGTGGGACAGCGAGTTAACTCTGAAAAGTCGTCAAATTTAACTGCTGTTTTAAATGCTATCTTTGGAAAAGGCAGGACGTCCCAATTGGTAGTTCATTGGTTGTCATCTTGAGCAATCATCTCCTCCAAGAAGTTGTTGATTGCCTCATCATCTGGAGATCGTCACATGCCTCAATTGTCAGTTTAATTCTTGTCAGCAACTTTAGCAATCCTGGAAATATCTCCACACTTTAACTGGTAGTTCATTGATTGGTAACAATGGTGGCTTTGTAACTGGAGTGATGGCCTCTGTTTCTTTTGCAGCTTTATGCTTCTGACGCTTTTCTTGATTCTTCTCAATGGAAGAGTGTTGCATGATGAAACCATGAAGTTTGACTGTGAACACTCTAGCTGTGAGAAATGCTCATGAACTTGTTGCACACCCAAAGTTCCAACAATATTCAACCCTCTAAACTAGCCTTGAAAGGCTATCAGATATACGAGGTATGAAACCATATGGAATTCGTGGACTTTGAGTGTCTACGCCTGCCAATTTGTCCAAATCAACCACCAAATTCACTTGATGTAAGTTGGTGTCGAGTGTTCTCACGAAATCGTGAATCAAGACTGATTTGGTCTTGAATTTGACTTGAGAGAACTGTATACTAAAAATATAGAAGAATGACTAGGGACACGCCTATACTTGAACAACTTTTTTCACAGAGGCTAAAAATGGCTTCCTTGAGAGGCAATTTTTATGAAAAATTCTAAGACGTGGGTTTTGTTGAGAATATCTTTTTGAACAAACCCATAATGTCAAATTTTTGAAAAGATGACTTTTTCTTGGACATGCAACAACCCCTCAAATGTAGAAGCAGCGAGACTTTTTTCCCGAAAAATTCTAACACATGGGTTTTGTAAGCGCCTCTGTGCTATAAGCAAACCCAAAATATTAGTTTCTGAAAAAAGATGATTTTTTGCAGAAACCCTAAAAAATTGGGTCAGGGGGCAATTTTTCCAGAAAATTTTGGCATGTAGGTTTTGTTGCCAATGTTGTGTTGAATGTACCCGAAAGGTCAGATCTGTGAAAAAATGGAGTTTTGTTGTGCATGCAGGAAAACCTAAGACAAAAGTAGAAGAAATCGTGGAAAACTTTTCAATCTTTGAGAAGCTTGAAAAAGATGAGAACCCAGAATGCTTGAAGCTGAAGTTTATGAACTGTTGTCCTTGAATGTTGATGCTTGGAGATATGAGTTTATGAACTGCTGTCTTTGAATGCTGATGCCTGGAGATATGAGTTTATGAACTGCTATCTTTGAATGCTGATGCCTGGAGATATGATCTCTGAAAAAACATTCCTCTGTACAACTTGAACTTGGAAATATGAAGAGCACTGAAAATGGCCTCCGTTTGATCCTTCAAATGGGGTTGATGAAGAAAAATATGTGTTTGCTCTTCAACCTGCAAAAAATAATGAAGAAAAGACGGCTAGATGCTTGCTAAATACCATTTGGAGGTGGAAGCATCAGTTGGGGTGCCAAAATCCTGATTGAGGAGTTATTTCGTGTGATTGGAAGTTAACTAATAGAATCTCCACCAATTTTGGGATGCCTAGACATGAGAAAGTCTTCAAAATTCATAACTGGAAGTTGACTTTGGACGCCACTTTGCCGGTGTTAGGATATTTTTGAAGATTTTCAACTTGTGCTTGATAAACAACTTCCGTTTGATCCCTGATTCCGGTCATTTGGTTGATCTTGAAGGCCTGGCTAACAAATTCACTGCAGAGTATGATCAAATTTGAAGAGATGTTCTTTGAAGTTGCAAACCCTAAAAACTGAATTTGGTGGCTCAAATTTCTAGGCGCCTTCTTGAGATAAGGTGCTTCAATTTGCCAGATAACCAATTTTTGGATGATTTTGAACTTCTTCAGCTTTGACCTCTTGTGCTTCGATCTACAACTACTTGTGATTGATGATCCCTATGAACATGCTGAGATATTTAATGGAAAACCAGTTCAATTCTGGAAAGGATGACTGGTATTGCAAGCTTTGAAAGTTGATTAAGAGGGCTCAAAATTTTAGGCTCTCCTGGCTTGCAGGGGCGCTTTTGTGCTTCTAAGACACAATTTTCACCTTGTAACCCTTCATGAAATGCTCCAGTTTGATTGCTCCGTTGAATTTGTTGATGGTCTCATCGCGGAGACTGATTAAGATGAAGGACTTCTTGGAAGCTGCGAAGCACGAAAGCTGCATCTGGTGCTCCAAAAAGTTGGGTGCCTTTTGCTAGAAGGGTGCATTTTCCTCTATACTTAGTTTTCATGTTTTCAACTTGCTTTGACTTTCAACATTTTCACGCTTGACCTTTGTTTGTGAGTGTTTGAAAGGTCCTATGAGCTGGCAGCTGGATTCATCTCGAAGCTAGAAGGATTCTGAGCAGATGTCTTGGAGAAGACAACTGCTAAAAACTTCATTTGGTTGCTCAATAGGTTGGGCGCCCCTGGCCTGCAGGGGTACATTTTGCTTTGATGAACTTTATTTTATCCTTCGTTTACGTGTCTACTTGATCAACAGCCACTTGCGTTTGATAGGTCCTCTGAGTTCGTGAATGGATTCGTTGCGAAACTGGGTTGAAGCCGGGAAGATTATCTGGAAATGCATAATCCAAAGATTCACTTCTGAATGCTTTTATTCTTGGGTGCCCCTAGCCTACAAGGGTGCTTTTCCCTTGATTTGACGAGCATTTTTGATGACTTCCAAAAATCCCTATTTCACTCTTTACTTGCTGTCAGCCTTCCAAAACCCGAAATTCACTTGTGAGCCCATTTTTGCATCAATTTATCCCTTACCTTGTCAGTCTTGTTTACACACATGATCTATCAAACCAACAAATCAAGGCATGGGCATCGTTTTATAACAATTTCATCTTGAATAAGGTGTTATGGGTTCTTCATCAGTGAACAAAAGAAGAAGAGATACAACAGTAATTCATGGAGCAGCCCGAAGGTCAATAATCCTCATGAAACCATCTAGGGACAAAGTAAATCAAGCATGGAAAAAGAATGCAACGAACAAAAGAACTTCCTTCCTAAAGAAATGGTACTACTCCAAGCCTGTGATAAGGTTGAAGTTCACCAAGGACAGAAAGATCATTAAGAATGCAAATTCCCGTTCCAAGTTCGAGATGTCTTCACCAATCTTGAATACTTCAAGTTCTAAAATCCTGAAGCAGCATGAAGATCATCGCAGATGAAGGATGATGTAGCTAGAGTCGTGTCTTGGACACTTAGAATAATTTCAATTATACATTTGTAATTTTGTTTTGACAAATTACATGTAAAGTCAAAAATTGTAATGGCAAGTGGCCATGCTACTCACATTATTGAAGATTGTAATTACATGTAATCAAATTACAAGTCAAATGCAAGGAGTTAGCTTCTGAATTTGAGATGAAGGATCGAGGATCAAATTACAAGCCAAAAGGGGACTCTGGGATGTCCCCGAGACTCCTAGACATCCCTCAATACCTTAGGAAACTCACAGAAGACTCCCACGGTGCAGCATTTATTTTGATGATTTTTTTTTTAAAACAAAAGGAAAAAGGTCACTTCAAAGGGTTAACCCTAACCCTAAGTCCACCCCAACCCTCGAGGCCTCTCAAAGAAGTTATAAGAGACATATTGTCTCAATCTTATTCAGATTTTCATTGCTACAGTTTGAACGAAGAGTGAAGTGAAAGTTTGAGTTCGAGGCTTTGAGCTGCAACTTGCAAGGGGACTTGACATGGAGCTTGGGGATGATTGGAGGCATCAGGCCATATTCCATTGACTCATGAGTCATGAGCCATTAGTATTACTATCTAGTATTTTATTATTTTGTTTTTGAAGTTTGAAGTCTGAACATTGTTAATTGTAATTATGAATCATGATTATGAAATTTTGAAACTTCTAGTTCTCGTTCCAATGTCTATATTTTGATTTTCAGTGTTTTTCAATGTTCATTATTAAAATTTAAATATTACTACTAGTTCAATGCAATCATTGCAATGTGTTTAGACTTTACTTATTCCGTAGGCTTCTAGAGTTATACATCTTTTTATAACTAATTTTCAAGTACTATATGTATTTCAGCACAACTCTCTTGCGGCCCCCCCCGCCGTTGTCTCCCTACCATCCCCCTGCCATTCCTAAACTTAGGCCCCCCGTCCCCCCGCCATTCCCAAACTTAGGCCCCCTGCCCCCCCATCCACAAAACCCATCCCCCCATCTCCGCATCAGGAAACTCCGTGGAACATATATATATTTACTTTTATGCCCCATATCCTTAGGTATATGAATAATTGAATCAATATATGTAATATTTTTATAACTGCCATATTTGGCTGTATCTATATCAAGGGATCTTGAAAATTTTCTGTATTTGTATCCAATGCTGTATCTGTTTGTATGAGACTGGTGAAAACAGTTTGAAAGCAAATGGGCAAGTCAAAATAAGCTTAAAGTGGCTTTTTACAATAAACGAGGATGCTTTTTTACCTGCTGAACTTGTAGATTCGGAGAGTCTAGTGCTTGGAGTCTGGACTCGCTGATTTTATGAATCTTTTGTGTAGACTCTGCAACTTTTCTTTAGATTTGGACTTGGGTTTCTGATTGGGTCCTTGACAATTGTCATTCATATATATATATATATATATATATTCTATTTTACAACCAAGTAATCATTTTCTAACAAATTTCCTGCCAAGTAAAGAAATTGGTCAAAAACATTAAGGCATACACAGCTATGACACACATAGAATATCGAAATGCCAAAAATAGAATATATATATACAAATATGAGACTTGTCAATGGCCTGGTTACACACCCAAGTCTAGATCTTAAGTATATATATTCCATTTTTTTGCATTTCTCTATTCCATTTGTGTATGCCTTAATGATTTTGATCAATTTCCTTACTTGGTTGGAAAATTTGTTACAGACTGAACATTATTAAATATTGTTTTCTTTCAAGCCACATCTCAAAATCTTCTTGGAAGTGAAATTATTGCAACTTTTATCTGGTCCTTTTGAAGTGATACATCTCAGTAATTTTGGAAGGTCAGCTTACTAAGATGATATGTCTCTCACAATTGCACAAAATCACCATAATGAGCACTTTTTGGAAAGCTCTCAAGATTGTCTTTCAAGTGGCACTTGCCACACTAAATCCAAAGATAATAAAAAATTATGCTCGCAAAGGTTTGAGCTCTTTTTCCAGTTATGAGCTTAGAGAAGCTACTCTAAAACTAATTTGTTATGATTCTTAGTAAATCTAGAGTCAATATTTGCAAATGCGTAGTAAATTCATTGCATTAATATGTAATGCATGGAATCATGGATAATGGAAAAACACCACTCCAGCTAATAGTGTAGAAGGGAAGCACAACCTTTGAAATGAAAATACACCACTTTTGGTCTGTCTAATCTCCAAATGCTTTAAGATAGCTCCTCAAATGGAATCCAAACATTGCACAATGGTATGTTCATGTAAATCCATATTGATTGTGAAGTTACTCCAGCCCTTTTGGCCAATGTGTTGAGTATATCTACAATGTAGGCGATTTCCTTAATCATATAGGGGACAGGCTTACCATCATACTAGGTACATAATAATTAATAACACAAACCCCAATTGTCTACCTTGAATATGAGAAAATGTCTAACATTCAACAGTCCAAACTAAACATATATTTAGTTTATAAAAAATAATAAACAATTGCGATTATATTGAACAACCACAGCTACAAATAAACAAACAACTAGGGATCTAATAAGAGAAACATTGAATTATGTTCAACATTTAGTAGACATGATTTTTTTGGCATTATTGCATCTTAATGGCATTCATTTCTTTCTGCTATGGCCATATGATGTTCTAAATTCAGCTAAAAGAAGATCAATGCGTTTTTAATAATGCACACAATACAAGAAATGACAACACCATAAGTCTGACTAGTTTGAAATTCTCTTTAGTACAAGTTAGTAACTGACATTTTCTTAAATTCGTGCAGTCTCAGAGGAAAGCAGGTTTGTAATGTACCTAAAGAATTAGTTGGCAATGTGGAAAATGTACTTGCAATTTGTGATGCAGGCCAGTATAATAGCAAGGTGTGCATCTTCATGGCTAGTGCTCAAATTCCTTTAATGATTGCCTTTTTTAATTTAATTTATAGCCCGTCCTTTAGAACACAGAAAATAGTTTTTTGAGAACACAGAAAATAGTTTTTTGATAAATATGTTTCAAATATTTTCTTTTCCATCTTTTCTCATTGATGGATTTCACTCAACATTACATTGTATGCTGTGTATGATTTCAGGTGGCAGAGTTAGTTAACACATTGATTTTGCGGTGCGATGATGAAAATTCAACACAAATTTGGCAAAGGCGGCTCCAAGGAGCTATTTATAGAGCATCGGTCTCTTTACAGCCTTTCTTAAAGTCTTATCTGTGATTTAATTGCAACTATTCAAATGACATGATCATTAACTTTATTATTTGCCTTGCCATATGTTAATTTTCAGATATATACGATATAATTGCATCTAGTCATGAATTTTGAGTACATATGTAACACTTTTATCAAGGGCGTTGAAAAAGTGCAAATGCTCTTGCCTTCCCAATACTGAAATCTGCTAAAAGACCACATAAGAATAGGAAAAATATTTTTCTGTTCATTTTAATAAGTTGGTCTCTTTAGGTCATCGTTCAACAAGGACATGCCCTAGAGGTCTAGCCTATGTCCCCAGACACCCCAGGGACTAGTGTACTTGGAAGGGACCTACCCCTTTTCAAGATTGGACAGCCTGCTCCATTTGGTGCATAAAAATAAAAAAGTTACTTTTTAAGGAGAAAATTGCTAAAAACCCTCAAAGAAGCTATAAGGGGGAGGATTGTTATTGTGAATTCAGCACATTGTATAAGTTTTTAATATTTATCTTCTTTTAGTTTGTTTAAGTATGTTTTAATAGGCGTCCCTCACCATCTCCCTGCCATTCCCAAAACTGCATCCCCATGTCCCTCTGCCTCAGAAACTCGAAGAAACACTGTTTTAGATCAAAGTTAGGAATAGTTTTGACCCAGATTAGGGTCTCTGTATTAAGGCAAGGTGCTGCATATATTTATATTTTAGATCATTCCTATTATCTTATTCATTGAGGCCATACTATCTGAAATTGGATTACCTCCTTTTTCCTTTTTTACTTTTTAACTGAGTCGAATGTAACAATTTTTTTAAATAGGACTAGTTATACTATAAATAACAGTACATACAGAAACAAAATATTTGCTAATTTTCTTTTAATCAAAGCCTAGGGTGGTGAAAGTTATAAATTCCACCAACCTATATAGCTATTGGATACCAATATAGACTAACTTATATCAGTAAAGTCACAGATATCTATTCTATGTTGTGTCCAATATCTAATATGTTGATTCTTCTATAGTATTTTTCTATTGTGTTTTTTTTTATTGTTATAACAAGGGGTGCTCTATGTTCCACGGCATTTCGGGGATGGGGATGGGGGGATGGTAGGGGATGCGTTTCCGGGACGTTTCGTAGGGGGCCATATATATATATATATATGATTTTTTCAAAATTATTAATATATTATAGAGAGAGAGGGAAAGAGAGAGATATGTCAATAAATTAATAATTGATAACAACAATATCAATATGTAAATAAATCGCGAGAGCAGTAGTATAACAGCATAATAAATGTCATTAAACTTATTATTGTAGCCTATGATCCGGGTATGTTTGTATTTCGTTGGGAATCAATATAAATTAGATTTTGAAGGAAATGTTTGCTGCTGTAATCAAATCAGACTTATATCAGACCTGTAATGCAATGTATTCAGACTTGATATAGTGCAAAGAAAATCAGATTTGAGGTTGAATGTCTCATATTTGTTGATGTTATGATAGTAGTTATCATTTCTATGTTTTATGCAAATGATTTGGCATTAAAATTTAATCAAACACAAGCATAAACATTCAAAAATCAGAACTCAGTCACTTTGCATGCCAAGTGTTTGACAAAATGTTAAACAACCCAAACTCAAAAATCACCTTAGAAAGGAGGACGAAATATTTAAAAAATCAAATTTTTAAATTTTTTTTAACCCAGGAAGCTCCCTGTCCGCAGGGGAAGGCTAGCTGTCCCCAGTATGACAAGGGACGTTTCCAACGTCCCCCATCTATACCGGGGACGAGGAACTGTCCCCAAAGGGCAGGGGATGTTTCCTCCCATTTCCTGCTAGTTGGGTTGTTTCGAGGACGGCTGGGGGACGTCCCCTTTGCATCCCCCCGTCCCGGGGACGGCTGGGGATGGGGATAGTGGGTTTTGGGGCAGGGGACGTGTCCCCGTGTAACATAGGGGGTGCTCAATTATTTAGCTCTAGAATGCCTCCTAATGTCTATATTTGAGATTGAGAAGATCTCTTTGTTGGAAATCTTTGAGGATAACACAAGGTGGACATGAAATCTCCATGGCTTTGTATAAACAATATTACCTACCTCTTCATAGAAAATTGGACATTTGGGAATAAAGTTCTCATTCTTCACCAAGTTAGCCCAAAATGCAATGATAGACAACTGGAAGCAACCATTCACTTTTTGATCACCCATATCCTGGAGAGGGCAAGCTGAGAGCATGTGGTGTAAGGGGATCTGTATGTAATAATAATGCTGGAAGTAAACACGTAAAGCTATTGGCGGCAAGCCAGCCAATAGGGAAAGTAAAGCACTTGGTGGCAAAGCCAACCACTTCCACTTTCCAACGAGCTACAAGAAAGTATACTAAAGCACTTGGCGACATAGCTAGCCACTTCCACTTTTCAGCGGGCTACAAGAAATGAAAAGAAAACTTGACCACTTATTTAGCGGGAGTGAAGTACAAAATAATTGAAAGTAAAAAGTTGAATGGTACTACCATATCAATGTTGCAATGATTGTCTGATACAAGATAACATGACAATATGAATGCCCAATGATTCAGATACCTATCCCTGCAACATAACAATGATTAGGCATCATGAAATATGAGGGAACACTAGATATAACAGGTCCGATATACTGTAAGAGCAATCTGATATGAAAGGACATCGAACTAGAAACCCCAATCAGCCCTCAAAAAATCATCATAACTCCCTCAAATCACCTCAGAATGAACCCAAATCTTTTGTAAATGGTAGAACAGGCCTAGCTGTACAAATTCATGCATCAAGCCACCACTAACCAAACTGAAATGTCCTAGCAAAAATCCCAATGTACCTGCTGCTAATGGTATGGCCTCCTAAGCTGATCGACCTTTTCCAAAAACTCAAGCTCTCATCTAAAAATCATAGAATGTAATGTCCCCTTCTCATCAGTGATCAACTCAGTTGCTCATCAGCCTATTCCAGAGGCCCATAGGCTCATTGAGGTGAAATCAGGGTTTCCTTTTTTGGGTTTTTGTGGCATTTCTTGGAATTTGCTATTCTTAGTAAGTTATTTTTTTTGGCAGTATCTCAATGATAGCATTTTATTAAGTTTCCTCTTTAGTTGGAGCAATAAGGTGATTTTCAGTTCTGGCTTTCAAAGCATTATTTGGTGAAATTTTGAAATAAAGGCATTAATGTTATATTTTTTAGTTGACCCCTTGGCCTAGTGAAATAACTTCAAGTTGTTCTAAAAGGTGGTCATTGAGGGTGGGCGCTTCATGAAGAAGAAATATTTATTATTTTTGCAAATCATAATGCCTTGAGTTTGGACACCATAGGGAGGTGAATTAAGATGTGTTTTTTTAAATATGAATATTTCAAAAATGGTGAAAGGGCGTCCCTCCTTCTTGGGAGTTACAAAAGTTGTAAAGTCATGTAAGAACCCTGGTGGTTCTCAACCCAAACCCTTGACTGAATATGGCGATTTTTGATAGTTTTGTATTTTTTTGTGTTTTGAGGTTTTTTGCATAAAAACAAAGTGCTGCGATTTTCTAAAATAAATGCTTGAAAATTCCAAAATAAATCTAAATGTAAAGAAAAAGCTTTGAACTTGCTCAGAGAAGGTAGGCGCACTTATTCATTAAATATCCAGAGCATTTACAACCTTGAAATACAATATATGAATTAAATATGAATTTATTTTCAAAAACCTGGTTCTCCTTGCAGCCGCCTGAAGAAATGTTGGAAATGTACGGTTTGCATGAAACTCTCAGCACAGGCACCAAAGAAACTTCAGAAACCCCAAGGCGCACCCAAAGCAACTGTCAGATGCCAAGAATCCAAGGCGTTGTCACTCCCAATGATAAGTACGGCTTTTTCTGCAGTGGTACGGCCAGTACCAGCAGCCTTAATGATTTTGTACGGCCCAATGAAGAATGATGCCGGATCTCTGCTATGATGAACTCTGTGAAGTCGCCTCAACTGCCAGATGATTATTCTCTGTCAAACATTGATAAATCAATCAATAATCCCAATTTGTAACCTCTGAATGAAGTCACCAAGATGCAAGCTTCAACTGGTATTTCACAGTCTCAATCTGCCAATTCCTGAAGAGGTATTGTTCTCCAAAAACGCTTCGTCTGCCAGAAACCCTAGGGTTTGCAAACTCCAATGCTCAGAGCAAAAAAGACAAATTAGAATATCATAACATAATGGTTCGATTTGTCCTTTCTGAGAATATATACTTTGAGAAATTCGACCCAACAGCTCTTTTAATAATCATTTAATAAAATGATTAATTAATGCGCTTTTAACTTAGGAGAAAAACATTTAATAATTGGCGCCTCATTAATGAATAATAAATATTCATTATATCAAATATTAACTCTTTATTATAAAGTATAATAAATACTTTATAATATGCCAATTTAATTAAATATTTAAATATTTTAATAAAGTGACTTTAGAATAAAGTCAAAATATTAAATATTCGATAATCATTAATTACTCCTTATTTCTGCATCAGTCCATCAAACCGAAGAACTGGGTCGACTCTGAGCTGAATAGTTGAACCAGGTGCCCTGCCCAAAATAGCAACTTCCACCTGACCTAACTTTCTAAAAATAGAAAGTTTCTAAAAATCCACTCTGGAAGATTCTGTGAAGGCCCAACCTGAAACAACTGTAATATTGGAGCTACCAAACACTGAGTAACTGCCTCAGATGATCCTCTGCACACATCTGTCAGCCTACGAGGATCGGAATAATAGGCTAACCTCGTCACCAGCTGCGCTGACTAGGATGGGGACATCACAAGTCACATCATTTTCTTTAAAAGCATAGCTTGCTCCAGCATTTGCTGATGTTACATCTTTGCTAATGTTATGTTGTCGGAATGATTATGTGTTTCTTGCT
Source organism: Sequoia sempervirens (assembly GCA_007258455.2). Classification (NCBI taxonomy): domain Eukaryota; kingdom Viridiplantae; phylum Streptophyta; class Pinopsida; order Cupressales; family Cupressaceae; genus Sequoia; species Sequoia sempervirens. Next base: position 763,446,920 of record VDFB02281492.1, on the reverse strand, counting down.
TCGAGGAATGCTGACCTCCTAGCTACAATCCAATTTCGTGTTTGAAAGATAACACCTAGTTGGTTATTATTGCTGCTTCTCATCCAGACTAGCAGATTGAGCCTCACAATTGAAGTTTTTGATGATATTTCCAGTTTTGGAGTTGCTATTACATACATGGCTGAAAGTCGATTTCACTTGCAGCTCTTATGGTGATTTTTATTTGATGATGGGTATTTGATCAAATGAATTCTATGCTTGTGGTGACCCATCTCAGAAGTTTGTAGATTTAATTTTGAAGTTTTTGATTTTTTATGTGAAAGTCGCCCCTCAAGGAGGGCCGTACCTCTCTTTAATGGGCTTGGGATTCGTGCCAAATAAAAATAGGATGATTTGATGCAGTTTCACGATGTGATCTTGGGCGCCATACTCTTCGATTAAGAGGTATTTTGGTGAAGTTATGAGCATTTATGTGAGTTTACAGTTTGCTGTTACAGAATATCAGTTTGCGGATTTTATATCAGATTTGTTACAGTTTGATTTTTCAGTTGTTTCCTTAATAAGTTGGGTAGGTATCTAGTGTGGGATCATCCAGTTCTTATGTGCTTTGAAGCTATTGTAATTCTCATGTAATTTTGCAGCGCTTTTTCGTATTGTAAGACTATAAACAGTAGTACTGTTCTAGTCCTTTATTGCTACAATTATTTCATTTAATTTCACATTAAGCACCCCTGGATGGTTTACCGCCAGTGTGGAGAATGAATGTTTAATCTTTCCTTGTACCCACTGTCAAGTGGTGAATCCCCACTCTTGCATGGATGCCCGCCGCAGCGGATGAATTAATTAGTTTTGAAAACTTCCATGGTTGGTTATCCGCCTAAGTTTATTTCAGTTTTGTAATAAGTACTCCGCCATATGCTATCACCTCGCCTTCCAAGGATCTTGGCGAACATTCTTGGCGTTGAGTTTTATCTTTTTACTTTCAGTTGTAATCAGTTTCAGTTATTGAGTTATTTAGATCCTAGGGATCCTCTGACCATATGCCCGCCCCTCCTCCCTCATTGGGTCTTAGGGCACATTCTTGGTTAGAGTTATTATTCCGCATCGGTTTGGTTTTGGAGCTAACCTTAACGGGTGCGTGTTGCATTGTAATTGATATTAAAAATCAAGAAAAAATTGAGAGGGTTTTTTTCAGTGGTATCAGAGCAAAAGATCCTGCCATCTTGTGACATTCAGCAGTCAGTTGTTTGATGAGTGAAAGAGAAACCAAACCATTCACCAGAAGTCAGGCCAGAACTTAGCATCAGTTTCCACCTGTTCCAGAGGCAGAAACATTTTCAAAAGCTCTAAGAGATCTTGGTAAAACAGTTGAAGGTACTGGGAAGACAGTTGAACGAGTTGGTAAAACAATTAAAAACATGTCTGAAAGTCTTAGGCAAGCTTATGAAGAAAAGGGGGTAAGAATGGAAAAAAAGTTTGATGGGATGATTGACATGATGTCCCGATTATTGTCCAAGTTGGATTAGCAAGCAACACATAATATCATTCAGCCCCAAAATAATCAAACTGGTGAAAACAGTGGAATTAGTGGAAATAACAGCAACAACATTCTTGGGGTAAATAAAAGTGATAGGATTGTGGGATAGCACATTGCATCCACTAGTGGATCTTCCGCTAGACCTCTCTTTCCTACCTTCACTCCAAGGGAGGAACAACCACAAGGGGAGGTTGTTATTCCTTTTGTAGATGATGCTCGACAAGTATATATGGAGTATGCTTCTCTACCCCCTGATATGAGAGATGCTTGGACCTTTGATCAATTCATGAATCAAAGGAGTAGGAGAAATGGTGGAAGAAATGAGCATCGTCCTCCTATGATGCCTAGAAATGATTTTCAACAAGCTTTGGGAAAGATAACTTTGGACCATTTTGATGGCAGTAATAAGTATACAGCCAGGGCATGGGTGCAGAAATTGGATAACTATCTTTCACTTAGACCAATGCCGGAAGAAGATGCAATTAAATTTGCCACATTGCACTTGGACGGAGTGGCCCACGAATGGTGGACTCACGGTTTGGTCACTCTTGGCCATAACCTCATCCGCACCTATGAAGAATTTACCAACAAGTTGATTGAAAGATTTGATACCAAGGACACTGAGTTGAGATTCCAAGAATTGGCGCAGCTGAAGCAACAAGGATCTTTAGAAACTTATGTGGCTGATTTTCAGAGATTATTAGTAATGGTGCCTAACATTACTGAGAGAAGACTTGTGGTTCTATTTTCTGAAGGATTAATGGAGCCTTTGAAGGGATGGGTCAAAGCCTTTGATCCACCAACCTTAGATGAAGCCATCAAAAAAGCTAGGAGCATGGAGTTGGCAGCCCCAAGGCCAAAGTTTCATTCAAAACCTTTTAGTCATAAGAAGGATAAAAAACATTCTTTGAATCTGCTAAAGAAGTTTCCGCCAAAGATGTCAGAAGAGCTCCGAGAGCAACTTAAAAAAGATGGTGTTTGCTACACTTGTCGTGAGCCTTGGATTAAGGGTCACCGTTGCTATGGAAGAGGCAAAGCACATCAAATGGAGGGCTATTTTGATTATGGATCAGAATCTGATTCGTCTAATCAGCAATATGAATCAACAAGTAGTGATGGTGAAGAAGCTCTGGAAGAGAAGCCTAATGAGGTTGGAGATGGTAGTGCTTTAGCACAACTATCAAGTTTCCAAAAAAATGAATCCTTTCGTGTTCGTGTTCGTGGTTGGTTCTCAAAGGATTGTTGCTCTAATTGATACTGGAGCAACTCATGACTTCATTGACAAAGGATTGGTGACAAAGAGAGGAATCAAGATTGAAGAGTTTGAAGGCTTCAAAGTGATGGTTGCTGATGGGTTCACCATGTCATGCACAAAGAAGATTCCTAACCCTTTTATTCAGTTAGGAAATTATGAAGTAAAAGATGATTTTTATGTTGTTGGTATTGATGATATCGATGCTGTGTTGGGAATACAGTGGCTGCGATCTCTTGGAGAGATCACATTGAATCTACAAACAATGGAGCTGAAATTTCAAGCTGATGGGAAGAAGGTTGTTTTGAGAGGGATGTGAACTGGGGGCCCTCGAATTGTGTCCTTGAAGAGAATCGAAAGGTTGATCCGTCATGATCAAGTTGAATGGGCAGCAGAGTGTTTGGTTCTACCAGCTGATCCAGTAGAAGAAAAGAGGCAATATCACCCTGATATTCAAACTTTACTTTCAAAGAAGAGTAAAGTCTTTGGTAGCCTACCTCCTGGGAGACCTCCTGAAAGAGGTTTTGAGCATGTGATTGAATTAGAAGATGGAGCGAAATCGGTCATCACCACACCATACTGTTACCCAAAGAAACAGAAGGATGAGATCGAAAAGACCATCAAGGAGCTTTTGAAGATGGGGTTCATTCGGCCAAGCAAAAGCCCTTTTGCTTCAGCAATGGTGTTGGTTAAAATGAAAGATGGAACAATGCGTATGTGTGTTGACTACCGCGCATTGAATCAGAAGACCATCAAGAATAGATATCCTATAGCTAGGATAGATGAGCTTATTGATGAGCTCTATGGGGCTATGTTTTTCTCAAAGATAGATCTTTGTTCGGGCTACCATCAAATCAGGATGAGGGAGGCGGATGTAGAGAAGACAACTTTTAGATCCCATTTTGGGCATTTTAAATTTCTTGTCATGCCATTTGGTTTGACAAATGCTCCAGCTACATTCCAATCTTGTATGAACAAGATTTTTAGACAGTAGTTGAGGAAGTTCATGCTCATCTTCTTCGACGATATTCTCATCTTCAGTAAGTCTTGGGAAGAGCACCTCAAGCACTTAGAAGAAGTGCTTAGCATATTGGAGGCGAAATGTTTGTTTGCCAAAGAATCAAAGTTTGAGTTCAGGATGACGAAGCTGTTGTATCTCGGCCACATCATTAGTGCTAAGGGTGTCAAAGTTGATCTTGAGAAGATTAAAGCCATCCTTGATTGGCCACCTCCAAAAAATATTTCTCATTTAAGAGGATTTTTGGGTTTGTGTGGATTCTACAGAAGATTTGTCAAGGGATATTCTCACATGGCAACCCCCTCACAGATCTTACAAAGAAAGGAGCTTTCCTATGGATAGATAAGGAATAAAGATTCTTTGACAAATTCAAGCACATAATGAGCTCATGTCCAGTGTTGGCCCTACCGTATTTTACAAAGCCCTTTGAGCTGCAATGCGATGCTTTAGGTGAGGGAGTTGGAGTTTTTCTCATGCAAGACAAGCACCCCATTGTCTTTGAGAGCAGAAAGTTGAGAGGAGTAGAAAAATCTTACTCAATATATGACAAAGAAATGCTTGCCAATATGCATGCATTGTCTAAATTTCGCCAATATTTGGTGGGTAGTAAATTTGTTGTTAAGACTGATCACAACAGTCTTAAACATTTTATGCGCCAAAAATATTTGAATGAAAGGCAACAAAAGTGGGTAAGTAAGCTCCAAGCTTATGACTTTGACATTAAGTATGTCAAAGGAAAGAACAATATAGTTGCAGATGCCCTATCAAGAAGACCTCATTTGCAGTCACTTTGTGAGCTTTCAGCAGATTGGGAGGAGTTAATTGCTGCTGATTATGCAAAAAATCAGATTGCAACCAACATTGTAGAAGGTCATTTGGATGATGAAAGGTATAAGTCGGTTGATGGGTTGATTCTCTATAAGGGTAGGATCATTTTAGTACCCGAATCTAAGCTTAAAAAGAAGATTCTACAATCTTTTCATGATGTTCCTCTTGCTGGTCATCAAGGCATGTTCAAGACTTATTAGCAGATTAGAGAAAGGTTTGCTTGGAAAGGGATGAAGGAAGAGGTCATGAATTACATAAGAGAGTTCTATTTGTCAAAAGAATAAAAGTGAACATTCTTTTCCAGCTGGTTTGTTGCAGCCCTTGCCAATTCCAAATTGAAAATGGGAGAGCATTGCCATGGATTTCATCACAGGTTTACCTAAGGTGCAAGGACGTGATTGTATTTATGTTGTGGTAGATAGATTAACTAAATTTGCTCATTTCTATGCTATCACTACTTCATTTTACAGCAGCTCAAGTAGCTGAATTATTCTTCAGAGAGGTTTTCCGCTTGCATGGGTTGCCTAAAACCATTGTTAATGATAGGGACAGTAAGTTCCTAAGTGCTTTGTTGTACCCAAAACCAAAATTTTTGCTTCATCAAGGCATTTTGCTTAAAAGAGTCTAAATCTTGCTAAAATGATGTCAAGTACAGTTTTTGGGCAATATCAAGCATGGAGTTTTTGTCAATATTTTGTCAGTCAAAGGCAGTTTCATTGATCAGAACCTGAATCAGAGACTCAGAATGGAGCATTTCATGATGGAGGAGCGTTTCGCGATAGCATTTCACGTTGCACATGGTCATTTCAGTGGTCAAGACGAAGTTTTTAGTGATTAAATTATGAGGATTTCTCAGAGAAAAGCAAGAAAGCGCACCTGTAGCTTAGGGGCGCCCTTCTTTTTGAAGATCAAGATCTTGTTGAAAATGCTCATAAATACAGTCAAACTCTTCAAAATTGGTCTGCCTATCCAATGAGCTATCTTGCGAAGTTTTCCGAGACCCATGACTCCAGCAATTGGCGATAGAAGTTGAAATTTCCAAAGTTTCACATTGTAGAAACTTGTCCTTTTCCAGCAAAAGCGCGCTTGTAGCTTGAGGGTGCCCTTCTTAAAGGAGTTTTGGATTTTGGTTTTTCTGATGACTGATGTAGTCAATCTCTTGACGACTAGTCTGCTCGTCCAACGAGCTATCAAACGCAGTCATCCGAGTTTCAGAGCTCCGACAGTTGACATCTGAAGATGAGCTTATAATGGAGTTTTCACGTCTTTGAGCTTCTTTGTTGTATTTCCAGTGCAACTATAGCCCAAGGGCGCTGGTCAAAATGACCCTTAGGATGGTCCAATTTGCTGACGAGGTCTTCCTGACATCAGTACTATTCTAGTCCAGCTTCGCGTTGCATCAAGTTTCCTGTCGATCCGACATTCCGGGTGATCGTGGCAGAGTTTCTACCAATCACGTAATTTCACGGGCGGACTGGCATAAAATTTTCATTGTATTTCTGTAGGCCAGAGGCGCTTAGCCTTTAGGCCTATCAGATGAAGTTGTTCACTTTCGAAGTCTTCACGGGATTCAAGTGTAATAACTTTATCTATCCAACAAGCCCAGCCATCAGCCTTCGGGATTTGGCAGTCGCTCGTACGTGCGAGGTCTTTGGCGAAATGCTGAAAAGTGAAGACAACTCACAAAATGGCTAAGTCTCTTTGTTTATTCCATCTTGGGAAAGGCGCCTTTCTATTTGAGGTCTTAGAAGCAGTTTTCTTGCTTCGTCACCTCTGGAGATGTCTATTGTAAGTCCTTCCGGCTACGCGTTGAGACAGTCAACACACGAATCGAGGCATCCCAGCTCCAAATATCGGAGGACAAAGTAGGGTACTTGGATGAAAGTTCAACTTTTGTCAAAATGCTGCCAGTGCAACTAAAGGCCAGGGGCGCTTTTATTTTTGAGGCCCTTAATGCAATTTCCAGATGTCTTGCGTATAGTCGTTGGATGCAGAATGTCTCCAGGCATGCAGTGAGCTTGATTTCCTGTCAGCAGGGTTCACCGTTCGCCGTCAGCAGTTGTTTGAAGTATCAAATGGCAGTTTAGGAAAATGGTTAAGTCTGGTACCTGTAAATGAATTTAATCAAGGGCGCCTAATTTTTCAGGGTGTTTAATGATGGATTTTGCAGTGATGACTCCCAGTAGACATTTCTTCTTTGCTCAGCAGGCTTCGCGATGAATATCTCAGTTCAGTCTCAGCATCATCTGGTCACCCGGAAATCAGTGTCGAAGATAGCAAGTCGTAACTTTGTCGTCAGCTATAAAGTAGGAAGTTAATAAAAAGTGCAATATCTTGAGCAAATGGACGCCTATGAGCTCAGATGATGACTTTTCAGAATCAATGAAGTCTAATGGTGAAGCCTAAAGTTTCATTTGGTTTGTCAACTGAAGTTGAATAATTTTTAATATTTATTTTGCATATGGTGAATTGGCGCCTTTTGCAAATTGCATAATGAATAATTTATTATTCAAACTTCAAGTCAGTGGCAGTTCAACTGAAGGGCGACCAATTGAAAATCTTCTATTTCAGTCAGGGTTTGAAATCTTGCAGTTCACTGGTTGGTGCAAATTTTCTCTTATTTAAGTATGATGCCTTCATTTGTTATTCACCAAGCTTCAAGAGAAATTCGTATTTCTTAAGAGGAAATTCATCTTAAGAGAAATTCGTATTTTTCAAAGCAAATTCAATTCTTCAGTTTGCAAAGGCGAATTCTTAGAGTTCAATAGAAATATGTAATTTCTCAAGAGGCAAGACGAATTTTATCAAGAACAAAGGCGCAAAACTTCAAGGCAAATTCGTTTTTCTCAAGCAAAGGTGATTTTCAAAAGCAAAGGCGAATTCTTCATCAACAATCAAAGGCGATTTTATCTAACATATCTTTTTGCAGGTTAAAAGTTCATATTCATCAGCAATTTGAAGAATTCAAGGGCGATTTTCATTGAAGAAGAGCATACAAAAAATGTCTTTTTCCTCCTTGGTTCTCAAATTTCTCTCAGATTTCAATTCGCATGTTCCTGAAATTGGCAAATTCGACAAGTCTAAACATCTGGATTATTTCTATGTAACTTCCTCGAATTAAAATTGTGCGTTTGATTTTTCAGGAATTTTTAGCTTCAGAACATTCGTTCTCAAGTTTCTAATTTTCTCAACTAAAAAGTCTTTGCATGATCGAGTAGAGGTTAGATTTTCGCATTTCTGACGTTCTGGGTTGTCTTAGAATCTTTTTCTGGACAAAACCCATATCTCAGATTTTTCGCTGAAAATAACTCTTCAAAAGGCTATTTTAAGCCTCAGCAGGCTATTTTTAGCTCTCCATAAATCTTGTCAGAACATAGTTGAGTTCACAGTCAACAGGCGAGTTTTCCAGAATGCAGTACACTCAGCTCGAATATAGGACCAAATCAGTCCTTACTCACGACTTCCTCGAGACAGTTGAGACAGATCTTCACAAAGTGCTGCCAGAAGTAGTCTTAGATCCAGTTAAGATCAGAAGCTCGATTATTTAGAACATTCAGTAGTCCGGGTTATTGGAGGCCGCTTCCATACCTATCTCTGTTCATTGTGTTGAGTTCGTAATGTCTTGTATTAAGCATTACAACTCCACTACTCGTGAAATAGTGTCAGTTGATGGACGAGTTATTTGCAGTCTTAAGCCTAAGGACATCGAAAGAAGTTTCAGTATACCTCAACACTCGAATAGTCTAGTTATTTCTATGGAGCAGTGTGAGCAGGCATTCAATGCTGATATGGACAAATGTCAGAAAAAGATGGCAGAAAGATGGTTAAAGCAAGCAAAGAACAAATTGTCAAACAATGTGGGTCGTGGTGAGTACAAGGATGAATACGCGATTCTAATTACACTCCTGAATCGTGTCTCAGGTTAGCCACATGCTAATATTTTTCAGCCTTGGATGTATTACATTATTGGTCGCATCATATCTGGGCAGGAACATTATGACTGGGCATCCTTCATCAGCGATGTTATCCACAAGCAGATCACTGGTTTCCTAGTTGCTCATGAGTTTCACATGTGTTCGTATCTCCTGTACTTGATTGCTTATCAGGGTCAGTTCCGAGGACTAAACACCGTGGGCATTCTCAGTGTTTAGAAAGTCTATCAGTATTATGATCAGCTTGAGTTCACTAAGGTTGAACGTCATTTCAAGCGTGTTCATGAGGCTTTCCTAACTTATACAGTGAGAAATTTAGACCGGGAGTTGCATGTTCGTATCTTAGCAATTACTAGGGCAGCAATGGATAGTTGGGCAGATTGGTTTATTCAGTTCCCGACATATACCTACATCCGAGTATATGGATTTACAGGAAATCCAGCTATGCTTCCACGTTATCCCTCGGATAATACAATCTTTATGGAGTTTCTGAGACAGATGCATGATGTTCATCATCTTTTACGCCCTAGGCACAAACCATCTATCAATTTTCCTCTTCAATTTGGAATGTATTGGTGCAAGATGGCGGTTGATGCCAAAGTTGCAAGGCAGGAGCTTGAGAAATATCATCTCAAGTATCTTGTTGAAGCACGTGCCTGAAATATTGTGTGTTGTTGTGAACAATAAACTTGTTCGGATTGAGCTGATAGTTGTGCCACCTTGCCTTCAAGTTGAGAATCCGTATTCAGTTTATCGTGTGATGTTGTTACCAATAAACGTGTTTAGATTGAGCTGATAGATGTGCCACCTTGCCTTCAAGTTGAAAATCTATACTTGTTTATCGTCAGATAGTCAAAACTTGCTCTGTTTTCTCATGCTCTGTTTTCTTGAGGAAACTGGATAGATTTTAAGTAATTAAGCCTAGTTGTAGTTAGTAGTCTGCGAAACCAGAAAATACTCAGCTGCAACATATATAGTTTTCGAGAAAACCTTGTACCTCTACAGCTGAAACAAAAAGACAAGATTTAGTTTAGTTTACTTTCCTTTTCAAAGCACTTTTGTCAAGCACAACGAGGGAGCTTCCCCTCCTAATTTGAAGAGCACTCATTGCGTAGTGTGCATAGCTGTCCGTACCAACTCTTACTCCAGAGGTGCTAGTTGTTATGCCAACATGCTTTTTGGCAGGGGATCTTCAGGTTGAGTGGAACAATGTTTACTTCAAGCACTAGTTATCACCCGCAAATAGATGGACAATTCGAGATTGTCAACAAGTGGTTAGAAGGCTACCTCAGAAATTATGTTTCGGGGCAACAAAGAGCTTGGATGAGGTGGCTTCATTTGGGAGAGTATTGTTACAACTCTTCCTATCATATGTCAATTAAGATGTCTCCTTTTATGGCTCTTTATTGATATGATGCTCCTAACTTCGTAGATTTGGTGTTTGGTGATAGTAGAGCTCCACACGCAAAGGATATGCTTCAGCACAGCCAAGACATCTTGAAATCTCTTAAGGAAAATCTACAACAAACTCAAAATCAGCAAAAGTTATGCGCTGATCAGCAGCGTGTTGAGAGATCTTTTGAGGTTGGAGACATGGTCTACTTGAGACTTCAGCCCTATTGACAATCTTCCCTTAAAAAGAGTGGTGTAGAAAAGTTAAATCCACGTTTCTATGGCCCATTCAAAGTTGTCAAAAAGATTGGTGCGGTGGCACATGAGTTGTAGCTCCCAGCTGATAGCAAAATTCACAACATTTTTCATGTGTCTCACCTCAAGAAGTCACTTGGGCACAATGTGGTGGCTACTTCAGAGTTACCTCCATTAGATGAGGAAGGCTAGATGGTGTTGATTTCGGAGGAGATTCTTGACACTAGGGAACGCTCTTTGAGGAGGAGAACAATCAAAAAGTATTTGGTAAAATGGAGGAACTTGCCCATTGAGGATGCAACATGGGAAGGTGAACACATCCTGCAGCATTCAGATTTGCGGTTGCTTGAGGACAAGCAATCTCGAGGAGGGCAGACTGTAATGTCCCCTTCTCATCAGTGATCAACTCAGTTGCTCATCAGCCTATTTCGGAGGCCCATAGGCTCGTTGAAGTGAAATCAGGGTTTCCTTTGTTGGGGTTTTTGTGGCATTTCTCGGAATTTGCTATTCTTAGTAAGTTATATTTTTTTGGTAGTATCTCAGTGATAGCATTTTATTAAGTTTCCTCTTCAGTTAGAGCAATAAGGTGATTTTCAGTTCTGGCTTTCAAAGCATTATTTGGTGAAATTTTGAAATAAAGGCATTAATGTTATATTTTTCAGTTGACCCCTTGGCCTAGTGAAATAACTTCAAGTTGTTCTAAAAGGTGGTCATTGAGGGTGGGTGCTTCATGAAGAAGAAATATTTATTATTTTTGCAAATCATAATGCCTTTGAGTTTGTACGCCATAGGGAGGTGAATTAAGATGTTTTTTTTTAAATATTAATATTTCAAAAATGGTGAAAGGGCGTCCCTCCTTCTTGGGAGTTACAGAAGTTGTAAAGTCACATCATTTTCTTTAAAAGCATAGCTTGCTCCAGCATTTGCTGATGTTACATCTTTGCTAATGTTATGCTGTCGGAATGACTATGTGTTTCTTGCTTCGAGGAATGCTGACCTCCTAGCTACAATCCAATTTCGTGTTTGAAAGAGAACACCTAGTTGGTTTTTATTGCTGCTTCTCATCTAGAGTAGCAGATTGAGCCTCACAATTGAAGTTTTTGATGATATTTCTAGTTTTGGAGTTGCTGTTACAGACATTGCTGGAAGTCGATTTCACTTGCAGCTCTTATGGTGATTTTTATTTGATAATGGGTATTTGATCAAATGAATTCTATGCTTGTGGCGACCCCTCTCAGAGGTGTGCAGATTTAATTTTGAAGTTTCTGATGTTTTATGTCAAAATCTCCCCTCAAGGAGGGCCGTAGCTCTCTTTAATGGCCTTGGGATTCATGCGAAATAAAAATAGGATGATTTGATGCAGTTTCATGATGTGATCTTGGGCGCCATACTCTTAGAGAGCCTTTGCAAAAGATTTCAGCCAATTCGGAGGTATTTCGGTGAAGTTATGAGCATTTATGTGAGTTTACAGTTTGCTGTTACAGAATTTCAGTTTGCGGATTTTATGTCAGATTTGTTACAGTTTGATTTTTTAGTTCTTTCCTTAATAATTTGGGTAGATATCTAGTGTGGGATCATCCAGTTCTTATGTGCTTTGAAGCTATTGTAATTGTCTTTTAATTTTGCAGCTCTTTCTCATATTGTAAGACTGTAAATAGTAGTACTGTTCTAGTCCTTTATTGCTGCAATTATTTCATTTAATCTCACATTAAGCACCCCTGGATGGTTTACCGCCATTGTGGAGAATGAATGTTTAATCTTTCCTTGTACCCACTATCAAGTGGTGAATCCCCACTCTTGCGTGGATGCCCGCCGTAGCGGATGAATGAATTAGTTTTGAAAACTTCCATGGCTGGTTATCCGCCTAAGTTTATTTCAGTTTTGTAATAAGTACTTCGCCATATGCTATCACCTCGCCTTCCAAGGATCTTGGTGAACATTCTTGGCATTGAGTTTTATATTTTTACTTTCAGTTGTAATTAGTTTCAATTATTGAGTTATTTAGATCCTAGGGATCCTCTGAACATATGCTCGACCCTCCTCCCTCATCGGGTCTTAGGGCACATTCTTGGTTAGAGTTACTATTCCGCATCGTTTTGGTTTTGGAGCTAACCTTAATGGGTGCGTGTTGCATTGTAATTGATATTAAAAATCAAGAAAAAATTGAGAGGAAGCTAACCTTAACGGGTGCGTGTTGCATTGTAATTGATATTAAAAATCAAGAAAAAATTGAGAGGGTATTTTTTAGTGGTATCATAGTAGAAGACCCTACCATCTTGTGACATTTAGCAGTCAGTTGTCTGATGAGTGAAAGAGAAACCAGACCATTCACCAAAAGTCAAGCTAGAACTCGGCATCAGTTTCCACCCGTTCCAGAGGTAGAAACATTTTTAGAAGCTCTAAGAGATCTTGGTAAAACAGTTGATCAGATTGGTACAAGCAAATACGTGGGTCAGCCATGTAATAACCAATAACATAAATCTGATATATCACTCCAAAAAGGTTCTCAAAACACTGCAAGAAGAGTAAACACACCAAAGCCAGACTAGAAAACATCAAATTAACTCAAAACTGAAGAAAACAAGAAAGCCATCACCAGTATAAGCTCTACTATAGCCCTTGAAATGGAGCTACAACTCTATTCAACAAGGAGATATCTTTCAATCTTGAAATTGAAATTGACTTGGAGGTGTTTCGTCCTCAAAGCCCAAGTAGATTACTTTGCATTTCGACAACACTTCATTATATCAAATTGAACATAACCAAATGAGAGGAGGAGAGGCATATAAATAGGCTTCAAACCCAAAAAATTGATTTGCAAACTCCCTCCAAAATGGGACGTTGTCTTTACGAGTAATATAATATTCTTTTAAAATTTGTAAACTTTTCAAACCTAGGCGTCTAGTTTACTTGGCAACAAATAACCTTTATAAAATGCAAATATTTCCAACCTGGACATCCAACATAATGTCCCCTTTTTAAAACAACTTAAGTTGTTCATCCTAGGTGTGGGATCAAAGAGCAACTCAACAAATAAACATAAACTTAATTTGCATCGACCTGGTCAGGAAGATGACATGGACTAAGCATACTAGAAGGAAGTCAAGAATATGAGAAAACATGAAGTTTTGCATCTCAATGGCAACCGATTGTCAGAGAATAGATCGTATGGAGAATATTCAATGGATTACCTCAATATTTCAAAAGAATAGACCAAATATTATCAGCGCACATCTTTTGGGCAGCTACATAGCACTGAGTGATACTTTGAAGGTATATTACGAGACTATAGTGGCAATAATAAATCCTCTGCAAAGAATAGATGTTTACATGAAAGATCAAAAGATAGTCTTACATGGCATCATTTTACTCACATAGCCTACTGTGAGTTTGATCACCATAGCCATTTAGGATAAGGGATGCTGATACTATGTTTTAATGTAAAGAGAATCAACACTATCCATGAGGCGATACATACTCTATGTAGTATTGAATGATCTATCATTGGTGTGGAATCCCTATATAACTGTCATGGCATTTCTCATGGCCGCTTATATTGTCTTCCACAGTCTTTAGTCCATCGCAGAGGTATTGTATGTGGTGAACAGTAACATCTAGTCGCATTTGTATTGGAAGGAAAGCTCGACATCCTCCGGAGGCGATGATGATTATAATACAGTGATCAATATAATAATTGATAAAGATTTAAGATAAGAGAAAAGGAGCGATAAAGTTAAGACACCGATTATTAAAGGAGCTATCGATTAGTGTGTTAATAAAATAATTTCTATTAACTAAAGGCAACGATCTCCAAGAAGGGACACATCCATTGTGATACATCTCTAGGGAAAAACATACCCCTCAATAGAATATAAATAAAGGAAGAGAGAGGAATCATAAATCATCGAATTATGTAAAAGAGTTTGAGGTTATAGATTTCTGAGTGGCCGATCTGAAGCACTCTTTTGAAGAGCCAATGATCTACCAATAAAAGGATGCATGAGCAATTAGCAAACATAAGAAACAACACCTCATATTTATTGCATGAATATAAAGACTCATTCAGAATCAACAATTGAATAAGAGGCTTAAAACCTCTTTCAAATTCCAAGGCATGATTTCAATTACCAAGTCAGAAACAACCAACATATTCATTTATTGATATTTCCATTATTAAACTACAATACAATTCATTATGAAAAGATATATGCAATAGTTCATTTATCTTTACTATAATTTATGAATTTAATTCATTTTAATGATATTGGTTGACAATTTGTGTCAATCCAATAAGGTGTAAATCGAAAATTCAAGTGATCTGGATCTCAGGTCATTACAGAATCGTTTTCCAAATCTGGAATCATACCCACAAGGAAAAAATCGATTCTTGATCGATTTGAAAGCGATTCATTTCCATACTCGTGTCCGAATTGTTTCGACTCTGGAAACGATGCCCTAAACAGAGCGATTTGGCTACTTAGCTTTGAGTTATAATAGTGGGTCCAATACTGAAAATTTTGTTCACATTGGATTCATAGATAGTGTTGTGACCTTTTCACACATCACCCCATTCAAAATGGGGACCCCCTAATTTTTGCTTCATTCGGGTCTTTTGGCTTTGGTTTTGGGTCTGTCTCTCTCTGTCAGTTCTTTCTGTCTAGTGATGTACTTGCCATTTGACCTAGATTTGAATTTTGGCTAAGTTTGGAGGGCTTTCTGATGAATTAGGGTTTGCAATCTTCAGACAATTTTGAGGTCAAATTGAGTTGGCTAATCAAATTCTGAGCTTAGCACTGCTATCAGAATGCTTCAAGCAGGCTCTGTAATGTCCCCTTCCTAGGCAGTACAGTTATTTCCGAGGTTAGCCTATCATTCTGATCCTCGTAGGCTGGCAAAAGTGTTTAGAGGATCACTTGAGGCAGTTATCCAGTGTTGGGGAACATTAGTCCAACAGTTGATTCAGGTTTGGGCCTTTGTGGATACTCATAGAGTGATTTAGAGGTACTTACAATTTATAGTAAGTCAGACAGGCAGGAGTTGCTATTTTTGGCAGGGCACTTGATTCAGTTGGTTACCTCAGCTTCGACCCGGTTTGATGATCTGATGAGCAAACAGTAATTATTAAGGCATTTGATCATTATTAAAAGTTTATTAATATGACTTTATAATATAAAGTCACTTTAATGAAAATAATTAAATAGGGTTATTTAATGGCAAATTATAAAGTATCATTAATACTTTATAATAAGGGAGAAATTAATATTAAATGAGTATTTTAATGCTCATTTAAGAAAAGGGACGCCATTATGTAATTAATATGCCTAAGTCATTAAATGGCGATTTAATGATATTTTAATTGCTCATTTAATAGCTTTTTGTGAAGGGTCGACTTTTTGAGAGAGGTTATATATTTCCTCAAGGCAAATCGAACTCATTATGTTAATTATTCGAATTTGTTATTATTTCTCTCTGAGAGCATTGGGGTTTGAGAAACAAGGGTTTCTGTAGATCATCAGGTTTTGAAGAACGTTCCCTCTTCAAAATCAGGCATACTGAGACTGTGCAATACTAGTTGAAGATTGTCAGTTGAATAGCTTCATTTAGAAGTTATTAGAGAGTTTATCTTGAAATTAATTTCCAGAGTTGATTCAATACTTGTTAGGAAAGTGATCTTTGAGCGGCTGGTTTAGATCTTTATTTGGCACGATTCTCAAGGTTGTACGGATTCCATCATTGCTGGTTTAGAGGCCGTACCACACAGCTGAAAGGCTGTACTTTTTATGCAAGATGAAACACCTTGCCCTTTTGCCTTCTGGTTTCTCCAATTTGGGTGGCTAGATCTCTGGAGTCTTCTGCATCTTATTCGAGGCTGGAGACATTAGTTTTTGAAGCTGGCCGTACCTGTACTTCTCATAATGGCGGCTGCAATAACTAGGTTTTCTGAATAAATGTTATTGCCTTTTTTCTATGCATGTTGATTTATTGCAGTTGTAATCAATTTGGCAGAACAATAAATCATTTGGCATCAGTCTATTGATTGTATTCCTTCATATTTAGATCTGTAGTATTTTATTTGATTTTTCCAAGCATTCTCTTTCAAAATCGCACCATTTCTTATTATTGGCAAAAACTATAAAAAAAAATAAAAAACAAACAAAACAAACAAAACCTAGCTTTCTTAGTCGATGGTCGAGTTGAGAGATACTTGGTCTCTTACAGTGGTATCAGAGCACAGTTTTCCTGCCATCCTGTGCTTTTTCAGTTGCTTTTTTAGTCAGATGTGTGCTTTTTCGATGCTTTTTCATGAGTAGAGATATTATTTTCTACAGTAAGGGTAGAGGAATAGGCAGAGTCGAGGATTGGACAGGTCCACCTTTCCTGAAGGTGAGACAGTATCAGGGGTTCTGGGTATTCACAGATCCAGTTCCAATAGCAGTTAGAATAGTGTTACAACACTGATGGCAGATTGTGAGATTCCTGTAGAGTCACACAGGGATCCAGGGAAAGAGCATGCCGGAGGAGACATTGCTGATGAGGAGTTCAGACGCAGGCATGATAATATGATGGACATGATGTCTCAGTTGATGGGCACGATGAGGCAGTACACTCAGCCTCAGCAGCACTATATTCAGGTAGAACAGACGAGCGGGACTGCAGGCATCGACCAGCCACTGGTGTCAGTACAGCGATAGTCGTCACCTATCTCGCATGAGCGTAGGCCAGGACAACCTACATTCATATCTAGAGAGGCACCTTCGACTCCGGAGGCAGAGCAACAGGGTCATCATCATGAGTTTCAGCCACACAATGGCATGTCAGTGGCAGATGTGACTAGATTTTATGGAGAGTATTCAACATTGGCACCTGAGATCAGGTAGTCTTTGACTTTTCATGAGTTTATGGATGTGCATAAACCTAGAGGGGGAGGTAGATTTGACCGTAGAGCTCCTCAGCACTAGCAGCCATAGCCATAGGTGAACAGGGATCTACAGTATGCAGTCAACAAGATTACCTTGCCTTACTTTGATGGTTCTGATAAGAGTTCAGCGAGGTCTTGGGTACAAAAGTTAGACAATTACCTATCATTGAGACCTATGCAGGAGGAGGAGGCCATTAAGTTTGCTACACTGCATCTTGATGGGTTGGCGCATGATTGGTGGCATCACGGCATGTACACACTTGGTCATCACGCAGTCACTAGTTACCAGGAGTTCACCAACAGGCTCATAGAGCGTTTTGACAAAAGGGATCCAGAACTTTATTTCAGAGAGCTAGCTCAGCTCAGACAGACAGGTAGTTTGGATTCCTACATCGGTGAATTTTAGAGGGTTGTAGTCATGGTTACAGGCATTTCAGAGAGGAGACTTATTATTCTCTTCGTCAAGGGATTGTTGGAGCCGATGAGAGGTTGGGTCAAGGCATTTGATCTTCTTACTCTTCAGTAGGCCATGAGGAAGGCACGCAGTATGGAGCTTGCACCACCTCGCAGCAAGTTTTGTATAGGCTCAACACCTTATACGAGGCCTAATAGATCATTTGACAGGAATAGGCTATTTGACAGGAAGAGGGATCCACCTGATCCTAAGAAACGAAATGCACCACCATTTGACAGGGAAACGTAAATGATTTACGCAAAAAAAAGTTGTGTTTTTGGTGCAAGGCACGCTATGATGAGAAGCATGTATGCCCTCTTCGTCCCAAGGTGAAAAATAACCAGATGGAGTGGTTTTATGAGGGAGAAGAGCAATCTGATCTGTCAGACCAGCAAGCTGATTCAGAGCATTCAGATGATGAAAGGTCTGAAATTGATGGTGAAAATGAAGGAGGAAGGAAGTTACAGGAGGCACATTTGACTAGTCTTCAGAGAGATGAATCTTTTAGACTTTGTGGGCTCCTAGCAGGTTAGAAAGTGATCACTCTACTCGACACTGGTGCTACTCATAATTTTATAGATGCACGGTTGGTAGTGAGACGAGGTATACAGACAGAGGAGTTTGAGGGTATTCGAGTCAAGGTGGCTGACGGGTACACCCTCAAATGTGATAGAAAGATAACAGATCTTTTGATGCGGCTAACCAACTATGAGTTCAAGACTGAATTCTACGTTGTTAATATGGGAGATACTGATGTGGTACTTGGGATGGCATGGCTTCACGATTTGGGTGAGTTCACACTCAATCTTCGGGATATGGAGATGAAGTTTAAGGTAAATGGGAAACCTCATGTCATCAAAGCCATCAGAGAGAGTAATTTGAGGATGGTATCGTACAGATGGATGGACAGACTCATTCGTCATGATATGGTTGATTGGGCTGCAGAGTGTATGTTATTACCAGCACAGCAGGAGCAGCAGAAGGTTGAGTACCATCCAGACATTTAGATATTGAGGACTAAACACTCTAAAGTGTTTAGCGATATTCCACTTGGCAGACCTCGAGATAGAGGCACCGAGCACATTATCGAGTTGGAGGAGGGCGCAAAGCCCATTATGATTACACCCTACAAGCATTCGAAATGGTTCAAGGATGAGATAGAGAAGACAATCAATGAGCTGTTGGCTATGGGGCATATCAGGCCTAGCAAGTCGCCTTTTGCTTCATCGGTGGTATTGGTGAAGAAAAAGGATGGATCACTTTGGATGTGTATAGATTACCGCTAGCTCAATAAGAAAACAATCAAGAATAGGTACTCGATACCTCGCATCGATGAGTTGATTGATGAGTTGCACGGTGCTATCTTCTTCACGAAGGTTGACTTGAGATCCGGGTACCATCAGATTCAGATGAGGGAGCAGGACATAGAGAAAACCGCTTTCAGATGCCATTGTGGTCACTTCGAGTTCTTGGTTATGCCTTTCTGTTTAACCAATGCACCTGCTACCTTTCAGGCTACCATGAACAGGGTCTTTAGTTCTCAGCTACGGAGATTTGTGTTGGTCTTCTTCGATGACATTTTGGTGTACAGTAGGTCATGGGAGGAGCATTTAGCTCACTTGGATACAGTTTTGGGTATCTTGGTTGAGGAGTCCTTTTATGCCAAGGAGTCCAAGTGTGAGCTAGGCATCGCTGAGTTGTATCTTGGGCACATCATTAGTGCCAAGGGAGTCTGTATGGACCCTGAGAAGGTCCGAGCTATAGTTGAGTGGCTAGTACTAGAGAACCTTACGTAGCTCAGAGGATTCATTGGGTTGTGTGCTTTTTACAGGAGATTTGTTAGTGGGTTCTCACATCACGCCGCACCCCTTACTGATTTGACAAAGAAAGGGGCTTTTGCTTGGTCACCACAGGCTCAAGAGTGGTTTGATAGGTTGAAGGTGCTTATGACTTCATGTCCAGTGTTAGCATGACCAGACTTCACGAAGTCATTTGATTTGTACTGTGATGCTTCAGGAGAGGGCATTGGTGCCGTTCTAATGCAGGAGAGACACCCTATTGCTTTTGAGAGTAGGAAGCTTAGGGGTCTTGCGAGGTTTTATAGCATCTATGACAAGGAGATGTTAGCCATTATGCATGCTTTGGCTAAATTCAGGCAATATTTGGTGGGCAGGAAGTTCAGTGTGCGTACAGACCACAACAGCCTAAAACACTTCCTTGGACAGCGAGACCTAAATGAGAGACAACAAAAATGGGTCAGCAAACTGCAGTCGTATGATTTTGACATCACCTTTATTAAGGGGAAGCAGAATGTTGTAGTTGACGCCTTGTCTCGCAGACCTCAATTGAATGCTATGGCACAGATCTCCGAGGATTGGAGGCATTGGATCATTACAGAGTATGCTAAGAACCCATGGGATTCTAGCATTGTTGATGGGACAGAGCAGGATAGTAGGTATACCGTTGTAAATGACTTGATCATTTACAAGGGGGCGGATTTTTCTAGTTCCTGATTCAGAGTTGAGGGATACAGTTCTGAGAGCCTTTCATGATCTTCCTATGGCGGGCCATCCCGGTTATTTCAAAACATATAGGCTGGTACGAGAACGGTTTACTTGGAAAGGGCTAAAGACTGATGTTCTTCAGTATGTACGAGAGTGTTCTGTTTGTCAGCAGAACAAGCAGGAACACAAATATCCTGTTCGACTACTTCAGCCACTTCCGATACTTGACAGGAAGTGGGAGTGTTTATCAATGGACTTTATCACGGGTTTGCTGAAAGCCCAAGGTAAAGATTGTATTTATGTAGTTGTCGATCGGCTGACGAAATATGCACATGTCTTTCCGATCACCACTACATTCACAGCATCGCAGACTGCAGAGCTTTTCTTCAGAGAAGTATTCAGGTTACATGGTTTGCTTCGGACTATAGTCAGCGATAGAGATAGTCGGTTCATGAGCAACTTTTGGTAGGAGTTGTTCAGACTTTGTGGGACGGAACTAACACCTAGTACCAGCTACCATCCATAGACAGATGGACAGACGAAAATTGTCAATAAGTGGGTGGAAGAATATTTGCGCAATTACATAGCTGGACAACAGAGAGCTTGGGTGAGGTGGATATACCTCTGTGAGTATTGTTATAACTCTACTCACCACATGACTATACAGATGATGCCCTTCATGGCATTGTATGGGTATGAGGCGCCCAACCTTTTGGATTTGGTGTTGAGTGATAGCAAGGTGCCTAGTGTATGTGATATGATGCAGGATCAACGGGATATTTTGAGGTCTTTCAGAGACAATATTCAGCAGGCACAGAATCAGCAAAAGCAGTATGCTGATCAGAAAAGGGTTGAGCGTTCCTTTGCAGTGGGTGACATGGTGTATCTCATGTTGCAGCCGTATCGTCAGTCCACTATGCGGAAGAGTGGTGCAGAGAAGTTGAAACCTCGTTACTATGGTCCATATCGAGTTATTAGACGAGTGGGCGAGGTTGCTTATGAGTTGGACTTACCGGTGGATAGCAAGGTTCATAACGTATTTCACGTTTCACGTCTGAAGAAAGCGTTGGGTCACCATGTGATTCCCTCTCCAGTACTACCACCCCTTGATGACGAGGGGAAGTTGATATTAGTGCCTGAGGCCATCCACGATGTTAGAGAGAGACATCTTCGGAGGCGGGTTATCAGAGAGTATTTGATCAAATGGAGAGACTTGTTGGTTGAGGATGCTACTTGGGAGTCAGAGGAGATTTTACAGCATCCAGATCTGAGATTGCTTGAGGACAAGCAATTTCAGGGAGGGTGGACTGTAATGTCCCCTTCTTAGGCAATACAGTTATTTCCGAGGTTAGCCTATCATTCTGATCCTCGTAGGCTGGCAGATGTGTTTAGAGGATCACTTGAGGTAGTTTTCCAGTGTTGGGGAACATCAGTCCAGCAGTTGATTCAGGTTTGGGCCTTTGTGGACACTCACAGAGTGATTTAGAGGTACTTACTATTTATAGTAAGTCAGGCAGGCAGGAGTTGCTATTTTTGGCAGGGCACTTGATTCACTTGGTCAGCTCAGCTTCGACCCGGTTTGATGATTTGATGAGCAAACAGTAATTATTAAGGCATTCGATCATTATTAAAAGTTTATTAATTTGACTATAATATAAAGTCACTTTAATGAAAATAATTAAATATGATTATTTAATGGAAAATTATAAAGTATGATTAATACTTTATAGTAAGGAGAAATTATATATTAAATGAGTATTTTAATGCTCATTTAAGAAAAGGGATGCCATTATGTAATTAATATGCCTTAGTCATTAAATGGCGATTTAATGATATTTTAATTGCTCATTTAATAGCTTTTTGTGAAGGGTTGACTTTTTGAGAGAGGTTATATATTTCCTCAAGGCAAATCGAACTCATTATGTTGATTATTCGAATTTGTTATTATTTCTCTCTGAGAGCATTGGGGTTTGAGAAACAAGGGTTTCTGTAGATCATTAGGTTTTGAAGAACGTTCCCTCTTCAGAATCAGGCATACTGAGACTGTGCAATACTAGTTGAAGATTGTCAATTGAATAGCTTTATTCAGAAGTTATTAGAGAGTTTATCTTGAAATTAATTTCCAGAGTTGATTCAATACTTGTTAGGAAAGTGATATCTTTGAGCGGCTGGTTTAGATCTTTATTTGGCACGATTCTCAAGGTTGTACGGATTCCATCATTGCTGGTTTAGAGGCCGTACCACACAGCTAAAAGGCTGTACTTTTTATGCAAGATGAAACGCCTTGCCCTTTTTCCTTCTGGTTTCTCTAATTTGAGCACCTAGATCTCTGGAGTCTTCTGCATCTTATTCGAGGCTGGAGACATTAGTTTTTGAAGCTGGCCGTACTTGTAGTTCTCATAATGGTGACTACAATAACCAGGTTTTTTGAAAAAATGTTATTGCCTTTTTTCTATGCATGTTGATTTATCGTAGTTGTAATCAATTTGGCAGAACAATAAATCATTTGGCATCAGTGTATCGATTGTATTCCTTCATATTTGTTTGCGTAACAACTAACACCTCTGGAGTAAGAGTTGCTACGAACAGCCTATGTACACTACGCAATGAGTGCTCTTCGAATTAGGAGGGGAAGCTCCCTCGTTGTGCTTTACAAAAATACCTGCAAAGGGAAATAAACTAAACTAATTCCTGTCTTTTTGTTTCAGCTGTAGAGGTACAAGGCTTTCTTGAAAACTAATACATTGCAGCTGAGTTTTCTCTGGTTTCGCAGATTCACTAACTACAACTAAACTTAATAACTTAAATTCTATCCAGTTCCTCAAGAAAACAGAGCATGAGAAAACGGAGCAAGGTTATGACTATCAGACGATAAACGTGTTTAGATTCTCTACTTGAAGGCAAGGTGGCGCAACTATCATCTCAATCTGAACAAGTTTATTGGCACAAAACAGATTTAAGAATTTACCATAACAATCTTGTGAAACCCTATGTGGCATAACACTTAATCATAACAGCAAAGACTTGCAAAACAGATTTATCATCAAAATCTTATGAAACCCTGTGTGGCATAACACTTGATCGTAATGATAAAAGATTCACAAAACAGATTTATCTAAACTATGGGAAGATTTACCATGACAACTCTATGAAACCCTGTGTGGCATAACACTCGGTCAGCATAGTAAAGACTTCACAAAACGGTTTTATCATCACAATCTTACGAAACCCTATGTGGCATAACGTTTGATCATAACAATAAAAGATGCACAAGACAGATTTATCTAAACTATGGAAAGAATCCACTATCACAATCGCATGAAACCCTATGTGGCATAACATTCAACTGTAATAGCAAAGACGCATGAACAAATACCAAAAGAGCAATATTGAGGGCAAGGTAGGCGCAGCATATATTTCTCTCTCAAGCAAAAGTTAATTACAAATGAGCAAAAGCTCTTATTTATATACATCAAGGTGTAGGGAACCCTAAAATCACCTTGTGTTAACTACAGTTCGCAAATGCATGCAAGATTAATTATTAAACCCTAATGAAGTAAACTATACAGTTAACTGGAAAGCTACCATCAGTTAACCGGTTAAATAACCTAAATGGACCATGTGCAAGCATGCACGTCCTTATTTAAAGCAAAGTTAACTGGCCACTACCTTCAGTTAACTGGAAACCCTAACCCTAACTCCTGTGATGATAATTCCAAGAATGAGATAAGCATGTGTTAAGTCAGCAAGTAAACTCAAGACTGAAAGTCGAGTTAACTGCTGCTCATGACTCAACCCTCGAAATTAACTGCAGGTTCCAACTGGTAGATCACTCCATGTCATCTCGGTCTAACACTTCGACCAAGAACTCATCAATTTCTCTGTCATCTGGCACTTTGATACTGTCCAAAACAATAATCTGTCCCTTCAATTCTTTGTCACCTTCTTTGACTGTATGCATACATTCTTTGACATTTTCAGTCTCCTTCTTGAAACTCGCTGAAATTTACTGAAAATGTGATCAGAACCTCCATCAAGATATCATAAACATGCTTCTGAAACTCAGTTTGTACAACCTTGAGATCAGCGTAGGTACCATTTTCACGAAGATAATGGCACAAGATCTGAGTGACTTTGGCGGCTCCGTAAATGAAGTGATCTCTATTTCTTTTGCAACTTAACGCTTCATTGTCAGCTGCTCTGATGAAAACCTAAATTAAGACCGATTTGGTCTTGAATTTAGTCTAGTTGAACCGCCTTTTGAAAAACTTGCCCGTTGACTGTGAACACGGCTATGTTCTGACAACTTTCTCCGGAAAGCTAAAATGCTCTGGACAAAGCTAAAAATAGCCTGTCGGAAGATAATTTTCATCGAAAATTCTGAGACATGGGTTTTGTTCGGAAAATGATTCTAAGACAACCCACAACATCAAAATTGTGAAAAAACACCATTTAGCTTGACATGCAAAGATTCTTCAGTCGAGAATTGCAGGGGTTTTTAGAGCTTCTCGGGGCAATTTTTCTTGAGAAAATCTGGAACATGGGTTTTATGTACAACGGAATTCTGAACAAACCCAGATGATGAGATTTACAAAAAGATGTGATTTTAGCCCATATGTGGGTTTATGCAACCATCTATTTAAAATTCCAAGGAAGAAACTATTGGTAAAATTAATTATCTAAAAATACAAGGTTGCTGAGCAGACAACTGTTTGAACATAAGTTTAAGCTTGTTTTTAAATAAATTTAATAGATTATAAGTTATCTGGAATTTTCATTCAGGATTCTGCTGCTGTTCCCAAGCTTGATGAGATTTCAGACAGTCAAGATAGCATTGCTCATCAGTACACGGAAGATATTGAAGTAGTTGATCCTTCTAAGAAGGAAAATATCTTCTTGACTGGAGTACTTGATGAACTGAAGGTTACATTTTTTAGCAGTCATGAAGTAAGAATATACTAGAACTTTTCATGCCAAAAATTTCTTCTGAATGTGCGAGATTTTTATAGAATGATTTGCTGAAATTTATTGCTCGTTAAATGTCATGGCAGGGAAAACAAAATCTGAAAAAGGTGTTGCTTGGCAGGGAAATTCGTTTACTAGAATTCCGGGCTTTAGGTAGCAAGGTAATCACAAAACGTCTATTGGTTTTATTATATTCAATTGGTGCGGAACTTATAACACACTTTGGCTTTGTCTTTGGGAACTTACTAGAGTTTCAATAAGTTGATTATCTTTTATTTATGTAGGTGGAGATTTCTATGAGAGAATATGATATGTCCATTGGGGTTGTTTTACAATCATTAGAAATTGAAGATGCATTTGGAAGCATGGGAAACCCATCGGCTCAATTTCTTGCCCGGTCATTTATTGAAAAGTCAAGTAAAGCTCATGAACCCATTACACACTACTCAGACAATAAGAAAGGGAGAAAATCCAGAAAAGCGATGAATGATAAAGGTGCAGAGAATAATGAATGTTTTTTTGAGGCTTCAGAAGCTTCAATAGATTCTTCAGAAGAGTTTCAGTCTGAAGCCCACAGACAACTATCAGAAACATCTTTGGAATACTTAGATGTGGAGTGTTCATCTAATGGTGGTCTACCTTGTGAACTACCAAGCTTTAGGCGGATTCCTGGGTTATTGCCATGCCTAGAGGGCAAAGAAAATGGCCATGCTTTGGAACAAAGAGATAAGTTAGATAGCTTTGTAAAGGCACAAGTTATTCTTTTCAAGCATGATTCTCCAGCATATGTAAACATAGACAAACAGGTTTGAAATTCTTCCTTTAGATCTTGCTTCAGTTTTAATTCATGCAAATTTTGAATATTATTTATTGTTTGATTATAGAGCAATACAATATCTGTTATCTGATTCTAATATTTGATTTGCACCTGGAAAATGTCTTGTGCAGGTGATGCTTTCACTAGCAACACTCTCTTTTTTTTGCAACAGGCCAACCATTCTGGCAATATTGAATTTTATGAATGCAATTAACATTGAAGAAATGAATGAAAAAACATCTGAAAAGGAAGTTAATGCTTTCACAACAATTGTGAAACAAGAGTCCAGTGAAAAGGACGTGAAAGAAGAACCAATTGCAAAATTAGATCAGAAGGAGTCTGTTGTGAAAGGTCTGCTGGGGAGAGGCAAAGATAGAGTTCTTTTCTCATTAGTACTGAGTATGAACCAAGCTCAAATTGTTCTGAACAATGAAAATGGAACTCAGCTTGCTATTCTATCTCAAGATAACTTGCACACTGATATCAAGGTATAGTAGAATTCTGTCCTCGTTTCTTTTCGATGGCAATACTGAAAGTTGTATTCTAGACATAACTGTGAGATTTTGTTTATTGCTTTCTTTAATTATTTGCAGGTATTTCCATCCTCTGTTGGTGTCATGGCTTCCTTAGGAAATTTGAAAGTAAGTGATAACAGTCTTGACTACACCCATTCATACTATTGGATTTGTGATATGCGCAACCCTGGTGGCTCTTCATTTGTTGAGGTGCGTTATACTTTAATCTTAGTCATTTTCTGATTGGATGTGCCACCCTGAAAGATGAAAATTGGGAAGGGAAGGAAGGAGAAAGAAATGAGTACCAAGACAAGAAGACTGAAGCTAAAAGAAATTTACAAATCCTGTATGCAATGATCATTTAAACTAACTTGCAAGGGATATTATCACATAGATAGTGAGGAAAACTGGATCGGAAAATGTATTTTATGAACTGCCTTCATTTCTATTGAATTATGTATGTTTAAAACCTAAAACGTTCTTGCTTATAAATTTTACTGATCTGTATCCAGTCCGATAGTCATTAAGTGGTTTGCTTGTGCATCTAACTGACTGGACATTCTGTGAAAAGTATATGCCTTTGATTTGAATGGATTCATTATTTGTATTTTTTTTACACCCTGATGTCTGCCTTCACAAACACCCTCACATCTCCCGTACTATTTTTTATCCCTTATAATGTCCTCTTCTGCCACATGCCCTCAACTGTACAGCCCCCTTATTATATTCATCCATCTCCAGGATTTATTTCTATTTCTTCTTATATAAGTATGCTTGTATAATAATGTCATTTAAGATCTTGCTTTGCTTTCTAGATACCATGCTATTATGAACATTTCTGTTCTCGTGTAACTTGATGTAACTTTGGGATAGCACCCAGTTTTTGAACTCCCAGATTGCCTTTCTTCCCTTTTCTCCATGCAAAAGCTGGTCCATGGCAACTTGTAAAGGGAACCCTTCACCATTTTATAATCTAATATACTGACATTTTGTCAAAACATAACATGTCTAAAACATTCAACACGTTAGTTTTAGGATCAGAAATTAAATAAGCAGAGATAGAACAATTTTGTAATGACCCCTTTTCGGTGGAAGCACTTAAACCCAAACTTGTATTCAAAGTGTTCCTCAAGGAGACATTAGAACGTTAGAGATCAATAAGTTTAGTGATAAAATCTAACAAGACTAGAGAAGATATAAATATTCCATTCTCATCAAAGAATTATTCATTTCTTCTTATCACTTTTATGAATGATTCTTCTGTAATATGTTTCATAAGTTCATTAGACATTAAACATCTTTCAAGATCTCATAAATGGAGTTCTATTATATCATAACAAATGAATAGAGTAATTATTATTTATAAGGCTCAATAATTGCTGCAAGCATCATTATTGGATTGTCGCAAATAATATATTCTATATAACTATATATATTATCTTATATGTATTGTATGTATCCCACTATCTATGATGTATTTATGAGTTTGACATATGTTTATAAATGCAACTGCATATACACTTATCAATCTTTAACCATATTCTTCCAATTCCTCAATATTCTTATCCATCCTACTATTATTCAAATGTCTCCATAAATCATAATATACTTAAGTATACTTATAAGCATCAATTGAGATCTGAATTAATAATATACCCAATTTCACTATTCTGACTGTTTACCATTATTATATTAATCCACTCAGAAAAATATATATATTTTTATCATGTATATATTAAGTATATATGCCAGCTATAGCTATTGTCAACTCCTTTGTTTATAATCGAACATTCATAAGTTTCGTATGAAGTATGCTACAGGAATTAAATGTGCATATATAATTTACAGTATGCTAACACATTCCTGAAATATATAAACAGCAGATGACAGTAGTAAATAAGAGATAAATATCATACCCAACCTGACAGACTTAGACTTACCCAGTCGCTACCTTTTGCTTGTGATTGGCTTCATGGAGGGTCTGAGTATTTCCAGCCTACGTGTGTTTCCTTTCCCTCTATACCTATCACTGCCTTTAGATCTGACTTCTCTTACCCTCCCCTAAATACCACGACTTCTCACAAGCAACATGCGGTGGCTATTTATAATGATGTGAATACATTGCACGTCCCTCACTCTATCCTTATTTCTCCCTTTTAAGCCTTAATTTAATAATAGTCATAACCCTTCGATGACCAAAGTATATGACTTTTGGTAACTATTGCATCAAAGGAAAAGACGTAGCTTTTAGTTGTTAGTAATTGCTGGGATAATACAATGCATTATGAGTATCCTTTAGGAAATGATGCCTTTAGGAGAAGATACCAATGCTTGTGTTTATTATTCGATGCTTCCTAGGAATTGATATTAATGCTTTTGCTTTGTGTTTATTATTTGTTTATATTTAATCTGAAGCAT
This sequence comes from Sequoia sempervirens, assembly GCA_007258455.2. Lineage (NCBI taxonomy): Eukaryota > Viridiplantae > Streptophyta > Pinopsida > Cupressales > Cupressaceae > Sequoia > Sequoia sempervirens. Next base: position 763,418,135 of record VDFB02281492.1, on the reverse strand, counting down.
AGTTGCTTTTCAGATTTAGTGTTTTTACTATTAATAATATCAATATTATCCATGATGATTATAATTACATTAATAATATTAGTTGCAATTACTTACATTTTTATTTTGAATATTATATTTTGTGTATTTGATAATTCTCATATTTATCATTAATATTATATTTATAATTATAATATTACCAATGGTAATTATAATTATATTTAAATCGTAATTACTCATGTTTGGAATCTAACAATTATTTGTATGTTATTTATTTATTTGTCTTTAGATGCTTGATAGTTTAGTGTTACAATTTCGGGGGACATGACAAATTTCAAACAATTAGACACAACATATACCCTGGGAAAACCCTCCAACTTGAGGGAGAAAAACCCAGCAACAATATATCACTTATATATTGAATAATAACCAGCAATTCTCTTTACAATGAGGCTAATCACAAGGCCGAATACCAGCACCACACCTGATGCAAACTCAAGATAATATCGAACTCCTTGCTGATGATAATCTTGACCTTCTTGAAGAATGACTTCGATCTGATATATATATGCACAATATTGAACTCCTTGATAAATTCACACTTGTCTTGAAATCGAATGAGAATGAATGAATGTGTAATGAAGGAAAGTGAACGCCTATAGATACAATATGAAGGTGGCTTCTCCCAAGAGATGCGTCTCTACTTCAAGAGGTCGGCCACCAATGAGGATATGTCTCACATGAAGAGTGAAGAATATCAAGAAGAAGTGGGCCACAATAACAAATATTATTTAATGTTTAAGTGAAGCGCTTCTTCACAAAAAGACGTCTCCAATAAATAAATAGCCTTAGGCTATATTTAATTTATTGCTTCATGAAAATCGTGGCTGGAAGTAAGAGGTCCGTGGCTACACATCAACACTCCCTCTTAGCTAGGGAGGAATACTTCCAGATATCCAATGTCATGGAGTCTCTCAACATGACATTCACAATGGCTACACCCATTTGTGGAAAGGAGCTCATCACGGAGTCACTCAATGTGATATCATCCATCATGGCTACTCCCATGTATGGAAAAGAACATGTGCACAAGTGTCCATCATGGAGTCACTAAACGTGATGTCATCTCAACGTGACGTCCACCATGGCTACTCCCAGAGGGTAGATAAACACAAGTACAAGGAAATCATCACAGAGTCTCTCAACGTGATGTTGTCATGGAGTCTCTCAACATGACATCCACCATGGCTACTCCCAGAGGGTGGAAACAAGGGCTTTCACCTCAAATTTCTCTCTCACAGAGAAAGATGCATTAAAGCAAATCATAGAAGATCACTGATGCTGAGTATCCCTCTCAGCTAGGACTTCATTCTTCACAACTCCAAGCTTGTCTCGAAAGTGCACAAACTTTACTTTGGAGAGAGGCTTGTGAGAATATCAGCCGTTTGCTCATTAGTGCAAATGTATCTCAACTGGATAGCTTTCCTCAATACCATATCTCTGATATAATGGTATTTGATCTCAACATGTTTTGTTTTGTCATGAAACACTGGATTGACAGAAAGCTTCACACAACTTTGATTATCACAATGAATAATAGTTGGCTCCAATGATTGTCCAAACAATCTTGCAAGGAGCTTTCGAAGCCACACTGCTTCTTGAGCTGCTACACAAGCTGCAATATACTCGGCCTCTGCAGTGCTTAGTGCCACTAAAGACTGTTTCCTGCTACACCAAGAAATCATCGCAGACCCCAAGCTAAAGCAACAACCAGAGGTGCTCTTCCGATCAGCTACACTCTCTGCCCAATCAGAATAGGAATATCCTTGCAGCTTTAGGTCTACACTGGAAGAATATCATAAGCCATATCCAACTGTGCCACGCAAGTATCTCAAGATATGCTTAGCTGCAACTATATGTATTTGACTTGGTTCACACATGAACTGACTAAGTGCAATTACTGTATAGCAAATATCTGGTCTAGTATTGACTAGATACATGAACGATCCCAACTGCCTGTACATATTGGGATCCACCAGATCTGAACTAGCTGCAGACTCACTCAACTTCTTCAAATTGGTTTCCATCGGTGTAGACATAGATTTGTAATCCATCATACCAAATCTCTTCAAGATGTCTATAGTATACTTCCCTTGACTCAGAATAATCCCATTGGGTCTTTGCCACACTTCCAATCCTAGGAAGTAATGCATATATCCTAGATCCTTCATCTCAAATTCAAAAGCTAACTCCTTGCATTTGATAATGAGAAGTTTCTCTGCCATCACCAAAAGCTAAAGCAGTGCCTTCATCCCCTGTTTCTCCGCCATCACCGAAGTTTCCTTCTATTTATATAGATTCAGAAGTTGATTCACTAGTTCGCAACGTCTCAGCACCTATTGGTTCATTAGGAGTTGATAGAATTGGAACTGAGCCTCCCAAAGAAGTTACCAAAGACTCCTCATCTTGGCTTGAGAACATCTTGGTCAGGAAGAGGAGGAAGCCTTCTTATCAATTGAACTTTGCAGAACTTGATAGCGTCTACCAAGACACACCAATAAAGAAACTTAGGAAACAAGTTCACATGAAGAAGAGTTCTGATGGCGAGATTATCCTTGAGATTGCTACACCTCCGGAGGACAAGAACATTAATGAGGTTGAGATTGATCACTTCAAGTTTGTCAAGGCCAATCTCGGTAGAAGCACCCGACATATTGATGTGAATCTCTTCGAGGTTGCAACGGATAATCTAAAGGAACAAGTACTCAAGGATGGAGAAGATAAGGCAGCCCTCAAGGCTGAGATTCGACAACTATGGGAATATGTTTCCAATCTCCTTTATAGCACTTCACAGGCCACTTTTTTGCGTCCACAGATTCTGGAGTCACCAGCAAATCAGCATCAGTAGAGTCAATTGGTCATATACGGGAAACATATGTGAGATTGGATAGAGGAATTCATCATCAGGGGCAGATTTATACTTGCAGAGATATACCAATTGAGGTATAACACCCATGATCTTCATCGAGGGATTCAGGGGTTTGAGCAGTATATGGCAGAAGTGAAACTAATGCATGAGATCATCATTTCCAACTTGAGGACGACTTATGATTCAGTCATTATAGAAGAACATAAGAAAATTTTTGCTTGGAGAGAACAACACCTCTTCAAAGTAAAGACCTATGAAAGAATATTTGTAGAATTGGTTGAATATAGACAAAAGGTTGCTAATATCCTCAAGTTCATAAGCACGTTTGTTTCACAGATCCTTTGTGTTGGCGTAACAACTAACACCTCTGGAGTGCAAGTTGGTACGGACAACTATCCACACTACGCAATGAGTGCTCTTCAAATTAGGAGGGCAAGCTCCCTCGTTGTGCTGACAAAAGTGCTTGAAAAGAAAAGTAAACTAGACTATATCCTGTCCTTTTGTCTCAGCTGTAGGAGGCACAAGGTTTAAGAAAAACTCTATACGTTGTAGCTAAGTATTTTCTGGTTTCGCAAAACTTAACTACAATACTCAAAACTAAGTAACTTAACTATCCAATCCCCTCAAGAATTCAGAGCATGAGGAAACAGAGCGGGAATGATTATCTGACGATAAGCTGGGTACAGACTCACAATGTGAAGGCAAGGTGGCACAACTTTCTTCTTGTTTGAATAGGCTTATTGGAAATGACAACACACGATAAACTAAGTACAGATTCTCAACTTGAAGGCAAGGTGGCACAACTATCAGCTCAATTTGAATAAGTTTATTATTCACACACATCACACAATAACCAAGTACAGATTCTCAACTTGAAGGCAAGGTGGCACATCTATCAGCTCAATTTGAACGAGTTTATTGAACACAAAACATAAAGGATAGCCAACTAGGACAATAAATTGCATAGGCGAGACACGCATACAATCTACTATCAAACTAGCCACTATATCCAACTAAAGCAATAATTCACCATCATAATTGCATGAAACCCAAGCGGCATAACAATTCATCATAATAGTAAATACTCATGAACAGATACAGAACGAGCAATATTACAGGGAAGGTAGGCACAACATATATTTCTCTCGTGCAAAAGTTATGTACAAATGAGCAAAATCTCTTATTTATAGACATCAAAAGGTGTAGGGAACCCTAAGATCACCTTGAGTCAATTACAGTCTTGCAATGCATGCAAGATTATTGCTAAACCCTAATAAAGCAAACTGTACAGTTAACTGGAAAGCTACCATCAGTTAACCGAAAACCCTAATCTATGTGGACAATGTGCAAGCATGCACGTCCTTATTGAGAGAAAGTTAACTGGAACACTACCATCAGTTAACGTAAACCCTAAATACAACTCCAAGTGAATAAAGCTGATCCTAGAATAGATATGCATGAGATGAGACAACGAGTTAACTTGAAAAGATAACACCAAGTTTAATTCCTGTGTATAATGTCTATTCTGAGAGGTGGGAACTGAAGTCTACTGGTCGTGATCTCGAGCAACCAATCCCTCAACGAGATTGTTAGCTGCATCATTATCTGGAGCTCTGATACTCTGTCGAAGAATGCTATGCCTGTGTAGCATGTCCTCACCAGTTGTGATTTGGGACTAAAGTTCACCTCTGCTCCTGGTTGCCTCATCGAACAACGCTGACATGACTGTAAGCTGATTAATCTTACAGCCAACAGTCTCCCCATTGAAAATAGTATGAATGAGTGCTTGGAGCTATGACTGTACATCAGTAAGCTCAACATACTCACCACCCTCAATCTGATACCGGCACGGTAAGCGAGATACTAAGGTTCTCACAAACCGGAGTGCACTAGTAATGTGCTCTCTACTCTCAGCCAACTTTGACTCCATTGTTTTCTCTATCTTTGCCTTGAAAACCAACTGTGTTTTCCAAGAGTAGATAGCCTCTTTATCCTCTGCATCTGTGACTGATTCATTTGCCATACTCAGGTGAGCAATCATAATCTTGTCCCGGGGTCTATTAATCGCCATGTCTTGCTCCTCATCCGGGAGACGTAGACGGAGCTCTCATGCATTGTACCGCAACTGATATAGCTCTATAAGCATAGAACAACCTCTAGCAACGAACTCCTCCTCCCATTCCTCCAAACGCTTGTCGTGTGCAACCAAATGATTAAGCTGGCCCTGTTCTGCTGGAGGCTCAAGCATCAGCGGGAGTGTGGTGGTAACGTCTAACTTGTGTACAAGGCTAGAAATGTACTGACGAAGCTGTCTGATTTCAGCCTTGAGGGATGCCTTGTCTTCTTCGTCCTTCAGCATTCTGTCCCTGGCACTGTCTATAGCAACTTGTAGGAGATCAACCTGAGTCTGGCGTGTGCTACGACCAAGTTTGACTGTGATAACCTCGATGTCTTGAGATTCCAACTCATCCAAGCTCTTCTCCTGTGGAGGTATAGCAGTCTCGACGGCGATCTCCATATCAGTATTCCTCTCCACGTGGACCATGTTCTTGATCCTCGTCTGGCACATCCTGGTAAACCTGATCAAAATCTGAATGATTAAGGACATAGGATGGCTGCTTCCTCTTCCTTCCCAGTTGAGCTTCAATCCAAGACTGGTCTCGGCTAATATTACTGGAAAGATCTATACTAGCAACAGGAGGCTTTGACGAGAGTGAATATGTCGAAGAGCTGCTGCGAGATGGAGAGTCTAAATCCAATTCGATATGAATTGGGACTGGTGACTGCTCCGGAACTGGTATAGGAACTTGAGGCTGAACCTCAGGCATTGGCGGACTCTGAACTGGCTCTGTGACAGACTGTCTGACAGGGTCCGTGTGTGTATCAATAGCAAGCGCCTTGCCTTTTGAATTGTTTGGCGCTTGACCTTTCTTGGGAGGATTACTCCTCTTCTTCTGTTTAGGTTTCAACAAGGAAGGTAGTGAAGGATCCACCACTGGGGGCTCTGCTCTAGGCACACTTACCCTTCTGGTTTTCTTGCTGTCGAGGTAAAGTATACTGTTCTGAATAACTCTACTTGACCTCTCTTTTACTATTGCGTATTCCTTGGCGTACCAATCAACTGCTGGCAGTGGCTGTGTGTCAACCTGCTCTCTGAAAAATTGAGGGAGGACTTCTCCCTCATCATTTGATAAACCTCCCACATCTTCTGACAACAAAACATAAATCTGTGAGAGAGAGAAGTGGCCATAGCTACGTCTGCGAACCTCGAAGTCGTCCACGCAATTGGCCCAATAGTCTTCCATGGAAGGCTTATGATATGCACGACCACCGAGGCGAGCTATGTAATGACCCCAAGGATCATAGGCACGTACCTCAACAAGATACTTGGGATGATACCTCTCCAGCTCTTGTCCTGCAGCTTTGGCATCAACTGCCGTCTTGCACCAATATATTCCAAACTGAAAAGGAAAATTGGCAGCTGGTTTATACTTGCGACGCAAATGACGATGAACATCATGCAACTGCCTCAGGAACTCCATAAAAACTGTTCTATTTGAAGGATAGCATGGAAGCATAGCTGGATTTCCTGTAAATCCATATACTCGGATATAAGTGTATGTCGGGAACTGAATGAACCAGTCCGCCCAACCATCCATTGCTGCTCTAGCAACTGCCGAGATACGAACGTGCAACTCCCGGTCCAAATTTTTCACTGTGTAAGTCAAGAAAGCCTCGTGAACACGCTTGAAGTGACGTTCGGCCTTAGTGAACTCAAGTTGATCGTAATAGTGATAGGCTTTCTGAACATTGAGAATGCCAATGGTGTTTAACCCTCGAAACTGACCCTGATAAGCAATGAAGTGCACGAGATAAGAACACGTGAAATTCGTGGGCAACTAGGAAACCGGTGATCTGCTTGTGGATAACGTCGCTAATGAAGGATGCCCAGTCATAATGCTCCTGCCAAGATATGATGCGACCAATGATGTAATACATCCAAGGCTGGAAAACATTTGCATGTGAATGACTGGAGACACGATTCAGGAGTGTAATTAGAATCGTGTACTCATCCTTGTACTCACCACGACCCACATTGTTTGGCAATTTGTTCTTCGCTTGCTTTAACCATCGTTCTGCGATTTTGCTTTGGCACTTGTCCATATTAGCGTTGAATGCATGCTCGCACTGCTCCATAGAAATTGCTAGACTGTTCGGGTGCTGAGGGATACCAAAACTTCTTTCAACGTCCAGAGGCTTGAGACTGCAAATAACTTGTCCATCTATTGACACTATCTCATGAGTAGCAGAGTTGTAATGCTTAATACAAGACATCACGAACTCAATACAATGAGCGGAGATAGGTATGGAAGCGGCCTCCAATAACCCGGACTGCTGAATGTTCTAAATAATCGAGCTTCTGATCTTAACTGGATCTAAGACTACTTCTGGCAGCACTTTGTGAAGATCTGTCTCAACTGTCTCGAGGAAGTCGTGAGTAAGGACTGATTTGGTCCTGTATTCGAGCCGAGTGTACTGCATTTTGAAAAACTCGCATGTTGACTGTGAACTCGACTATGTTCTGACAAGATTTTTGCAAAGCTAAAAATAGCCTGTTGAGGCTAAAAATAGCCTATGGAAGAGTTATTTTCGGCGAAAAATCTGAGATATGGGTTTTGTCCAGAAAAAGATTCTAAGACAACCCAGAACGTTAGAAATCCGAAAATCTGACTTCTACTCGACCATGCAAAGAATTTTCAGTTGAGAAAATTAGAAACTCGAGAACTGATGCTCTGGAGTTAAAAATTCCTAAAAATTCAAGTACATATATTTAATTTGAGGAATCTATATAGAAACGATCCAGATGATCAGACTTGCCAAAATTTTCCAATTTCAGGAACATGCGAATTGAAATCTGAGAGAATTTTGAGAATCAGAGAGGAGAAAAGACGTTTTTTCTATGTTCTTTTGTTAAAATTGCCTTCTGTTCTTCAAATTTGCTGATAATTGTGAACTTGAGCCTGCAAAAGGAATTGTTTGATGCAATCGCCACTGAAAACTGATAAAATCGTCCAACCTGTGAAGAAAATCGCCTTTGCTCTTGAAGAATTACAAATTCCTTTAAGTTGGATGAGTGTTTAATGACTGGCGCCATGAATAAATAGAGAAAATTCACACCATAATGCTGACTGCAAGATTGAAAAACCTTGACTGAAATAGAAAGCTTCTGATTGGACCCCTTCAGTTCGAACTGAGACTGACTTGAAGTCCAGAATAAAAATAATAATAAAAATATTCATCATGCATTTTGAAAACCTAGCACAAAGAGGTGCCAATTTTAGAAAATTGCCCTTTAATGCTGAAATATGCAAAAATAAATATTTAATATTATTTTAATCAGTTGACAAACCGCGTTGAGCCCTTGGATGGATTCGGCGAGCTTTACTGATTTTGAAAAGTCCTCATTTGTCCTCAGAGGCATCCATTTGCTCAAGATATCACGTTTTTTATTAACTTCCTACTTTGTAGCTGACTACAAAGTTACAACTGGCCATATTGAACACTGATTTCCGGGTGACCGGGTGATGCTAAGACTGAGCAGGGATATTCATTGTGAAGCCTGTAGAGCAAGGAAGAAATGTCCGCTGGGAGTCATCACTGCAAAATCCATCATTTAACACCTCAAAAAATTAGGCGCCTTTGATTAAATTGATTTTCAAACACCAGACTTAGTTGTTTCTCCATCCTGCCATCTGACGCTTCAAATGACTGCTAATGCCGAATGGTGAACCCTACCAACTGGATGACAGGCTCACTGTGTGACTAGAGGTATTCCGCATCCAACGAATATACGCAAGGCACCTGAAAGTTGCATTAAGGACCCCAAAAGCAACGGCGCCTCTGGCCTGAAAAGGTTCAAACACCATTTTGACAAAGGTACAGCTCTCAACCAGATGCCCTACTTTGACCTTTGATATCGGGAGTTGGGGTGGCCTGATTTGCGCACCATTTGTCTCAACGCATAGCCAGAAGGACCTACGAGAGATGTCTCTGGAGGCGACGAAGTGAGAAAACTGCTTCTAAGACCTCAAAAAGAAAGGCACCTTTCTCAAGATGGAATATACGACCAGACTTAGCCATTTTTTGAGCTGTCTTCGTTTTTCAGTATTTTGTAAAGACCTCGCATGTACGAGCGTTTGCCAAATCTCGGAGGCTGACGACTGGGTTCGTTGGATAGCTGGAGTAATTGTGCACAAGTCCCGTGAAGACTGTGAAAGCAAATAACACCATTTGACAGGGTTAAAGGCTAGGCGCCCCTGACCTACAGAGGCTACAGTGAATATTTCATGTTTCTCCACTCGCTGATTTACGTGCCTGGTAGAATCTCTGCCATGATCTTTCAGAATATCGGATTGACAGGCTAACTGGTGTGTTGCGAAATCTGACTAGAGTAGCACAGATGTCAGGAAGACCTTATTTGCAATTTCACTTATCTCAGGGGTCATTTTGAAGGGTGCCCCTGAGCTACAGGGGCGCAATTTCACCATTTGAGAAATTTCTGTGATATGAAGTCTCCTCATAATCTCATCTTCTGATCTTGACTGCCGGAGCTCTGGGTCTCGGATCTCTGCATTTGGTAGCTCGTCAGATAGCCAGACTAGTCGTGAAAAGATTAGATGCATCAACAATCAGGAATAACAGAATTTGAACCTCCATTAAAGAGGGCGCCCTTGAGCTACAGGGGCGCAAAAGCTGAAGAGTGACAAGCTTTTACAATCTGCAACCTCTGGAATCCTCAACTTCTGACGTCAGTTACCGGACTTACAGACCTTGGATAACCTCGCAGGATAGCTCATCGGATAACTGGAGTAATTCTGAAGAGATTGACTGTGTCTACAAGCATATGCCACAAAATTTGGGCCTTCAAAGAGAAGGGCGCCCTTGGGCTACAGGGGCGCAATTTTGCTTTTGCCTGAGAAATCTTTATAAATTGATCACTGAAATCTTCGTCTTGGTCATTGAAATGACCATGCAAAGGTATAATTGTCATCGTGAAATGCTCCTCCATCGTGAAATACCTCGTTCTGAGTCCCTGATTCAGGTTCTGGTCAACAGGTACTGCTTTTGACTGATACAACACTGACCAAACTCCATGCTTGATATTGCCCAAAAATTGTATTTGACATCATTTTAGCAAGGTGTAGACTCTTTTAAGCAAAATGCCTTAATGAAGCAAAAAATTTGGTTTGGGTACAACACCTTGTCAATATCGTCATGATGTTGGCACTTACTTTGATCTAGGTGAAGTGCAAATAGAGTTTCAAAATCTTGTTCGTGGTAGTTTTAGTAGTGATCCTATTGCCGACAAGATGAATCATGTTGCTGCGATGTCAACAAAATTTGATTAAGCAGTGGAGGAGATGAAGGAATTTCAAAGTTTGATTGCAGATAGTGATTGGATGCTGGAAAGGCAGATATTGTTCTTGATAGTATCAATACTCTTGACCATAGTTGGAAGACTCGCCCCAAAGAAAAACTCGCCAAGCCAAAAATTGGAGAGTTTTTTAAAACTCGCCAAAAACTCGCCAAAAACTCGAAAAAACTCGGAAACTTAAAAAATACTCTTTTTTCTCAAAGCTGAGTTTTTTCGAAAAACTCGCCAAAAACTCGCCGAGTTTTCTGCGAGTCTGCCAACTATGCTCTTGACAAAGAGGCAGTTACCGACTTTTTGGCGGATATAGTTTCCCAAATTATCAATGAGTGAGTCACCTTTTTGAGGCAGCGAAAATTTCTAAGAATAGAACTAAAAGCAATAGTTAATTCGATGCCTTTTCCGAGTTTAACTTGCTATTCTTGTTTCATGCTTATCTATTCTTTGTGAAATAGAAAAATCAAATGAATAGTTGGAACTTTCCTTGCTTTTAAATCAGTTAACTGATTTTAGCAGGTGGTTAGTTAGCTGTTTTGTGTTAGTTTTAGAATTAAATCTTGCGAGTTGGAAAGTCTAGTTGGCTTAAAGCAAGGAGATTTTAGGGTTACCTACTCCTTGTTTGTGTATAAATAAGGGCAGCCTTGCCCATTATTTTCTAACTGTTATTGTAAGAGATAATTTGCAAGCTTGCCTTTGCTGCAAATTGTTGTTCAGTTCATAGTTTACATAATCGCCAGTTAATCGGCGAGTAGACGATTAATCGCCAGATTTGCATGAAAACGAGTAAATCCTACCTTTACTCGCCAAAATGAACAGTACAAATAATCGCCAGTTTGCTGTGCTTACTCGCCGTGGAAAAATGGCGATTAATCGTCGATTTTTTGTCAATAATCGTAATAAATGTAAAACGCGTTTTTTCTGGCTAATTTACGCGCGAAAACGGCTGTCATTTCACCCGTTTTTTTTCACGTTTTTCTTATATAAACCCTCGTTTTCACTTATTCTATCACACCCGCGTTTTTACCATCAAATTTAGTGCGTTTCTGGCTTCGAAATCCGCGCGACTTGCAAGGTTTGACATCGCGATTTGCAGAAGTGCGAAGGCTACAGGTAGGGTTTCATTTTTTGTTCTCAGACGTATTTTGTTCGGCCTTTTTCTGTAGAAGTAAACGTATATTTTTTATTCATAATTGATAAATCATAATATATTGAATTTTAATATATTATAGAATCATAGATATAATATAATATTATAATCCATTATGAATAGTGTATATATATTATAAATAAATAATAAACAAATATATTATTATTATTTATTTATATACACTATAATAATGTATATAAATAAATAATAATAGTGTACTTGTTTATTATTTATTTATATACATTATTCATAATAGATATATAATTATATTATATCTATTATCTACAATATATATTTTTTAATTCATAATATATTAAAATTCAATATATTATGAATAAAAAATAAATATATTACTATTTATAATATTTTTTTTTGATTCAAAATTATAAAAAAATTTATTTAATATATTATGAATCAAAACAAAAAAATATTATACATAGTAATATATTTATTATTAATAATGTTTATATTTTGGCTTTTGCCTTGCTAAGATGAGATTGTAATATTTATTTTAACTTTACAATGTACATACTCTGCAAAAAAAACATGATTTTATATGATTTCCATTTATAATGTAGCCATGAAATCAGATATGAGATTGAAAACACTGGCTGTGAATACTGAATATGATGATTCAAACTCAAAGTAACAATGAAACTTGAAAGTTTATAACTTAATAGACTTCTAGTTCTGCTTATTAAAGTCTCCTTTGTTTCAAACTTTCATCATTCATCATTCATGCATAGAAATTTCATAACTGGATCTTTGAATTTTAAATGGGATCAGATTGGATATCTGGTAGTTGGCACTTGGCAGCGTATGTAACCAGTAACAGTAAAGTAACAATGAAATTTTATAACTTAATCTTTACTCTATTAAGTTATAAGATTTCATTTTTACTTTACGGTTATTGGTTACATACTCTACCAACTGCCAACTGCCAACTGCCAAATATCCAGGCATACAAATATCCAATTATAAAATTTCTATGCATGGCCATGAATGATGAAAATTTGAAATGAAGTAGTGCCGAAACAAGGGTTTAATAAGCAAAACCAGAACTCATATCATCATATTTCATCAACATTTTAAAAGCTGAAATTTTAGCATATTTATAATTTACTCATATGATCATATCAATTATCACATATGTATGCTTTTGCACTATGCAGTATGCGCTATGCACATTATCACATTGTATGTAAAGTTAAATTTTTAATTGTTCATAATGATAATCTGCTGCAGCACTGCTCCCACCTGCAAATTTGCAATAGTGAATAAGGTTAGGAGTTAGGAGTTAGGATTGCAATGCCAATTTGCATATAAGTAAATTAAATCAATGTGCATTCAACAAAAAATACAAATATAAGAATGCAAAAACTGAAATTAGATAATGATTGAATAAAGTTAAACAATTAGTTGATTGTTCCTTTGTAATGGATTTGTTACAACTTACAACTTCTAATATATTTATTGTTCAACTTCTAATATTGCAGGTTAATTTATAATCACAATGGCATCCGCCTCTGCATCTGCTTCAGACTCAGTTGGCACAAGTGTCATTGAAAGGAGACCCCCTGGTAGCCGTGATCCTACTTGGAAACATGGTTATTACGGGCCAGTAGCAGGCAGTGTTATTTGTACTCATTGCAAGAAGAAGATTAGTGGAGGCATCAATCGCCTCAAATACCATCTTGCTGGTATTCCTTGTCGTGATTCAAAGGAATGTGAAAAAGCCCCTTTAGAGGTGAAACACGAGATGATAGCTGTTCTTGCAGCACTTGAAGAAAAAAAAATTGAGAGGGAAAAAGCAAAAGCAGCCATGCAAGCAGCCATTGCTCCTAATTTGGCTGAAGATTCTGAAGAGCTTATGCAAACTCAAACCATTGCGGGCTCTAGTCGTGGTCCACGTATACGTGCTGGTCGCAATACCCCATCCACTTCTGCTGCTTCGAGCAAATTTCAGTTTTTTGTGCCTAGAAATATTCAAGGATCACAACCTTCATTGGAAGCAACTGGGTGGAATAAGGAGGTGCACAAAGAGGCAGACAAGGCTTGTGCAAAGTTTTGGTTTTATAACAATCTTCCCTTCAATGTGGCAAGGAGTCCATATTGGGAGTGTTTGGTGACAGCATTGACAGTTGCAGGCAAAGGGTACAAGGCCCCTACTCCAAGAGATCTAAGTGGCAAGTTACTTGAAGATGCTATTGTAGATGCAAAAGGAATTGTGGAAGAAGAAAAGAAGAAATGGCAAAAGTTTGGATGTTCAATTCTTTCAGATGGCTGGACAGATGGAAGAAACCGCACACTTATCAATTTTATAGTGGCTTCCAATGGTGTGATGGTTTTTCTAAAGTCAATTGATGCCTCCAACATAATAAAGAATGCAGAAAATTTGAGCTTGATGTTGGAGCAGGTTGTTTTAGAGGTGGGCATAGAAAATGTTGTCCAAGTTGTTACTGACAATGCAGCAGCATACGTGGCAGCTGGTAGATTGCTTCAAGCGAGGCATCCAACAGTTTTGTGGACCCCTTGTGCAGCTCATTGCCTTGACCTTCTTTTGGAGGATATAGGCAAAATTGATTGGGTGAAACCAATTGTAGAACAAGCAAGAGACATAACAAAATATATATATAATCACCCATGGGTTCTTCAATTGATGAGAGATCACACCAAGGGGAAAGAGCTTGTGCGATCAGGTGCTACAAGGTTTGCAACTAATTGTCTAACATTGCAAGTATCATTGGTTTATTGACTTCCTTGAAGCAGATGTTTGTGAGTCAACCATGGGTAGACTCAACTTACTCAAAGAAGGCTGATGGAGAAAAGATTCAAGCAATAATCTTTGATAGTCAATTTGGAACTAGAGCATTAGAGATTGTCAAGGTAACTTCAACTCTAATGAATTTTCAGATTGAATCCTTTATTCTTAATTTAAAATTCTATAAGTATTGTGTTTCATTGTAAGGTGTAATTTAAATTTGGTTCTACTTTGTACTTTATAGGTGACTGAGCCATTGGTGAGGGTCTTGCGCTTGGTGGACAGCGAGAAAAATGTGATGGGATATCTTTATGAGGCAATGGATAGGGCCAAAGAGGCCATCCAACACTATTACATGGGGGATGCAAATAGATTTACCCCTATTTGGGAGATCATTGATCGAAGGTGGAACAATCAACTCCACCAACCCATTCATGCAGCAGGCTACTTTCTCAACCCCAAGTTCTACTTCTCTGATGGCTTCACGGATGCTAATGGGGAGGTTATGGAGGGTCTATTCACATGTATTGAAAGGATGACACCTGATTCTGAAGTGAAAGACCTCATCCTTCTAGAGTTGCAAAAATATAAGGAATCTAGGGGGCCTTTGTTTTCTTCCAAATTATGTGAACGAGGAAGAGAGATCCAAACACCAAGTAAGAAAAAGTGAAGCCTTATATCTTGCAAGTTATGAATTATAATTATTATTACTTATTACTATTGTTTTATAATTTTATTAATATTTACAAAAACTTGAATATCTTATTGTAGGTTCTTGGTGGGAAGATTGGGGTGGAAGAACCCCAAATTTGCAAAGGCTAGCCCTTCGAATTTTGTCTCAACCTTGTAGTTCTTCTGGCTGTGAACGGAATTGGAGTTTGTTTGATGCCATTCACACGAAGAAGCGTAATAAGTTGACTCAACAACGCCTCAATGATCTTGTTTTTGTTCAATATAACCTTCGGCTTCGCACAAGAAAGGTGCAAGACCAGTCAGAAGATCTCATTGATTTGGATGAGATTGATCCATACAGTGATTGGACCGTGCAGGATGATGAGGCCTCCTTGTTTACCGAGGATGAGATTGCTGATTTCGAGAGGCAAGCTATGGAGGATTTGCCTGCAGCAGAAGTAGGGGAGATTGGAGTGGATGACATTGATGTGGTGGAGGAGGAGCCATTGCCACCTACCAACATGGTGGAGCCACTTCCACGATCTTCTACGGCAAGCAGGGAGCCAGAATCGAGTGCAAGGACCATACCCTCTACCCCCCAATTTTTCTCTAGGTTGGGGAAGAGGAAATTGTAATTTCCTAGATATGAAATTTATGATGATGATTTTCAAATACAATCATCATAAATTCATTATAGTTATTGGTAGTTTTACTATGCAGCTTCGTATAATGATGCCATTTTGTAATCCATATGTATTGAACAATGAAATTTTATATAAAACACTCCCTCATGGTTTTTAGACTCATTTGATGCATTCTAGAATTGAATTTTGCAAAAAAATGTGTTTTTATATGAAATTTTGCTACTTTTAAAGTTGCCGAGTATTTGCCGAGTATTTGCCGAGTATTTCCCGAGTATTTCCCGAGTCAAAATTTTTGGGCTTGCCGAGTACTCTCCGATTCCGAGTATGTAAACTATGGTTCCGATTACTATAATGTCCCCATTTGGGATAATCCTAAATCTTGCCCTAGAATCACAAGCTTAATGTAGTTTATCACTTAAATGCTTCAAATAAGATAAATTTTGACTTAGGTCCTCTTCAATGGATGATATTGTCTTCACAAAGTTTTGATCATAAATGCACTTTCTTCCACAACTCCGTTTGAAGTTGATCTATCTTAAGATCTGCTTTAATTTCGCTCATAGATTTTCCCTTGAATCATGCATCATCCCTTTTTCCCTTGACAGTATTAACACTCATATTTCCAATATACATCTAAACTACTCTTCATATTCTTCTTTAAATCTGCTTGAATATGCGAACCTTATTTTCTCTATACCAGTATATATATTCTCATATCTTTGCTGGTGTATTCTCTCCTAAGTGTCATCCTTCCTCACTCACTTTTCATCACCTTTTATATCTCAATATTAAGATGAAGTGGTACATGTAATGTCCCCTTCTCGAGCATGATCTTTTAGGTTGACCGTTGGCTATTCCGAAGACGTAGGCTACTCGGAAGGTGAAATTAGGGTTTCGTGTTTTGGAGGTTGCTATTGCTCGTGAATTGATGATTGAATGGCGGATTCTTTCTGGGTTTTCAGAGAGCTTCGCAGTGGTGTGTTTTTCTTGGCATTCCGAGCACCTTCAGGAATTTACTATTTTTAGTAAATTCTATTTTTGGCAGTGGTCCTGTCGTTCTCGGCACAGTTGGCTTTCCTCTTCAGTCGACTCAGTTGGTTTGTTCAATTTTGGCCTTGGGATGCATTTTTGGAGAGATAAGTTCATTTTATTTAAACAATGTTATATTTTAATGTTATAATACCCCCTTGGCCTAGTCTCATAACTTAATGTTGTGTTAAAAAGGTGGTCTTTAAGGGGTGGCGCCTCATTGAGGTAATTTTATATTTATTAAGGTCAAAATTGAAGCTTTAAGTTGGACGCCTATCTTGAAGAGATGAATTTCATTAAAGTAAAAAATGAAGCCTTGAAGAAAAGTGACGCCATTTCTTGGAGGGAAAAGAATTAGGGTTTCTAGAAGCTTCTGGAGGGGTCTTCACAAAATTATAAAAGGAAGTCTTGGGTCTTCATTTGGGCATCTTTTGTCTACAGGAATGTTATGTTGCCGGAATGGTATTGGGACTGCTTCGAGGAATGTATGCCTCCTAGCTTGGCATTGCTTCTTGCTTGAGAGATAGCGACTAGTGATGAGGTAGTAATAGTTTGAGTGGTTTGTAGCGAGATTTGTAATGTCCCCTTCTCGAGCATGATCTTTCCAGTTGACCGTTGGCCTATTCCGGAGACCCGTAGGCTATTTAGAAGGTGAAATTAGGGTTTCATGTTTTGAAGGATGCTCTTGCTCGAGGGTGGTTGATTTAATGGCAGATTCTTTCTGGCTTTTCAGAGAGCTTCGCAGTGATACGTTTTTCTTGGCATTCTGAGCATCTTCAGGAATTTACTATTTTTAGTAAATTCTATTTTTGGCAGTGGCCCTGTTGGTTTTGGCACGGTTGGCTTTCTACTTCAGACTGATCAGTTGGCTTACTCATTTTTGGCTTTGGGGCATAATTGGAGAGATAAGTTCGAATTATTTTAATTAAGTCATGTTTTAATGTTATATTTTAACATTGACCTCCCCTTGGCCTAGCAACTTCACTTTAAGTTGTTTTAAAAGATGTTCTTTATGGGTGGGCGCTTCGTTGAAGGAATTAATTATATTAAAAGATTTAGTCCAAGCATAAGTTGGACGCCAACTTCAAGGAAGAGATAAAGTTTATAATAAAAAGTCAAGTATTGCTTGGGAAAGTGGGACGCCATCTATTGGAGAATTAGGGTTTGATTCAAAAAAGAAGATTAGGGTTTCGAGAAGGGTCAATTGGAAATTATAAAAGGAAGCCATTGGTTCTCATTTGGATTATCTTTTGTCTACAGGAATGTTATGCTGCCGGATTGGCTTTGGGATTGCTTCGAGGAATGTAAGCCTCCTAGTTTGGCATTGCTTCTTGCTTGAAAGATAGCGACTAGTGGTGAGATAGTGTAGTTTGAGTGATTTGTAGTTGGATTTCTGCATTGTAGTCATTGTGTGGTTTTGTAGATCAGTTTTATGCATATTAGTGAGATTCTGGAATTGCATATTCATTATAGCAGATTGTCATTTTTATTCATAAGTCAAAAAATACAAAAAGAATCATTCTGGGCGTTGTTTAGATCTCTCTGTCTGTGAAGGGCGAACCTTTTCCTTAAGTCGCAGATTTTTTAGAGAAGTCTTGAATTTTTAAAGTGAAATCGCCCCTCTTGCTGGGCCGTACCATTTGACTTTGTCTTGGAAATCGTGCATAAAATAAATAGGAACTTTTGGGTCAGTTTTGTGTTCCAATCTTGGGCGCCATCATCTTAGGATCATATTGCATTTTGTCTCGTGAAATTTGAGTGAGTTTGGAGTGAGTTGTGAGTAAAATTGTGAGTTTCAGGGCTGCTGTTCATGCATGTGAAAAACAGGACTGTCATAAATCAGATTGTCAAGTTGGTCTTTATAGTGGAGTTTTTGATCTAATCTTTATTATACAGTGAAGGAAATTCAATATATTGTTGCAGCTCTATTCAACTCTTGATTCACGTTCATAGCAAGGCACTCTCTTTCATGTTGTAAGTTGAATAGTAGTACTGTCAGCATTTCTCTGATCTTGCTTATTATGTTTTGTAATGATTACTTTACATTCTGAAGTTGCTCTGTAATTTCTTTTATCTCCGCCATATGGTCGCCTCAATTCCATACTGGATTGGGTAGCACATACTTGGTGTTGAGTGTGCTTTCAGTATATTAGATGGTAGGGATCCTCTGACCACATGCTCGTCATTCGCTGACGCATTTCTTGGTTAGAGTTCTTGTTTCAGCATTTCCATTAAGATCCTCTGACCATATGCTCGCCATCACTTGGCGCCATTCTTGGTTAGAGTTCCTTCCAGCTCTGTTTCAGCATTCAGATCCTCTGACCAATGCTCACACCTTTCCCACATCGGGATCCTGGTGTACATTCTGGTTAGAGTTGTTTCAGCATCGTTTTGGTTTAGAGCTGACCCTAACGACTGTGTATTGCTCTGCTTTTGTAATTGAAAATTTGAAAAAAATTTGGCTCGGAATATTTCAAGATTTCTGCATTGTAATAGTTGTGTGGCTTTGTAGTCAATTTTATGCATATTAGTGAAATTCTGGAATTGTCTCTTCCTTATAGCTGATTGTTGTTTTTATTCATAAGTCAAAAAATACAAAAAGAATCATTCTGGGTATTGCATTTATCTCTTTGTCTATGAGGGGCGACCCTTTCCTCTAACTTGCAGATTTTTTGATGAAGTCTTGAATTTTTAAAGGCAAATCGCCCTTCCTTGAGGGCCGTACCATTTGGGATTGCCTTGAAATTCGTGCATAAATTATATGAGGTCTTTTGGTTAGTTTTTTTGATTCAATCTTGGCGCTATCATCCTAGGATCAATATGCACTTTGTCTTAGGTATTTTGAGTGAGTTTGGAGTGAGTTGTGAGCAAAATAGTGAGTTTTAGGGCTGCTGTTTATGCATTTGAAAACAGGACTGTGAAAATCAGATTTGTCAAGTTGGTCTCTAGAGTGGAGTTTTCTGATCTAAGCTTCCTTATCCAGCAAAGGAGATTCAATATATTATTGCAGCACTATTTAACTCTTGATTCATGTTCGTAGCAAGACATTCTCTATCATGTTGTAAGCTGAACAGTAGTACTGTCAGCATTCTCACTTATTTTCCTTAATTGCATTGTAATACTTAGCATCTCCGTCATATGGTAGGTCCAATTCCATTTCGGGTTGGAAAGCACATTCTTGACGTCGAGTTACTTCAGCATAATAGTTGGTAGGGATCCTCTGACCACATGCTCGTCGTTCTCCGACGCATTCTTGGTTAGAGTTTTTTGTATCAGCATTGCATTAAGACCCTCTGACCATATGCTCGTCGTCATCCGGCGCATTCTTGGTTAGAGTTCCTTTATCAGCATTGCATTGAGATCCTCTGACCATATGTTCACACCTTGCCCAACTTGGAATCCTGGTGTACATTCTTGGTTAGAGTTGAATTCCGCATCGTTGGTTTAAGTGCTAACCCTAACGATTGTGTATTGCTCTGCTCATTGTAATTGAAAAATTGAATAAATTGGTTTGGTATATTTTAGTACACCCCTTTGGAAAGAGATGTCTATTAAAAGACACCCTCTTTAGCTAACAACCATTCAACTAATTGTTGCCTTTTGTAATGTCCCTTATAGGATTCTTATAAATTTTACCTTTGACCTAATAAATTGGAAAATCAAGCTTTGCAATTAAGAAATATATATCCGCACTATTCCCTTCCATGATCTTTATTGACATATCTTCATATATTTCTTACATTCTCTATCATTCCACACTTCATGATTGATATTTCGTCATATATTTATTGTTCTCCTTTGATAACCTTTATATATATTCTATTCTCATTGCTCTTCACTCTCCTATTCATTGATGCCTTTCTTCCCCCATGTATTTCCCATTTGTACCTCTTCAAATTTCCAATGGTTGTGTCTCTTATGTGGGGTATGTCTATTCAAATGGATGTGACCTTTCAAAACCCATTCGCTGCCTTTTGATAGATTGCTGTCTTTAATTTATGAAGGGGTCACAACTTTTTGTTTAGTTTTTAATTGTATTTATTGGCAACTTTCATTGTTTCCTTTTATAAGTCTTGATCCTTTAACTAATCGCTGCCTTAGAATGAGTCACCCCTTTGTGTTAGCTTTGATCTCATTGTTTCTTTAAAAATAATTTGTTTGCCTTAAGCGAATCGCTGTTCCTAGTAAAGGCAGCGCTCTTATAAAGTAATTTTTCAGATTATGATGGATCGCTGCCTTAAGCCATTTTATATATTGTGTTCTATATTTATAAGTTTATATTAGCTTTATACTTATATGTGTTTTATATTATTATATTATAATAATTAATATTAAATTGCTGACATTTATTTTGTTAATATTTATATTTTTATATTAACAATTATAATTATATTACTATCTTATAATAATTATAATTATAATAGTATTAAACTGCTAATATTTATATTTATATTTTGATATTCATATTGTTATTAATTTTAATTGTGTTTCAATGTTAGGGTTTTTAGTGTTGTAATTTCGGGGACATGACAGTTACCGTTCAACTTGTGTCAAGTGTAATCTGTTGTTTGATTGCACATTGTAAGCCTGTCTTTGCTACAAATTGCTGTCCCAGAAGTGTAATTGTTAAAAATTAAGAAAAGTGAAAACTTATGCCTTCTTTGCTCTGATTTACTCTCTCGATCTCTTTCAGTTTCTTGTCTTATGTGTTTTGCTTGTATAATCTTTATTTCAGCTTACATCTTATAAGTACAATGACTCTTCAGGTGTGATCTGGGAGTAAGTTTATTTAAGCTTTTGTGTTATCAAATAATTCCTTGTTTACTTCTGACTCTCAAGGTCTGAGTTTACTTGAGTTGTTAGAAGCGTCTATAGTTTAGGCCTAGTTGTAGTTTGAAGTTTTGGAAAAGAGAAAACCTCAGCTAAGACACAAAGAGTTCAATATCTTTTTATATCAAGTGATCCTAAATATGTACCTCCCAAAGAGTTCAATATCTTCAAATCCTGTTTTCACAAGGAATTATTAGTCTGAAACATTCTGTCTGGCCAAGCATTCTACAGTATTTCTAGGAAAAGGATATTTATAATGGGACTATTAATATCATTTAATGTATTAGAGTATCTTAGTGGAGGTTCTGTATTATCTTAGTGGAGGATCTGTATTATCTTAGCTAAGATAAATGTTGAAAGCAATACTAGCTTGTTGTATAGTTTCACTCTAACTTATAAAGAAACTAAGCAAACAAATGGCATGAGAGAAATGTTGAAATCAATACTAGCTTGTTGAATAGTTTCACTCTAACTTATAAAGAAACTAAGAAAACAAATAGCATCATAATTCTTGTATCTCCAAAAGGTTTCACAGACTGCAATGGCTGCAGGATATGCATCAAATGGATTTGTTGAAAACGCTTTAGAAATTTTCGCACAAATGCAATTGGCAGGTGTAAAGCCAAATCCAACAACCATCCTAGTGTCCTTGATTGAGGCAAAATGGGAGTTTTGAAACAGGGTATGGACATCCATCAAAAGTGTAAAGAAAGCAAGTGCCTCGTAAACATGCATGCAAAATTGTGGAAGCATAACAAGGCACACAAACTATTTAAACAAAAACGTCTCTAAGAAACGTAATTTCATGAAATGCAATGATTGCACGATATGATTGAATATATTAGTCAATAAGGCTTTAGAAACATACTAGCAAATGCATTTGGCAGCTATAAGCAGGGTTCATCAATCTTTACTAGCATCCTCTCTAAATGTGCCGTTTGGACTTTGTGATTGCAGGTTAAAATTTATTTTGAGGCATGTGGTGAGAAATGTTTCATCTATGAACAAGCATAATGCTTCCTTCTTCTTCCTCTAGGTTCTCCTAGTATGGTTTCCATGAGTGGCGTTGTTTTTTCTTGCTCTCCCTTTCTTAGTGGCATTTTCATTCCCTTCCTCTTTGGTGCCTAATCTATGGTGTTTATATTCTATTCTATCACATTTTCACTCACCTCACTAAATGCCTTTTCACCTTCCTTCCACTATTCAGCTATTTTTAGCCTTTTTCCAAAAGATACGGGCCATAACTGCTCCATGATTCCCATCCATTATTTGCAGTTACAAGACATAAAATAGAATTATAATAAGGATTATAACAATTGCAATTATATTCAGTAGATTGAGATTCTAATTTAAAGAATGCATGAGTAATTACTCTAGAAGAAAAAGGAGGGTTATGAGTTGTGACAGACCAAAGCTAGCAATCAAGGCAGTAAGTAAATAGGACCCGGTATCTATACTTAGTACATGTTGAAGGAGCTAATGACATTACCGTCATTTAGTGTGGGGGTACCAATATAGTATCTAATAACTTTTTCCTAGGAGTGTCTAGGGCTACAAGGGGTTTCTCAAGGGAATGATGAAGCTTTTAGTAGTCACTTTCCTAACATTTCAGTCTTGTGTCTTACTTCCCCTATTTTTAACTTGCTAACTGCCACCCCTTTTTTCACCCCCTTCAAGACCCCAACCTTTACTAAGGTTATATTCTAACATTTCTCTTGACTCTCTAGTGTAAATATCTTTTATCTTAATTCCCTAGTTTTCTTTGTTCCTAATCATTCCCCTCCCCCTTGAGCACTTATTGTTTATCTGCTCACTACCTTTTCAAAACCCTATCCCTATAATTGAATTTATCCAATTCCTTGATGGTCCATTTTTCCCTAATGCCAACACAAAAATCAGAACATGAAACACATGGAGATCTTCTTTGAATACAATTCTCATAGTAATAACTTATACCTAAATCCTATTTGCCACTTTTTCACAACCATTGTTACCTCTTCTTCCTCTCCTAGTGTTACAAGTTCTCAAGTTGCTTGTCATGCTAGGAAATATTAGTTCAATCATCATATGATATGTACAAACATTAAGTGGACCATGATAATTATGAAAATCAGATTCACCATCTTGGTTCTTTTATTGAAGTTGTTCCTTTTGTGAGTTACATATAAGTAGTGGCAACTTAATGTTTTAATATTTATCATTTCCACTTTGGTATTGCTTTGAGAGTTTTGTCAAATATGATCTGTTTTTCATTTAGATGCGTGATATTAATAGGTTTTATCTTTTCATGATGATGTTAGATCTTATCATCTTTGTGTGATTTTCAATTTTTTTAACGAACTTATAAGAATGTACTAAAATTCTCATGGATATTGTGTCTGGCCATGCAGCTTGAATTTCTCTCCTTTAATCCTGAAGATGAAGATTATCAAGATTATGAATACAGTCTTGTTGGAAAGCTATCAGAAGTTCGGGTTGTATATTTGAATCGTTTCATACAAGAGGTGTGATTATCATTTTTGAAGTTAAAAGCAGTCCATATTCATTTAAATTCAAAAGTGGATATTTACAATTTTGTTTTTGTGTTTACACAGCTTGTAAGCTACTTTATGGGCCTAACATCGAAGGAATCAAATAGCATTGTGAAATTAAAGAACAGAGTTACAAATTATGAAAAATCATTTACTAAATCAGAAATTGAAGGATCACCTGCTTTAAGACTAGATCTTTCCCTAAGCAAGCCTATAATAATTATGCCTCGCAAAACAGATAGTAAAGAGTAAGTGAATTTTATTTTTAATTAGTTAGTGTAATGTTTAGATGGAATCTTAGATGGGTTGCATTGTGCTCCTATGTTACTCGTACATGTCTTTATGTTTAGAAGAGTGTGATACAGTAAAATCATACTTCATAAATTTTTTCTTCTAAACAATATTTTCACAAGTTTGGCCATGATGCAGTTTTTTGGAGCTAGATGTACTGAGTGTTACTGTGCAAAATTCTTTCAAATGGATTGGTGGAGACAAAAATGAAGTTGGTGCTGTTCACTTGGAAAATTTATCACTTCAGGTACATTTTTGATAGTTATTAAATTGTAGCATGCTAACATGCTTTCTGTAATGGGCTACCCCAAAATTGGTATATAATTTTTTCAAACTTCAACATTCCAGGAGATCAGACATTTCATCAACAATTTGCTTATGACCAAGTATTCTGATTTATTCTTGTTGTAAACAATGGTAATTTTGGTTCATATCATATCAAGGGTAACTTTCCAGATAAATTTGGCAAGGAGAAGACTCACTCATTCCATAATATTGTAAAATGAAATTGTCATATAATGCTCCAGAAATACAGAAAATTATATTCAGACTCAGAGAAATAGTATTAAGAGATTCTTGAATTTCTTTTAATAATCTTCTGAGACAAATATTTTAAAACTTTACAACCCAAACCTGATTTCTTAGACAATGGAATATCAATCTTCAATGCCCCCAATAAACAACTCCATACTTCAATGCGATGAGAAACATAGATTTATTAATTGCCATTGACTCTTGAAATGCCACCAATTACAATGTTCGGACTGGAATAAATTAGAGATTATCTGCTCTTAATTCCTGAATCAGAATATGCGAGTGCCTTTGGGATGACCCACGATTCATCAAAACATGACACCGACCGAACTTCTTGACAACACAGCCGCTGATGTGTTCCTTTGAGAGTTTCGACAGACTCATAGAATGATATTATATGTTTAATATAAACTATTCTTTCATTGCCAACTCCTATAATGCGACTTCAAACAATTAAGCAGCTCCCGATAATAATCAATTAAATTCCACGTTTCTTAATAAATGATTGCATATAAAATACCATTCCAATATCCTGCACGACTCCTTGGTTATTGCTCTGGCTAGAAATACAATCTTCAGTGGCTTGAATAATATCGGTTTTTTTGATGATGTCTGTTTCTTTCCCGTTTAGATGGCTCCAAGAATAGCTTTCTAAGGATATGTGATAGAATATTGGACCCATGTGTTTGATCCTGTGATTTGGAAATGGAATCGACTCTGTATTTTTCCCTTGATCACGTTTCTAATATCAAGATTTGTATAATATCCCCTTCAGTTTTTTTTTGAAAATATCAGCACAATTTTCACCACTATTAGCGTTAGCTCCAAATATAAACTAACAAGAATAGTAACCCTTCACCTTTTGATTACCAAGATCCCAATGTGGGCGAGGTGAGAGCATATAGTGCTGGGGATCGTTAGCAAACTAGAATGTAATTACAATTGAACATAGGCGGCGAGCCGACCATAGAATGAAAGGAAATTACAAACTCAACCACTTATGCAGTGGGAGTAGAGAGATTAACAATTAATAAGGTGGCAAGCCAACCATGAATCCACACTACCACTTATTCAGCGGGGGGAAATAAAATACAAGTGCTGAAAGTAATAATCAGACTCAACCCACTTCTTCAGTGGGAGTATAAACAAGAATATAAAGTGTAGATTATAAATAGCTATTAGTACTACTAAACCGGTTTTACAAAATAGATAATCAGCTGCACAACAATTTAGTATTTTGAGACTAATTACATCAGAATGTTAGAGATATGCTCTCTAATTGATATAACATGAAAATGATCAGAAAATAAGCTCATAACAACAATAAATCAGATCTGATAAGAAACATTAATGTACAGAAAATCAGATCAGCAGTGTAGAACTTCACCAAAATGTTCGTAGCTTCGTCAAACAGAGTCCGTTTGACATGAGATTGAAAGTAGAATGAAGCTAGAAGCTGGGCGCCCAAATAGCAGTAGTAAGACATCCACAATCTCGCACCATAACAATGGCACGAATCCCAATGTAGCCAAAGAGGGGGCGTCCTCCAAGAGAGGTCAACCTCTTCTAGAAAATTCAAGACTCGGTAATAAATTTTATGCTTTGGAGAACTTGGTCCCCTTCCACAGTTGCATAGCTTGCGCCAATACCCAGAACCAAACAAAAATCAGAGGCGAAGCTACATTCAGAAATATGCTTCAGCCATTCAAATTAGCAGCAGTATAAACAGATTATAAATCAGCAATCTGCTTATAAAAATAAAAAAATTAAGCTCTATCCGCACCCCTGGATGAAGCACGATCTTCAATAGACCAGCTAGGTACTATCTTTCAAGTACAAAGACTGGTATGGATTGGTTAAGAGGTATGCGTTCCTCGAAGCACTTTTGAATTCAATTCAACAACATAACATTATCATAATTTCCAAAAGATATGAATGAAGGAGCAAGGCATCAATAAATAGTCTTCATTGGCATACAAAACACATCTGTAACTTCCAGGAAGAAGCTGAACCATTTCATCTTCCAAAAGGGACACCACCTTTTTTGAAAGAAATGAATTATTAATTAAACACTTTATTCCTCATCTTGGGCGTCGAAAATAAAGTAGCAATTAATACCACTTTAAAAAATATTAATATCCTCAACTTAGACGTCCACTTAAGAAGCCCCTCTTTTAAAACAACTTGAAGTTGCGCCTAGGCACGAGATCCAAAAAGCAACATTGAAAAATGACTAAGTTATTAAAACTTAACTCCGAGAGGAAAGAAGAAGCCAACGCCCCAAACTTAACTGCCTCACTGCCAAAAATAGAATGATGGACTGAAATGACTATGCTATTGCTAGGATGACACTGCCATAAATAGAACTTACCAAAAATAGCAAACTGCTATAAATAGTAAGTGTTTGCAAACTTCATTTGAACATCTACTGAGCAGTTACCATGACTTACTAAAAATAGTAAGTGTCTGGAAAGGTTGACAAAATTAGATGTATGTTACACCCCTCTAGAGATCTTTGAAAACCCAGAAAAACCCAGAAACCTTTCCTGCATACAAAGTATCAGATAGAAATGCATGTCATTTTCATATCATGCATGTTACCTCATCCTGAAGCTCTCCAAAAACCCAGAAAGCTCCACAAAACTCATTGACAAACTCCTACATGCAAGCCTTCAAAAACTCATCAGAAACCTCCTATAAAATAGGAAACCCTAATTTCCACTTCTGATTAGCCTATGAGTTTCCGGAAATAGGCTAATAGACACTGAAGAGCATAGGGCTAAAATAGGTACATTCCAATTCGGGAGTTGAATAGTACCTGACTTGGGTCTTATTTAAAAAACCCTATGCTGTCGATGAATTACCAAATATGCTAGGAGGTCTTTATGAGCACAATATTCATTCCGCTATGCTATGGAATTCCTTTGATATTTCTTGCGAATAGAAATAAGTAGGCAGTTCCAAGAAGTCGATTACATTTAAGGAATGAAGTGGCGCTAATCCTTCTATGATGGTTAATTTCCAGACAACAACAATATTTGGAACCCAAATGCCAGCTCCTATAGCAACGTTGTTATTTCCTGTAACTGCTTTTCTTGTTTATTCTGCGACTAGTGACATATATTGATCATTCTATGCCATAAAGATTGATATTAATTTCATCCTCCTACAATTTCTTGGTCCAGAGCGGCTTTTATATCAAACTCTTGATTAATCTTGTGCGGTCGTTTCAAAGTTTAAATATTGGAAGTTCCTCTCCATTGAAGTATTTTTGAATTGGTGATTATTGTTAGGATAATTTCCCAATCTTCTACGATACCTGTGTAATTGGCACTCATAAAGACCCAATACTTCAATGCTATGCTGGCAATCAACAGAGGATGCATCTCAAAATACAAATTGATACCATTTGATTCCAGACAGCCTTGATCTTCTTACCATGGCTTCAAGATATGGAGGTGCAACTCTTCCAAAAAGAAATTGCGCTATCTGAGAATGAAAGTGGGATGTAAAATACAAATGCTCAAAAATCATGAAGATTATGGATTAGCCGTTAATTTTTTCCCTCTAATTAAAATTTCATATTGGCATAACAACTTTCTCAAACTTCAGCTGTTTACAAAAGGCATAAAATATTAATTCAATCCCATAATTCTGCAACTCTGTACAATTCCTCAAACTTGGAAATATTCTAGAAACAGAGATTTGTCTTCCTAATTTTGCCAATCAACCAATCGTTTAAACCCAAGCGAGAAACCTGAGTGATTTCTCCAACAATCAACCAGGGTGGATCTTTCACCACCGGAGTTGATGTTCTTTGTGAAGGTTTGTGTCCTCACAAAGCTTGTGGTGAATTTCGTTCAACCAGCTAAACCTGTACTCCAAAATCCAAAACCAACATAGCTGCAACAAAGCTCTGAAATCTTTTATTTTTTTCCAAACTGTAGCTCTCCAACTTCTTGAATTCTCTTCTTTTTCCCCTTTTAACTTTTATTTTAATTCTTTTGAGAATTCATTAAAAAAGTAACTTTAATAATTTATTTAACTTTCTAAAACTCAAGTTACTTTGCACTATTAATTTAAGTTGTCCTTTTAATTTAACCATTTTCGGCAACTTAAATTAATAATTTAACTTTATGCTGACTCATAAAATTTGGGGACATTACACTTTCTATTTCCATTGAGCATTTATAATCGATTACCTGAGCATATTAATATGAATTTAAAATTAAATTTGAGCATTGATTTTCTGAAAGTTCTTTTATGGTGTTACTTTGCTTTAACCCATTGTATAAGTGATAATTGCTTATATTTTTTACAAAAAATAAGTAAATTATGTCTATAGATTATATCTCTCCCCCAAAATGAAGGCATTGTGCATAAAATATTTGTTTTTCTGTTTCTAAGAGAATGTGTTTGCTTATTCTTTTCCCAAATCTTATCAAGGATACATTGGCTAATACGTTCTTTTATCAATCAAATTATATAAGTTGAAGTTGATGAACAAAACTTTGTTTAACAAAGACAATTCTTCCACAGTGCATTGAAATGAGTTTAAGGAGTTTTTGGATAAAATTGTGTATATGCTTTTAGGATCAATGTTTTGGCTTACACCGTGAAAATTTTCCTCTTGTTCATTGTGAGCCGAAACATTGATGTGCTTACAAACAATTTCATCCAGAATCTCTTTTAACTCAGAACTTGGTTTGTTTATTTTAGGAATAATCTTCTTAAGCCTGAAGATGACTTGCCTAAAAGTGTAGGTAAAAACCATAATTGCAATAGTTATGCTAATAGGCAATTATCATGATTATGTTTGGGTGTGTATTGATTAGCTTGCACCTTCTCTATAGAGTTAACTATTTTTTTTAGTTGTATATATGCTGCTATTCATAGCATTTTCATAGCTAAATTTGGTCCCAATTTTATCTAGGGGTATTTCTTTATACTGACTTAGGCCCCTTGGTAATTTAGATTTGAGTTGCCTCCATGGATCTCCATAGATAACAATGATGTTGGTATCTAATACTAGTCTGCTTCCTTAGTCTCTGTAATGTCTACAACCGAATTCACTCTCTTAACATTCTAACAAGACACCTTGTCAAATAATTGTCTCACAAAATGGGAGTTTAATACAGTTTTTAGACTAATTTTATGTTTTTTACAGAGAATATTTTGAAAATAAATTCAAGTCACATGGATCATTACCCTTGTTACTTCTAGCACTGAAAAGAATCTCTCGACAGTTTGTGTTTGTGGCAAATAATCAATTGCATCATTTTGGTTTAATCTTTCTAAACATCATTGGTCACATGCCTCTTGATCTAGTGAGTGTGTTATCACTAGTTATTAGCTTAGACAAATCACCATGTTCCATGAGGTGGTAGGATCTGTTGCCTTTGGTCTCTCTAGGAGGTGGAGATAGAGAAGCACTTTATATTTAGGTGTCCTATCTGTTTTGAGATCTAGGTAAATATCATCTTAAAAAAGATTACAGTGGTCCTTTTGTAGCTTTTCTCAGTATCCAAAAAGCACTCTACATTCACAAAGTAGTTATTTACATAAGTGCTGGCCTTGTTAGTGGTTCTTATAGAAAAATGCTCTCTTTCACAAGTTGATTTGTATTCCATGGTATTTGCATGTTTTGACTAATGTATAGTCTACTCCATGGTTGGAAAACTTGGCGAGTACTCATTGAGTTGACGAGTACTTGCCAAATTTTAAGCTTGCCGAGTATTGCAAGTTAACTCACTAGTCAAACTCACCAAGTTTCTGGCGAGTCGCCAGAAACTCGATAAGTTTGACAAAAATACTCGCCAGATGCAGAAAAAATGCTAAATAAAGAAAATGTGAAGATAAAAAGCAAAAAAAATAGTAAATAATTTCACGATTTTTCCCTATAAATGCATGAATACCCCTCACACTTCCTCACACAGCAGTTGGAGAGCAAATAATTTTAACAAAATGTATCAAATACCTAATTTCTCCCTTAATTTATTTGATTCATTTTGTAGCTATATTTTGCATAAAATTTATCTTTTTCAAAAAGTTATGTTTTTTTTCAAAAATTTAAGTGTCTTTTAAGGTGCCGAGTTTTGCCGAGTACTCTCTGAGTCAATTTTTTTTTGGCTTGCTGAGTACTCTCCGAGTCCGAGTTTGCAAACTATGGTCTACTCCATCTTATTTAGTTTTAAATTATATTACTTGTCAGTTTTAGCTTTAGATACTTTGTATTTGATTGTTGGAGTTTTGTTTAGCACTCTTTACTAGCTTTCATAACTTGCTGTACTTGTGAGCCTTATTGAGCCACATAGATCATTTGTGGCGATTAATAATTTCTTTCTTTCCTTATAGGAAAGTGACTTGGAGAAACTCATTTAGGTTTGACATGTCAAATAGGCTGTCCTAAGTAATCATCCAAACCTTCTAGGCTTATTAGAACCCAGTCAAAGTCAAATTGACTTTTACAAGTAAGCACATTTGACCGGTGGACTTTTAAGATTCTCCTATGAAAGCAAATGTACCAGCCCTGAAATGACCTGATTTTTATCCATCTTAAAAAATATTTGAAACTTTTGGAATTGGAAATAGTTTAGTTATTGTTTCCATCCATTTTCCATGTAGATTTCAATTGAGTATGACTTTTTGTTAATATTTGCATCAGATGGCTCCTTAATTTTGTTAATAGTTTAGTAATAGTTGAAGAGCTTATGCTCCAATTTCTCAAGGAGTTGGTACGTTGAGTGAATTGGGTGGTTGTTTTTAGTTTAGTTTTGTTTTTGTCCCCTCATAAACCTCAAGGTTCTGAACATGAAAAGTAATAAAAATGACACACAAAGTTTTGTATGATCATATTTCAAAGAATTAAAATTAGAGTTTTTTAAATCTAATTGATGTATTAACATCCATAGTAGACCAAAATTGGCCATGGGAAGGGACATCCCAAGTGTAGAGTCCCTTGCCAAACTGAACGATAATTTTAACAAAGGGCTTAATATGACATATTTCATTTGTCAATTAAGCAAAATATAATCTGAATTTGCATGCTGAACTTTCTTAACATTTGACAAGATAAAGTATGATGTGTTTAACATAGATATTCAAATGTAAGACTAAACATATCACTGTTATTGTAGTACATTAACAGCAGTGCAAATGGACTGGTAAATGAAGTTACAGTGACTGAAACAAATATGAAACTTCACACTACTAGACCCAAATCGAACCCTTCACTTCATATCATTGCAACTCTTACCCAGCAGCATTAGTGCGATTTTTAACAGCAGAAAATACACTAGTTTCTGAATATGATTAGGACTGATAACAATGACAGAGATACTCAGATTTTGACATCAGATTTTTACATCCCTATAGCTTACATTGATGACCAAACTCAACATTCTCTCAATGGAAGTTCTAAACCAAAGACCACATCTGGAGTACAGAAATTAACTCAGTGCTGCAAGCAGTTTTATTGACCATCAACTAGCAGCAATAACTAATTAATAAAAGCTCATACAAACAGAAACTGAGTTATCAATGATGGTTGGCAGATTAAGGAATTCTCAGAACTGGACGTTAGCTCAAACTGTAGCCATAGACTCAGCCGTCCATCTCTCAAGCTAATGTCCTCCTTATTGAATGTAATCGCCTTAACTAAAGGCTGCGACTGGAATACAATGGAGCCACATCCTTTGCAGCTGCTTCTCAGACCATGGTCGATGCAATGTGTCCCCTCACAATGACGTCTTTCTCTGGAATGGGGTCGCCTTCTTCTTAGAGCTCAAACCCACTTAATATCATTCAAAACTGATCTGTTTCTAACCCCAAATGCAAGTAATTGTGGCACCTAGGGTTTCTGGAAAACCACGACCTCCGTAGTAGCTGATACAAACTCAGAATTTTGTCATTCGATGCATTTCTTGCTTCAGCTGGTAACATTCATGAATGTAAGCTCTCACTAAAAAACCTTTGACAAACTTCAAATTGGAAGTAACCAATCTCCTCAAATTTGGTTGTTGAAAGTGACCATTAAATCTACAATTTTTCCACCTGTAGAAAACCTAAATGGTTTCCTCAACAATCTCCAACTAGGGTAGATAGTTTCACCACCGAAACTGGTGCCCTAGGGTTCTCAAACCCACAGACCAAAGAAGCTTGAGAAAAACTCTCCAATGAAATGAGAAAATAACTTCAAGCATGAGAGAAATGAGCTCCTTCTTGCCTTTTTAAAGAACTCCTTGTACTTCTAGAAAGATCTAAAAGAATCTTCACCAAGCTTTTAGAAGAATATTTTAATATTCCTTAAAGTGACATTATAATATTTATTTTTCACTTAAGTCACTTTAAAAATATTAATAAAGTGACTTTATAATATTTACTTTTTTATTTGAGTCACTTTAAATAAATAAATTAAATCATTCATTTTAATTAAATTAATTAAAATAAAGTTACCTTTATGATTTAATTAATTTAGATAACTTTATAAATAATTAATTTAATATTATTCCCTTTTTCACCTTTAGCCTTCGGGAATAATAAAGGCTAAATGATCCTCTTAAGTGGTTACTGAGAAGGGGACATTACACCAAGGAATATACAAAACAAAAGGCAAACAATGTAATAAAGAAAGCATGTTCCAAAGACAATTCCTAAAGGTCTTAGGTAGCATACTTGACATTCTAGTTTGCAAAACCGTGTGTGATAGGTGTGAGGCCATGCTCACTAGGGTTGTGATGCCTCGCAAAATACCTTGCAAATCTACAATGTGAACTTGGAAGTTATCGAGGGGGGCCTCTTCCTATTGAAGTGAGAGGACGGGATAGGAAGTATTCAATCTATTATGAGCTCTTCTAGTAGATGTGCCTCTAAAAAGTAAGACATCTCTAGGAAAAATCGATCCTTTCATCTCATAAAAAGGACAACATTTGAATACAAAATGTTTCCCAGTCTTAGGTTCTAAAGAGCATATATGAAAAATATGACACTCTTGTCTCAATGCGAAGCTAATGGGAGCAAAATCTGAGTTGTTCGAGAGGAACCCTTAGGCTGCAAGGTAGTTGGACTCTAGTATATCTTAGGAGGGAGATGAGTCCATCATTGAATTAGAGATATAGATCTAAGTAGCGATGATGCTTTGAAGATAGTGGCTCTCCAGGTGCAATCCATGTGGATGCTTTGTAAATCTCAATATGAATACCTTGTTTATATTCCCCTTGGAGAGATTAGGAGTATTGACTAAAATGCTCTACAGTGGTGACCTAACTATATTGAGGTCAATGAGGTGCAGCAAGGAGGAAGCTTTTGCATACCAACAAGACTCAAGCTCTTGATCTTTAATGCTATGGATGATCTAAGAGCAAGAAAAGGCATACTTGAGATGGTCAATTTGAGAGTTGTTCATTAGTCTTCACCTATGTATTGAAGTCACCTTAGGGAATATTACTTAAGTAATGAAAGGGATTATGCCAGATTTTGCAAAGATGGTTGCATGAGGGATTGATCTCTTAGCATGAATATGTTTAGATAACATTGTATTCAATGCTCTCTCTATCCAATTTTGGTCCACAATCAGAAGGTATGGGCTTCAAATCTTACAATGACACAAGAGGGCAGGTTTGACTAGTGAGTAAAATAGGTGGATCTCCATTTGAATGTCCTGAAACTGAACTTGAAAGCTTTGCTTTTCGAGGATGGTAAGAGCAACATATAGATGTAAATCCTAAAGAAAACCCATTGATAAATGGATTGATCAAGTTTACCATATGATCATCCAACAGGCCAGTGGTTTAAATGTGCTGAAGCAAATGAGTTAATAAACTTGAGTAGTCATTTATCGACCTTCTTGACTATTTCCTGTCTAATTCTTCCTCTAACAACTTCACTTCTTTATTCTTGCAGTGGTGGCTAGGCTCCCAAGTTCCTTTGCATAAGAAACAAAGATTGTTTGTTATAAGTCCATTCTTGCTGTCTGTTGTGACCTTTTCACACATCGCCCCATCGCTGATGGGGACCCCCAGTTGCCTGCTAGGTTTTAGGGTTCTGTCTCCTTGCAACGGTTACGAGGGATCATTTTGCTAAGGGTTTCAGGTCAGTTTGCCGAGAGTTGCCCAAGCCGAGTCAGTAGTTCATGCTTGAATCAGTGCGTAGACGTCATGGAAGCACTCAGAAGGCCCAAGAGACGAAGATCGATTGTGAATTCGGCCAATTCTGAGACTTCCTATTTTTTAGGAAAAGTTGCTTTTTTTCGATTTTTCATTTTTGGCATTTTCGGACCAAGCAACGTTCCCTATTTTTTAGGGTTTGCTTTTTCTATTTTTAGAAAGTTTCTATTTTTGGAAAGTTTCTATTTTTGGAAAGTTTCTATTTTTAGAAGGGTCCCGAGTTCTGAAAACGCACTCAGAAGTTCGAAAAACTCAATAGAACTCTCAGAAAATCGAATTGAAAATTTTGAAATTTTTTCGAAAAATCTGGAAAAAACAAGTAAAAAGCATGAAAATCAGACCGAAAACGTTCAAAAATCTGGAAAAACCAGTCAAAATCAGTTCAAAGTTAACCAGATCTGGGGTTGAAATCATGAAAATCAACTCAAAAATGGTGAAGTTTGTGAGAAATCTGTTCAAATCTGGAGAATTCGCCATGGAAGAAGGATGAAGGAAGGATAAAAAATGTCAAAGAGGTCTTAAAGTCCGCCCAGCACTTGGGAAGCATATCCCTGCATCTTGAGGCAACATCCTTGCATCTCACAAAGTCCGCCCAGCACATCCTGATGACCTTTGAAGTCCGCCATCCTTGTCCATGCATCTTATGAAGTCCGCCATCTGCCAAGAGGGATATCCTAATACCATCTAAAGTCCGCCATCTTCCAAGAAGGACGTCCAAAAAGCTTCCAAAGTCCGCCCATGCATGTGCTAAGAAGTCTCAAGGTCCGCCATCTTCAAAGAGGGACGTCCAAAAGGGTCTTAAAGTCCGCCATCCCTGTCCTTGACCCCTTGAAAGTCCGCCATCCACTTGAAGACTCGTCCAAAATGCTAAGGAAGTCCGCCCTTGAAAGGTGGGACTTGGCTAAAGGCTATCCAAAGTCCGCCTAGGCATGAAAGTGAGGAAAAATCAAAATATTTGCTAAGTGTTGATGCCTACCAAGAAGGAAATTTCGAAATTTGGTTAAGTATGAGAGCCTAAGGGTGAAAAATCCTTTCCAAAGGAAAAAGTGATGAGAACAAGTGCTAAAGTGTTAAGGAAATCCACCCTAGAAAAGAGGGACGTCCAAGATGTTCATCCTAAAGACCTATGAAGTCCGCCATGCACTTGGAAGGAGCTAACAAAGTATCAAGACATCCATGGTCTTCGTCCAAGATGTCAAGGAAGTCCGCCTAAGATGATAAGATGATGATTTTTGGCTAAGTGTTAATGCCAAGTCTAAGAAGAGGTTCGAATATTTGCCTAAGTACAGAGGCTAAAAGGATAGAAAATGAAGATTTTGGCCAAGAATCATGACATTCTCAATAGGTCAAGTGCCAAGCTTGAAGGAGCACATGCTAGAGAAGATCGGGATTTGGCAGAGAACTAAACGGAATGTGCCTAACACGATGAGGAAAAAGAGACAAAATTTGCCTAAGTATGGAAAATGTTAAAAAAATTGCCAACTTCGACCGAAGAAAAATGCGCAAGGCAGGGAGAAAGGTAAGATCGTCCTTGGCCAGAAGGAAGGAGAATATGTCAGACATCAAGGAAATTCGCCCAACGAAGGCATTCGCACAAGGATATTGCCTAGA
Organism: Sequoia sempervirens; assembly: GCA_007258455.2. NCBI lineage: Eukaryota > Viridiplantae > Streptophyta > Pinopsida > Cupressales > Cupressaceae > Sequoia > Sequoia sempervirens. Next base: position 763,381,582 of record VDFB02281492.1, on the reverse strand, counting down.
AAAATTCGACTGAGCAAGGAAATATTTGACTTTGGCAGAGCAAAAATAAGCTTAAAATCTCGCCTCGGCAAAGAAAAATAGGGATCTGGCAATGAAATTTTCGACGGAATGGCTTAAGATTTGGTTTGGCTAGACGAAACTGAGGATGAAATTGGAAAATACACTCTTAGCCAAGAAAATTGGAAGAAAAATCGAAATAGCCATGGGTCCAAAACGAACGGGTTGGAATTAATTAAAATATTTTAATATTTTAATAATTAATTTTCAACTATTTGGAATTTAAAAATGCCTTGGACAAAATCAAATTCGCCAGACAGAATTGGAAGAAAATAAAGCACGCCAGGCAGAGACGAAATCCGGCAAGAAAAGAATTAAATTCGCCATGAATTTAATTTAATATTTAATGTTTATTTAAAAATTCGAAAAATCAGAGATAAACATTAAATAAAAAATCAAATTTTGAAGATTTGCTCGGATAAGCTCGAGACTGATCCTTGTCGGAAAATAAAAGGAAAGTTGCCTGTTTGGATAAATGAAACAAATCGAGATCGAGAAAGAATATGGCAGTTGCTAAATTAAATTCAATCCTTCAGCATTATAATGAGTTTCAGCAACTCATTTTTCACACACAGCTGAAGAGAAATTTATTCTTTCTCGAAATTATCAGGCAATTGATTCATCAATAGGAAAAGTCGAATTTTCCCAGAGAGGGAAGCAGTGTTATGCTGAGGAATTTTTCACGGGAAAAGAAAAGGATATTTATTCAAAGCTGAATTCTTCTTGAAGGGGGGCGCACTTTTCAAAAAGATCAGATTTTTAAATCTGATTTGCATTTAACGGTCCTTCGCTGAGGTTTGGTGATTGGTCAATTAAATTTGCTATCTTTTTATGTACTTTCATCTTGACGAAGTTTTGGCAGAATTTTCAACTCCATCCAAGTCACTTTCAGCTTGCTTTTTCGCAATATTTTTAATGATTTGAACAGCTGAAAGTTAATTTTCGAATCCAAGGCACGAGGTTTAAATTATTTTAAAGGTCTTTATATTAATGTTAATTTTATGACTGCAGGTTGACGAACACGGCAGGCGGATTATCCAGGAAGCTGAAAATGAAGTTCGCCAACAAGGGTGCTCAGAAGGAGACCAAGGTCATCTCAAAGTGGAAGAATGTTGTGGATACTGACCTCGGACATGTGGATTTTGACGAATTTAAGAAAAGAGTATACGGTCAGAAGGGACTTCCCACAGCAATAGCCAGAAGAATGGTCAGAAACGGGATATTCCAAGCAGCTGGATTCCCTCCGGCAATGGATTGTGCAGAGTTAATGGTGGAATGTGCTCGCCATTATGATGCCCAGAAAAGACAGATTATCGCCCCTGACGGAAGGATCTTGGCACACTTGAACGAAGTGTCAATTCAGGAGACCTTCGGCATTCCAGAGCATTCAAGAACGGTCTATAAGACCAAAGAAGAAGCCAAAATGCTATATGATGGTCAGCCAGATCTATGTGCCACAACAGTCAACAAGGTTTGGATGGACAAGCCAAAGCCATCAATCAAGAAGTTGCCCAAGAGGCCTCGCCGCACGGACTTCAAGGAAGATTTTGGGGATATTGTGCTGATGCTGAACAGAATAGCTGGCAACCCGCAGGGCGCCTTCTTTGAGAGTTGGATGTATTATTTTATCGACGAGGTCACCTCTGGAGTCAAAATGTTCAATTGGTCACGGATGATAAGTGACAACCTCCATGAGCAGCTGATCAACCTTGAAAAGACCAAGTCTTTTCACATGAGTTCATATGTGGTATACCTATTAGCCAGGTCATACAAATATCCAGGGTTGATCTGCAAGGGCAGAATTGGCAATGGGGAGAACGAGCTCAGGCCTTACGACTGCTATCCTCAGCTCCAGTTGAAGGAGAAGACTCACTTCAGGAGGGTACATGATGCATTCCTAATGCACATTACCAGAAAACTTCAAGGAGGAGTGCACCAAAGGCTGAGCCATGAAGCAAAAAGTCTTATCAGCAAATATGGGTCTTGGTTCATCCAGTTCCCTAAATTTACATATATCAGGATCCAGGGATTTACTGGAAATCCCTATAAATTGCCTATCTATCCGACTAATCGGATGATATTGCTTGAGGTTTTGAGACAATTAGAAGAGTACCAGAATATTCAGAGGCCGACCAAGAAGGCGTCCGTCACATTCCCATTCTTCATCGGGAACATGCTAGAGTACTGTCCATCAGCACAGGCGGCTGAGAGTGCAAGACTAGAGATCCAATGGTATCCTTTCACGGCATACAAGTCCAGGGTCAACTATGACCCACATCATAACATCCGGACAGTGGAAGGGAGAAAGTACAAGCACAGGATGGAATTGGAGGATTTCTGGGCAAATGCTGCAGATGAGTACGAAGTCAGACGGAAAATGTGGTCCAGAATGTCCTTGGATTTCATGAGAACAATCGAGTTCTGCCGAGTGCCTGATCAGCTTCAAGATGATGGAAACCATGTCCAACCACGCTTTGAGGAAAGCCGACCTCTCCCTCCGGTGAAATGGTCAGAACCAGAGCACGCAGATCTAGCCACCCTAATGAGGCCAGTGACGAAGTATTCTCAATGGTGGGTTGATTACCACACCCAAGAACTGAGACAAAAAGGAATCACGCTCACATATGACTTGTTGAGCTAATCAGAATCATACTCTTCTAATGCTGGTGCATCCCATCAAGACTTGGTCGGGATTGGAGAGAAAAGAAAAGAAATAATGCCAAGTGCTGAGCCTGTTTCCAAGAGGCATAAGGGAGAACCTTCTCGGTCGGCAGTATCCAGGAACATTGACAGTTTGTGGCCAATATAGACGACTCCTTGGCGGAAATGCTTGAACCTCTTGCAGCTCAGGAAGTAAATGATGAGCCTATTCAACTAGATGATGAAGAGCCTGCGTCACCAACAGGCACAGAAATTTTAGGTTCAGACAATGATGTAGAAGCTCAGAACAATGACTTCGAGGAGGGAATGATTTCCACTCTCAGGGAAGTTATGGATGCTCCGAATGAAGAGGAGGTTCAAGTAGAGGATGGCATTGAACAGTCGACGATTCCAGACTGGCTGTTAGAAAGGATGAAGGTTCATGTGCCTGCTGAGGCTCAACAAGAAGAAGAAGATGATACTGTCGATTTCTTGGCAAGATTAGAACAGGTCGCAGTCAAGAAGCCCGCCAAGAAGTTCTCTACCATTCAGAGAAACGAGGCAGGCGACCGTTCCGTGCACATTGCAGTGCCTACAGTGGACAAGCCACAGGACGAGATCACTCCTCAAGAGTATGCTATAACCACAGTTGACCTTGGCCCGACCTCGAAAGGTCAAGAAGTAGAGGAGTTGGATAATTCCGTCTCGACTATCAAAGCGAGACTGGAGAAAGAAGTGGCTAAGAAGAAGGAGTATAAGAAGGAGGTCGAACGTCTCAAAGAATACATACAGCATTTGACCCAGCCACTTGATCGAGGCAATGCGACTGTTCCTCCTCTCCTCAATTCATCACAGGAGATGACTAGGGACGTTGAGCACGGAATGGTAACGGCCAGGGAAGCTCAAGGCTGGATGGCAAGTGAAGGCACGGAGGCAGCATTGTTCATGGAAAAGTTGGCACTGGCCTATGGACGAATTTCTTCATTTCTTTCTAGACTGATGGACATGGCAGAAGCATGGGAAGGTATCCCGGACATGCAGGAAAGGCTTATTCCAAGCCTTAGAATTTTGAAGAGTACTCCAAGGGAGGAGTTAGTTGATAAAAGGGTGATTGCTGCAGGGGCAGCATATGATTTTCATCACTGGTTTTGGGCGGTGACAATACGAGATGAGGTCTTGGAGAAGGCGAGAGTAGATGGGCTTGGAATCGAAGAACAGGTCAGGAAAATCCAGGAGGAGATTTGCATGATAACTACAAAGGTGTTCGACCGTGAAGTCATCCGAGAGAACGACATGCAGTTGGAGAGTTTGAGGCTTAAAGTTCAAGAAACTTTCTTCTCAACCACTGGACCTTTCTTGAAACAAGACTTTGCGAGAGTGGCAAGACTCTCATCCGTTCGAAAGGATTTTGAGAAGCAGGAGGCAGATTGGGAAGGTACTTTTGCTAGATGTGCTGAGAGGTTGGACGGACTTGAATTCCGGATCAGCATGCTGCCGCCTGTCACGATGGACGAGGTCATTGCCGTAGTGTCCAGATTTGCCAAGCACAATGCTACTCAGATGGATAAGGACGCATCTCCTAGATTATAGCTGGAACTGCCACTTTTCTGATAGTTTTCTGATGATTAACTCTTGTTGTTTTGGGAAACCCTAATTAGGGTTTGGTTGTAATAATCTCGGCCGTTGATCTTGTTTTAAATCTCGGCCCTTCATTTCATTTTTGGAGCTCTATATAAACTAGTGCTCTCTCATTTTCATTTTGTGTGGAGACAGATTATGTATATTGTCGCATTGAGACTATTTTGAATGATAAAAGCTCTTGAGCATGATTTGCCTTGAATAACTTCTTATTGTTGAATAGTAAGCGAGGTTGCATATTATCTTCCACCATAGATTAGAATTAAAGTTAGATTAGGTAGAATTTGCTTTGAAAGTTGTTAATTGAATGAGAGATTGATCGCATTGACTCAATGGTGAAGTGTAGCTCATACTTTTTTCGAATGGATGATTTGCATTCGATTTGTAAAGTTAGCCTGAGCTCTTAATCGTGGAAGCTTAACTTCAGCCTCATTCGAGGTTTGAAAATTATTCTCACAAACCCCTTGAAGATTGCACCCATTTTGCGTATGTTGTCCAACAGGAGGCGAAACAAAGTGTGGTTTATTTCTCTTCACCGAGTCTTACTGTCTCTTGAATTCTTAGGCTTAGACTAGATTCTCTGAACCCTATTCTTTTTGCCATTTTTTTTGAGATCCACCTTGAAAGTCCTAATTGAGAGCCCTTAACGACAAATTCCCTAAAATCTAAACTTGTGAGATTGTTCACGTAAGTCCCCTTGTTCATTACCAGCAAATCACAACGGCCATTGAGCTTATCCACACGTCGAGACCCGACTAAAGAAACCTTGGAATCGCCATATGATCTTCTTGCAATCTTAGCATACGCGGTGGTTTTTCAAGAGAGGATAGAGTGTCTTTGGACATTTTTATTCTGATGTTTGGTGGATGATAAAACATACATCAACACTGTCATCATTCTTCCTTTCAATGGAAAAAATCTTCTTCTGTTGGCTGGAAGGACATGTCTTGGAATAGAGTTTGGTCTTTGGCACTTAAGACTCTAGCTCTGGCTTTCTTAAGAACGTTTTCTTCTCCTCTTTCTTCCTTGATGTTCATATGTAGTTTACAAGGCCTTTTTTGCTTGGATGCTTTATTTTAAGTAGCTTCAAAAATTCATTAAAGGAAACTTGGTCTTTGAATTTATCAAGTAATTCCTGATACTGATCAAAAAATTTGGTGGCCTCTTGTTCATAGTTCATCTTTTCCTTCTATATTCTTATGAAAATCTCTTGGATAGGATCTACATCCTCTTCCTTGGATAAGAATTTATGTCACCAATCCATGTTCTCTTTCCTACAGGCTAGCAAGATAACCTTGCTTTGATAATCCGCTATAAGATATACCACTGTTGAAACTTAAAATATGAAGCTGCTGAAACTGACAAAGTCACTGAACTCTATTATGCAATCTGCTGAACACTAACACACACTGATAAAACTGTCATACAACTGAAAATCTCAATATGTGTTATCTTTCCAACTGACATGCAAGTGCTGATCACTAAAATGTAATACTGAAATCTGCAATAGAAGATTCAACACCAAAGGCTGGCAGGAATTATGACTCTGATTCCACTGTAAAATCCTAGACTGGAATTTCTTTCGAATTTGATAAATATTTGACAGATGCTCACAAATGCAATGAAGGAAAATGACAATAATAATTTTTCAAATATAATGCTTTCTGATGTACCATATCATTATTACAAACTTTTTATGATATTTGTTCTTTTTTTTTTTCAAATCATATGAATGCCAAAAATCTTACAAAATCTCATATTATTATGTCTAGAAAAACTATACATATTTATTTTCAGAGATTAATTTTCTGACCTCAAAATTTGCTGATGTATATGATTGATGAGCAGCTGCTAATAATCAGAAAATTACTTGTAATTTTAGCCCCAGCAATGTCCCTTAATGCAATCCTTAATCACAAAATAAAGCAATTGATTCCTTTTTTCTTTCCCATGCTCCCTTTAAAACCTGCGATTCTTTTCTTTTTGAAAGAGCGGATTTGAAATACCATTGGAATCAATTCCCATATACTCCTATGCATCCCCTTCAAATCATACAATTGCCTTTTATGAAGGCAGCAGCTGATTACTTAAGGCTTTAAACCACCAAACTGATCGCTGCCCTTTTTTTAATATAAATTGCTGATTTTCTAAGATAGTATGGTCAGCTCATATAATTACAAAATAGATTCAGACTAGTGTGGCATCATTTGGAGATTAAATAAAATAATTTTCATAATAATTTTTCATCAATTCTCACCATAAAATTTCACAGATAATTTACATGAAATTCTCTAAAATACCAGATCAAGCACAACTATGAACTATGGATAAATTCACCAAGGATTGGTTAGGTGGGTTTTCATCCAGAAAACCAATATTCACCTTAGGGTTTTCATCCTAGGCTGAATAGCTGAACAATAGCTCCGATTCCCAAAGAAGGTTTCATGAAAATGAACAACCAAGAATAAATGAAATGAATCTCCTCAACCTTCTTTTATAACCTCCTATGGAATTTTCCAGAAATTATATTTAAAAGTCACTTTTTAAATAATAATCCTTTTTGCTCCAAATAAGTGACTTTATACTCGAATTAAATAATTAACATAAGTTGCTTTTTAATTTTTGCTTTTTCAACAACTTAACATTTAATTATAAAATTATTTTCTGCACATCCAACCAAAGTTACAAAAAAATATTAGAATGGACCAAAAATGAATTTTGACCATGCCAAAATATTCTTAATTGCTTAGGAAATCGAACCTTAAATTGGTGCTTTCCATAAATAGCAAGCTTCTCCAAGAAGTGTGGAGATCTCCCCAAAAAGTCAAAACTGTACTTGGAAATTACCATGGGATTTGCCTTGAATTCTTGAATTCACTGTCATTGTCGGAATTTTGTTTTGAAAAGTTCAGTACTTTTCAAGAAAGTTGGAGTTCATGAAGATATTGGAAAGGCCATAAAAAGGGACATTATAGCTGGCCATCCCCATAAAAAAATAATGTTAAAAAAAATCTGACTTCACATACCAACAACTCCCACACCCCAACTAGCCCTAAATGAGGAGGAAATAAAATTAAACTTTCTTTGTTTTTGTATTTTCATATTGCAGTTGAAATTGAAACTTGCAGCCTTTGAGCATTTTGTTGTAACTTTTGTACTATTTTTTAAAACCACAGGCATATTGACAATGAATTATGAAAGCAATTAAGTTTTTACATTTCCTAATTTGTTCGATTCTCATGTGAACTCTCAATTCAACACAAATATTATGTATTAAGGATCTATAATGTATATGATGAATGCTTTATCAATGTTATCAAATGAATATTTGAAATTTCCCTATTTTTATATAGCCATCCCCTTTCCCGTCCCCTGCTGTCCTCAAATGTGGCCTGAAAAAAAATTGTCCCTGAAACTCATCCCCCCGACCCTGGCATCCCCATCATGGAAACTTGGGGTAACATAGATTAGAGGTGGTTGGCTCATGTCCTTCAAAGGGCTGTGACTTTTAGGTGTATTACCTTATAGGTGATCCCTAGAGTTATTGGGTTTATTACCTTCTTTTAGCCCATCATCACAATTTTTGTGAGCACTAAATGCCCTTTGGTTTGATGTGTTTGAAACTTTGATCAGCATACAGAGGAAAATGTGGCAATGAGACAATTCTCATCATTGCATACCACCAGTATATCCTCTTTACTCTATTTCAACATGTGGTGTCTCTTCTTTATTTTGTGTTAGAAATATTCTAACCCTCTGTCCTTGCTGTTAGGGTCATGGGAATAGGCAAATGTTACTTGTTTGAATGTTTCATCTCTTCAATTAGACAGTCCTTTGCCTTGGGTGTTAGGAGAGGTTGTAAGGGGGAGTAACTTGCTTACTTTCTCCAAAAATTGTCTGATCAAGCTCCATCATCCTTGACCATTCTATGAAAGACATTATTAGGTCTTGCATTGGCAATTTGTCAATGATGGAGATAATGTTGTTTGTTCTTTGGTCCAAGCCTTATTGCATGCGCATGACAATGCTGTTTTCCGTTCTTGGTCACAGATTTTGATCTTCCTCAACTTCATCTTTCATTGAATCATTGGGTGAATGTAATATCCCACACCTGATAGGATATTTAATTTCTGAATTTGACTGTCTGTTTTGTGCCACCGAAATGTTCCTTGCCAAATGGAAATATATTTTCCCCAAGAAAGACACTTAATTTGACATATTGCATTTGTCAATTAAGAGATTTTAAACTGAGTATGCAATGTAAGATTTCTGAGCGATTGACATAGCAAACCAAATGATTTTCAACATGCAAACACATAATATTATGGCATTCCCTTACTATCTGAACAGCAAATGTAACAATAGAATTTTGGGAACAAACAATGACTGTTTACAGATTTAGAACTGCCCAGAAACAATATCAGTTTTGCACTAACTCACAAGATGGACTCTATGGCTGACTGCTAAGACCTTACTTGTCATACAAGGGCAGAATAAGCATCTTCAGGTTTAACAGAGTAAACAGCAGCACTCTAACATTCAGATTTAATAAACATATGTCCAGAAATGTAATATCAATGTGCTGATATGAACAGCAACACACAATGCACTAGTATCAGTTTACAATAGTAATGGTAGGGGCTCAATACCTGAATCTGAGCAATGAGATTTCAAATATGTACTAACAATATAGACTCAGATTGTAAATTATGCAAGACTGAAATACAAGTGTAACTGAAATACAAGTGTCTCCAGGTAGTGCACAGACCTGGACGTTAGGTACAAATGCTGCCTGTTACAAACTTCAGTTGGGACAACTCAGCTTGTAGAAGTTGGCGACTAAAGTGTAGAGTGCCTTGGTACCTTGAGGAGCCACGATAGTATTGAAATGAAACCCCACACCAGGTAGAGTGCTTAGCATATGCCAGGCGCCTCCTTCACAATCTCCAGTATGCAATGTTCAGATTGGAAATGAATCGTGCCAGCTACAGAATACCACGTCCATTTCCATGGCTCAATACTCCCTAAAAACATAAGTCGAATCTCTCCAGACTGCAATGAAAAAGCAATGCCTAGGGTTTAGTGATGACTACGACCTTCTTGGAAGAAAATAACCACCTCCAGCATAGCAAGACATTGCATCAATGAGTCTCAGCTGATAATAGCCAAGAGAGCTAGAAATATAACTTAGTCTTCAAACTCAAACCCTTGCATAAATAATTTGGAAATATATTTTTTCAATACCACTTTGGATTCCAAACAATAGGTTAATATTTCTGATTTTGCAAGGATAACCTCAAACATGAATATGTATTTATTTTAGAAAGCCCTTAAATAGAAGCCTTTCCTGTAAATCATTGTAGCACAAGCACAATCCCTGAAATGGAATTGTTTGCACACTAGCTTGGGTGATCTTTCACTACTGTACCGAGTTGTTCTTCCTGAGGGAATTCGTCCTCATAAAGCTTGAGATTTTTAGACTCTCCGGTCTTCAGCAAAATCCTTATCAAAATAAACTTCTTCAATAATGAATGATTGAATATTAACCAAAATAACTCCAAGATATAATTACACCATCATGCCAAATATAGAAACTTTACCAGCTGACCATACCAGTGACTTACTATAAATAGTAAGTATATGTCAAATGGTCCTGAATGGCCTCTGGAAAGTGCACCACATATAAACTAGGACGAAGAGCTAAAGAATACTGAAATAAGAACCAAAGGGTCTGTTGAAGAGCCAAAGATTACCCTTAAAGGGGTCCCCCAAACACCTTGTTAGCCTACGGGGACCAATTGGTAGACTAACTGCTGCATCTGACCACTACCTAGGAAAAGGGGACATTAGAGCGAATTCTTCCTTTGATAATTGTACTTAGTTATTGTGGTTCAGGGCTTTTTATCACCTTTCATTGTACCCACTATTGTCTTGTTTATTAGATTTTTCTTTTAGTTACTTTCATAGCCTAGGGTCCTCTTAACTTGGTTCTTCTCTATTGTAATCGGTTATGCTTTGGACTCACGTTGAACACTTCATTAATTGGTTGACATTTATATTTTTTCTTTCTTTCTTTCTTCTTTTTCTTTTCTTTTAATGATAGAGTGAACAAAAGATTAAAGACTATTGGTACACATGTTTAAATTTTTCATATGTACATGACTTTAGCTGTTTAACTTTTAAAAACGAAGCAGCTAAACGTAAGGTAGTGCTTGTACAGTTTAACCACCATGGGAATCTATAGTCTATTATTTTAATCAAACATTTTTTATTGCAAATTCTCATTGGATGAGGTATGCAGGTACAAGACGTCAACCTGGCTGTTGGTGTGAATGGGAATCTTGGTGAAAGAATTATAGAAGATGTGAATGGCCTTTCTCTTGTTATAAGGAGATCACTTCGAGATTTGTGGCATCAGATTCCAAGCATTGAAGCAGTCATCAAGGTGCGCTATAATATTGAAAAATTTATATGTAACTGAATAGCACTTTATATGGTGCATAATAGGGAAAATTATCTTTTGTAAAACCTTCTTAGATCAATTCCTGGTATTTGTTTGGTAAAATACCTTAGATCATCAATATAATTTTATAATTTATAGAGGATATTTCCTAGGTTGTTTTTTCTACAATGTTAATTTTTGCAGATAGGAAAGCTTAAAGTAGCCATGTCAGACAAGGAGTACCAGATTATAACAGAGTGTGCATCAACCAACATTTCTGAAACTCCAAACCTCCCCCCTGCCTTAGATATCATAGTGGAAAGTGCTTCAGACACTGAAATAGAACAGGAGATTAGAGAGGTTCCAGATATTGGCATAGAGGAAACATCAGGGGGGGAAGCTTGGACCACCATGCAAGTTATTGTTGATGTTAACCAAGTTGACCTAAGCTTACATACAGGAAGATCAAGGGATTCTCCACTTGCTACCATGCAGGTATTCTTATGATCCAGTTCTGATAAATTTTGGCAAGTGGATAAGTAATTCATAGTCATACATTTGCCTCCGTTCTGAGTTGAAGAGTATAAATAATGGGAAATACATTGCAGCATTTCATTTTTTATTCGTTATGATAAGTCTTGTATGAGATGGCCTCTTTATACAGTTGTAAATGATATGAATAATTAAATTAAAATGATATTTTATTGCAGATCAGTGGTGGCTGGGTGCTTTTTAAATCCAACTCAGAGGAAGAGAGCATAATAATGGCAACACTCAAAAGTTTCAATGTAATTGATGATCGTCAGGGTACTCGAGAGGAATTCATGCGTGCAATAGGAAAAGCTGACAATGTTGAGTATGCTCCTCTTGATTGGGTTAATACAAATACACAGAAAATGGAGGATCATGGAAATGAACTCCTTTCACAGGGTTATGATTGCAAACCTGTTATAACCATGCTTATTCTTGATGTCAAGCTTAATCGATCATCACAAAAAATTTCAGTCTGTATTCAAAGGCCACAGTTACTAGTGGCACTTGATTTTTTACTTGCTGTTACTGAATTCTTTGTACCTTCTATTCTGAGTGTTCTGTCAGATACTAATGCTGAAAATGCCATGGATATAAGCAATGGTATCATTCTTGATCAAGCACTTTATTGTCAATGTCATGATGAAGAGACTATTTCCCCCATGCATCCACTAGTTGTAGATGACAGAAGATATGATTCTTTCATTTATGATGGAAGAGGAGGACGTCTTCGGTTGGCAAATAGAGTTGGAGTTGATCTGGCTGAGCCTTCCAAGGAAGCATTAGTGTTCATAGGAAGTGGCAAAAAACTTCAATTCAAGAATGTGATCATACAGGTTAGAGACCTGTGAAAGAAGCATTTGATATTTGTTTTATATTTGTTTAATTATTCTCAAGCTCATATATTTATACACAATTTCATTTAGGAGATGTCTTTCGAGCCTCTAAATTCACTGTATTTCTTCTATTTTGCTATTCTGACATCCAATTTATGAATGCATTCTGTAGAATGGAGAATATCTAGATTCATGTGTCTTATTAGGAGCTAACAGCAGCTATTCCGCTTTGGAGGATGATGGTGTTTTCCTGCAAATGAAAAGCAGCGATTCTAGTGAAAGTAGTTTGCAGGAAAGATCAAGTAAGGATTTCTCAATGACACAAAGCAGACATGATGGCAACTCTCGCGTGGATTTAATTTTTGAACTTCAGGTAGCTGATGTCTTTAATTTAATTATGCCATTCTTTTTCCCATTTAAATGATTTTACAATGACTTTGTATGTCCTCTTTAACACATTTGGTTTTACTTTGAAATCATTTATAAGTAGATGATTTGATTTAAGTGATTTATATAAATCTACAACATGAAAAATAGATGAAGCATATGCCAATGTTACCATCTATGAAACAGACATGGACTATTTATTTATTTACTTGTCATTGTTAAGTGGTTTTCCTTAGTTTTAGCACAAAGAATGGAAGAATTTTCAAAATTTAGCATGCTGTTGTCCCTCATTTTTGACTTGTTAAAAATTGGGATAACCTATCAAAATTTTGATAGAATTTGAAGATTTTCTCTTCTAAGGCACGTTTTACGAGGTGCAAAGGTTAGAAAATTTCAGTTTTGGGTCTATAGTCCTTTTGGCTAACATTTTTTACTCACTCTCGTCCGTTTTCGTGAAATTTTGAGTCATTTTTAGTGTCTTTTTGACCAAATTCGGGTTTTTTAGGCAACTCAGCAGAATAGGGAAATTTAAGCTTAAGAGCAAAATTGCTAAAGCTCTTGAAAATTCCGAAATTGCTAAATGTCCAAAAAATCCCGAAATTGCAAAGAGCAAAATTGCTAAAGCTCTTGAAAATTCCGAAATTGCTAAATGTCCAAAAAACCCCAAAATTGCAAAGAGCAAAATTGCTAAAGCTCTTGAAAATTCCGAAATTGCTAAATGTCCAAAAAATCCCGAAATTGCAAAGAGCAAAATTGCTAAAACTTCCAAAAGTTCCGATTTTGCTTAAGTTGTGTAAAAATACCTATTTTTATTAAAATGAAATTGTCAAATGAGCTAAACGGTCCGATTTCTTCTATTTGACAAAATGTAAAATTGCAATGAGCATCAAAAAACCCGAAATGAGTTTTGCAAGTGTTTTTGTGAATTTTGTAGCTTGATCTTGCTCATATGTACCCCGATTGAAGAGATTTTGGCATGAAGAACACTTGGCAAGGTCTGCAACTTTATTAAATTCTCCATTTTTGCTCTACCATTGCCACATTTTTGCAGATTTGAGTTTGTTCAAGGCACTTTTTATTTTTCTGTTTTTGTTGCTTTAAATCTTTTGTTCTTGGGTTGCCTTTCTATGGAGATTGAGATTGCATATTAAAAATATATGGCTGAAAACGCGTTTTTCCACTTCATTTGCCCTTCATTCATAAAAACGTTTTTCTCTTTCTTTCATTCACCTTCCCATTCGCTTTTCATTCATATGCCTCTCATTCTATTTGAAATGCCATTCATTTCATGATAAACACGTCCTTCATTCGCCATATCCATTGAAAACGTCTTGTATTAAAATGCTTTTTTTTTCATTATTGGAAAAGCATTTTCTTCATTTTAATAAAATGGATGTTTTTCCTCCATTTCTGCCCTTCATTTCATCCGTCATACATTTTCATTCTCCTTTCGTTCATTCCATTCGCATTTCATTCCATCTCATTACCATTTTCTAGAAAAGAAGAAAAGAATAAAAATGCCCAAGAAAGCAAATCGGGATTTTTCCAATCAATTGCAAGTAGGGCATTTTTGTCTAAAATGCAACTACAAGTTAGCACAAGGAAATAAACTTGCAATGGCTTCCCAAAATCCCGATTATACCTTACTTGCTGACAGTATCTAAAAACCCGAAATTCACTTGTGAGCCCATTTTTGTATCAAATTATCCCTTCCCTTGTCAGTCTTGTTTACACACATGATCTATCAAACCAATAAATCAAGGCATGGGCATTGTTTTATAACAATTTCATCTTGAATAAGGTGTTGTGGGTTATTTATCAGTGAACAAAAGAAGAAGAGATACAATAGTAATTCATGAAGCAGCTCGAAGGTCAATAATCGTCATGAAACCATCTAGGGACAAAGTAAATCAAGCATGGAAAGAGGACACAACGAAGAGAAGAACTTCCTAAAGAAATGGTACTACTCCAAACCTGTGATAAGGTTGAAGTTCGCCAAGGACACAAAGATCATTAAGAATGCAAATTCTCGTTCCAAGTTCGAGATCTCTTCACCAATCCTGAATACTTCAAGTTCTAAAATCCTGAAGCAACATGAAGATCATCGCAGATGAAGGATGATGTAGTTAGAGTCATGTCTTGGACACTTAAAATAATTTCAATTATGTATTTTACTTTCGACAAAGTATATGTAAAAACAAGTTTTGCAATTGCAAGTGTTCTTTCCTTGCAGTTTTGAAAAATGTAATTACATGTAAAATCTTACAAAACAAATCACAATTTGGATTGTAATTTTGAATAAGTCAATTGCAATTAGTTACCAGTTGAGAGATTTTCTCAAGTTTGTTGAGATCCTCCCACCTTTTTCTCTAGACCTCTCTCCTATAAATACTTGAGAGGGTCCATTGTAATTTTATATCTTTTTAGCAAGCAAGAAAACTCTGCAGAATTTTATATTCATAAAGTCTTTGAGCTTTATAGTTGATAATTGTGAATATTCAAGTAATATCAAGAAATCAGAATTTCAGACTTTGAGCTGAATTCTCATTTTGCATCCTCTATGTTCTTATGTCATTTTGGATCATCATTTTGTGACTACTTGAGAATTGTAGAATATTGCTGAAGAGAGATTCGATTTAAATATCTGCAGTCTTTGTGCTGTAAATGTGAAGATTGAATTCATAGTTAACATTAGAAATTAAGAAAAATTACAAGTCTTTTTGCTCGTGACGATTCTTATCTAGAATAGCCAAAAGATACATCGTAGTTACAGACTTTGTGCTGTTTTATGTTGTATATTTTCATTAAGTAATTATTCTCAAAAGGGTAGATAGGATTTCATTCCTCAAGACTTTGCGCTTATTGATTGTTTTCCCATCCCGGAGGAAATAACGGAAGTCTTTGTGCTTTCAGGAAACTTTATTTCCTCTTTCTTAATTTCACTGTATTGCTGTTGTAATAGGTTTTATCAACATATACTGTTTCTTTTCTGTGAAGAGAGAAGAACGTAATCTTTCCTGAAATAAGAGGAACGATTGCTGTCCTACCCATATCAGTTTTATTTAGTTAAAGGGGGAGCCTTCCCTTAATTAGGAGAGTTTAATCTCACGTGCTGTGGTTGAAATCACAATTTTGTACGCTTTCACAAGAATACAAAATTTCCAACCAACACATGCATGCACCCTCGTTCAACCACACTAATGTAACTATTAGGATCATGTCCAGTCATTGTAGAATGTGGGATATGTGTCTAGGGACATGCTCGAATGAACCCATCAAATACAAGCTCAATTCACCCTTTCTACTCATCTTCTAGGTGGACTAATGGAATCAAGTCCCATTACTTTGAGATCTATTATGTAAACTAGGGTATAATAGTACAATGTCCAGAAAGGATTCTCCATTTTATGGGATGAATAACATACTTTTACATGTTCTTTCACAAATAATATAGGTTACACAGACTTCTAAGAGAGAATATAATATTATGTTTTAATCCATTATATCCAATTCCCTAATGGACATTGATCAGTACCCTAGGAAGTTCCCTGAGCATGGAACACCTTCAAAGAACATGGTCTGGTGTTCTACTGTACAGCGATCCATTGACAACTTAGATTGCTCTTCACTTGTTCACAATCTCTTCTTTGTTGGCATGTTCTTGGACATATTCTAGAGGAAGGACAAATCTATTAAGAAGCATCAAAAGGGCTAAAATCCATTCTCAAATTCAATTGGTGAAAGGGATGAGGAAGGGATCCTTTTCAATGATTGTATTTTATCTCCTAAGCCACGAAGATTATGATGGAAATGTTGCCTATACAACCATTGATGAAACCAATCCATTATATCCATCTTAAATATGTTTCCCCATTGCAGTAGTTTGAGTTGAAGATCCACCTTTTTGAGTCTTGAGCTCATCCTATATAAATGATACTTCAATGGTCATGCCCTTTGTTTTCTTAATAGATGAATTAGCTATTACTCATTTTCATTATCTTATTTAATGCTCCAAGGGAGAGAATCATCGAGCTTGGATTGTATGTCGGATTAAAATTCACCTTTGAATGGTATCTATTACATAAAAGCTTACTTGGATTTGCAATCTAGCCTTGCCAAGTGGGTGTGCTTTATGATGTCTTATTAAGGGTGATTCATTATCATGGCAATAGCTCCACCTCAACTCTAAACCATGATTCATTGAACAACAAGAAGTAATATGTATGAGAAGTAGATGTGTAGCCCCATGAAAAAAAAAAACTCATAAACAATAGACCAACAAGAACTCAATCATATTGAGAGTGCCTTCTAGGGCACCCAAATACAATATAATCAACAAAGAAAAAAGAAAAATGAATGTGAATGGATGTGATGTGATAGTTATGGGTGGTGGCATAGCCCTTTGTATATAGTCCTAAAATGACTTAAGGAGAGTCAACTTGTCAATGGCCTACAATGTCATGTCCTTGAATTGGAGGTATGGCAATTTAATTAAATTATTTAATTAAGTTGTGCAAATTATTGATATTTCATGAGGATAGCTTGATTGATGATTTAATTAAATCAGGGGGGGTTATTAAATTAATTATTTATTAAGTTATTCCAAAAAAATAAAATATCAAAAGGGATGACTTATTATTTAATTAATTTAATAATAAAAAGTGACTTAAGTGACTTAATAATAAAATAATAAAGTCACTTAAGGAATAAAACAGGAATCTTCTAGAAGCCACTTGGTGTGAGATAGAAAAAGTATATAAGAAGCTCATTGCTAGTCATTCAAGCACACTTGAATTTTATTACTTCTTACATATCTGCGTGGTAGAAAGAGAGCTAGAATGCTTTCATTCCTTGAGGGTTTGAAGACTCTAAGGTACCAATTTCGATTGTGAAATATCAAGCCTAGTTGGATAGTGGAGGGAGATACTTTAGTCTTCCTATTTAGGCTTCAAATCAGATTTAATGTTAATTTTCAGTGATCAAATTGGAGGAAATTGATGAAGTTCAGTTGGAGGGTTTGTGTGGAAGATTTTGTAATTTTCATCCAGCTGCTACAGTGCCGCTACAGTGACGTGAACAGTACCTTTGGATGATTTTATTCATATCTCACTTTTGGGAGGACGAATGTTGGTGGGTATTGGAGCAATCTTTCCCTTGAATCTTGGCAACAATTTTGGGCACAAATTGGAGGAGTTTCCAGGCTGCAACGAATTTATCTAGTGGCTGCAAGTCAGAAGCAGGGGCGACACTCTTGGAGGCTTCTTTCCAGATATTGAAGACTTCATAAATTGCTGTTTAGGTCATCTACAGTCTGCCAATCATCTGCAGTTATTATCAGCCTTCTATGTTAGGTTCCTTGCATTGTATTTGCTTATTTATGCCTTGTAATAAGTCTGAAGAGAACAATAATTTTGGAGGCCAATACTGCTGCATTTATTTATGCGAAAAGTTTCCAGGCTAGGGTAGGGGCGGCTTTGCTAGAGAGGAGCGATTTCATCAAGGAAGCCACGATAAATTCAAGGAAAAATCAGAGGTTGCTGTATTTTCATCTGTTGTTCATTTCCAGCCTTAGAATCAGGTTTCTTTTGATGTTTACACATATATTTGCATTGTAAGTACTGCATACTAAGTCTGAAAATTGTTCGCAGCCCTTAGAGCTTTTGTATGAGCAAGTTTGTAATAAGAAATCAGTCATTGGCATACATGTTGCAAACAGATTTTGTAATTAGACTTTTACATGAGCATTTTGTATTTGGTCAATATATTCAATAAAGGGAGATATAAGGTTGCATGACATATGTTTGTCAAAATGTCTTTGCTGTAGCTATCAAATTCCATTTCTAATATGCATGCGAAGTGTTGTCTAAATGCATGATAGCTGAAAGTGATCATTTACATTCTAAGTTTGCATGACAAGTGTTTGGGAAAATGTCCGAAGCTGTAGATTGTTATTTCAGTCCTTAGGATGCATGGTAAATGTTTGTAGAAATGCCCATAGTGTTGTAGCTGCATATACATCATCATTTTCAGTGATTTGCTTGCATTTTCAATCATATGCTTGCATTTTCAAGTTCATTTAGTTGCTGCAATCTATTTTCAGTCATCTCAGTTATTTCTTCAAGTTATAACAGCATATCAAATAGCATTCAAAACCATGAAAACACAAAAAAAAAGCAATCAGCAGCAAGACTAGGTTGTTGGCAAAGTATTTGATGATATTCCTTGAGTCTCAAAGCAGCAATTTAAGACCAAATTTGTCAAGGGATATTACATACAATGTGGACATCAATCCCAAGGGAATACTACAATATTGGTAATTGAGTCGGCCTAAAAAGTTGGGTTTTTTAAAGTCTAGCACTAGACCATGCTCCATTTAGTAATACAATCCTTTGTTCATGTCAAAAGCTTAGTAGACTAAAACTTGACATAGACTTGGGTCTTGGAAAAAGCTCAACAAAACTGGGCAAAATTACCAAACATTAACAATACATATATAAAATAATCTTAAAAACATGCATAAATTTGAATTTAGAAAATTGACAACTAGTTTTTTTATTCATTGATAGGTTAAAAAAATTCAATCACATCATAGTGTCATGATCATAAATTACAAATCCATATTAATATTTTACAAATTTCTTCTATGAGTAAAACTTCTAGGTGGTTGTGTGGGTGCCTTCGAAGTGGATGGTAGTGATTCCTCTCGAGGAAGAATATCTTCCTTAGGCATATCGTGTGCAATTGCATCCAATTTAAGCCCCAAGCCTTGCCATCCATCTTCTCTGGTGCCACTATATCTATTGCCCATTGTGTTGCTTCTCTCTCTCTCAATAATGATCTCATTTGTAGAAAAGATGGGCTCTACATCATTGGTGGTGCAATTTAAATATGGATCTATGTCATCAAGGTCAATGGTTTCATGTGTGATCCCTCCCTCCACCTTTTTGGTATATAGATGAAGGTTGTACCTATAGGTTAGAAACTCAAATTGGGCAAACACTTGACAAGCCTAAAATTTGACTATGGCTTAAGACTTGGAAAAATCTATTAACATTAAAAAACATATATATTTGCAAAAAAATCTTAAAAAATATGCATAAAACTAAATTTATGGAATTGCTATGTAGTTTTTCATTCATTTGCAAATTAGAAAAAAAGTTCAATACACATCATAGTGTCAACAAGCATATGATCATAAATCTCAAACATCATTGTGTCCAACGCCATGTCATATGTGGTCAGATTCATTCTAATATCTCGTTTCATTGCATTTGTCACCATCCATTTTGCTTCTTCTCCTTATATAAAGAAAGGAAAGCAATAACCCCTTGTATAACATTAGGCTCTCCTTTATCACAAAGTGGAATATTTCTTCCATGGATCTATGCAAGATGATATTTGAGATAGTTGATACCTCTCATCTTTAACAATAATTACACACTACTAGAGTCCTATTTCTCCCTCTAGAGTTCCATGCTTCCAAGCAGGGTCCCTAGGGTTGCCACTTGATGCTAT
The DNA here is from genome assembly GCA_007258455.2 of Sequoia sempervirens. Taxonomy (NCBI): domain Eukaryota; kingdom Viridiplantae; phylum Streptophyta; class Pinopsida; order Cupressales; family Cupressaceae; genus Sequoia; species Sequoia sempervirens. The sequence goes on along the minus strand of VDFB02281492.1, from coordinate 763,361,536 downwards.
ATCTAAAATGAATAAATAAATTTGAAACCCTAGCATGAACAAGAAAACAAAAAAATTAAAAGATTATATCATGTAAACCCTAGAAGATAGCTAAATAATAAAAAAAACAGATTATATTAATGTCCACAGATGATAGAAAGTAGTTAAGTGGGACTCAAAGAGAATAGCAATATACAATAGAGAGCTAAATGTCCTACCAAGGGGAAGAAAAGAAAAAGATACAAAACAATAGGGGACTACCAAAACAAGTGGTCAAGAAATAGGTACAAATAACTAATAAAGGGGAACAAGAACCTCAAAAAGTAGAAAGCCGCTTCAAAGGAAAGTTAAAGAACATCAAGTAGCATTGTCTAGACTAGAAATGGTGAAGTCACTAGTGTCATCATCAATCACTGTGAAAGGGTTGATACAAGATCTAGTAATGCTCATTGAGGAGTGTTGAGGGATAGGAGGGATACTTCCACTAGGATCACACCTAACAACCAAGGCCGAAGTAACCCTTGTAGTAATGAAGAAGCTCGTAATACACATTTACCCATGTGACTATAGAGGTGGCTAGAGAGGAGTAGATCTATGTCGATGAGATGGAGTTGGGCTGCACTGTCAGGAAGAAATAGGACCATGACATTGAGGGGGAACATATTGAAGAAGAAGCTATGAGTGATCTCTCATAGGTTTGTTTGTGTCTATTAGAGAAGTAGCAGTATCCAAAGGCCATTTAGGGCTACCCATCTCCTAGATGTGCTGAAAGGTGTTGATCAGCCTAGGGGCTCTAGAATCTCGACAAAACACATGTAAGGGTCTATGTCGAAGGGTGAGGGCCTCTTGAAGATAAAGAGCCAAAAATTGTTGGTTTGGATATTCAAAGAAAGTAGAGAGATTGTTTTCCAAGTCTGGGTAGAGGTAGTAATATCTCCCACAGATCTAATAATAAATGAAGCATTTGAAGATGAAATGTTCTTTGTTCTCAACCTCCTAGAGATAAAAATCCAAACATTGTTGGTTTGGATCATAGTTACGAGACTCGCCAGGACTCGCCAAGACTCGGCGAGTCCCGAGTCGAGTCACCCTGGCCGAGTCCTGGGGGCTCGGACTCGGACTCGGCCGAGTCCTGCCAAGTCTTGGCTGGACTCGCCGAGTTTGGTGGACTCGCCAAACTTGCCGAGTCCAGGAGTCTTGTCAACAGGACTCGACAACAGGCAGGGTTTGAAAAGTACTAAAAATTACTTGAAATTTAAAGTTAAAACTTGTTTTTTTCTTACTTATCGTGAATGCAAAATGATGTACGCCATGAAGGTTTGTATGCTTTTGTAGGTCTTAATTTGGGCTTGGTGGCGGGGGCTCCACCCCTTGACCCCGCCCTGTATCGCGACAGGGAGCGCGCCCAGGGCGCTACCCCAAGACCTTGCGAGGGGCGCTGCCCCTTGACCCCGCTTGTGCATGTGATCGTTGTATACTTGTGCATGTGATCAAATTTTCTTTTATTTGTGTTGTATTCAATAAAGGGTGCTTGAAACAAGTTTTAAATCCTTAAAAATCTCTAAATTTCTAGGGTTTTTTCAACTTTTTTCATTTTGCTGAGTCTGCGCTGAGTCCGAGTCCCGAGTCGCTGAGTCGAGTCACCCTCGCCGAGTCTGAGTCTTGTAACTATGGTTTGGATACTCAAAGAAAGTAAAGAGATTGTTGTTTGAGTCCTGGTAGAGGCAATAGTATCTCCCTTGGATATCATAATAAATGAAGCATTTGAAGGTGAAATGTTCTTCATTCTCAACTTCCTAGAGGGAGCAAAGAGGACATATCTAGTCAAGGTGAGGAATATGGTGATTTGTCTCAACCTATAGTTGATGGGGAACACACCTTCATTTGGCAAAGGGGAAACCTCAAGCCATGTGACCAATGACATTGGCGATAGTGAGGGTGGCAAAGTCCACCTTCTTTGACCTGTAAGAAATTCTCAACAGAAAAAGAAAACTAAGGGCTGAGAGGCACAAGAGTGGAGGTCCAAGTGATCTAGACATATTGCTTATAAATGTCTCTTCTTGTAGCTTTGGTGACAATCTTTAATGGAAGGAGTGGAGGAGTTTCTAAGGAATACATGAAAGGAGGTAGTCTATAAATGGAAATGCCAATAGAAAGGAGTAAGCTAGCCTTGGAGTACCAACAATGATGGTGTTGAGTTTGACCTTTTGAGGTAATCTTCTCAAAAGAGTGAAGAGACTAAAAGTGGAGTCACCCATGGATTTGAATCTGTATGTAGAAAGTAAGGTGGGAGATAGTCTTGAGACATAATGGTTGGGTGACAAAGTTTTCTTGGATAATGCTTTGAGGAATAATATGCTTGCAGCTGATAATACATTGTAGCATTAGAGTGGAGACACTTAATATGGGCCCAACCAATGGATCTCAATCTAGGACCTTAAGCTTTTGAGCCATATAGAATTATAGGCTTGATGATGGTATCAAAAGATGTATCTTTGAAGGGATGTCTTGGAAGTGGATTTGGAAACATTGACATTCCAAGAGAGAGAGGCATATCCCTTACAAAGACGAATGTGAGGTAAGCTTCATGCTAAAGGAGGGACCAAAGAATTGAACTCCCAAGTATGTAAGTGGATATGATTTCCAATGCTATTCCCTAATAAAAATAATTGGAATTTGGAAAGAAGACATTTGGAGATATTGAAAATTATGACCTTAGTTTTATTGAAGTTGACCACAAGTTGGTGGAGATCAAAAAAATAAGCAAGGGCATCAATTTATCGTAAACCTTCAATAGAGTGAGAGAAGAGAGCAACATGATCAGCAAAAAGTAGAATGGCAGTATCCACTTGGTATAAAGTATAACCATCACTCGGGTGAGTGTGTTGGCAAAGAAATACCTCCAACTCTTCAATTTAGATGCTAAAGAGGGCCGAGGAGAGAGAAAACCATTGTTTGACCCTAATGATATTGCTGACAAAGTTGTTGAAACTATGAGAGGTATCGAATTGTCTCATAAAGCCTCTAAGTAACAATAATAAGAGAATTACGAATGCCAATATCATGCATCCACTAGAAAAGTAGGTGTCTTTGAATTGATTCAAAGGCCTTCTTGACTATGAAACAAGAAAAGGATATGGAAACTTGGTGGTGAACCTCTTGAATAATAGCTTGGAGTGTGAAGATGTGGTAAAAGGCTTGATAATCTCCCTTGAAATTGGTTTTCTCATGAGTACGGAGATTTCTTTTCTCTAGGTACTCAGAAAACTATACATCCAACTCTATGGAATAATGTTTGGCAGAAGTATGCCCAATTATAATAGATTTGTAGCTGCCAATATTAGAGAGATCCCCAGACTTATGAATAGGATGAAAGGAAAGCCTGAACAAATAACCTCTTTTAAAATCTTTATCAAAGCTAAGGCCAAGGAATCTACACCATATTTGATAAATTCAATTTGGAGACCTTCAAACTTTGCTGCTTGGATAGTAGATAACTTCATAATAGCCCTCTTGATATTACCTATGGTGAAAATGGTAGAAGTAGGTGAAGTGGGGACCATGTTAGCAGGTTCATTGGGCACATTGTAAAGAGTGATAGCATAGGAATCCTAGGTTGTGGGGCTAATGCCAGAGGCTATATGTATAGGTTTTCTTGGGAGAAGAGTGCACCAAGAGTGTTTAGGAGAGTGGTGGAGATTAGCAAGGAGGCATGTCGCCAAGAAGTGAAAAAATTCCACTTCTTATGATAGAAAGGATAACAATAATCCTACAGATAAAGGGCATGAAGGTAGGGTCATGAGATAGTGAAAATCAAAGCCTTTGATCGACAGATTTGCATTCATCATCAAACCACAAGTTCATAGGGTAGGATTTGTGGAGGTGAGGAGGTTAGGGAAGATTTAAAGTGTGGGGAAAACATTCAAGGCTAGCATCCTAAAGGGCTTGATGAAGGAAGTCATACATGGAGTCAATGGTAGGAATAGGAAGGGAGTAGAAATCCTTCAAGATAATGGAGAGGTGGGCTGAATAATCAAGGGCATAGTCATCAACGAAATGAATAGTGGGATGTCTAGTGATAGTCGATGTGGTGGGATAGGGTGTGTGTAAGGAGTGAGAATTAGTAAGAAGGATGGACATTCTCGCATGAATGATCAAGTGCGAGTCGAGGAAAAATAAAGAAACCATGGATATGGGGTATGAGGGACATGTAGGTGAGAACATAGTTCACAACACTCACACCATCACAATGAAGAAAACAGGTGAATCTTTCAAACTTAGGGAAGCAAGGGAGCCTATTGAGAATGTGGAGGCTCTTAGATTCCTCTAATTGAAGATGTCTCCTATATGATGTGGCAATAATAATCCCATCAACTTAAATTCTCTATAAGCCAAACTCCTTAGTGTCCACCTCATGAAGACATAGCTCATCCTTTACAAGATCATGAATGGGTGTTTAGATGGTTCCAATGTGATGTCACCCAAAAGAATGATATCATCAACTATGGAGTATTTGGAGATCTTTGGATAGAGGTTGAGGTAGGGATTTCCATTAGTGTGAATGAAAAAGGAAGAGCCAAGGGGAAGTAGAAAATTGTAATAAAGACATCATGAATGGGAAGAGGTCTAGTGTGAATTTGGAGCCACACGTATCTAGAGTAGACATCAGAAGCAAGTAGTGAAACTCTAGGTCTAAGGTTTTTCCTAATAAGGTAGGCCATCCCTTGAAAACCATGCACACCACTAGATCTACAAGTCTTGTGGCGTAAGGATGAGATCCAAAAATAGCCAATAACAGGAGGGAGAGAATATGAGATTGTAGGAAGTAATGACCTCATTGAAAGTACATAGAGAGGGCCACATAGAACCATTTCAGTTTCAACAAGTAATCGAGATGCTATCACCACTCATTCAAACCCAAGGTCCTTGTCATATTGATGCTATAGAGTGTGACCACCAAGAGGGAGGGGAGTCACGAATAATGGTTGACCATTTCATATAATAGTGCATTTGTTCTCTTTCCTAGTAGATACAACTTGGGTACAATCTTTCTGAAGTTCTTCAACCTAGAGCCTCGTAAGATTGACATCTAAATATGTCTTTTGAGGGACAAAGAAGAGGTTTCTCTTTGCTCTAAGAGCTTGTAGATGGTCTTCAACTGTTCAAAACTAGATGACAAGCATGTTGTCTGAAAGTCCCCAAGCCTTGTGGAGAGAGATATTCTTCAAATCTAAGGATTCATACAGGGATGTTTGATTGGTTTGGAAGGGATCAATGGACTTATGTAGGTTAGAGACATGGAGATTGAATATGTGATGTAGGAACATCCTAGTGTAGCCTACATTTCACCACATAATATCATCTCAACTCATGACAAAGAACCAAAAATCTATAACAGCTCACGTGCAATTTATCCAGATTTTGGGAGATTTGAATTAGTTTCTAGATAGTTATTGTCACCAAAAGCAACATAGGGTTCACAATTTAGAACAATCAACAATCAATTCAATGTGCATAGTTTGCGGGACCTTCTCATGACTTGCGGCAATCAAATAAACATTTCACAAGGTAGTGTTGATGTGTTTTTTATGACCGCACCAAACATTAGAATAAAGTTACCAACAACGACTATATTCTCTCTTGATCAAAGTATCCAACACGCTAAGATTGCGAGAAAGTTCATGCATTCAACTCCAAGGTTCCTTCTATGCAATGGATAGTCTCAGTTGGTTCGTTATGATTTGTTGGTATCATGAGGGGACTTACGCAATTGTTCGGCAGCTGATAGCAGACAACAGATTAAAGGGCTTTGATGTGGTTTGAAAGATTTGTCTAGTAAGTGCAAGCTTCCTAATACTAACCAGAAATATACTGAATTGAATGGTTGCAGGGATTAGAAAACCTATATTCTAACCTAAATGCGGGATGTGGAGGTCAACTTCAGCAAAATTCAACCAGACTTCGCTTTTCTTTGCTTTGGACAGCTTCCACGAAGTCGGTGCAATCTTCAAGGGAGTGGCTAAGGATGTTCAAATTACAATTCAACATGTAAATACCATCACGACGACGCATACAAACATGCCAATCATAATTGAAGTTAAGTCCGAAATGTTCTAGTCGACCACACAAGGAAAACTTACCATCAGTAAGCTTGCTAGTGGTATGGATTTAAACGAAGCTTGCTTAGATTAAATACCACATTCCACAACAATCTGAAGGCATGAAAATGAAATTTACTCTACTTTAAAATCCTACTTGAATAAGAAGGATGAAGAAACCTTGGTAGTGTTGATGCGTGTTTTATGACACAACAAACATTCTAGAATAAAGTGTCAAAGATGCTCTATCCCCTCTTGAAAAACTACCTCGTATGCTAAGATTGCAAGAAAGATCATACGGTAATTCCAATGTTTCAGTTAGGTGTGGATGAGCTTTGTAGTTTGATGTGATTTGCTGGTTATGACAAGGGGACTTACGCTAGGCTTGTTCAATTCACAATGAAGGTCTAGACAATGAAGCTCTATTGCTTGGGTCATGGATCAAACAAACTGAAAAAGGAGATAAGGGTTTAGAAGTTCTAATCTACTCCTAAGAATTCAAGAGACGGTATTGACTTGGTGGAACCAATAACCACGCTTTGCTTCGCCACGCTCAACGACAACTACACAAAGGGGGTGCAATCTTCAAGTCGTGAATAACTACCATCAAATCGAACAATAATTATCCAGACAGAAGTTAAGCATCCACAAAATAAGTTCAGGCTAACTTTACGCATTGAATGAAAATCATCCATTCAAAGAAAGTATGAGCAAAAAGTTTCACCATAAATCAATACTTATCAGATCTTGCATTCATCTAATATACATGAAATAAAATCTAAACTATGATGAGGGATAAGAACCATGCCAACTCCAAAATAAGAGAAGCAATCACCATCAAAACAATGCATGCATTACTTATTACTTTGGCAGTCTTACAACAATTGCTTATCTCAACATGTTTTATAACATGCTCCCATGCTTTACAAATGAGGGGGTGAGCTCAATTTATAGGCTCCCCAATTACAATTCAATGGCCAAGATTGATTTGGAATCAACGGTCGAGATTACAAAATGAAACCCTAATTAGGGTTTGTTACCCCTCGACCAATGAGAAAATTGCATTCGAGGACACTTGTCCTTTTTACTAAATATGAACCAACAAATAAAATAGAAAGTTGTTGCATGTTGATTTGGAATAATTTGATTGGTTGGAAGATGACGAGGTGCCACCTCAGCGTGCTGGATGTCTTCCTTGGTCGCTTTGGTCTTGTTCCTTAGAATATTTTCCTTGCCGATGACTTTATCCTTTGTGCTTTGATCTTGGATGACTTTGGCTTCTTCTTCTCTCCTCGACTTGGAGCACCTATTTAGACTTGAAGTTCCTAAGTCTTTCTTCTCGGATTGCTTTGGAATTCCTTCACGTGCCTTGAATTTGGAGAGGAACTCCCCTGTGCTTTCGCCACAATGGAGGAAATTGGCACTTTCTCTGTGGAGAATTTCCATACTTAGCCGAATTTTGGCTACTTTGTAATACCTTCAAGATTCTGGCCATTTTTGTGCTCAAATAAACTTCGCCGGTAGATTTGTCTTCAATTTTGAATTTGACTTGCGTAAGTTGTATGTACTTGATGATGTGCCTGTCGTTGTCTTCATGATGCCAAATTCTTGGCGAACTTCCTGTTGGTCTTGCAATGTGCAAGGGTGGACTCCCCAAGTTTTTTTTTTTCATCTCCCTTCAAGTCGGACTTTACACTTTATTTGCCATTTTCTCCATTGAAGATTCGCCTTGTGTAGTCATCCACCTGCAGTAAAAAAAGATAACTTTTTCAGGATAAGCTTTGAAAGGTTTTTATAAATTTCATTCTCCAAAATGGATAATGGCAAAAATTATTCATTAATCCTACTGTTGGATGAAGATTTTCATTTTCTCTCTCCTGAAATCTGGCCTCGTGCTGAATTTTTAACCCTCTCTCTTAAAGTCACGGTCAATTTTGTGTCGAATTTATCATTTCAAAGCGAATTTCATACTCTCTTTGCAATTTTCATCTTGGCACGGGCATATTTCATATTTAATTCTCCATTTTAATCTCCCGAAGTCGGACTTCTCACTGTTTGCCATACTCTCTCTCTACAAGTCGGACTTGGTGAACATTTTTCCATGGCGGACTTTGAGAGTCCTTTTTTCCATCTATCTTCAAATGTTGGAGGACTTCATGTCAAATTCTTTGTGGACCTCATATGGCAAAGGTGATTTTCTTTTGGTTATCTCTTTGGGGTGTCGAAAATTAAATAATTAAAATAATTATTTTATGTGTTGTTTTCAACCCATTCATTTTATGGCATTTATTTTCTGTCTAAGGCAATTTTGATTTTTCGAAATTTTTCATTTGCCTTAGGCGAATTTTCTTTTCTTCCAAATTATTTTGCCATAATTTCTATCGTCCAAAATTATTTTGCCATAACTTCTTTTCGTCCAAAATTATTTCGCCATAACTTCTTTCGTCCAAAATTATTTTGCCGTAAGTTCCTTTGTCCAAAATTATTTGGCCATAAGTTCCTTCGTCCAAAATTATTTGGCCATAATTTTCTTGCCGTCCATTTTATTTGGCCATAATTTTCTTGCCATAGGCAAAATTTTCTTCACATCTTCCTAAGTCGTTTGGCAAAATGTTCTAGACTTAGAAAAAATATTTCCATCTCTTCTAAGTATGGCAAAATTTTCAAGGCCAAACATACACTTTTTTATTTTTCAACCTTCATACTTAGGCAAAAACTTTTGAATTTTCCTCACCCCTCTAAGTATGGCGGACTTGCTGGTTGCTTTGGCCACTTGATTTCTTTCCATTCTCTCATGCCAACTTATCATGGACTAGGCGGATTTTACTAAGTGTTGGGCTATTTTCCTTGGAGCGGACTTCAACACTTCTCAAGCCATCTTTGGAGCGGACTTCACTCATTGTCTTGCCACCTTTTGGGCGGACTTCATCACTTGTCTAGCCATTCAGCTTCATGTCCAAGGCGGACTTGCCTTGTTTCCTTGCCACTCAAGACTTGACCAAGGGCGGACTTTGGCTTTTTTGATGCCACTTAATGCTTTTCCTTGGCTATGCCTGAGACAATTTTTTCTTTTCCAAGGGCGGACTTTGCATATGTTTAGGCCATTTCTACATATGGCTTGGCGGACTTGGCAACTTTCCTTGCCATTTAGTTGAGCGGACTTCCTTCATGGCCTTGCCATTGGACACTTTGTAATGTCCCCTTCTCAAACCTGATCATTCATGTGACCGTTGGCCTTTTTCTGGAAACCCGAAGGCTAGTCGGAAGGTAAAATTAGGGTTTCCTATTTTTGAGGAGGTCATTGCTCAGAGATGGTGGATTCAATGGCGGATTCTTTCTGGGTTTTCAGAGAGCTTCGCAGTGGTATGATCATCTCCGCATTCAGAGCACTTTTTGGAATTTACTATTTTTAGTAAATTCTATTTTTGACAGCTTTCCAGTTGAGTTCAGCTCGGTTGACTTCCTGCTTCAGTTGGGTCAGATGTTTTGCTCAGTTTTGGCTTCAGGGCTCATTCAGAAGGATAAGCTAAGTCATTTAATTAAAAAGGTCACGTTTAAATGTTATATTTTAACGTTGACCCCTTGGCTTAGACTTTATGACTTAATGTTGTTTTTAAAAGTGGGTCTTTGAGGGTGGCGCCCTCATTAAGAGATGATTTTAATTATTTCCTAAGTCAAAGCAAGGTTATGAGGGGCGCATGTTTCAAAGTATGATATTTATTTAAAATGTCAAATCTTAAGCCTTGAAGAGAAAGTACGCCTTCTTGAGGAGATTAGGGGTTTTGACCTAAAAGCGGATTTTAGGGTTTTGAGAAGTCAACTGGAGGATTATAAAGAGGAGTCTTGGAACATTATTGGGAATCTTTTGTCGACTATACTGTTATGCTGCCGGATTGGCTCTGGGACTGCTTCGAGGAATGAAGGCCTCCTAGCTTGGGCATCACTTCGTGTTTGCAAGAAAACATCTAGTGGTGAATCATTGTACTGTGAGTGCATTTAGTTTGAGCATTGTGTTTAGCTTCTTGCATTGTTAAATCTGTTTTGGGCATTTTAGTGTTTCAGCATTTTAGCATCATTTAATACAGCAGATTGCATGTTTTACTCATATCTTGAAAAATACAAAAATAGTTCTTCTGGGTATCGCCTCATTCTCTTTGTTTGTCAAGGGCGAACATATTCTCCAGTTTATAGATTTTTTAGTGCTTGCATTATTTTTAAAAGTGAAATCGCCTTTCCTCAGCTAGGCCGTACATATCAGCTGTCTTGGGTTTTGTGCATTTATTGCTAGCTGCATTTAAAGTCTGGTTTTGTGTCCTTACCTAGGCGTTATCTCTCTTAGAGCATCTTGCACTTTATTTCAAATCATTTGGAGGTCATACGTGAAGGATATGAGCAGTTTAGTAATTCTATAGACTGCTGTTTATTTATTTAATGAGCAGAATTGTAATCAGAAATCAGAAAATCTGTATCTTGTTCCTTGAAAGTATTTTGGTTTGGTATTGCCATTCAAGATTGAAGTGGTTTTCTATGATGTAATGCTGATCCTTTAATTCCACAAGACTTTGGCAGGCGAATACGTCTCATTTTGTAAAACTGACAGTAGTACTGGCAGTCATTCTTGCTTGTTCAAATCTGGTTGTAATTCTCAGTCTCAATTAAGATATTGTAATAGTTATAGCTCCGCCCTATGGTAGCTACTTCCCATTCTGGGTAGCAAGCACATTCTGGGTGTTGAGTGATTTCATTACTCAGCATTTATCTTTCAAACATTATTATTGTATTCACTCCATCATATGGTCGCCCCTCACTCCGCATTGGATTGGGTAGCACATACTTGACGTCAAGTTCCCTTTCCAGCATTTAGAATAGAAGATCCTCTGACCAATGCTCGCCATCATCGGCGCCATTCTGGTTAGAGTTGCTTTCTTGCACGTTTTGGTTTTCTCCTCTAACCTTAACGAGTGCACTGCTTTGTAATTTGAATTTGAAAAACAAAAAAATTTGGCTCGGAATATTTCAGTGGTATCAGAGCCAAGATCCTGCCAGCCTGTGATCAGTCTGTCTATGAGTGACAGAGAAAAGAGGTACTTTGCAAGGGAAGACAAGAAAGTTGGGAAACAGTTCCAGCTTCATCAGCCTCCAGAGGGTCAGACAGCTTCAGAAGTCTTGAGGGCTCATTGAGAGTCTTCTCAGGAATCAGATATGGCAGAAGGTGAAAGATCAGTTGGTGGTAACGAGAGGGTTACCAACAATAGAGATGACAGTGGTAAGGGCAGAGAGAGATCCATCAGTCCAGGACAGAGATTTGAGAAGAAGATGGATGCTTTAATGGATATGGTTTCGCTCATGATGGGAAGAGTGGGCCACAATACCATCCGCAAAACAACTCAAGCCATAGAGGGGAGCATAGTGCTTCCAATCAGCATGATGAGCATGCAGGCCGGATGGTGTCAAACAACACTTACATTTCGTCCAGACCATTCAAACCCACCTTTGTGGCTCCTATAGTCACTCAGCCAGATCCTGAAGAGAACGCTTCATTCGTGGAGTAGTTGAGGCTTGGCCGTACAGAGTATGACTCTTTACCTGCCGACATTAGGATGGACATGTCCTTCAATGATTTCATGGATCATAAGAGAAAAAACAGAGGGCAAGGGAGAAACTTTGATCAAAGACGACCATCAAATCAAGGAGACTTGTACCAAGCTGTAAACAAAGTGACACTTCCTCATTTTGACGGGAGTGATACAAGTTCAGCCCGAGCTTGGATTCAAAAGCTGGATAACTATCTAGCTCTCAGACCAATGGCGGAAGAAGAAGCGATCAAGTTCGCTACGCTACACCTTGATGGGGTGGCGCACGAGTGGTGGTACCATGGCCTCGTTACTCTGGGTCATCGGTCTATCACAACTTATGATGAGTTCACCACTAGGCTCATCGAAAGGTTTGAGAAAAAAGATCCTGAGATCCATTTCAGAGAGCTTGCTCAATTGAGACAGTATGGCACAGTGGATGCCTACATTGCGGAGTTTCAGAGACTTTCAGTCATGGTGACTGGAATCACGGAGCGAAGGTTGGTGATTCTTTTCAGTGAGGGTTTGACAGAACCACTCAAAGGTTGGATTAAAGCCTTCGATCCACCAACCCTGCAAGAGGCCATGAAAAAGGCGAGAAACATGGAGTGGGCTGCTCCTAAGGCGAAATTTCAGTCAAATTCCCCCTTTCAGAAAAGGGATAAAGGGAAGAGACCTCAGCATAGACCGCCTTTGAGACCTCAACACAAGGAGTTCAAGAATCGCAATCCCCATGTCACCAGGTTGGATCAAGAAACCCTGAATGAACTCAAGAAAAGGGTTATGTTTCCGGTGTAGGGAAAAATGGTCTCAAGACCATGTTTGTCCTAAAGGGGTTAAGTTCAATCAGATTGAGTACTATTCTGCTAGGGAAAGTAGTTCTGATTTTTCCGACCAGCAATCTGATTTTGAAGAAAATGAAGAAGATAGAGCTCCAGAAGAGTCCGGAGATGAGAAGGAAAGTGGTGGAGTTTTAGCTCAACTTTCTAGTTTTCAAAGAAACGAATCATTCAAGGTTCGTGGGATGATCAAAGGGCAGCGAATCGTTGCTTTGATCGATACTAGAGCAACTCATAACTTCATTGATGAAGTTGTGGTAGCCAAGAAGGGGCTGCAAACAGAGGAGTTCGAAGGATTCAAGGTCATGGTTGCCGATGGATTCCATATTTCTTGCACCAAGAAAATATCTAACATGACCATGCAGTTGGGCAACTACGAAGTCAAGGATGACTTCTATGTAGTTCACATTGGGGATATTGATGCCGTTCTAGGCATCCAATGGCTGCGATCTCTTGGAGAGATCTCTTTGAATTTGCAGACTATGGAGTTGAAGTTCCAATCGGATGGGAAGAAGATAGTTTTGAGAGGCATGTCCAATGGGGGTCCTCGAGTAGTGTCATTCAAAAGAATGGCAAAGCTGATCCGTCACGATCAAGCTGAGTGGGTTGCCGAATGCATGATACTTCCTGCTAGTCCTGTTGAGACTAAACGTGACCAACCTCCTGATATCCAGTCACTACTCGCGAAGAAGAGCAAAGTCTTTGCAGATTTGCCTCTTGGACCACCACCTGAACGGGGTTCAGAACACATCATCGAGCTCAAGGAAGGAACTAAACCGGTGATCACAACTCCATATCGGTATCCGAAGAGGCAAAAAGATGAGATCGAGAAGAATATTCGGGAACTTTTGGAGATGGGTTTCATACGCCCAAGCAAGAGCCCTTTTGCATCTGCAGTGGTTCTTGTGAAGAAGAAGGATGGTACCATGCGCATGTGCGTGGACTATCGAGCTTTGAACCAAAGCACCATCAAAAATAGATACCCCATTCCCAGGATAGATGAGCTCATTGATGAGCTACATGGGGCCAAGTTCTTCTCGAAGATCGACTTGAGATCGGGTTACCATTAGATTCGGATGAGGGGATCTGACGTGGAGAAGACAGCGTTCAGATGTCACTATGGCCATTTCGAATTCTTAGTCATGCCTTTTGGGTTGACTTACGCACCGGCCACCTTTCAGTCATGCATGAACCGTGTGTTTCAGAATCAGTTAAGGCGGTTTGTGTTGATCTTTTTTGATGATATTCTGATTTACAGTGAGACTTGGGAAGATCATCTCAAGCACTTGGAGGAAGTGCTTAGTATTCTGGAGTCTGAGAGTCTGTTGGCAAAAGCTTCCAAATGTGAATTTGGAATGGAGGAGTTATTGTACCTTGGCCACATCATCAGTGCTGAGGGAGTGAAGGTGGATCCGGAAAAGATCAAAGCAGTGGTTGATTGGCCACCACCTGAAAATTTGACTCAGTTGAAAGGTTTTCTGGGTCTTTGTGGTTTCTATCGGAGGTTCGTTAAGGGGTATTCACAGAATGCTGCTCCCCTTACTGATCTCACCAAAAAGGGAGCCTTTGTTTGGTCAGAAAAGGCTCAAATTGTTTTTGACAAATTCAAAAGGATCATGAGTTCATGTCCGGTTTTGGCCATTCTAGATTTCTCCAAGCCATTCGAGCTGCAGTGTGATGCATCAGGTGAAGGAGTTGGGGCTGTCCTGATGCAAGACAAACACCCTATCGTGTTTGAGAGCAGAAAATTACGAGGTGTTGAAAGGACATATTCAATCTATGACAAAGAAATGCTTGCCATTATGCATGCATTAGCCAAGTTCAGGCAGTACTTGGTGGGGAACAAGTTCGTGGTTAAGACAGATCACAATAGCCTCAAGCATTTCATGCACCAGAAAGATCTAAATGAGAGGCAACAGAAATGGGTGAGTAAGCTTCAAGCTTACGACTTTGACATTGAATATGTCAAAGGGAAAAATAATGTCGTGGCCGATGCTCTCTCCAGAAGGCCTCATCTTAGCTCATTGTGTGAGCTTACTGCAGATTGGAGAGACATGTTGCTTGCTGATTATGCAAAAAATCAGTTTGCAACCAGCATTCTGGAAGGTACTTTCCATGATGAAAGGTACCAGGTGGTTGAGGGATTGATCCATTATAAGGGAAGAATCTTTCTGGTGGCTGATTCTAAGCTCAAGAAGAAGATTCTTTTAAATTTTCATGACATTCCAGTTGCTGGTCACCAAGGTTTTTTCAAGACCTATAGGCAGATCCGAGAAAGGTTTTCTTGGAAAGGTTTGAAGAGAGAGGTTCAACGCTACATTCAGGAGTGTCCTGTTTGTCAAGCGAATAAAAATGAGCATACATTACCAGCCGGTTTGCTGCAACCACTTCCAATTCCCAATCAAAAATGGGAAAGCATTTCGATGGATTTCATCACTGGGTTGCCCAAGGCCCAAGGGAAGGATTGTATTTACGTGGTAGTTGACAGATTAACCAAATTTGCTCATTTCTTTGCCATTACCAGCACTTTTTCTGCAGCCCAAGTTGCAGATTTGTTCTTTCGAGAAGTGTTTAGGCTGCATGGGTTGCCAAAGAATATTGTAAGTGATAGGGACAGCAAGTTCCTAAGTACCTTTTGGCAGGAAGTTTTCAGAATGAGTGGTACTGTGCTCACTCCAAGCACGAGTTATCACCCCCAAACTGATGGGCAAACAGAAGTGGTGAACAAATGGTTGGAAGGCTACTTGAGAAATTATGTGTCAGAACAACAGAAAGCTTGGGTGAAGTGGCTGCATATAGGCGAGTACTGCTACAACTCTACTTTTCATATGTCAATCAAGATGTCTCATTTCTTGGCACTTTATGGATATGAAGCACCCAGTTTTGCAGATTTGGTGTTTGGTGACAGCAAAGCACCTTTAGCCAAGGATTTGTTGCAGCATAGTCAAGACATAATGAGATCCTTGAAGGATAATTTGCAGATTGCACAAAATCAGCAGAAGTTGTATGCTGATCAGAGGCGTGTTGAGCGTTCGTTTGAGCTTGGGGATATGGTCTATCTTCGTTTACAACCTTATAGACAGTCTACTCTCAAGAAGAGTGGAGCTGAAAAGCTCAAACCTCGCTTCTATGGGCCATTCAGGGTCATCAGAAAGGTTGGGGCAGTAGCTTATGAATTAGAGCTACCTTCAGATAGCAGAGTGCATAACGTCTTCCACGTGTCTCGCCTCAAGAAGGCACTTGGACACAATGTGGTTGCTTCTTCACAGTTGCCACCGTTGGATGAAGAGGGACAGTTGGTTCTAGTTCCAGAGGAGATACTTGATGTCAGAGAACGTTCTTTGAGGAATAGAACTATCAGAGAATGTTTGGTAAAGTGGAAGAACCTGCCTATGGAGGATGCAACTTGGGAAAGTGATGAGATATTGCAGCATCCTAGTTTGCATTGCTTGAGGACAAGCAATCTTGGGGAGGGCGGACTGTAATGTCCCCTTCTCAAACCTGATCATTCATGTGACCGTTGGCCTTTTTCTCGAAACCGAAGGCTAGTCTGAAGGTAAAATTAGGGTTTCCTATTTTGAGGAGGTCATTTGAGATGGTGGATTCAATGGCGGATTCTTTCTGGGTTTTCAGAGAGCTTAGCTGGTATAATCATCTCGGCATTCAGAGCACTTTTGGAATTTACTATTTTTAGTAAATTCTATTTTTGGCAGCTTTCCAGTTGAGTTCAGCTCGGTTGACTTCCTGCTTCAGTTGGGTCAGATGTCTTGCTCAGTTTTGGCTTCAGGGCTCATTCAGAAGGATAAGTTAAGTCATTTAATTAAAAAGGTCACGTTTAAATGTTATATTTTAACGTTGACCCCTTGGCTTAGACTTTATGACTTAATGTTGTTTTTAAAAGTGGGTCTTTGAGGGTGGCGCCCTCATTAAGAGATGATTTTAATTATTTCCTAAGTCAAAGCAAGGTTATGAGGGGCGCATGTTTCAAAGTATGATATTTATTTAAAATGTCAAATCTTAAGCCTTGAAGAGAAAGTACGCCTTCTTGAGGAGATTAGGGGTTTTGACCTAAAAGCGGATTTTAGGGTTTTGAGAAGTCAACTGGAGGATTATAAAGAGGAGTCTTGGAACATTATTGGGAATCTTTTGTCGACTATACTGTTATGCTGCCGGATTGGCTCTGGGACTGCTTCGAGGAATGAAGGCCTCCTAGCTTGGGCATCACTTCGTGTTTGCAAGACAACATCTAGTGGTGAATCATTGTACTGTGAGTGCATTTAGTTTGAGCATTGTGTTTAGCTTCTTGCATTGTTAAATCTGTTTTGGGCATTTTAGTGTTTCAGCATTTTAGCATCATTTAATACAGCAGATTGCATGTTTTACTCATATCTTGAAAAATACAAAAATAGTTCTTCTGGGTATCGCCTCATTCTCTTTGTTTGTCAAGGGCGAACATATTCTCCAGTTTATAGATTTTTTAGTGCTTGCATTATTTTTAAAAGTGAAATCGCCTTTCCTCAGCTAGGCCGTACATATCAGCTGTCTTGGGTTTTGTGCATTTATTGCTAGCTGCATTTAAAGTCTGGTTTTGTGTCCTTACCTAGGCGTTATCTCTCTTAGAGCATCTTGCACTTTATTTCAAATCATTTGGAGGTCATACGTGAAGGATATGAGCAGTTTAGTAATTCTATAGACTGCTGTTTATTTATTTAATGAGCAGAATTGTAATCAGAAATCAGAAAATCTGTATCTTGTTCCTTGAAAGTATTTTGGTTTGGTATTGCCATTCAAGATTGAAGTGGTTTTCTATGATGTAATGCTGATCCTTTAATTCCACAAGACTTTGGCAGGCGAATACATCTCATTTTGTAAAACTGACAGTAGTACTGGCAGTCATTCTTGCTTGTTCAAATCTAGTTGTAATTCTTAGTCTCAATTAAGATATTGTAATAGTTATAGCTCCGCCCTTTGGTAGCTACTTCCCATTCTGGGTAGCAAGCACATTCTGGGTGTTGAGTGATTTCATTACTCAGCATTTATCTTTCAAGCATTATTATTGTATTCACTCCATCATATGGTCGCCCCTCACTCCGCATTGGATTGGGTAGCACATACTTGACGTCGAGTTCCCTTTCCAGCATTTAGAATAGAAGATCCTCTGACCAATGCTCGCCATCATCGGCGCCATTCTGGTTAGAGTTGCTTTCTTGCACGTTTTGGTTTTCTCCTCTAACCTTAACGAGTGCACTGCTTTGTAATTTGAATTTGAAAAACGAAAAAATTTGGCTCGGAATATTTCACACTTGAACATGGGCGGACTTCACCTTATGGCTTGCCATTAGAGGGCGGAGTTTGCTATGTGGCTTGCCATTTGTATTGGGATAGGGGCGGACTTGGCATGTTTCCTTGCCACTTTACTAGGGCGGACTTCAGCTCTTAGCATGCCATTTCAATCTCTTGGCTTGGGGCGGACTTGCCTCCATGTCTTATCATTCAAGGCGGACTTGCTTCATGGCCTTGCCATTCCTCATTTTTGTCCAAGGCGGACTTAGCATGACTTTATGCCATCCTCCATTGTGCAGGTCGGACTTCATTGAATTCCCTGCCATTGCTTCTTCCTTTTGAGGGCGGACTTTATCTTCAACCTGGCCATCTCCTTCTAGCTGAAGGTCTTCACCATTAACTTCCTCATGCTGGTTATGAATCTCAGTCCCCTTTCGTGCCTTGACCATGATTTTCAGTCATTACCTTGCCATGAATGTTCAGATTTCCAGATTTTTTCCATGAATTTCTCAGATTTTTATATGAATTTCTCAGATTTTTCAGTCTCCATGAATTCTTTCAGATTTCAGATTTTTTAACTTTTTCTGTGATTTTCCATACTTTCACCATGAATTCAAAAATTTTCAAATCGATTTTCTGAGAGTTTCGTTGATCTTTTCGAACTTCTGAGTGGATTTTCGAAACTCGAGACCTTTCCAAATTTAGAAACTTTCTAAAAATAGAAATTTTCCAAAAATAGCAACTTTCTAAAAATAGACCCTAAAAAATAGGGATCTCAAAATTGCCCAAAAGTGCCAAAAAAGTAGGTCCTAAAAAATAGGGGGTCTAGAGTGAAAAAACCCTAAAAACTGGGAGGTGTCAGAATTGACTGAAATGATAGTCGATCTTCGTCTCCCAGACATTCTAAGCATGATGGCGACGCTTGCACAGTGATCTAGGCTCAATTTCTCCAACTGACTTGAGTGACCGTTCAAAACTCAAACTCCTCATTGCAAAAAGACTGGTGATTAGCAGTTGTGACGCCAAGGCAAAACCCAAAAAGCAAAAACATGAGGGTCCCCATTTGCAATGGGGCGATGTGTGAAAAGGTCACAACAGGTAGCTGCTCACAACAAAAGATGAAATCATCATCAACGAAAACTCCTTTTATTATGATAGTGTTCACAACAATTTCTTACAAAGCTTTCAATGGAAAAATTTTCCCTCTTCTTCAAACTATACTATCAATCTATGCTAAGCTATCTCAACTACTCTCTCTGTTATTCTATCTCTGCTTCTAATGTCTAATCTCTAATGAAGTACAAATGAGGGGGAGTGCCCCTTTTATAGTTGGCCAATATGAATGGACAGCCCAGATCAAATTACAATGGATGGCTCAGATTGTGCCACATAAGCCTTGAACAAGATTCCACCCTAATAACCGCCAGAAGGTGGAGTGGTGCAATAAATTAGCACAAACTGACAAAATCCTCCATTTGACCACTATGAGCAATTAATGCCGACTACCCTTCCAGAAGATTCTCGTCCAGGAACGCGTTCCCATTGTTCTTCTCTCTGATTGCGAAATCAATGAATCGGGCCAGCACTGTTTCAACCTCTTGCCATCTAGGGCGCATTTCACTCCCTATGTTTTCATTTTAATGACTTAGAAAGTTCTTGAGCTTCCTCTACTAGGTGGGCACATTTGGGGTCTTTACTTACATTTTAATGCCTTAGCCAATTTCCATACCATCACTTTCAGCTTGGGTGCATATAGGGGTCTCTACTTTTATTTTTCACCACTTAATAAAATTTTAACACGTCTCCTTCCTTGGTGGGCACATTTAGGAGGGTCAACCTTCAATTTCTTTGACTTAGAATTTTCTTCAATTCACCCTCATAGAGTTGGGCGCATTTGGACCCTTGTGCTTTCATTTTTGAACACTTAGAAAAATTCCTAACCTCCTCCAAGCTAAGGCGCATTTAGCACCTCATACCATCAATTTACCATGCCTTAGAAAATTTTCAAATCAACCTCTCCTGTCTTGGGTGCAACTCCACCCTTGAGCTTTCATTTTAAATGACTTAGCCAAATTTCTAACTCCAATTTTCCACTAGGGCGCATTTAGGAGATTGAGGTTTGAGTTTCCAACACTTAGACAAAATCTTCATGCTATCATGCAAGTTCGGCGCATATGAGGGTGGCTACTTCCATTCTTCAACACTTAGAAAATATTCCTACCCTCACCTTGAGGCTTGGGCGCATTTAGCAGGGGCCACTTCAATTTTCAATCACTTAAACAAATTTCCAGCTTCCACCCTGATGAAGGCGCACTTCAACCCTTGTACTTTCATTTTATTCAGACTCATCATACTTCTTGCACATCTTCCTAAGCTCGGGCTCATTTGTGGTGGGCTACTTCCACTTTTCATACTTAGAAAATTTTCACCTTCACCTTCTTCACCTTGGGCGCATTTTCACCTCCCTACTTTCAATTTGTTTTCCTTAGAAAAATTTCCATGCTTTCTCATGCCTTCTCCACCTTTGGGACGCATTTAGGGTGCTGAGGTTTCATTTTTGTGACACTTAGAAAGTTTCCAAGGTCTCCTTACAACTTAGGCGCATATGACCCCCTAAGCCTCAAGTCTTGAACAGTTAGCAAATTTTCCTCACCTCCTCATCCCGCTTAGGCGCTTTTTATACCTTGAGCTTTCATTTCTCAGACTTAGAAGATTTTTCTCATGACCTCTCCATTTTGGGCGCATTTACCTAGGTGAGCTTCAAGTTTCTCACACTTAGACAACTTTTCATCAACCTCAAGTTACTAGGGTGCCTCCAAGGGGTCAAACTTCTAGTTGAGGGCGCATTTTCCTAGGGCCACTTCCATTTCATGACTTAGAAGATCCTCATGGGTGCATGTGAGGGTATGAGCTTCAACTTTCAGATACTTCGAAGAATTTCTAGCTATGCCACCTTGAAGGGCGCATTTAGGGGAGTAGGCTTCCAATTTATTGCCTTAGACAAATTTTGAGCCTCCTCCTCTGACCTAGGGTGGATTTGAGGGGTGGTGCTTCTGATTTTCCTTAGCAAGTTGTCTTTTTGCGCTCAAATTTTGCAAGCAGGGAGTTTTAAGGGTTCTAAGTGTAGTGCAACAGTCAGAATTCAATTAGCCAACTCAAATTGACCTCAAACTGACATGAAGAGTGCAAACCCTAATTTCTCAGACCAAGCCAAAATTTCAATTAAAGTCCAAAGGCGGGCACATCCCCAGAAAGACAAGCAGAAAAGAGAGAGACAACGGGAAAACCAAAGCCAAAAGACGGGAATGGAGCAAAACTTAGGGGGGTCCCCATTTTGAATGGGGTGATGTGTGAAAAGGTTAGAATTTGATTCATTCGGAAACAGTTAGAATTTGAGCTTTAGAGTATGAGTCTTAAGCTCAGAAGTTTAGCATAAGAATTAGAATTAGATTAGAGGTAGAATATTTGAGAAGTGCACTCAATTGCTATATCTTTGTACTATAATTTGTAATGAGCATGTGGCAGGGCAGGGAGCCATGTTGTAATCATTTTGTGATATTGAATCAATGAGAAGTTGCTTTGCTATTTTGTGTTAGTTCTGTTGTGTTGACTCTAAGCTGCATGGTTGGACAATCCTTTCTGTGGACTCTCCATCTGTGATTGTGTCAAGTGGTATCAGTGTGAGTTTTTGAATCCTTTGGGAGGAAAGGCATTCTAGCAGATTTTTGTGTGAACAGATCACTGACCTGAGGCAGCCTACAAGAAGTTGTCAATAGAGCACCAATTGTGAGGCTATGCTACTAGAATTCCTCCAAATTTAAAGTGTAGACCTCATTGAAGCGTAGAAACCTTCGTATTGTATTGTAATCTTTGTTGTTTATTAATATATTGGGTGCAGTGCTTTGGAGGTTTGGTTTTTCCCTTGCAAGAGTTTTCCTAAGACACATCTAATGTCTCATTGTGTTGTGGTTGTTCTAGTCTCTTATAGTTTTATTCTTGTTCTTATTCTAAGTGTTGTTACCATGTCAAAACTCTATTGAAAATTACAGAGATATGAAAACTTATAATACTTTCTTCATAGGATTAAGTAGGATTTTGTGTATATTTCCTTTTATTTATGTTACATGCAGTTCCATTTTGTATTGTTTTGCAAACAAAAAATTAAATTGCTAAAAGTCTGCAAACATAAAGGAGACGACCAATTGTGGCATGTATAACTATCTCAGCCCTCTTAATGGTTGCACATTTGCATGGTGTAAATTCATTTCCTATGTATTTGACCATCTAGTACAGTAGGTTTATGTGTGGCATGGAATAGTCATGTTCCGGATTGCACATATTGAAAATCCAACTGAATCATTTCTTATATAGCCTTTTTGCATATTATTGTTAGATGTGTCAATGTTGTGTTCATGAATAATAAGTGTAGAATTATATTTTCCAGAGAGCTACAATAGTATGGTGGTAAGATTTGTCATTAAGCTATTTTGCGATCAAATACTGTGAAGCCCAGGAGATAGTTTCAGATTCTGTTTGTTGAAAAATATGTTATGAAATTTTAATGTTAATATTACATGGAGAAATATTATAATTTCTAACTGCTTGGGTGTAACAATAATTGTATTTTCTTTATATTTTTGTCTTTCGAGAATCAGCTTATGATGCTGCTAATTTCATTTTGCTTTCAGGCTATTGGTCCAGAATTCACCTTTTATAATAATTCAAAAGACAATGAACTATCGACTATTGTTGCTGAGAAGCTTTTGCATGCGGAAGTAGACATATTTTTGAGGTGCTATTAGTTCCTGTCTATAGAACTGTTACATTGTATATTATAAGAATTCATATTTTAGTCGGACAATTATCATCTGCATCCCTTTGGGTTCTTAATAGCAACTTAACTGTTTGATAATAATTTGATTTTGACAATAGATGCTTCTAGAGTACAAGATAACCTTGACTATTATAAAGCGTTGCTTTAAGGAGCATGTTACTTAAATAGTACAGTTTAGTACTTTATTTCATTAAATGGGAATTTTTCTTGTTTAACCCAATTTTACCATCATAATTGTTAACCCAGCATGAAAACAGATGCAATTTGGATGTACCTGTATAATATTTTCGAAGTTTTATTCTACAAATCATGGATTTTTTATTTATTTTTGGAGAAAAGTTAAAGGGATTTGTATTCAAAATAAATTATAACAAATATTTTTACATTCAACTAGTCAGCTCATAAAAACAACAAAATTATGAGCTGCCAAAGGAAGCATATCTCTAAGGATTTAACTTGATCGATTAGCTGTTTGTCACAGATTACAGAAAATATTTACACCCAACTAAGAAAAATACACAAAAACCACACAACTATTGCTAACTTCTGTACCTAATAATCTAAAAAACTTACACCTGGCATTCACTTTAGATAAAAACTATTAATAAAAGGAAGTAATGGACTAGCTGGCTTTGATAATATGGCTGTGTGGGTGAAGGAATTATTTTCCCACATAGAGTTAAGAGCTTTTCCTTGAGAAGATAGTGGGCCATTATTTCTTATTTGGAAAAATGAACTCCAACCCACCAAGCAGGTGTGATTTATATTCATTTAGTTGCCCATTTGCTTCATAAGGTTTGCAGTCTCCTCATGATTCTGGCACAATTTCTCTTAAATTTTCACTTCTATTAAATGCTAAACTGGACAGCTTGTCCCCATACATGAACACTTTGCCAAATCTGTTTGTTCCTGTGCCCTTGTGTTAAGCTTTTGAAGTCTTTAAAACCATGAAATTGGACAGCTATAAGATTGAAAATGAGACTCTAACAGGTCCTTGATATTTGGTGAGCCACATCTTTAATTATAACCAGATGGGCTAGATGTGTTGAACTACCTTCTGAGTTCCCATAGTTCATTTATGATTTGGCATGGATGCTTGTTGTCTGGTTTTGTTGAACTACTGCCCCTGAGCGTAGACCTCCCATGGATTCAATGTTTTATTATTCATGTTGTATATGCTCAAGGCTGTTCTAACTCAATAATTTTGCAAAGCCTTGCTGGGAAATTTTTCATTCCTTAAAACTTATAATTCATGGATTTAATGCAATTGAAGCTTATATCCTGTTCCTTCAAATGTATAATACCATGGATTTAATACAACTGAACTTTAAATCCTATATACTTATGTTTTGGAATCTGCATCTTGTTTTCTGCACTTTTATCCTGTAGACCCTTGCAATTGAGGATCTTTTATATATCTCTATTTCTAAACTAACAGTAATATATATATATAACCTATTATTGTTATATTGCAACCTTTCCCCGTCCATATATACTATGTTATTGGCATTTTGGGGAGGGAAAAAATGGGACACATTTCTGGTATGTTGTTTTTTTTCCACTGGATTTAGGAAATAGACGTGGCAAATGTAATGTATATTTATATTAAATTTTACAGACATGATACTTTATAGCTTTTTTATAATTGAAATTCAACATTGTTATAGTATATAGATTTAAGAGCCTAAGAGTATGAAAAATGAAACATAGGGGATAATTGGTTGTCCCCATCTTCAAAAAATCAGAAAATAAAAATCTTCCAAATTGAATAAAAAATAAAATGATATGTTTTTTGGTGTGCCTTGACATCATACTCAGACCTAAATGCCTTAAACGCAACACCTTATTCATTTGAATGCCCCATTCTTCATCCCAACAAGCAACATATAGTTGAAGTCACTTGAAGTTGAAGGAGAAAAAGATTAAAGTTCTGTTTGAGTTTCTGTTATTGATTTTTCAGGCAACAACATCAGCGAAGGACTAAGGGAATGGAGGGGAAAGGAAAGTGCTATTACTGTATGTGTTTTTTTTCTAAGGTTAAATTATTTTGTTCTCCCTTTTTTTTTTTCATTTTCAATTTACAGTTGCAAGTTGCACTCCATTGTTTCCACAAAACACTTAACATGAGCAACAACTGTGAGAGTGAGCATGAAATTGTTGGCATGGAACAAATAAGAGTTTCAATTGGGGGTTCATTAGGGTATGTTAATGGTTTGAGTGAAGTAGGACAGCCCCATCACCCATTTGAGTGCCCTTCCACCCTTTTAAAAAAATATTTGAAGGGCCTATTCAAACCTTTAAAACCTCTTCTGCAATTTGTAGCAATTATAGTGTAATGTCCCCTATTTGGGATATTCCTAGATTTTGCACTAAAACCACAATTTGAACCAAAATAAGAAATGTAATACATTTAAATTTACCAATTGAAATACCCTTTATAAGATATGAATCTTGGTTTAGGTCTTGCATACAATATTAGTCATTAGAAATTGATATTAGCTCATAAGCCATGATAATATATATTATTAGTCCTTAGTAGACATCATGATATCTATGCACATTAATCACATCAAAATTCTAATTAATGTAATAGTTATTCAAATGTAGATTCCCCATAATAACCTCTTTAGAAATTCATTGAAATGCTTGCAAACCGCAGTCTCAAGGTTTGCTCGCCCTTGTACTACAAGAGCATGGAAGGTGGTATCCCTTAGTCCACCTTGCAGGTGCTCCATCCTCATTGATCAAGCCCAGGAGCACTCATTCGCCTCCCAGCCCACAAGCACTCCATCTTAGGGGTGGCGTGCTCCATAAGAGCGTGAAGACTACCTCCCTTCCACCAAGCCTAGGAGCACACATTTGCCACTTGACCCATGAGTGCTCCATCTCGGGGTGGCGTACTTGATGGGGGTTTGTCAGGCCTTCACCTCTCGTGAACTCAAAAGGTTGATCGGCCTTCCTTTTTTGCAATCACTTCTCTAAATTCAAAATAGATTATTATAAGAATCTATTAGCCATATTTATAATAAAGAAGAATCATAATTACTTATAAGGATCAATAATTGTTACAAGCATCATTATTGCATAATCGTGTATCCTCATATATATTGTTGTACCCAAAATAAAATTTTTGCTTCAATAAGGCATTTTGGTAAAAATGTTCTAAATCTTGTAAAAAATTGTCGTCAAAAGTCAATTTTAGGTCAAACGAAGTATGGGCTTTTTGTGGGTTTATTGTCAGGAGGATATTTGCAAATTTTGAAAATTTTGAAAATTAGAGTTTCAGACCCCTATTTTTAGGAAAACTATAAAAAATAGGATCTTTCCATAAATGACTCAAAATGATTTTGATTGGCTTATTCTTCTGGTCCAGTCAGAATCACGAAAAAGTTAGTTTTGCTTTGGTGGGTCTATTTCACTTTTTCAGGAGAAAAGATAGACCTCGAGGTCATCAATCGTAGATGGCTAGTACCAAGTATCAAGACCTAAGCCTCAGACGCTGCACAAATGACTCTATGGCGAAAGATGCTCGAAAAGATGTTTCACGACGGAGGGGAATTTCAAAAAGTTGAAAAATGCAAAAAATAAACTAAGTTTGGAATGTTGGAAGCTTCGCTGATCACGCACGCGCAACGACGGACGCAGTCAACACATCAACAGTGGCGACAATGCAGTTGACAAACACGGGAACTGCTGGTGTTGGTGTCGCACGCGAACGGAAAGCGTAGACGGCGGACGACGATCACGATCAACACAGTCGACGAAACGGTGAACACGCAACAGAGAAGTTGAAAATCATCGAAAATGGTCAACACAGTCGACAAAACGGTGAACACGCAACAGAGAAGTTGAAAATCATCGAAAATGGTTAACTCTGGAGCCAAAAGCGCCCCTACTAGCCAAGGGCGCCCATTAATTCAAGAGGCCAACTGCAGTTGTTAAGAATTGCATAACTAGTTGTCCTCTTCAGAATTCTGCTAGCTTTCCGATAGATTGTGAAGCAAATGCACCAAATTCATCAAACACCGACAAACGAAGGAAAAGGCAGAAGATGTAGAAGGAAAGAGCCATAAAAAATGGTAGTCAATCAAGAGAAAAGTGCCCCTGTAGGCCAAGGGCGCCCAGAAAAGAAAGCAATCAAATGCCACTTTTTAGATTGGTTATCTCTAGATGATCTTTTCAGATTTAGCCCAGCTTTGCAACGAATCTGTTTGCCAGTCCACGAGACCTATCAAACGACAGTAGTTGTTGATCAAACGAGCATGTGAAACAGAGGATAGATTGAAGTTCATTAGAGTAACTGCACCCTTGCAGGCCAGGGTTGCCCAACATTTTGAGCAACCAGATGAACTTTTTAGAAGCTATCTTCTCCAAGACATCTTCTTTGAATCCTTCCAGCCTCGTGATGAATCCAACTGCCAACTCACAGGACTTGTCAAATGCTCACAAAGGAGCACCAAATGTAGCTTTTAGGTTGAGCAACTCCCAAGAACTCCTCCTTAGCTACGATCAAGCTCCGCAACGAGACCATCGACAAATTCAATGGAGCAATCAAACATCTAGCGATGAAGACCAAACTGGAGCATTTCGTGAAGGGTTATAAGGTGAAAATTATGTCTTAGAAGCACAAAAGCGCCCCTGCAGGCCGGGGGCGCCCAAATTTTTGAGCCCTCTTAATCAACTTTCAAAGTTTGCTATACCAGTCATCCTTTTCGGAATTGAATTGTTTTTCCATTCAATATCTCAGCATGTTCACGAGAATCATGCGCCCAAATTTTTAAGCCCTCTTAATCAACTTTCAAAGTTTGCAATACCAGTCATCCTTTCCGGAATTGAATTGTTTTTCCATTCAATATCTCAGCATGTTCACGGGAATCATCAATCACCGGTGATTGCAAATCAAAGCACGAAAGGTCAAGAATGGAGGAATTTGAAAATCTCTGAAAATTGGTTAAGTCTGGCAAGAAAAAGCACCCTTCTAGGAAAAGGTGCCCAAAGATTCAAGCCACCAAAGGTCATTTTCAGGGTTTGTTGCTTCCAAGAACATCTCTTTAGAGTTGATCCAACTCCGCAGTGAATCTGTTAGCCAAGCCTTAGGATCAATTAGGCATCTGGAATTCTGGATCAAATGGAGGTTGTTTATCAAGCAGAAGTTGAAAATTTTCAAAAATATCTCAACACTGGCAAGGTGGCGTCTAAAGTCAACTCCCAGTTGTAGATTTTGAAGACTTTCTCATGTCTAGGCATCCCAAAATTGGTGGAGATTCTTTCAGTTAACAATCAATCACGCAAGTTGACTCCTCAATTAGGATTTTAGACGCCCTAATTGATGCTTCCAACTCAAATTGATATTTATCAAACATCTAGGCATCATAATTCATTATTCTTTGTAGGTTGACGAGCAAACACATATTTTTCTTCATCAACGCCATTTGAAGGATCAAACGGAGGTCATTTTTAGTGTTCTTATTTCCAGGTTCAGGTTGCACAGAGGGATGTTTTTCCAGAGATCATATATCTAGGCATCAACATTCAAAAGCAATAGTTCATATATCCAGCATTTTCCCCCAATTTCTTTTACTTTTGTCTTAGGTTTTCTTGCATGTCCAAGAAAACTCCATTTTTTCATAGATTTGACCTTCTGGGTTTGTTCAGCACAGCATTGGGCACAAAACCCACGTGCCAAAAATTTTCCGAAAAATTGCCCTGCCACCCCCATTTTTTATTTTTTTATTTTTTATAATTATTTTGATTCGTAAGAGATAATTTTATTAAGTTTCCAAAAAGATTACATCGCGTTTGCATATCTGGTAGCAAAATTGCAGAAATATACCCTTTCTATCCAGCCCAAGCACCATTCGATTGTCACCACCGACCCCATTGGCCACCAAAATTTATAGACTTAGCTATAGTCCCTACCCAGAAACCATGGGGGCAAAACCAAACATAGACACCAAACTAAAACCAAAAGGAAAGACGCCACCACCACCCATTTGCAACAATACAAACTATAGTAGTTTAAAAAACCCTATACAACCAACCCGACCACACAGATAGCGGCTAGAAGTCATTCATCTTAGCAAATTGAGCGAAATCTGCCACCCAATCGAAATTGCTAACCGACTCCAACGCCAACAGCTTCTTTAGGAAATTGACTTCGTACGCAACAATTTGGTGATGCCTGACCAAAGCCATGTCTTTGAGTTCCAATAGCAGGGGATAGACCTTTATGACCTTTCTCGTCACCCTGACCAGTGGTAGATCACGGGGTTGAGGCGTGCCACCTCCCAGGAGAGCCGATTTCATCACCTCTTCCAAACTGCCTAGGAGCTCTTGTTTGAAGAGCTTACAAACTAAGATCTTTGCCTCGGCTTTGGGAGTCCTAACATCCAACACAAATGCCAAGAATTAGGAGACAATATGGGTGTTAACTCGGAATGTCTCCCTGTTCGCCAGAAAATCCTTCCCTAGAATCATCTTTACAACTACGACCTGTTGGTTAAAAATTTTGTATACCTTGAGGATATGCAAAATTGTGGTTTCAGCCACAATGTGTGAGATAAACTCTCCTATTTTCAAAGGGAAGGCTCCCCCTTTGCTTTCTATTTTAACAATTCAAAAATAAACTCTAACTATCAATCTATTCTAAATCTGGGTGAAACTTTGTCTTGTTCTCTTTTTTCAGAAAAAAAAAACTTGTTCTTTTCTCTTATTTTAGAAAAGAATCACAGCTGAAAGCATAAATGATTAATGAAGTAAACAAATAAAGAATCAAAGTTTCCATAAAGGCACAAAGTCCTCCGTTGCTCCTTCGGGATGGGAAAACAAATTGAAAGCACAAAGTCTTTGACAACTTACTCTCCTATCAACCTTTTTAGATGATTTTCTGGTAACCAAGTACAATATGTAGCAGCTCAAAATCTAACTACTTGATGCACTTTTAATGCATAAACATAGAAAATAAAAGTAGCACAAAGTCTGCAAGTTACCCCCTTTTCTTGAGCGTTCTACAATAGCTTCAAATGTGACAAATAGCTCAAAGTCTGTAGTATCAAATCTGAAAACCAATCTAAAACTCCAAACACAATAAGCAACTCAAAGTCTGCAAAATTGAGCTTGAATCCCTCTTGTATAACACTACAAAACTCACAATCAATATGCCGAAAATGTCGTCACATAACACATTGAATCAACACAAAGTTTGAAAGCAATTCGCCTCTTTTAATTGACTGTAATCTAATTTACATCTAAGCTCAAAGTCTTAAAGTGCACATACAAACTAGTAGAGTTTTTGTTGCATTGCCAAAAGATAAATATTACAATAGACCCCCTCAAGTATTTATAGGAGAGAAGCCTTGAGAAAAAGGTGGGAGGATCCCAACTAACTTGAGAAATTCTCTCAACCACTAACTAACTGCAATTGACTTATTCCAAATTACAGTCCTAATTTATTTGATTACATGTAATTTCAATCTTCAACTTTGCAAGTGATATGATCACATGCAATTACATTTTTTCATTTTACATGTAATTTGTCAAAACTAAATTACAAATACATAATTGAAACTATTCTAAGTGTCCGAAGACACGACTCGAACTACATCATCTTTGATTGTATCTTCATGCTGCTGTTTGGAAAACATTCTTCCGTCTTTGTCTTGAAAGCATTCTATGCTCAATCATGTCACTTATTCAACTCTTTGTGTGGCTTCGTCATGTTGTTCTTTTTTTGTATCATTCTCTAGCCTTGGAATTTGTTTGAAAAATAAGGCCCATGCCTGATATTATGGATTTGGTGGGCCATGTGTGCAAATGAAATAATGAGAATGAGACGAAGGGGCTACAAAAGTGAGGCCAAAGCTCAATTTCGGGTTTTGGAAACAGCATTACATGAGTGGAAAAACAAGAGCATTGACTTGCAATTGTGGAGAATGAACATGCAACTTCATATGTGTATGGGAAAATACAAGTTTTGCACTTGTGATTGGATCCTAAAGACTCATTTTCAAATGTTTTTGAGTTCATTTTGGACCAATTTCGGGTTTTGGAAGGCTGACAACAAGTGCAAAGTGTAATCGGGATTTTTGAAACATATTGCAAGTTAAAAAAGTGCAAGGTAGGAAAAATGAGAGGTAATTGCAAGTTATCATTTTAACTTGTAACCTTGGTCAAAATCTCCTACTTGTAATTAGATTATGAAAACCCGATTTTCACCCAAGGGCATCATTTTTGTAGAAAATGATAATGATGATGAAAAAAAATGGTAATGGCAAATGAATATGAAATGAAGGCAAGTGAATGAAAAGTGAATGGAAAGGCGAATGAAAGAGAGAAAAACGTTTTTATGAAAGAAGGGCGAATGAATAATGATGGTGTATGAAAGAGAAATGAATGAAGGGCATATGAAGTGGAAAAAAACATTTTCAGCCATACATGTTTTTTTTATAATATACAATCTCAATCTCCATAGAAAGGCAACCCAGGAACAAAAGATTTAAAGCAACAAAAACAGAAAAATAAAAGGAAACAAAGAACATACCCGCAACAAGAGTTTACAAGCCAAAACAAAGAAGAAAAACCCTAGGCGCCATGTACAAACTCAAATCTGCAAAAACGTGGCAATGGTAGAGAAAAAATGGGGCATTTAATAAAGTTGCAGACCTTGCCAAGTATTCTTCATGCCAAAAATCTCTCCAATTGGGGTACATATGAGCAAGAGCAAGTTAAAAATCCAAAAAAAACACTTGCAAAACTAATTTCGGGTTTTTTGATGTTCATTACAATTTTAAAATAACTTGTAAAACTTCATTGCAAGCATTTCAGGTTTTTTAAGTCTCATTTCAAGTGAACAAAATAACAAATAACTTTAAAAATGCCCTTTACTTGCAAATCGGGTTTTTAGATACACTTAGCAAGTGAACATTATGATAAAAGACTCAAATAGGAATTTTTGGAGCTCATAACAAGTAAACTTTTAAAAATAAAGAGAAATAGGAACTTTTAGAGCTCATTGCAAGTAAACTTTTAAAAATAAACAGAAATAGGAACTTTTAGAGCTCATTGCAAGTAAACTTTTAAAAATAAAAAGAAATAGGAACTTTTGGAGCTCATAACAAGTTAACTTAAGTGAAATTGGACTTTTTATAACATGTTGCAAGTAATTTTTTAAAAAGTAACTTGTAAAGTGAGCTAAAAGTTCCTACAACCTGTAAGTTATCTAAAAAGTTCCTACAACTTGTAATTAGAACAAAAAGTTCCTACAACTTGTAAGCTATATAAAAAGTTCCTACAACTGACTTAAAATAAAGGCAAAAAGTTCCTATCACTTACTTGTAAGAAGAAATTAAAACCCCTACTTGCAGTGATGCCCCAGAAAGCCGAAATTGACCAAAAACACACTAAAAATGATTCAGAATTTCACGAAAACGGACAAGTGAAAAATGTTAGCCAAAAGGACTATAGACCCAAAACTGAAAATTTCTAACCTTTGCACCTCGTAAAACGTGCCTTAGAAGAGAAAATCTTCAAATTTTATCAAAATTTTGATAGGTTATCCCAATTTTTAACAAGTCAAAAATTAGGGACAACACTACCGCGTGGGGATCAATCCTCAACATTATCATTTTCAACCGCTGGTCGGTGATGTTCTTGAAAGCCATCTGTCGAACCTTGCAGTTAATTTGGATGGACGTGTCCTGTCCAATGCTCACCACCGCTTTAGACAAAATCTCGACGATGAATTTAGAGCGCTTTGCCATGACTACCACGTAGAGGACACAGAGAACAAACCAAAGATGGCGAAAAAACGTGCCCAACTATTGACATATAAAGGGCATTCTCTGCCGGGCTTGCCAAACTTACCATGTTGTATATCAGCCATCGTGCCCTACCAAAATTCCTTATCACCTTCCACTTGTCCTCGAACATGCATCCTACCTCGTCATGACACCAATTTGGAGATGGGCCGTATCGAGCCCAGTTAGCCAATGGAGTAAAACATCATTACTTGTAGCCATTGAAAACTGAAGGCACGTAGCAACAGTTAAGTCTTTAATTATAAGTTTTTCACCAGCCTAAGGACTCGAATTGAGTACGGAAGGGCAGTCAATGAAGATATTGCTAGTCACCCGATTGAAACCAACACGATTGAAGCCAACGTTAGACGTAGACCTTGACACACCAAATAGGCCTTTGATAAGAGCCAATCCTCCGCTTACATGTGATAACTATCCATGATTAGAACACTGATAGTCGTGGTCTCTCCACATACTCGTTGTGGAGAGACATTCCCCCCAACCACCCACTATCAACTTCCAGAGTTATGAGTTCAATTCTTTCACCATTACGCCGTCTGCCCCCAGATTGGATAAGTGGTCAGCTTTAGAATTACCTTCTCTGAGGATATGATTAAACATTACTTGTTCCAATCGATCCAATCAGCTCAGGGCCAACTCCAGCTTAGCACCCAATTTCCAATTTAGAACCTTTCTTTTCCTTAAGGCATTTATAACCAAGTCTGAATCCCCTTCAATTACCACTTTCCTCAGGCCTAGCTCGAAGCATAAACCCAAGCCCAAAATCAAGGCTTAGAACTCTGCTGCATTATTTGTTCCATCTGGGAGAGGAGACGCAAATCTTCCTAATATGCGGCCCTCGCAATCTCTGATTATACAACTAGCACCAGAGACCCCAGGATTGCCCTTGGAGGTCCTGTCGAAGTTTAATTTGGCCCATCTCGCTTCTGGTGGTGACCAACTCATGTTACTTATGTCGGCTGCCGTGGCCTTGCCTCCATCTCCCACGAAGGGCTCAGTCTATTGTACCCAAACCAATTTTTTGCTTCATTAAGGCATTTTGCTTAAAATGGTCTAAATCTTTTTAAAGTTTCATCAAAACTCAGTTTTTGGGAAAACTAAGCATGGGATTTTTGTGGATTTAATGTCTACATGATAATAGAAAAATTTGAAAATTTTAAAAATTAGGGTTTATGGAACCCTATTTTTAGCAAAAAACCCTAAAAATTGAAATTTGTCAAAATTGGCTGAAAATTATTTTGATTGGCTTATTTCATGTCATGATGACAGTGGTGAAGTCAGATTCAGTTAAAAGTCAATTTAAGCCTGGTGGGTAGTTTTCATGTTTTCAAGAGAAAAGCTAGGAAGAGGCAAATCAGGAAAATGGCTATCTAGTGTCGTACGTACCCTTTTGGAAAAAGGCGCCCTTGTTTTTGAGGCATTAGACTCAGTTTTTAGCTCTCACAGCTCCCAACAACATGTCATTAGACTTGCTCTAGCTACGTAGTGGATGTGTTAGCTCAGCTCTAGGATCAACCGGCATCCGGAAATCAAAGTTCAATAGAGATTGTGGTGACGTTTTCAAGTAGCTACAAAGTAGGAGCTTAGCTAAAAATCTCAAGTTTTGAAGGAAGGTGCTTAGAAAGTCAAAGTTTGACTTCTTGGAATTAGAATGCATATTCTAGCCGCCCCAGAAAGGTGGAACTCAGTTAATTGAAGAAAATAATATTAAAATCTTCAATTTCAAATGTCAGTTTTGCTTGCAAAGGCGTATTTCTTCAGTATTTCAAAGTGGCGCCTATTTTAAGACTTAGTGTCAGTTTCTATTAACTAAGTGTGGTCCAATTAGATAATTGCATCCTAAATATAGGGTTTTTTCCTGCATGTGATGCCTAAACCCTCAAAAATTCTTTAAATATGCATTTAGGCGTCCATTATTCTCACAGTAGGTTGAGAGAAAACACAATATTCTCTTGTGCAAGCATGATTTGAAGGCGCCACAGGTGTTATTTTTCAGAGTTCTTTGTAGATATAGGTCCAAATTATTCAGCAGGCTTCATTCAAGCTTAGGCAGAGGCAAAATATAACTTCTATTTTCTCTCTTATTTCTTCTATCTTTGTCTTAGGTTTTTTCTCGAATGTCCAAGAATATAACACTTTTTCATAGATTTGAGCATCTGGGTGTGTTGTGCACGACATTCTCTACAAAACCCATGTGTTAGAATTTTTCAGGAAAAATTGCCTTGTAGCTTCTCTTTTTGAAGCTTTGCTTTTTTCCAAAAATTCCTTTGCATGGTTGAGGAAAAGTCAATCTTTTGAAAAACAAAGGATCTGGGTTGGCTTAGAATCATATTCTGCACAAAACCCATGTTTCAGTTTTTCTCAAGAAAAATTGCCCTCGGAAAGCCTAAAACCCCTGCAGTTCTCGACTGAAATGTCTTTGCATGTCAAGCTAAAAGGCGTTTTTTCGAATTTCTGATGTTGTGGGTTTGCTTAGAATAATTTTCTCTACAAAACCCATGTCTCAGAATTTTTCGTAAAAATTGCCCCCTGACAGGGTGGTTTTAGCCTCACCAGGAGTCATTTTAGCTTTCGAGAGAAAGTTGTCATAGCTGTGTTCGCTGTCAACAGGCGAGTTTTTCAAAATGCAATTCACACAGACTGAATTCAAGACCAAATCGGTCTTAATTCATGATTTCATTAGAATGACTGATACAAACTTGCATCAGGTGGATCCTGTTGTGACCTTTTCACACATCGCTCCATTGCAAATGGGGACCCCCAGTAGTTTGCTTTTCTAGGGTTTTTTCGTGGCGTAACAATTTCATGAAGTCATTGTTTGGAGAGTTTAGAGTTAGAGTTTTGAAAACCATCTGAGTCAAGTGGAGAGTTCAAGCCCAAAATAGTGCCTAGACGTCATGGAAGTGCTCAGAAGGTCCGAAAGACGAGGATCGCTTGTACTTTGAGTCAATTCTGACACTTCCTATTTTTTAGGGATTCTGCTTTTTTTGCTTTTTGTTTTTTTCATTTTTGGCATTCTTGGACCAATCCGGGACTTACTATCTTTAGAAATTTTGCTTTTTGCTTTTTCTATTTTTAGAAAGTCAACCTAGTGTTTGGGTCTCGTAGGTCATGGTGTCAACGTTTCATCTTCACAATCAAAATTTTGCACCTTCGAGAGTAAGCATGAGATGAAGTCCACCATACCAAAAGGGAATATGGAAAGGAAATCCTAAAGTCTGCTCCCAGCTTGAGAAGCTTGTCCAAGATGTTAAGAAGTCCGCCCATGCACTTGGCAAAAAGACTTCAAAGTCTTCCCTAGGGAATGGAAAACTTGAAGTGAAGTTTGTTGGCTGAAAATTTTTTATACCTTGAGGATATGCAAAATTGTGGTTTCAGCCACAGTGTGTGAGATAAACTCTCCTATTTTCAAAGGGAAGGCTCCCCCTTTAACCAATTTTAACTAATATGAGTAGGACAACAATCGTTCCTCTTCTTTCAAGAAGGATTATATTCTTTTCTCTTCACAGAAAAGTAATAACAAACTTTAAGAAAACTTATCACGACAGCCTTGAAATGAAATTGAGAGAGAGGAAATGAAGTTTCCTAAAAGCACAAAGACTTCTGTCACCTCCTTCGCAATGGGAAAATAATCACCAAGCACAAAGTCTTGAAGATCTAAAATCCTATCTACCCTTTTAGAATGATTACCTAATGACAATATGCAGCATAAGACAACACAAAGTCTGCGAGTATGATGCACCTATTTCACTTTGTATGCATAAACGTAGATAGTAAAAGCAGCACAAAGTTTGCCAGTTACCTCCTTGCTTGAGCGTTCTACACTAATTCCAGATGTAAAAAGCAGCTCAAAGTCTGTGAGATCAAACCCAGAAATCTAACTCTAACTTTAAACACAATTTGCAGCTCAAAGTCTGCAAGATTGAGTTTAAATCTCTCTTGTATAACACCACAAAACTCACAATCAATTCCAGATAATGTTGTCACATCACAATCTGTACCAACACAAAGTTTGGAAGCAATTTGTTTTCTTTATTGATTGCAATCTGATTTACATCTAAACTCAAAGTCTTAGAATGCATACGCAAATTGGCAGAATTTTGTTGCATAGCCAAAAGATAAAAATTACAATAGACCCCCTCAAGTATTTATAGGAGAGAAGCCTTGAGAAAAAGGTGGGAGGATCCCAACTAACTTGAGAAATTCTCTCAACCACTAACTAACTGCAGTTGACTTATTCAACATTACAAGCATAGTTGAAAAACTCGGACTCGGCAATAACTCGGCAGGCCCAAAATTTTTGAAAACTTGGGACTCGGCAAAAACTCGGGGAAAAACTCGGCAATAACTTGGCAAATTTATCGAACATTTGAAAATACACAATTTTTTAAAATATTCTTCAAAATCACACATATAAACTGAATTTGTAAAACATATTACTGATTTCATCATATATAAACTAAAATTAGAGTTTAATACATATCAATCGTAAATTAGTCTTTTACTGGTTTGAACTTTGAGTAGTAAACAAAATGGAATATAACATATTTATGTTTAAATTTGATAATTTTTTTTCAAATTTAAAAGACTTAAGCCTTTTAAATTTGATAAAATTGTATATTTAAAAGAGTTAAATTTAAATATATTTATTACTTAAGACTTTAAATTTATAATATTATACTTAAAGATAAGCCTTTTA
Organism: Sequoia sempervirens; assembly: GCA_007258455.2. Lineage (NCBI taxonomy): Eukaryota > Viridiplantae > Streptophyta > Pinopsida > Cupressales > Cupressaceae > Sequoia > Sequoia sempervirens. The sequence goes on along the minus strand of VDFB02281492.1, from coordinate 763,324,416 downwards.
AATTTGATAAAATTTTATCAAATTTTTATCAAATTTAAGAGACTTAACTTTAAGTATAATATTATAAATTTAAAGTCTTAAGTAATAATTAATAAATATATTTAAATTTAAGGTTTTTAAATATATTTATTACTTTATATTATATTTATAATTATATAACTATATTAGTATTTGAAAAATTAGAAATTTTTAATTTATTTTATTTTAAAAAAATTTTAATTAGAAATATTATTATAAAAAACTAATATTTGTGATACGCATAATATTTAGAAACATTATTATAAAAAAAAAAATTAAAAATATTAGAAATATTAGCTGATAGTAGATACACAATAATATTATAAATTTTTAATTTAATTTATTTTAAAAAAGAAGACAATAGAACTTTGATTTTAAGTTCTGAAAACCCTAGAAAAAACTAAGGGAAAAAATGCAAGGAAAAACTCACAAAACGCAGGCAAAAACGTAGACAAAAAACAGTGAAACTAGCTGAATCTCAAGTGCGCGTGCGCTGCTCGGATATTTCTCCTGCCACCATCGGTTTTGTTTTGATCAAATGTTGTCATTTTTTCCTTGCTATCTGAAGTCGTCGTTCTTTCTCAGGCGTGGAAAAATGAATCAAAAACAAAATCGGCGTCAATATTTAATGAAAAGCTTAGGGCACATTTATTTTTCACCGATTTTTATTGTTATTACGCACAATTTTTCGTGATTTTTACATGTTAAATTGCTGCGCTTTTTTCTGTTTACTTGGATGCGAGTTTTCTGGCGATTAACTCGTCTGCATGAAAACAAAACGATTACTCGCGATTTAGGCAAGTTTTTTGCGATTTTTTCATCATGGATTACAAGTCCTATTGTAATTTGACTTGTAACTTGATTACATGTAATTACAATCTTCAATAATGTGAGTAGCATGGCCATTTGCGATTACAATTTCTGACTTTACATGTAATTTGTCAAAACAAAATTACAAATGCATAATTGAAATTATTCTAAGTGTCCAAGACACGACTCTAACTACAACATCCTTCATCTGCGATGATTTTCATGCTGCTTCAGGATTTTAGAACTTGAAGTATTCAGGATTGGTGAAGACATCTCGAACTTGGAACGGGAATTTGCATTCTTAATGATCTTTGTGTCCTTGGCGAACTTCAACCTTATCACAAGCTTGGAGTAGTACCATTCCTTTAGGAAGGAAGTTCTTCTCTTTGTTGCGTTCTTTTTCCATGCTTGATTTACTTTGTCCCTAGATGGTTTCATGAGGATTATTGACATTCGGGCTGTTCCATGAATTACTGTTGTATCTCTTCTTGTTTTGTTCACTGATGAAGAACCCATAACACCTTATTCAAGATGAAATTGTTATAAAACAATGCCCATGCCTTTATTTGTTGGTTTGATAGATCATGTGTGCAAACAAGACTGACAAGGGAAGGGATAAATTGATGCAAAAATGGGCACACAAGTGAATTTGGGGTTTTGGAAACTGCATTACATGTGTGGAAAAACAAGAACATTGATTTGCAATTGTGGAGAATGAACATGCAACTTCATATGTGTAATGGTAAATATAAGTTTTGCACTTGTGATTGGATCCTAAAGACTCATTTTCAAGTGTTTTTGAGAGCATTTTGGACCAATTTCGGGTTTTGGAAGGCTGGCAGCAAGTAAAAAGTGAAAGGTGATTTACTTGCAATGTGGAAAAGCATTATTACAAGTAAACTTTATAACAAATAACTCTAAAAAAATCCCTTTACTTGCAAATCAGGTCTTGAGACCCCCATTGCAAGTGACAAACAAATTTTAAAACTTTAACTTGTAATTCGGGTCTTGAGACCCCCATTACAAGTTACAAGTAAAATACAAAAAGAATAACTTGTAATTTGGGTCTTGAAACCCCCATTACAAGTTACATATGAACAAAAAGTAATTTAAAAACCTCTTTTAACTTGCAGTTCGGGCTTTAAGACCCCCAATGCAAGTTACATGAGTTTTACAAAGTGAATAAAGTGCTTTCACTTGCAATTCGGGTCTTGAGACCTGTTGATGTGTTTTTCGTGACCGCACCAACGCAGAATAAAGTTGCCAACGGCTTCCCTATTCTCTCTTGATCAAAGTATTCCGCACGCTAAGATTGCTAGAAAGTTCGTGCGTTCAACTCCAAGGTTCTCTCAGTGCGAATAGGCTCAGTTTGGCTCGATGTGATTTGCTGGTATTTCAAGGGGACTTACGGAATTGTTCGACAGCGGAGAAAGGAATTGAAATGCTCAAAAGATTTGTCTATGAAGTTCTTGTTTCCTATTCTAACCAGAAAGTACTGAATTGAAATGGGTTGTAGGGTTTAGAGAGTCTAAATCTATTCTAAGGCGTGGGATATGGAGCTTGACTTCAGCAAACTTCTAACCGGACTTCGCTTTGCCTCGCATCGGACAGCTTCCACGGAGTCGGTGCAATCTTCAGGGGAGATGACTAAAGATGTTCAAACCACCATTTGACATGAAGATACCATCACAACGATGCATACCATCATTCAAACTGTGATTGAAGTTAGGCCCAAACGTTTCCAGTTGACCACACAAGGCGCATTCACCATCAGCAAATACACTAGTGGTATGGATAGACGAAGTTGCTTAGATCAAACACCACATTCCACAGCTAACATCTACTTGCATGGAATGAAAATTATACTACTTAGAACTATTTTATGCTACCATTTGAATCGGAAGGACGAAGAAACCTTGCTAGCTACTCACAACAAAGACGAAATTCACCATCAATGAAAAACTCTTTTATTGAGAGAGTGTTCACAACAATTTCTTACAAAGTTTTCAAAGGGAAAACTTTCCCTCTTCTTCAAACTACACTATCAATCTATACTAAGCTACTTCTAGGTCGTCCCTCTACTCTAATTCTACTCTGATCTTCTCTACTGTCTACTTTCTACTGAGTTACAAATGAGGGGGACTCCCCCTTTTATAGCTAGCCAAGTCCCAAAAGACGGCTAGGGTTACAATCAATAGAGTGGCCAAAATCGTGCCACCTCAGCCCTAAACAAGATTTGCCCTAAAAACCGCCACAAAGGAGAGTGGGGTAATAAATGCGCCATAATGTCCACCATCATCCTTCTAGAAGATTCCGTTTGTAGACGCGTTCACATTGTTCTTGATCTTCTTCTTGACGTTGTTCTTTGGCTTCGCCTGAGCTTCCATTCTTTTCTCCATCTTAAGTTTTGGAAATGTTTCTTTGACACTTAGCCATTTTTCGCAACTTTTCTTCCTTCGAAGTTGAAATGTCATCTTGAATCACTTGCTTCATCACTCTAAATCACCATCGCTTGATCTCGACGTTCCTCCTGCAAAACAAGCAAGGAGAAGAGTATTAGAACACTCCAGAAATATAAATTCAACTTACTCACCGTTCATCGCCTCCAGTAGCCAACTTCTGCTTTCTTCATGATTCTCCATGCCTTAGCCAAATTTTCAACCCATCTTCTTCAAGGGCGTATCATCTTTGAGAAATTCATTTCACCTGCTGGAGCTCTGGCAACTTTGATTTTATCCATCTCTGGCTCAAGAAAACTATCCTCACTAAGCAGTTCTTTTCAAATTCATCGTCTGGAGGATTTCACCTTGAAAACACATTTTCTTCACTTTGCCTTAGAAAATTTTCAAATTTTCCCTTAGGAAAACTTATCAATCCAGTGCCCATCAAAATCTTCGTCCTGAAGGCCGCAGCGAAGCATGGAAGACTTTAAAATCAACTCCTCATCGACAATCTTCGATACCCAGAAGAAAATTTTCTCCAGAACGCGTCGAATTCATGGGTACCCAACGAACGGTATCATTTAATTTTCTTGAATTTTGAACCTTAGAAAATATTCTTTCATCAAATTTATTCTCGTTCTTCGATCCCCTCTGAGAATTTTGTTCTGACTTGGAAAATTTTATCAATCCTGTGGAGCTGGCATTCACCGACTTCATCTCTGGCAACTTTGCTCACGCTTCAGGAAAATTCCATCACCTCTCCAGACTTAGGCATTTTTTCTAAGGAAGAAAATATTTGTGCCTTAGAAATTTTTTTGAATTACTTAGCATTTTGAAAAAAAATTTTCCCTTAGAAAATTTTATATCCAACTCGATCAACTTTGCCTGTGAAAATATCAACTTCACTCAGAAAATTTCATGAAGGCGCCTAGCATACTTTATCTTCCACTCACCGCTTCACACTTGAAAAATATTTATTTGAAGTCCCAACGCCTTAGAAAAATCCTCACCACTTCATCTTATATTCCACCTTAGGCGCATAGCACACTTTGAGAAAAAAAATTAAAAACCACGCCCAACACTTATCATCACCAC